>CM028133.1:831345000-831945000 GCA_016271365.2 Neoceratodus forsteri
GAATAGTAGACAATATAAATACATACAACACCTGGTGAAAGACAGAAAAACAGGTATTAAGGACAGAAAAGTGGATACCGGAGGGACCATAGAGCAGGTGGAGGAGGGAGGGAGGAAGAATACAGGTAAGGGGAAGGGGAATGAAGGATTTAGGGGATGAGGGTGACAGATGACAAGGGGAATAACACAGATCTCAGGGCAAGGGGGACTAGTCTCAACCCACGGATACAAAGGACTCCTATATAACAGGAAAGGGGAAATACACTTAAATAATAAAAGATGCACTGTGGGATGACACTGACAGGGGACAGGTAAGGAGGGTAAGAAAGGAGAGCAGCACAGGAAATAGAAGAGAGAAAAGAAGGGAGGGGTGGGAACCTAGTGACCATGACATGATATGAGGGGCCAGATAGGGTGATGAACCTCAGCAACGCAGGGGCTGACTAGGGATAGGGGAAGCAGTTACACGGTTCCTTAACGGACCTGGCATATAATGTCTTGAAGGCAGACAAATTGACAGGGATGCTCAGTTTAAGCGTTTTTTGTAGTTTATTCCACAGAGTAAGCAGTACAAAGCATATGGCTGCCCTACCAAACTGAGATTTAACCTTGGGTACTTTCAGTGAAATATATGAATAGCTTCTCAATGCATAGTTTCCAAGTACGCTTAGCGGGAGACAGGCGGTAATATATTGTGGCAGTTTTTTGGTGATGGCTCTGAATGACCAGAGTGCAGCATTTCTATGCCACCTGTACTGGAGGGAAGTCCACCCCACAGCTGCACAGGGAACAATGATGCGTGGAAAGGGGAAGACCAGTTATAAGTCTCAGGGCTCTATGATAAAGCGTGTCCAACTTTGCAAGAGTAGAGGTGGGGCACTGACTATATAGGAAGTCCTCATGATCTACCAGGGAAAGAAATGTTGTTTGGACCAGTCGCAACTTGGCATCTTTAGTAAGAAGCTGGTTAATCCTGAAGAAAAGACCAAGCCTTTGCCTAAGTTTTTTTAACAGATCCTCGATATGATCCATGAAGGAAAGTCTGTGGTCAAGCCACACTCCCGAATACTTAAATGTTGTGACGAATTCCAGGTTTTTACCTAGAATAGTGGTGATCTGTGGGATTGAACCAGCACAGGCCGGGTTCACAGCATGAATAAAAGGAGAGAAAAGCATCACTTTCAGTTTTTTTGGCATTGAATAGCAGCTTTTTGTTTAGAAGCTGGCGCTGTAACGGATTAAATTCAGCTTGGAGGGCTCCACAAGCAGCTTCCGGTGTCGGGCGGCTTAGGTAAAACACCGTATCGTCTGCGAACAGATGAATATTAGCCTTATTTATGCCTTCATTGATATTATTGATGTAAATTGGAAACAGCAGGGGACCTAAAATGGAACCCTGAGGCACGCCTCTTTGTAGAGGTTTGAGAGATGAAAGTTCACCGTCTGCCTTAACCTGCTGAAGCCGGCCTGTGAGATAATCAGCAAACCATCGCAATGATAATGGGTCCAGACCTATGCTCCGCAAAGAGGAGAGAGGAAGGCAGTGGTCGACAGTATCGAAGGCCTTACTTAGATCCAAAAACACCACACAGACAAAGTTTCTATTATCCAGGTCACGCTGTCAATCATTGGTCACTTTTGCAAGGGCCGATATGGTACTGTGTTTGGTTCTGAAACCAGATTGCACAGGATTTAATAGATTCATAGTTTCTAGGGAAGTCCTGAGCTGGGTGCTCACAATTTTCTCTAGTAATTTAGTGTAGGGAGAAGGGAAATCGGCCTATACTTATTAAGATCACAGGGGTCCCATGATTTAAACAGAGGAATAACATGGGCTGTTTTTCATAAGGGTGGGAGGATCCCCTGAGACAATGATAAGTTGAATAGATGAGTAATTGGCACTGCTAGAACGTGATGAGCAATCTTTAGGAAATAGGGGTCTAGGGAGTCAGCTCCAGTACTTTTCTTGGTATCCAGCTGTAACAGAAGGTCGTCAACCTCTTTCAAGGATGCAGGCTGGAGGGTGAAGACTGAGTTAGGGGCAGGGGATTCAAGATTTTGTAGTCCAAGCTGAGAGCGTACCAAGCAAGTAGGGGAGCTGTCGAATGCTAGGCCTGCGGTGGCAAAATGATTGTTAAAGGAGTTCAGGATCTCCGTTCTATCACAGATGGTGGCACTACCAGAAATAATCTTAGTTGGAAGGGAATTTCCAGGCATATGACCAGACAAGTCCTTGATTGTTTTCCAAAATTTTGAGGAGTTGTTTGCGGCAGAGTCAAGTTCCGTACGATAGAAAGTGGCCTTTGCTTCTCTAACCATCTTGGTGCATATATTCTGTGCCCTCCTAAACTGGCACCAAACCATGGAGGTCTTAGCTCTGCAAGCTTTTTTCTAGAAGTTATCCCTCGCTAACATTGCGGCCTTAAGCTCCGGGGGAAACCAATGACAGACTTTATTCCTCTCATGGACTTTTACCAGAGGGGCATGCTTATTTAATACCCCTGTCATTATTTCATGGAAGATGTCATATGCCTTATTTACCATGTTTGCAAGGTAGAAATCCTACCAATGCAGAGAGTATCTTAACTCATCTATATAGGCAAACAGATCGAAATTGTGTCTAGACCTCTTATTGGAGAACTTTGATGCAGGTAGTGATTTATGAACTGATCTTACACCAGCAATGAAACAGTGATCACTGACGTCAGAGAAAAGTGTACCAGCATGAGAAAAAGATGGGGTTTACTTACTAAGATAACATCCAGCAAGGTACTGTTACTGTGATTCTTTTTATTAGGCCACGTCGGTTCATCAGTTAGCTGCAACAGCCAAGGGTGTCACCAAGTGATTTAAGTGGTGTTGAGGCCTTAGAGAGCCAATCAAGAGGAAAATCACATAAGATAATTGATTCAAGGGACCTGTGCCCCTGTATGGAACTTAGATGTGACAGAAACTGTAGGCCAGCGGACGGAGGTCTATAGCATCCTACCACACAAAGCGCAACAGAAGAAGAGATCTCAATCTTAAGAGACAGGCATTCATATTCGTTTGGGACAGAGGACGAATCAAGAGTAGATACAGTGAATTTGTCCTTGACATAGATGGCCACACCTCCACCTCTAGCCTGCCTGTCAGCTCTAAACAGTAGATAACTGGGAATATTATCTTCCCTATCTGGAGTAGCTGGTCTGAGCTAAGACTCGGAGACCACCAGAACATCCCGTAAAGTGTGGTTAACCCAAGCCTGGATCAATGTAATTTTTTTTAAAAGACTGCATACATTAACATGCATAAAGCTCAGTCTTCCAGCTGATGTCGATGATTGTCATCCTGGCTGCTTTTATTAATTTTATTTGCTGTCATTATGTTTGTAGAAGGGATCATAGTTTGTCCCTATGGGGAGGCCAGCTGATCGCTTCCATTTCCTGATAGTGCTTTCATACCTTTGTGCTCAGACATGTGACCAGGGAGAGCATGGGGATGTGCCCTATTGAAGTGAATAGGACTCCATTTCGATGGCATTTTTATGCATAAGAATGGCCAGCTGGAGATTAATAAAGGCCAATGCTTGACTAACAAGGGCCTTGTTAGTTGAGCTTGACCTTCATTAGTCTCAACTGGCTATTTTTTGCATAAAATAACATCAGCAATCATTCACTCAATGAGAACATCCATTCTCTCCTGATACATGATTGTGTGCGCATAACAGCACTATCTTCCTTATCCAGCAAGGCTTCCTTATCCAGATTGGACACCCTCTTCAACTCATTTTGTCGTTTTGCCCTGGACTCTCTCCTCACCACCCATCATTGCACCCTCTATCATTCCCTGGCCTTTCCTTCACTGGAAAACAGGCGCTTAGCCCACTGCGCCAAATTTATCTCCAAATTCTAGTTCGACTCTCTTCCTCTCTACCTCTCCTCTGCTATCAGCATCCCTCCTCCCCCTTGACACTGCCTCAGGTCCCAAGACTCATGCACACTGGCTGTCCCTCACTGTGCTACCTCAGCAGGCCAGTCTGCTGCTTCATACCGTTTCCCCAAACTATGGAACCTGTTGCCTCCTCAAATCAGATATTCTTCCTCCCTGCCCTCCCTGTCTTCATCCCTCCACAAGTGCCTTTCCCCAAACTGTTCCTGCTTCTAGCGTCCCTCTCGTCTCACCTTCACCCTTAACTATCCCTTATTATCTGCATCCCTTCACATTTTTCCTCACCCAATCTGCTCCTAGCTTCTCCTCTTATCACCTCCTCCCATATCTGTTGCTAGATCCCCTTCCACGGGAACATAGAAGTTGATGACAAATAAGGACCACAAGGCCTATCCAGTCTGCCCATTTCTTTTTCTACCTTATGAATGTGCTATTGGCCTTTACTCTGTCAATGGCCTATCTATTCATACTCATCTGTATTGCTCCCTTATGCCTATTCCATGCCTGTTTGAAGCCTTGCACTGTATTCATATCCACCACTTCCTGAGGTAGGCCGTTCCATGCATCCACCACCCTTTCTGTGAAAAAGAACTTCCTCACATTACCCCTTAATCGGCCTCCCTCTGATCTCATGCTGTGCCCTCTTGTCCTGCTATTTTTCTTCTATTGAAACATGTTAGACTCTTTCACCTTGTTAATGCCCTTAACGTGTTTGAATGTTTCAATCATATCACCACTCTCCCTCCTTTGCTCTAGGGTATACATATTGAGCTCCATTAATCTGTCCTCATATGTTTTCTGATGCAGTCCCTGCACCATTTTGGTTGCCCTTCTCTTGACTGCCTCAATTTGGTTAATGTCCTTGTGAAGGTGTGGCCTCCAGTATTGCATGCAGTACTCCAGATGGGGCCTAACCAGTGTCTTGTAAAGAAGGATTATTACCTCCCTCTTCCGACTTGTGATACCCCTACTAATACACCCCAACATCCCCCTAGCCTTACCTACTGCTTAAGTGGTCTGCTTGGATGATTTCAGGTCATCGGTGATGATGATGCCCAAGTCTCTTTCTTCCCTCGTGACTACCAGCAACTCCCCTCCCAGTCTATAGGTGGCTTCAGGGTTTCTCTTCCCTATGTGCATGATCTTGCACTTCTTTGCATTAAACCCCAGTTGCCATTGTTTTGACCATTTTGCTAGTTTATCCAGATCTCTTCTCATTCTGCCCACCCCATCTGGATCATCTACTCTGTTGCAGATCTTGGTGTCATCTGCAAACAGACAAACCTTACCCTCCAGTCCATCTGCAATGTCACTGATGAAGATATTGAAGAGGAGTGGTCCCAGGACTGATCCCTGAAGTACCACACTTGTGACTTGCATCTTTTCTGACTGTATACCGTTTACCACCACTCTCTGTTTTCTGCCCGTCAACCAGTTTGCCACCCAGTTGACCAACTTCTGACCCACCCGAGCCTACCCAGCTTATTAATCAATCTTCTGTGTGGAACAGTATCGAAAACTTTGCTGAAGTCAAGGTAGGCAACATCAACTGCTCCTCCTTGGTCCACCACTCTGGTTACCTAGTCAAAGAAATCTAACATACTAACATACTAAAATGCCAGCAGAATAGGCCTAACGGTCTTTCGTGTCTGCTGGTTTGGTCAGCCCCCACCCTGGGAGCTGACCTTGCTGCCTCCCTTGCCTTCTCTGGCTTCTCCCTTCCCAGTTCCGGATATTCTCACTGCACTGGATTTTGCTTCCAGAACCCTTCCCCTGTACCTGTCCCACCCCCTCTTGAACCCCTCCACTGTCTCTCCCTCCACCAGCCCCCTGGGCAGCGCATTCCATGGCTCCACCACCCTCTCAGTGAAGTAGCACCTCCTTCTTTCTCCCCTGAATCTTCCCCCTCTATTAGATGAGTTTGACAGGACCTTCCTTTTGTAAACCCATACAGTCTTGGATCCCTTCACTACCCTGATCTCTCTAATCCTAGTGACCAGCACTTATCAACCCCATATCTTCTCCTTCTTTCTCTACGCTTATCCACCTGTTCTCAGTTAACTGTGCCCCCACCATGACTCAATAGGTTTATCGTTACCCAGAGGCTCATTAGGCAGAGTATTTGTACTGTGTGTATGATGCTTTTGCTTTCTGTCCTGTAATACATGTGCCCCGAGTGCTTCATTTTGGTGTGACATTGTTATTGTAATTAATAATGTGTACTAACTACATTGCTCTATGTTGAATTTTGAACTATTTGAATTTTGAACTATGTTGTATGCTTATCCCTGACTTTGTACCCCTCCTCACCAGACACACCGAGAGAAGAGCAAATTGTTTGCTCAGTGTGTCTTTCTTGGTGAAACATTTCAATAAAATAAGTATAAAATAACTATCAGGAAGTGGAAGGGGTCGGCTCGCCATTTCATAGGGCCAAACTATGATCTCTTCCACAAACATAATGACTGCAAATAAAATTATGAAAAACAGCCGAGATGACAATCACTGACATCAACTACCAGAATATGTGACTGGTAGCTGATGTAAACAACGTTGGAAAATCACTTTAATTATAATGGGAGACTTCAACCTGGGTGAAATCAATTAGGTAAACAACTCCTCTACTAGCACTATAGGAAATAAACTACTTGCAATATGTGAACACACCCAGTTAAAACAACATGTGTGTGAACCTACCCGAGGAGGAGAAAATATTTTGGATATAGTGCTCTGCTCAAATTATCTTAGCCTCAGCAAGTATAAAACAGGTCCGCCTCTGGATAATAGTGATCGCAACATGGTACATTTTCAGATGAATCGAGATCACTTACTATACAATGTGTATCTTTACTATAGGGCCAATATGGTTACAGTAAATGACAAACTAAGTAAAATTAATTGGAAGAGAGAATTGGCAAATAAATTCACTGAAAATATTTGGGATACTATAAAAACTGCAATCTTGAACTTAAGTGACAAAAATATACCAAAGCTACTCAAACATCAAAAATGTTAAGTTGAGACTGAGGTGGCTTAACAAAAAGGCTAAACAATTATTAAATAAAAAGAATTAATTATATAGGGCATAGCTTCTGACAAAAATAAAATCAGGCTTCTTGGAAAGCCTTAATTTTGATCAAAAAATGTGCAAAAGGGAAATAAAAAAGGCAGAAAAATAAATAATGGAACAAAATCTTGCTTTAAATGCTAAAAAGAAAATAGCAAATCCTTTTATGCCTATATAAATTCCTTGGGGGGGGGGGGGCAAAATAAGGTAGGACCACTGTTAGACATCAACACTCAACCACATTTCCCTGCTTTTATTGCTTTAATCCTAATTGGTGCACTAATAACGTTTTTTGCAGTGAATATGATAATAGAGCAGAAATACTAACTGGTAATTTTTGTGGAATTTTTACTCCCAATGATAAATCAACCCATTGCTTTGTTGCCCCACCTTGTGAGACATTTGTTGTTTCAACTGAGGAAATAAAACCCAAGATAGCAAATTACAAGAAATTCATCTCCCGGACCTGATAGTATCTCAGGACACATGTTACGCATCATGTCGAATTTTTATTATATCCATTAAAAATTTTATTTGAAGGCTCTATTAATACTAGTACTGTACTTAAGGACTGGAGAACCACATATGTGGTTCCCATACACCAAAAGGGCTCAAAACAAGATCCAAATAACTACAGACTAATAGCCTTACATCTTTAGCCTTAGTCCACTGTCTGTAAAATATTAAAAGTCATCACAGTAGATAATCAGGACTATGAACAACACGGATTCAAGAAGGGTAGAAGCAGTACAACAAATGTGATCTGTTTTTATGAAAAAAATAGTGAGATGCTAGACAGAAATTTTCCTTGTGATGTGGTGTATTTGGAGTTTAGAAAAGCTTTTGATTTAATACCTCACTGGGCGATTATTGAGAAAATCAAAAAATATTAACCTTAATAACTCCATGATAAACTGGATTATTGAATGGCTGAAGGAGAGATCACAGAGGATTGTGGTTAATGGGCATCTTGTCAGAAGCAGAGAAGGTCACTAGTGGTGTCACACAAGGCTTTGTTTTGGGCCTGTTTTATTTCAAGGTTTTATTTCTGACCTAAGCATACAATAAGTTGGTCAGTTAAGTACGCAGACAATGCAAAATTGGGGGGGCATGTGAAACTTCCACCCAAGTTGAAGACCTATAAAGAGACCTAGATCATTTAAGACCTACAAAGAGACCTAGATCATATATCTAGGTGGGTTAACTGCTGGGGTATGAAAATAAATATGGATAAATGCAAAGTTACGCACCTGGGTAAGAGAAGTCAAAGGGCATACCTATATGATGTGTGGGAGAAACTTAAAGGGAATCCGTGCCAATTCGCTATATGATTATTTCAACAGTTACCCTAGTTGTACAGAAATTGATTGAAAAGCAAACATTTAGAAAAGGACTTTAATAAAACGTTGAAAAATACGGGATGTGGAGGCATCCATTTTGCTGACAGGAAGGCTGCTGTGATGATATCACTGCCTCACCAGTGTTAGCAGTGTGCAGTGCAGCAGGTGAGAACAGTTAAGCTATTCTGTTATTGATCCTATTATATTCTGAAGAACACCCTTAATTTTATGTTTGGCAGAGAGTAACAAACGAATCCAGTGCTTTTCTTCACGTTTTAACAGAATCCCTGTCTGTAGGAGTAATTTGTTTTAACCTGCTTCATTGCACACTGTTAGAGCTGGTGAGGCAGTCACATTATCACATTACCTTTCTTGTCCACTGGAGTCCTCCACATCACAATCTTAAGCAGTTTTCTGTCTTACTGAAGACCTTTTCTAAATATAACCTAGCAGTTTACATACTGGATCCTCATGGTCACCTTTATAATAATTACATAGGGAATCGTATGGATTCCCTTTAAAGAGCAGGTTTCTACATACGACCACCCTCTCCACACTTAGCTGGTTTAGTAGCTTATCCTCCAGTTTAGCCATCCTTTTGATGGTGTAATTTTATAAGCAGTATTTTTTTTGTTATAATCCTCGTAAAATCGTATTGCCAGACCCACAGCCAAACTGCCCCAGCTTCGTAAACTGGAGGCACGCCCCCACGCTGCCATGTTTCATGATGTCAGTACTGGAATTGTGCGGAGGCACACTCCATAGACTGTATAGGGGCCGTTTTTTACGTAAATTATTAAACACTTTTATGTGCCAATTTTGATAAAAGAAGGCCACCGATCAACTAACAAGAGTCCTTGTTAATTAATCGGTGGCCTTCTTTTATCAAAACTGGCAGTTAAAAGTGTTTAATAATTCACGTAAAAAACAGCCCCTATACAGTCTATGGAGCACCCCCCCCCCGCGCAGTTCTAGTACTGGGGGGTGAGATACTGACAACAGTAAACATGGAAAGGGACCTGGGGGTAATTATAACAGATGACCTAAAGGTGAGCAAGCAATGTGAGAAGGCAGTAAGGAAGGCTGGGGGGATACTGGGATGCATAGAGAGAGGCATCAATAGTAGAAAACAGGAAGTTGTTATCCCTCTGTACAGATAGTTGGTGAGACCCCATCTGGAGTACTGTGTGCAGTTCTGGAGACCCCATCTCCATAAAGACATAGACAGAGTGGAGGCTGTCCAGGAGGGCAACAAAATGGTGCAGGGTCTGCACCAGAAGACATCTGAAGAAAGACTAAAGGAGCTTAATATGTATACCCTTGAGGAAAGAAGGGAGAGAGGGGACATGATAGAAACTTTCAGATACCTCAAGGGAATCAACAAAGTCCAAGAGGGTAGCACCATTCAGAAAAAGAGATGAGCAAGAACAAGGGGGCACAATTTGAAGATAGAGGGGGGACGGCTCAGAGGTAATGTAAGGAAGTATTTTTTCACGGAGAGGGTTGTGGATGCATGGAACAGCCTCCCTGAGGAGGTTGTGGAGTCAGGAACAGTGGGGAATTCAAGAATGCATGGGACAGACATAAGGCAGTCCTAGTTGGGGGTAGGAGGAAGTAAGCTGTTGGTTAACTAGGATCTGCAGCTTATCTGTTAGGTAGGAAAATGGACAGACTAGGTGGGCCAAGCGGTCCTTATCTGCTGTCAAATTCTATGTTTCTGTGCTGTGGCACGTTGTAGACACAGGTTTATGCTCTGAAACCAGGACTGCAGGAGCGCAGGCCTGCAGGGAGGGCAGTGGAACAAGTTATGGAGGAGGGTGCACTACAAAAATGGGGACAAGTCAGCTGTGCCAGTGCATGGAAATCTGCACACTGCCAGTGTCGCCAAGCCTGATGTCCACTGCTGGCTCCTCTGTCGTCTCCCCCTGGAATATTTGCATACCCGGTAGCGGCATGTGAATATCTTTTGTCCAGTACTTTTCACCTCAAATACTTAGGTCTTTTGTACATGGTATTCAGCCAAATTGCCAGAAAGTATTATTAAAAAAACAACTTTAGCCTTCTTTAGGTAGCATGGGTTTGTCATCCCCCCAGTCATCTGGGACAGAGATGGGAGGAGCAGTCTGCTTCATTGGTTGTGTAGTAGCAGCAGCAGTAATAGAAGTAGCAGTAGTAGTAGTAACATTATTAGAAATAATAGTAATAATAGCAGCAGTAGAAGAAGCTTGTAGCAATAATGGTAGTAGAAATAGTTGCAGTAGTAATAGTAGCAGCGGTAATACAGAGAGTACTGCATAGGCAGGCATGCACAGCCAGTGTGTTCTGCCACAAAGTGGTACTGATTCCCTGTGACCTCGAGTGCAAAGCTCGAGAGGTCCGTGGGAATCAGAACCCCAAAGTGGCAGAACATACTGGTTGTGTGTAAAGTTGGTCATCCTTTATTTCTTATAGTATATAGTATTATGTGAAATGTGTGTGCGATGGTTCATTCCCTTTCAGGACAAAACTGACTTGTGCTGTTTCTAGATGTTTCAGAATGCTGTTGTACCACAAAAGGGTACAGTCACATTCCATGACCTTTGAACTGTAATACAGCAACATTTTGAAAGGGATTGAAATCTATACAGAACAGTGCTCTACTTTATACTTATAATCATAATAATATTTTTATTTATATAGTGCAATTCAGGAATCAAAGCGCTGTACGTACATATATAGCATAAAACATTTCAATAAATATCTCACAAATAATTCGGCTTCAGTTAAAATTTCCCACAATCCATAAAAACATCAAATATTAAAATTCTGTATAAACAGATGTTTATAAACTGGTCTTGAAGCTCTCCACAGTTCTGCACTCTCTAATCTGACGAGGTAGAGAGTTCTACAGGGATGGTGCCACAAACATAAAAGCCCAGACCCAGATGTTTTCAACCGCACCCTGGGAACCTCTAACAACCCTTCGTCGGTTGAGCGGAGAGGATGGTTGGGGCTATAGGGAACCAGGAGCTCTTGCAGGTAGCTCAGTCCCAGTTCATGCAGGGCTTTATAGGTTAGAAGACCGACCTTGAAGGTGGTCTGCCACTGTATATAGGCAGCCAGTGCAGATCACGCAGCACGGGGTTAATATGACTGGAGCGTTAAGTCCCGGTCAGTAATCGTGCTGCAGCGTTCTGCACCAGCTGCAAGCGGTGGATATCAACCCCCTGAGCCCCAGGTAAAGGGAGTTACAGTAGTCAAGGCGGGAGGTCACAAAGGTGCATGGATCAACGTGGGCAAATCATCGGATGGGACAAGGTGCTTAATTCTGGCGATGTTCCTAAGAAGGAGGACTTGACTGCTGACACCTGCGCACGCAGTGTCAGCCCATTATCAAGAACCACCCCCAGATTACGCACCCGTTCAGAGGTAGGCAGTTGTACATCATTGAACCAAAGCACAGAGGGTAAACCCACCACCAGCCTCTCTATCCGGCACCCCAGATCAACAACCAACACCTCAGTCTTCCTGGAATTCAATTTCAGCCAGCTGGACTTCATCCAGTCATGGATGTCCACCAGACAGCTGTTAAACATCGAGACCGCACTATCCTGGCTGGGTGCAAAAGACAGATAGAGCTGTGTATCATCAGCATAGCAGTGAAACCTCAGCCCATATCATCTTACAGTGTCTCTGAGGGGCAGCAGGTACACTGCAAACAACATGGGGAACAGCACTGAGCCCTGAGGGATCCCGCATGGCAGAGAAAATGGCTCAGAGGAAAAAAATCCCAGATACCACCCTCTAAGACCTACTGGTTAGGAAAGAATGGAACCATCTGAGAACTGGGCCAGCCAGGCCACAGATAACCCTCAGGCACTCAAGCAGAACCCCATGGTCCACAGTGTCAAACGCTGAGGAGAGATCCAGAAGCACCAGGATGGAACTGCTCTTCTGGTCCCTCGCCATCAGGAGATCATTGAGCACCTGAACCAGAGTGGTCTCGGTACTGTGTCTCTTCTGGAAGCCCGACTGGAGAGGATCGAAGACGTCGTGGATGGTAAGATGGTTCTCCAGTTGCAGCGCAACCACTTTCTCAATCACCTTCCCAACAAAGGGAAGGTTAGAGATGGGTCTGTAGTTTACACAGCTGTTTGGGTCCAAAGAAGCTTTCTTAAGAAGTGGTGTCACCACCGCCTCCTTCAAGGAGCTAGGGAACTCTCCCGAATCTAAGGAGCACCAAACAATCTCTGCAAGGACCGGGCCAATGGACTCCATACGCCCTAATAACAGGCGTGTAGGGCCCGGATCCAAACTACAGCATGTTGGCCGCAAATTCTGGACAATCCGCACAATGTCCCCTATCTCCGGCCAGTCGAAAGATATCCAAGAAGACTGAGGGGAAGTGACCATGTACCAACCACCACCAACTCCCATAGAGGGTGCTGAACAGATTTCAGCCATGATGTTAGCCATCTTATCTGCAAAAAATTGAGCAAACTCATCACACTTAACTTGTGAAAATGCTCCTCGAACCTGTAGACAGGTTGGGTTGCATAAGGGCGGAGAGAGAGAGAGGGCGAACACAGACTGGGGCGATAGAATTCAGAGCTTCAGTAATAGCCATATTATAGGCCAGAACTAGACTCTCTGGATCCTCGCCTGCCCTCGAAACTAGTAGTAGTAGTTGTAGAAGTAACGATAGTAGTAGTAGGCTTTTATTTAAGTGCCTTTCTAGAGATAAAATCTGTGTACACAAATGCACATCAGTTGCCAGATGAAACAATTGTACTACAGATGAAATTTGAAATGTAATGGCAGTAAGGCAGTTTTTTAAAAGGCAGGTAGAATACTTGACAAAAACAGTTACACTGACCGATGTGCTTGCATAAACAAACAATGTCTGATGCGAACTTTGAAAACAGTGAAGGAGTGAGAGAACTAGATTTCAGCAGGGAGGGAATTCCAGAGGGCAGAGGCTGTCACTACAAAAGCCCAGTTTCCTGCAGACTTAATTTAGAGGGTGGCATTTACAAAAGCCTAGCCCTAGGCCAACTGACCAGTCTGTTTCCTTTGGGGGAAAAAATATAAATGTACAGTTTCTCATTGAAACACTTTGGGCTTTTTGGTTGTGATTTTCTAATATCACCATACCAGACTTTTATCGAATTCTTTTTACTAGCAGTTTGAAACCTGAAGGTGAAAACTCACTAGTTTCCTTGCACAAATCAAACAATTATTATAAAAGTAGAAAGTCCTTTAGGGACACTTAACACACTTAGTAAAATAGCCAGTTGAGTGTTTAATAGATGTGGACACCTGCTATTTAAAGAGCTGCTGACAAGCTTCCAGGCAGGCAACTCATAGCATGTAGTTACCTGCCCTAGGAGCTATTTTAGCTAGAAAATTATTTTTTTTATCCATGGAATACAAAGTATTTTACCTTGCAAAGCTCGGCTCATGCCCTGCCCTTAAAAACAGTATTATTATGATGCATAGTGAGGAATAGAGCTGCAGCTGCTCTGTGGAGCTGCTACGTGGATTGGGGAAGGGGGCTGCCTAAATGTACTAATGTAATTTTTGTAGGCATGTATACATGTATGGGGCTTATACAGTCATTGCAAAAACTGCATTAATGCATCTGTTGGGGTTCAAGTTAGAGCAACACAAGTAGGGAAATGTGGTGTTAGGGTTTCCAATCCTAACTTCCAGGCCCCTCCAAGCAGCAAAAGGACGCAACAACACAAACTGTTATAGCCAGCTTCACCAGGTAAGAAAAAAATAGCAATGATGTGCTACATTTGTGGATGTGTATCTGTTGTATGCACAACGCAAGGCAAACGCAGTCATTTCTGACTGCAGACAGAAATCTACAATACTAAAATCACAATGCTGCCACTTGTGCAGAAGCACAGGCCCTGCAGCCACAGATACAAATCCACGATACCCAAATTACAGGAGTTCTTTTGTCTGCAGAAGCACAGGCCCCTATGGGGCCAGGGCTTCTGTAGCCACAGGTGCTTATTTACACTGTAAGACATACACACCGACCTCCAGCTGCAGAAGTGCAGGTGCAACAAAATCCATGATGCCAAAATGGCAACAGTATTTCAGTCTGCAGAAGCCTGCACCTCTTTAGCCACAGGTGTTACATATACAACTTGCACCTGGAAACGAGCTTCGGGTCTTTCCTGGTTACCAGGTTTTTAAATAAATAAATACACTCTGACCTCTATCTGCAAAAGGGCTGGCCCTTGTGTGGCCTGCACTTTTTCGCAGCTGCATGTAGAAAACCATGCAGTAGCGGACCCAGCTATGCAGCAAGATGCAGTAGCTCCTACTACCACCTTAGGCCAGCAAACAGTAGCTGTCTTAACCTAATCTGAGCTTTAAATGGTAACATTTTACTTTTGTCAGGGAAAGTGCTAACTCAAAACAAAACTTGAAGACAAAACTACTACCCCCTTGAAAAATATAGATCCGTTGCTGAAACCAAGATGACCAACATTGCAACAGTACTTCTGTCTACAGAAGTGCAGGCCCCTGTGTAGCCACATGTACTCATGCACACTGTACAACATACAAACACAGGTGTGGCTGCAGAAGCACAGGCTCCATGCAGCCGGAGGTACAAATCCACAAAGGTAGCACATAAATACTACTACATTTGTGTCGTCTGGAAACAGTTGTATGTTTGTCTTATCTGATAATGGCTTTCTGTGGTTGCTTGTGTTGTCTTGCCCTTTTGCTGCTTGGGGGGGGAGTTAAAGTTTGAAACCGTAACACCACATTTCCTTACTGTAAGTTAAAACCTTACTGGTGCATTAATGAATTTTTGTGCAATTAATTTGCTTTCTTTTTGAGATGGAATTGTATCCTTGTTCATGCAGGTCAGTTCTGAACCTGCATGAACAGATCTATCTGGCTGAAGCAGCACAGGGCCTGGAGTGTGGTTACAAATGCAGGTATGCAGGGCCCTGTACCATGTGAGAAGTCCATCTGGCTGCAGAAGCACAGGGCTCTCCAGGACCTGCACTTCTGTGCAGTTACAAATGCAGACATGCAGGGCCCAAAGGCCCCTGCACTAAATGTGGAATCCATCAGGCTGTGGAAGTGCAGGGTCCTCTGGGCCCTGCACTTCCGTGCGGCTACAGGTGCTGACACACAGGGTCCACCAGGCCCTGCACCAAGTGAGGAGTTCATCTCCCTGTGGATGCATTTGCTTCTGTGTAGATACAGATGCAGACCAGACCAAGTGAGGAGTCTGGGCCCTGCACTTCTGTTCGGCTATAGGTACAGATACGAAGGGCTGTTCCTTCATTATTTTTTTCTATTTTGATACCACCTTTTCAACATGTCCTTTTTATGACCCCCCCACCTCAAGAACCAGTCTGGTGAAATGTTTTAAATACTGCCTAAATTGTGATTTTGCAGAATGATCATGCCATCACCTTCTGGGCTGGATTTGCAAAGTTTTGTCTTCCTGGTTCATGAAGTGTGGTCAGGAAAAGGCCATGTTGAACATTTGTTGTAAAAATCTTTTAAAACGGCCTTGTTATAAGCAGAATTTGTTTTTCTACACAAAATCTAAAGTTTTTCTTTCATGGGCAGATTTTCTTCTTTTGTATGGTCTCACAAAAGAAGAAATCTCACAAGAGGAAATCATGAAAAGAAGGCTTCTTTTAATATGAGTGAAAACCATAAAACAAGAAATCTCGCAATAGATCATGAAAGATCACGAAAGAAGACTCTTGCTTACGGAAGAAGAAATTCTTCTTTCATGAGCTTCTTTTGATATGAAAGATCATAAAACAAGAAATCTCATGAACAAAGATCATGAAAAAAAGAAATTTATTTTGTGTGATTCAATTCTTATTTTGTGAGCCGAAATTGTTCTTTTGTGAGACTCCCGGAAGAAGAATTTCAGCTCATGAAAGAAGGATCAGGAGCCCTCGCTAAGCCTTCCACCTAAGATTTAAGGGATGTCCCCAAACCAAATTTTTTTTTTTTTATTCTTTTTATCCCCTCCTAGACGCCCCCAGCACTCCTTTCCTTCGGGCTGTCTCAGTGCCCTCCAGACTCCCCCACTGAGTCTGCCCCTAGAGTGTTCCTTCTTCTCAGGTGCTCCTACCTGCCTCCTTAGCACCTTACACAGCGGGGTCTGCCCGTGTTGTGTCATCTGGGTGGCCGGAGCTGCTGTCATCCGGAGTGCCGAGGGTTGTTTTCCCGGTTTTCTGTCCCTCCCTCTCCCGAGGGGCGCCGGCTCCAGGCGGAGGCATTGCTTACTTCGCCAAGTGCCGTAGGGCCCTCCCTCCCCAGCTCCCTGCCCTAGGAAGCCGCGCTGTTCTCGAGAGTCGGTGCTTCCACCGCTGTCTCGAGCATCGGGTGTATTAAACACCCTGGTCCCTCCCGAAGGAGGAGAGCATCCGTTGAGGACCTCGATCCTCCTTCCCCTACCCGACCCCGGCGGCCCGGTCCGTTCGAACCGGGTCGGCGGCGTGACACGAGGTGTGGCGTCCAGCGCCTCAACCCTCAGTGCCACCGGGCCCAAACCAAATTTTGGGGTGTTTTTTTTTTTTAAACGAACTCCAGAATTGAGCTAAATGGGACCCATTAACTAGATTCATGTGTTTTTCTCCAGAGGATCATTTTATATGGGTATTCATTTTTGTTTAATGAAAAACAAGATGGTGGCCATGCCAAAGAAGAATATTATTCTCACAAAAGATGATTTTCTACTTGCGAATGAAGAGTCTTCTTTCGTGAGCTAAAAAGTCTTCTTTCACTTCTGACATATAAAAAAAGACCCTACTGAGCAAGCTCAGAACCAAAAACTCAAATCCTTATAACTCAGGAATTGACATTTTTCAACAAACCAAAGAAGGCCTCCTTCCTTCTGCACTGAAACTGTCATAACAAAATTCCAAACTATCTGGATGTGAAAGCAAAAAAGAAAAAAGTCCTCCAAATTTTTCAACTTTTTGCACTATCTGAACCTTGAAATATAGATATCCGACTGTCACGGTACTTGCCAGATCAAGAGACCTTGCCCCCCCAAGACCGTGCATGCAAAATTTCATGCCGTTACATTGAATGGGGCATTATTAGGGGTGCAGTGTTAGGGGTTTAACAATAAACACCCTACTCAACCCTTACTATGGGGTGCTACCACATAGAAACATAGAAGTTGATGGCAGATAAGGACTGCAAGGCCCATCCAGTCTGCCTATTTTTTCTACCTTATGAATGAGGCCCCTATAATACAAACCCATACATGTACACAAGCCTATAAAGATAACATTAATACAGTTAGGCAGTCCCTCTTACCCTGATCCTAATAGTTGCCCCACAGAGCACCTGCAGCCCTGTTTCCCACCATGCATCATCATGGGCAGTATAGCGCAGTGGTTTAAGGCTCTGAGCTGCAAATCTGGAGACCTGGGTTTGAATCCCACAGCCCCCACTTTCATATACTGTGTGACCCTGATCAAGTCACTTAACTTCCCTGAGCTCCCAGGTTGCACCTATAAAAAAGCTTTCAGCTTAGTGTGTGTCTCACCTGGTTAAACAATTGGGAAAAAAATAAATAATGCTGTTTTTCGGGGTGGGGCTGCAGTGCTAGGTGGCAGCTCGGCTTGTATCAGGAACTTACAAGCTGAGCTTTGTGAGGTAAATACTTTTTATTCTATGGATAAAAAAAACATAATTTTATAGCTAAAATAGCTTCTAGGGCAGGCAATTACATGGTATGAGTTACCTGTCTGGAGCATAAAACTGTGTCAGCTGCTCTTTAAGCACAGCTTGTCCTGCTGTGACACCTTTTCCTGTCTCAGGTTTCTGTGACATGGCTGCGGCCTTATTTTAAAGTATGGCTGATTCAGATATAAATATCTCAGAACTGTTGACACCTACATGTAAGCACGTATCTTATTTGAAAGAGCTTTTCATGGGGATTTTAGTGGAAGTATTTGCTAGATGGCAAAAAAAGTCATCATATAGTTTTTATGGCAAAAATGTATTTCTGACATCCTTATATTTATCAATAATGTATTTTTTAAACCCCTCTGATATTTTTAAATCATCTTTTATAACTAATTTTGTAATTAATGACTTAAGCCATTAAAGATAGATGAACTTTTGAGAACTGTATCTTGGCTCATGAATGAAAGAAAATAGAAAAAAAATGGGTATATAATGTATTTGTCAGGAAAAACATTATTGCTGAAAAAATAAACTACATGGTGACTAACAAGTCCTGCTGCTTTTAAGAGGCTCTGCAAACATTACTTCCTCTTTAAAGCAGCAGGTCTCGTTAAAAAAAGAAATGTACCCATAATGTTTTAGTCCATGTCAGATTTCGTTCTTGCTGTGTCTTGTAAGATGACCCCTTTTTGTGTTTGCTATAGTATTTTGTTTAGATTTTAACAAATTAAAGGAGCGCACCTGAAAGGGACACTGTCAACTTTTTTTTGTATTATAATGTCTGGTTGGAAACCCACATTTTATGATTGCTTACCTTGTCTAAAATACATTGGGTGTTGCTGCTTGTTTTATCTGCTTTATTTCATAGTAGAACTGAAATGCATACTAATGGTGTAATTTTACCCAACCTTGTTTTGATTCGAGTCATTGATCTACTGTTATCGCACACTTCCTGAACATTAGGAACACCCCCAAACAGTGCAGCCACCCATGGTGCAGTAATCTCCTCTCCCCCCACTGCATCATCATGAGTGGCTAGACCATGCTGGGGGTGTTCCCAAGTCCAGAAAAGATGCAGTGGGGGTTGATAAAGGAATATAAACAAATATGCTTTTGTGTGGTAACATGGGTGTGACGGGCAGTCTGTTTTCTCACTTTTGAAAAGAAAAATGGAATCAGAATCAAATTACCAACTATATTAGCAAATTCTACAGAAAGTGAGCAATCATTACATGTGTTCTTTTAAAGGAAAACTACACCTTCATATGTTGTAAACTTTATCTGTTTCCATGCCAACAGACAACTCTTTTCCTATAGCTATTGGGGATATACGTGTTTGCGTTGGTTTGTTTTTGCTGATCAATGATAGTCCCATCTTACTATCCTAGGAGTCTCTGTTTTATGGTTCTTGAAATCTCATTATCCATGAGGGCTACTTTAGCACATGAGAACATGATGTCACAGTAACCATTTATACCATGTAGCTCTGTGCTGAAAATTCAAATATCCTGAAAAACTTCTCTGGAAACACACAAATTAAATGCAATTTAAAGGGAAAAGCCCTGCATTACAACTCTTGACAGTTTGCAAAGCTAACTGAAGGTACATGTATTTCACACCTTGCTGCAAGTTGCTTTGTTGAACTCTGAGCAAACAGGCATATTGTGGAATCTAAAGGGTGCTGACACATCAATTTCACGTATGCTAATGCAGCTGTCAGGGACAATGGGATTTCAACAGCCAGAAAATGGAGACCTCCAGGATAGTTGCAGGGACTAGTATGAACCGTGAAAATAAACTAAAGCAATCCTATAAATCCGTAACGGCTACATGAAAAGAGTTGCCTGTTGACATGGAAACAAAACTTGCAAGATATAAGGGTGTAGTTTTCCTTTAAACTAGGGACAATTTGAAGCCGGGGGGAGGGGGAGTTGACAGTGTCCCTTTAAAATTTCCATCAGTATTCACCCATTATTTAATATAATTTTCTTGTGAATAGTATGCAGCAGGCTGTACCTCCTGACCTTATGGAAAAGTAGGGGCATCAGGACAGAGTGTGGCCCACAAAATATAAGTGTTGTCATGGTGTCTGGTTCATTTAATTTGACAATGTGGAAAGGTAATGATCACTTTTTGTCCAGCAGCTGGAATGCAGAGTTCCGAGTCGGGTGTGTCTTGCTGCATGATAGTGTGCATCACACCAGGAAGTGGAGCACATTTCACCGGAGACCCGATTTACACCATAAATTGTACAGTTTCTGCTACCCATCTGTGCAGGGCAGCTAAGTACAAAGCCTGCTCTTAAACCAACTGCGAGGGGCAATAAAACCCTTCCAGAGAATGACTGTGTCACCTGCGCATTGCAGCCGCCATAATACTGCTCAACCTTTAGTTGCTGAAATGTCTGACACTGACACTCAAAATCTGGGCCACGTTATCAGACATGGAGATAGATACAAGCTCAGAACTCTGTTGAACTAGTGTTTTGTGCAGACTTAAATTTTTATATAGCTTTATTAGATTATTTTTGAATTTCTGCGTTAAAGTCTTGCACCTACAGTACGAGATCACACGTTCTCTTCGTTTGGTCAGCAAATTTTTCATGTTGGATGGAGAGAGGGATCCCAAGAAGACATCCCTTCCTCTCTGGAGAAGAATACACTTGGGCCAGGAGTAATGCAACCAAAGCACAAGCGTGGGGAAAAAAATGCATCACACATCACGTAAACTTGTTAATCTATAATGTTTTTATTTTATCTGGCTATGGTGTGAATACAAACAACCAATGTTTTGCAGCTTCTCGAGCCACTTTTTCAAGCTGTGTGGCCCTAGTCCATTAATAGTCCAGATTAGTCCTCTGGACTGGCTGCAGGTCAATGCAAGTTCTGCAGAAGAACTAAAGAAATTCTTAGGGGGACGCTGCAAATCAGGCATTATGTGCTTAAGACAGAAACCGGAAACATTGGTGCGGCTAATGGCACCATTCATCCCCAATGTTTTTGTCGCCCATCATAATATTGTAATCACCACAGCAACACCTTCTACTGTGGATGGGGGTGGGGGTGGGGGGAGCAGAACAGTGTCCTTCATAGGAGATGCCATTACCAACCCATGACTGAATATTAGGTGGTGCTTCAGTACTTACGGTTCCTAGCCCGGTGTGGCACAGTAAGTCCCAATTTCTGCAGCAGGGCTCCTTGGTTTCTCCAGCAGCAGCATTTGTTCATTTCTACAGCATGAGTTATTAATTTCTGTGGTGGAATACAGACTTGTTTTTGGCTAAAATATGATATGATTTCATCAAAGACATCACCTGCTGATCATAGAGAGAGAGAGAGAGAGAGACGTCAGGAGGAAAGGGAGCCAGGCACTGTGAAAGAAACAGCATTTGCACCGGGAGCAATGAATTCTTCATCGCACCATATATTCAGTGGCAAACTACAAGCTCTGTACACATTCTGCAGGCATGAAATTGCAGAATCCTGGGGCCTTGTCAGTACTGCACAGTCCATGCCCTGCCTTGCGGTGAGACAAACTCCATACCTCAGCAATGCAACTGACGACCTTCCCATCCTATTTTGAAGAATCTCAGTCTACTCGTGCACCCAAGGGGCAGTATAGGGTAGTGCTGCAGCACCACTGGGCACCTGGGGGGGTGTTTATTATAGCCTGGGAACTTCGACTTAGCACCTCAGAACTTATACTCGCAGTGTGCACTAAAAAAATATTCTGCTACTCAATCCACGTAAAAAACTACACCATCACACCAGTGAGCCCTACACAAAGGCATAGAAACAAAGAATTTGACAGCAGATAAGGACTGCTTAGCGTTCCCAGTCTGCCTGTTTGTTCCCTGTCTATACTGTCACTGCACACCCTGTATGATCTCCAGCTCTCCCCTTCCACTATGATTCCCTTATGCCTGTCACCTGCATTCTTGAATCCCACCCCTGTTTTCGCCACCTCTGCTGGAAGACTGTTCTATGCCTCCAACACTATTTCTGCGAAGAAGTACTTCCTTACATCTCTCCTGAATTTACCACCTCCAGCTTCATTGCATGTCCCCTTATTTTCGTGCATCTTTTTTGGAAAATACTTCCCTCCGGTACCTTATTTATCCCTATGAGGTATTTATAGGTCTCTGTCATATCCTTCCTCTCCCTCTTCTCTTCCAGGGTGTACATATCAAGGTCCTTTAGTCTCTCCTGGTAGGGTTTCTGGTGCAGGCCCTGCTCCTTTTTAGTAGCCCTCTTCTGGACAGCTTCCGCTCTGTGTCCTTCTGGTGATGTGGTCTCCAGAACTGGACACAGTACTCCAGGTGGGATTTTACCAACAGTCTATCCAGTGACAACACTAGCTCCCTCCTCCTGCTGGTGATAACCCCCCCCCCCCCAAGCACCCCAACATACCACTCGCCCTACCAGTTGCCTTGTCTCACTGCCTGGCCACCTTAAGGACATCAGATATGTTATCCCCAGTTCCCTTTCTTGTTTGGTGACTGTCAGTGCCTCTTCTCCACCTCTGAGTTTTTGTGCCCAAGTGCATTATTTTGCACTATTTCACCTTGAAATACAGCTGCCATGCCCTTGACCACTCTTTGAGTTTTCTGCGGTGTCTGCACATTCTTTCCACCCCTCCCCCCCCCCACCCCAGTGTATCCCCTCATTTCAGATTATGGTGTGATTCACAAACAGGCAGACCTTCCCTTCCAGCTCATTTCCAGTGTCACTGACATTAAAGAGGCCCGGTCCCAGTACTGAGCCCTGAGGCACCCCACTGGTCACCGTCTCTTCTCCAGAGTGAACTCAGTTTACCGCCACCTTCTGTTGCCTATCCCTTAACCAGTTTTCTTATCCATTTTACCACCTTAGGACCCACCCCAAGCTGCCTAGTTTCCTTATGGGTCATCTGTGTAACAGTGTAAAAAATCTTAATGAAATCCGAGTAGGCCACGTCCACCGGCCCGCCCCAGTATATTTACCTGGTCATTCCGTCAGAGAAGTCTGTCAGATTTGTTTGACATGACCCCCTCCCCCCCCCCAGGAATCTGTGCTACCTCAGGTGTTGTAACCTGCTGGATTCAAGATACTCAACAGTCATTTCCTTTGCAGTGTCTCCTGTTATCTTCCTCACCACTGATGTCTGGCTGACTGGCCTATAGTTGCCAGCATCCTCCCTAGTATCACTTTTGCAAAGCGGGACTACATATGCCCTTCTGCAGTCCTCTGGAACTACTCCTGTTTCCAGTGAACTATTAAATAGAAATGTCTGAGATGCAGCCAGTACCTTACTGAGCTCCCTCATTACCCTTGGGTGTACCCTGTCTGGCCCTATAGCTTTGGCCACTTTCCGATTTGCTAATCCCTTCAGGATTCTCTTGTCTGCCTCCCTCCCTCCCTCCAGTGCTACTGATGCTTTTATGTGGCCCTCCCCTTCCACTTCCTTTGTGACCACCAAACAAAAGTATTTGTTCAGGATATCTCCGTTTTCCTGATCCTCTTCTGCATAGTTCCCCCTTCCCTTCTTAACCTTACAATCCCTCCCATAGTCTTCCTCTTTTCACTTCTATACCTAAAAAATGTGTTATCCCCTTTCTTTACCCCTTGGGTTTCTCTTTCCTCACTTTGCGCCTTTGCACTCCTTACTGCTTTCCCTGCCTCCCTCCCTCTGTTTTTCCTGAAGCACCTCCCGTTCTTCATCCCTCAGTGTCTCTTTATACCTCCTGAATGCTACCCTTTTAGCCTTTACCTTTTCAGCCACTTCTGAGAACCATAGTGGTCTCTTTCTTTTTTTCCTCTGCTTTTTGCTCTCTTCCTTTATGCAGAGGTTTGTTACTTTCACTACACCCTTCTTTACCATCACCCACTGTTCCTCCACCCCACCCAGGTCATCCCCCCTGCTAGGCTGTCTCTGAGGCATTCACCCATTTTTTTTAACTTTCACCTCCTGAAGTCCAGGACCTCCGCCCTTGTGTGGTTTGATTCCACTGCCATCCTTAATGCTGAACCACAATGTACGGTAATCGCTGGTCCCCAGGTGGTCTGCCACCTTGACATCTGCAATACTGTCCATGCTAGTGAGCACCAGGTCCAATATTGCCCCATCGTCAGTTGGCTCCCTGACTAGTTGCCTGAGAAACGTCCCCTGCAGGAAATCCAGAATGTCCCTGCTCCAAGCTGAAGCTGCAGCTGAGAGGCTTCAGTCTACATCCGGCAGATTGAAATCCCCCACCAACTCAATCAATCAATCAAAATCTTTATTTATCCAGGTGGGCACCATTGAGCAAGGCTCATTTGCAAGGTGGACCTTGTAATGAATACATCAAAGTACAGTACAGAAGCAGGTATACAAAAAGCAATAATATACAAGGAAGAAAAAGTATATACAGTGTATACAGTACAGTACAAGGTTGAAATAAATAAAAAAAAAGCATTCTTTTTCAGTTGAAGAAGTCAGCAGATGTACAAACAACCATAGGCATACAGGGGTTATAAGCAGCGATCTTTTGAGTGAGGCAGCTGGCAAGGGCAACTACGCATATAGGGGAAAGAGGCCATGTATGGGGTGGCAGGTTAGAGAGGTAAAGAAGGGGAGGGATATATTACCGACGACTGTGGGAAAAATTGGGCTAAAACCACAGAAAGTGACGATGGCTGTCGTGTACTTGTTTATTATGATAATGATGGAGGAGGGGTAGATAATTGGGACACTGCACCTCCCCTTTTTCTGCCATTGTACCAATGGCTTCCACCATTCACTCCTGTATTGGAGGTCTGTAGATCGTACCAGTGTATATAGTGGCTCTGTTTTCTGTCTCCAGGGTGACCCACAGTACCTTCAACCCCTCCACCCCCCCCATATTCCCTGTAACCTCAGTTGCTTTTATACCCTCCCTTATGTACAGCACCACTCCTTCCTTCCTTCCTACTTACTTACCTACCTTCCTACCCTGTCCTTCCTGAACTGAGTATAGCCTGGTATAGCCATGTCCAGTCATGGTTTTCAGTGCCCATGCCTGCCTCTGTCATGATGGCCTCTAGGTCTGGAATTTTATTTCCTAGACTTTTTTGCATTTCCACAGATGGCCTTCCATATTGTGTTACCACTCGGTCTGTGACCTTCCTTTTTCCTTTTTGCCCAGCCTCCTTTTCCCCTCTTAGCTCATGTTCCTGTCCCCTTTCCTTTCTACTGTTCAGCTTTTTTTTCTTTATTTTACACTCTGGGGTATGCACCTCCCTTTGAGTGTTCCCTTCTCCCTGCTGCAGTCTGTTGGTGGGGGGCAGTTTATGCCTCCCCAATTTCTTCCATCTCCATCCTGGACTAGTTTAAACGTTCATCAAAGTAGCAGTTAAACTGTTCATCATCTGTGTCAGAATGAGCCATGACAGAACTATTTTATTTAATTAGAAGTAAGGGGGACTTGGAAGCAGCACATTGTAACAACAGTTCTCAATAAGGTGTATGATTAAGTTCTGCAGGAGGCTGGGTTTTCAGTGCATCTTGCTAATTGCTCTGTTGCAGTGCCCTCTGGTGGAAGACAATTGCCATTCTGTGATGTGTGTACAGTACTGAAGCTGTATGCGTTCCTCCTAACCCCCCCCCAAAAAAAAAAAAAAATAATCCCTACAGGTGTCCTTGTCCAAGTTAGGGCTGCATTGCATTGTACAGTGGCCCAGTATTATTTTGCCTGTCTGGAGGGGGGCAGTGTTTTCTTTGTGTACTTCTGAATAAATTATCCGTGCAGGATGGGTGAGTCCACACAGTGCAGGGATGGCACATCCTAAAAGAGTCTATTATCGCTTCATATTTAACTAGGTTTCTAATTGACTGTAGACTAGGATGCACTCTGTGGAGGTGATAAAAATATAAAACACATCCTTAAGTTCCAAGTAATTCTGGTCTGCAAAATTAATTCTTTGCAACCTTCCAGTTTCTTATTGCATAAATCATAGACAATAAAGTGCATCCAGACATTTTGTTATGCTGGACAAGATTCACTGACTCAAGCCCCAAAGTGCAATTAGAAACACAGAAACATAGACTTTGATGGCAGATAAGAACTGCCTGGCCCACCTAGTTTGCCCATTTCCCTACCTACATAAGCTCCAGATCCTAAATGATCTGTAGCTTACCCTCTCTTTCCTACCACTAGGGTTGCCTTCTGTCCATCCCTTGCATTCTTGAATTCACCTATTGTTTTTGCCCCTATGAACTCTGCAGAGAGGCTGCTCCAGGCATCCACCACCCTTTCTACGAAGAAAATTAAAGTGCAATCATTATGTTCAAAAATGTGAAAAATCTCAAATGTGTGCAAAAATAGCTAACAGTAAATATTACCTCTACCCACAGACCACTGTCCTGACCCCAGTGCTTCACCCAAGAGGCATCATCAGGGGGTGTCTTCTATACTTCTGAAACATAAGGCCCTGCTTAAACAAGAACTGCTCATATTAATTTTTTTTTTTAAAGAAATCCTAGGCAGAACAAGCAAACTGTGGCCATTTGTGACAGCGTTGTACCCTAGTAGGGTGCTGCTGTGAATAGGTTCCCAGTGGGTGGTGGCACTGTGCTGCAGTGATAGGAAATGCATTTATTCTTTGTTTACCGGGTAGGCACACTGGCACCTTTTTTTCAGGTACCACCCGGGCACCACAAGTACAGTGTGAAAAGCATCACAAATATGAAACAGTACCTGATACTGTTTACGGAACAGTGTGAACAGGATACAGCAGAGGTACAAAAAAGTAACACAGTTGTGCAAATGTAACATATTGCAAATAGGCATAAATGTAACATCAAATGTGACAACATGAAAATACAGCAAAAAGAGCAGTGATTAAATTGAGCCAATTATAAAGCAAAGTGACAGGCGGTAGTTCAGTAGATGATCCTTTATTTTAAGCACAGAGGTTTAGGGAGAGGTTGTCAGTATGATGACTGAGGGTATTGAGTTCCAGAGGGAGGCAGCATGGTATCTGAAGGATCTCTGACCCGTGCCTATTCACATATGTAGGAGCATAAATGTCTCCAGGAGACGAGGGAGTACATGACAAAAAAGAAAAGTGTTCAGAACAGAATGAATATTGTAGATTGAGGGAGCACTCCTTCCCCTGCATGACACCCACTTTTTTTGTAAGTAGTGTCTCGTGTGCAGGTGCCCTGGAAATGGGCATACTCAGGGAATCGCCCTTGATCAATAATGTGTTAGTAAGTCCTGGGAGACCACGCTCACGGTTGTAAGAGTGGTCTTGGTCATCTTTGTTAGGGTATCAGAAAAACTCGCCTTCAGTCTAAGAATGCATGTGAGAGACTTATGCAACCGTAAGAGTGGTTTCCAAGGACATATTAACATTAAACACGCGTGAATTAAGTGTTGTATGTCTTACTATGCAGGAAAAGTGCCAGTATCCTGTATAGGTCGAAGGTCATACTGAGAATGTGCGTGGAAGTGCCCATCAGCCATGCACACAAATGAGAAATTGAGCTGATGTAAATTAGATTGAAGTAGAACTGATATAGATAATCGGAAAGATCAAATACACCTGAGTGCTCCTGTCAAGCTACAGAAAATCCTAAACAGTGTCCTGATGCTAACTTGCATACGAAGACTTGCTCGAGAAAAGTGGACTGCAAACTTTAGCGGAACAGAAGGCTAGTTTATGTAGTCCCCTCTTTGAGCAAATTCAAAATCTGGTGCATAAACTGAATTCCCTAATCCCATTTTGAAGAGAAGTGTTGCACAACTTCAGAAGCAAATCTGTCTGTGAACCTGTCCTAGGTAGGACAAAGTGGCATTATCAGCCCATACCGTGGAGTACTAAATATTTTTGGTCTGTGTGGCATTCCCTCTTCTTTTGACTCTTAAGTTTTTGGCTTTCATTTCTCTCTTACACCCTGGAGAGATTTTACCATTTTTCAAACGTCTCTCTCTCCGCTTCCCCCCAACCCATATCTTGTCTTCCGCTTTAGGCCCAGAGTCTAAATTCCTTTGAGTGTCCCCTTGCACCTTCTTTTGTAATCCGTTATCACCCAACTCAAGCCCCAGTTTACAGAAGTCAAGTCTATGGGTTCCTCCATCTCTAGCCTTCTGTCATCCCCCAAAGGGTGGTATGTGGCAAGATTATGTCCATGCTGTACCAGGTCAGACTGCTGACAGCAACCAGAGCTCAGGATACACAGAATACACAAACTTGAAAAATGTCCTATTCTAACCCAATGAGAATTTAAAATGAAATGTTACATTTTTGAAAATACAAAATGCTAAAATTTGCGCCAGGATTTGAATGCTGCTCACCTTTGTAGTCATAGATAATTTCAGGTCCATAAGCTTCAAGAGCCATGTAAAGACCCGCCAGTAGCTTAGTGGGTGTAACTCCATTTATCTGCTCCCATATACTTATCTAATAAGTTCTTAAAACTAGACAAACTTGTTGCTTCCACCACCTGTCTAGTGAGACCGTTCCATAACTCAACCACCCTCTGATTGAACCACTTCCCTCTTCGACTCGTTCTGTATTTCTCACCTCTTAACTGTTTACCATGGACCCTCACATTTTCCTTCCGATTTAATCCTGCTGCTTCATATAGCATACTATCGCCGATTGATCTATACACATAACACAGATCCTCCCTTATCCTTCTATAGGCCAGTGAATATAGTCTTAGACTCTCCAGTCTGGAAGCATATTCTAAGCCTGCCACTTCCTTAATCTTTCTTGTAAAACCCCTCTGCACCTGCTCCACCTTTTTTCCTCCTGTGATGCTCTGTACTGAGCAAAAAGGAGCCCCATACTCCAGCACTGGTCTCACCAGGGATCTGTACAGGGGCACCAGAACATTTTCATTCCTACTTCTTATGTTACGCAGTAAGTTTCCAATTATCCTATTTGCTTTGTTTATTGTAACTCTGTTGTGTTTATCAAAATCTAATTTGTCAGTAACTATTACCCCCAGATCTTTCTCACTATCTGTAGCTTTAATGATTTGAGAATTTAACTTATACTGTGATCTACTATTGTTCTGCCCTAAGTGCATAACCTTGCATTTTGTAATATAAAATTCCAGTTCATTTTTTTGTGCCCAATTCCCCAGATGTATCAGTTGTTCTTGAAAAATAGCTGCAGCATCCTTGTTGTTTACTATTGCACCAGTTTTTTCATCGTCTGCATATTTGCAGATCCATACTCCTTCCGATACCTGCATACTGGAAATTAGGACATTGAAAAGCTTTGGCCCCAGTACAGATCCCTGGGGATCTCCACTGGTCACTCTCACCTCTTCTGAGAGATAGCCTCTGACCCTAACCCATTGATGTCTATCATACAGCCAAGATGCTATCCACTTTCTAAGATATTCCTCTACTCCTATTTCCTGCAAAATCCCCATCAGGACTCCGTATGATATGGAATCAAAGGCTTTCCTATAATCCAGATACACAACATCCACGGGTAATCCAACATCCAGTGCCTGGCTCACCGGCTCAAAAAAGTGCAACAGATTGGTAGTACAAGATTTTCAACCTGAAAAGCCATGTTGTGAGATGTCTAGATGGTTCAGATCTTTTAAGTAATTTTCCAACAGTTCCTCTATAAATCCCTGCATCATTTTACCAATAACTGAGGTTATTCTTATTGGTCTGTCATTTTCAGGTCTGGTTCTATCACCTGATTTATAAATGGGTGTAATACTCACTATTCTCCACTCCTTCAGTACAGCTCCCTCCCTCAAAGACTTAAAAAGAGCAGCCAAGGGAACAGACAGTTCTTCTGCAAGCTCCTTCAGAAATGCCGGGTGGTATCCATCTGGTCCAGCTGATTTAAATGCATTTAGTTTCATTAACTTGCCCTTTACTTATATGACTGATATATTTGGCAATTCTATCTCCCTTTCACTATTCGGTACTTCTAATTCTTTTACATGAACAGTAGTATCTTTAGTATAAACAGTTTGGAAGTAAGCACTCATCAAGTTCGCCATCCCCTGTTCATCCTCTACCAATTTGTCTTGATCCCTTATACCTGTGATTTGATTGCTGTTGTTCTTCCTTAAACTACCCACATAACTATAAAATTCTATTTTACCATTCTCCTTATTTAGAGCTAGATCTAATTCAGCTTTTTCTTTTCCCCTTCTAATGTTTGTCTTGCATTTTTTAACTAAAGCTTTGTACTTTACTGGTCTACTGGGTGAGGGTTTTAGCTTATATTTCTTGTACGCTCTATTCTTTTTATTTATTTGTCTACGTATTGTCCATGTCATCCATTTTGGCACCCTGCCTTTCTTATTATATTTTTTTGTTAATGGTACATACTTCTTGATACATGTCTGAAGCACCTTGTCTATAATTTGCCAAGAGTGTACCATAGATATACCATCCAATATCTTCCAGTTGTAATTTCCCAAGATTTGTCTTATTTTTACATAGTCAGCTTTTTTTTAATTTCTTATGATTGTTATGCCCTGGACACTATGGGTCGCCTCTATCAACTCTGCCCTTACCATATTATGGGCACTAATACCCAGGAGCTCAATTACTTCCACATTCTTTACTCCTTCATCCATGTTAGTCAGAATCAAGTCCAAAAGACTCAGTCCTCTGGTATTTTTACACACCATTTGTTTAAGGCAGTTTAGTTGACATATCTCGACAAATTTTCGTTCATTTAGCCCTTCCACCTCCATTGTCCTCCATAATATCCGGAGAAAATTAAAATCTTGTGGGATTTGTCATGGGACACATTCGCTCACTGCACGGAAGTGCAAGTTTGATTTTTTTTTGGGGGGGGGCAGCAGGAACTGAAACATTATCTGCCTCGGACGCAGCTTTGGTTGCCATTGTACCTCGTGCGACCAAGTCCATCTGTGAACAAAATCCTCACAAAGATATGCAACTGCGAGAAAGACCTTTTAGGCCTTCGTGTGAACTCAGAAGGTGAATGTCTCTTGATTGGGACCTTAGCAAGAATTGTTAGGGTGGGAATTAATTTTTCATGTAATGGAATCCCCAGTTGATTTTAAAAAATTACTATAATGATAAGGTTTAATTTCTTTTATTATTTTTTTTATATGTCATGTCCCCTTCCCCTGGGTACCCCAGTCTGATAGCCCTGGCTGCCATTGCTGTGCCCATTCTCCAGCTGGGGGGGACACTGTGTAATTGCTGCTCCTTTGTTAATGGTCAGTAGTTTGACTAATGCTGAGTGGCCTGTGTCCACCGCACACGAGCTGAACGCTTTACCTCCCATGCATGCTATTGCAAATGCCTGGCCGACCCCATGGCTAGGTGAAATTTAACACACGCATTTAGTAAAACAGGTGCATTTCAGATGACTGTGTGATCTAGTGCTAAGAACATGGACCTGCGAAGGAATTCCCAGGACTGAATTCAGCCAGAGCAACGTGCTCATCAGGTGACCCTGAGCAAGTGACTTGACCTTCCTAATGCTTCAGTTACTTCCCATTGCAAAATTCAGTTAAAGTGAGACCTTCTGTCCTCCCAAAATTGGGATGTTGCATAATGGCCTGGCTATCCTCTGTTAAATAAAGGTAGGAAGCAAATTCCATTGAAATAGTAATCTTATGGCATCTGCGTTGTAGCCAAGACAGGGTTTTGCAATGATGTCATGGCCTGAGCTGCCCTAATAATGTACAGTGAGGCTGCAGAGATAAAACTGGTCCTTCTGACTTGGATCCCATTGACTGCTGATGAAAAACAATAGAATCTCTTTTTAAAGTAAAAAAAAAAAAAGCCACATTGCGTTTTCTTTTTCATTTCAACACGTTTGTCAGCGCTGGTCGCAGCATACCCTCCAGCTATGAAATGTCTGCCTCCATTTGGTTCCTGTGCCTGTACTAAAAATTACCTGTTTTGCTGATGTCTTTTGCTGAATCCACATAGCCATTGTCAGTCACTCCCCCCAGTATCATCATAGTTTGTTTTGCAAAATCACCTAACTGGTGAATGGTAGAGTCCCATTACATACAGGCTATGATAATATATTATAGTGTGCAGTCCTTGGAGGAAAAGGGAATGAGGCATAACAAAAATATTTTTAAATTTTGTGCATGTGAAAGGTGCCAGGTTAATTGCATTGGTCTTTGGAGTCCTCTAGTTATCCACATGAGATGCCCAGCATGGGTGGTCACAGTGCAAGCTTCCCCCTTGGTGCTTCCTCCCTACCATGGAGGGCTCATCACATAGGAGAGAGGGTAGGCTGCATGCCTTGCTCATTCAGTATGTGGCCTCTCATGTGTGTCTGTCTAGTAGGGTCCCAGTTACTGCCAGTAGTGTTGATGGTTTTGTGATGAGAAGACCTGAGCACTAGAAACTGGACCTTGACCATAAAATGATTTCAAGCACGACTGGGAGAGAGTGAAGGGTAAATTGGTTACCTAGGGTTATAGTAGTTGTGAGGGAAACGGGGGTGGGGTGGATAGTGAGGGCTAGTACCCTGTAGGGACAGTAGGTCCGGGGTTTGATAGGAAACTACAGGCAGACTGGATGGACCGTTGATCTTTTTCTGCCGTTCTTGTCGGTTTCTATGAGATTTCACATAGGCTACCCTGCAGCTATTTGATGATGATGTGTAACTTATAATAAGTGCTCCTTGGTGTCCACTGGTGCCTTCTTAACCCTTGTGGTTCTCTGAATGAGTCCCCTACATCAGCTGCTGTGGTTTTCCTGTCTTCAAAACAGTCCCTTGGCTCTGTGTCCTCTGATAGAGGGATTAGTTTCAAGTGGGAGGAGTTACTGGACTCTTACATAAGTGCACCACACGTGCGTGTATGGTGGTGGTTGTGGGGGAATGAAGTGGCAGGATAAGAGAGTAGGTGGATTGCGTGGAGTAGTGACTGAAGAGAGAATGCCCACTGGAAGTGCACTATGGGTGGAACCATGATATTCTCCGTGTTTTCCCTTACTGTTAAGTAAACTCTTCTGCAAGAACATTAAAGTGGCAGCAGCCATCATGGTGCTTTCTTCAGGGGAAGACCTGCAGGTTGTTGGAAGAGCCATGAGTACCTTGTGTCCTCTGTAAGGTAGGCTGAGATCCCATGAGACGAAAGCTTCACTGTCTTTAAACTTTTGAAGTTTACCTGCCTTAACCTGCTAAAGCAGAGGAACTCTAAAAATAGCTAGGGAAGGTATCCACCTGCCATACTGTAGAGCAAACATGAACATTATTGCAGCCCATGCTGCTGCTGGGTGAAGAGGCATTGGTGCACCAGCAACCCCCAATATTCTGTGGATCTTCCCATTTATTTGGATAAAGTGAGAAATTACAGGATGTATAATCATGTGGGATGTATCTACACTGTCATCAAATACTGCTAACCTGCAGCTGTTCTACTTGCCAATTCAGAGTGTGCCCACCAACTGAGACATGAGCAAGAGAGTGTGCCCACCAACTGATCATGAGGAAGAGAGTGCACCCACCGCCTGAGGCATGAGGAAGAGAGTGCGCCCACCGCCTGAGGCATGAGGAAGAGAGTGTGCCCACCAACTGAGGCATGAGGAAGAGTGTGTGTTCTGTACCTAAAGGAATAAAGCCTGCTGCTTGACTCACCAGTCATTTGTCGACATTCAATCCATGGACTTTGTGTATCATTATTGAGTGCATCCCCTAAAGCTGCTATTCTTATGGACTCTGAGTAATTGACTGCCGACCCCCTTGGCTGCATCAGAGGGTCCCATAGTACCGAACTGATGGGGGAGGGGGGGATTGGTTACAGATGGCTTTATTGATCTGGGCCGAATTTAAATCGGTGACCTACAGGTGAAAAATGCCTTAACCCTCTGCCAATCCATGTAGTCATATACTCCCCTCACCTCCACCTAATACAAAATCATTTATTTATTTATTGAGATCTCTGATTACAATATATATGAGTCAGAAATTATTTTACACAGGTTCCACATCAAAACTTTGAACAGAAAAGTACATACAGAGAACAATGAAGAATTCAGGTTACATTGTTAACAAGCATACATGTTATAGACAGTACCATACAACAAAATTAGGGAAGGTAATCGTTAAATAAGTAGCCAAGTGGTGTTGCTTGTGGCAGTCTTATGGTGGGACTAGCTAGACTGCAGGCTAGGATGGGCGGCCAGAGGTTGGATTTGTCAGCTAGGAGGAACAGCCAAAGGATGGCATAGTCAAGCAGGGTGCAGTCCTTGGTATAGCGAGGAGGGTGGTGGCAGTCCTAGGAATAGCAGGGCAGGCAGGGAGATCAAGGATGGTCAGGCAGGCTTGATGGGGTGTGGGGGAATAGGGGAGGGACAGAACAGGAGAGTTGGCAGACAGACTGAGATAGGGAGTGGGACACTAGGGTAGGGAAGGGAACAGAGGGGAGGGGAAGGACAGATAGGTTAGTTGGGAGGCTATACAGGGCAGTCACAGCGGCTGTTTGCAGCCAGGTGTTGTCTAAGAAGAAGCTTGAAAGGACCTAGCTTGGGTACATCTAGTTTGTCATGTTCATGTTCAATCATGTTTTTTGCAGTGCTGGAAATGGAAACAATTTAATGCGTGAACCCAGCACCCTTAATAATAGGACCGAACATCTTTGATGGGGGTCTTGGGACTGGTTTCCTCACTGATATGTTGCAATTTTGCACTTTATTTGGGTGTTTTTGTGCCTTTGGGTGGAAGGGGTGTGGGAGGAGGAGAATGGAAAAAGGCAAATATTCTGAATAAGTACGTTAGTTTGGTCCTCTTGGTGGTGGGGGGGGGGAGGGGTCACTCTTAGAATGTGGGGTACAGGCCAAAAGGGAGAGGAGAGGAGGCAAGTACTGTACTGTGCTGGAGATGGGGTCAGTCACAGAACAAAGGGTGCTCAAGGGAGTTGGGACCCTGAAGGTGAACAAGTCACTCAGGCCCTGATGGGTTACATCCAGGGGTACTGAGGGTCTTGGCACAATTCCTGACAGTGCCATTGACAGTCCTCTCTAACCAGAGTGGGAATAGGGACAACCCCAGAAACTACAGACTGGTCAGCCTGACCTCGCTCATTGGGAAACTGCTGGAATTCATTATTATTTATGTGTTCATTTGTAATTGCTGACCAAGAAAGGTGCACTACGCTGTCATACCTTGTTTCCAGGTGCATCCTGAGGAATAGGTTGCATGGACCTGTTTTACTGACTGGAAATGTTGGCCATGACACCAGGGAAACTCCCCCTGCTCTTCTTCCATAAGTGCCATGGGATCTTTTACTTCCACCTGGACAGTGACCAGAGATGGACAGAAGGGACTGCAGTTTAATGTCTTATCCGAAGGATGGCACATCGCCCATGCAGCACCCCCATTGTACTGCAGTACAGTGTCAGTTATGGGTACTGTCTCAAGTACATGGTGTGGGGCTAGAACCCACAACCTTCCTATCATCTGTCCCCAGAGGTCATTATGCTAGTTACTGAGCTACTGAAACTCTAAAGAAACTATATGTAGCAGTATTGTTGGAGGCCAGCATGCTTCAAGAAAGGAGGCAGCATCGGTTTATGGAGGGCAGATTGTGCCAGACAAACCTGATTGACTTTCTTTGATTGGGTACAAGGGTGGTGGACAGGGGCCAGGCTGTGGATTTATACAGTGTGTTGCATCTGTAAACAACTTTTTTTTATTGTATTTCTGTATGTTTAACCAATTAATAAGTTTCAATAAATATATCTATACTTTAGCAAAGCCCTCGACTCTAACTCACAGAAGGCTTATAAAGACCTGGGGGTGTGGTACAGACTGACCAAGTGGACCAGAAATGGGTTGGGGGGGAAGGACTCCGAGGGTGATTCTCAGTATTACAGAGAACATTCAGGGGTTAGGTAACAAATGGAGTACTAAAGGGATCAATCCAGGGGCCGGTACTATTCAATATATTCATCTGCGATATAGGTGAGGGAATCCAGGAAAGCTCTATCTCTTTGCAGACAAAACCAAGAATGGTAGCAGACTTTTAGTGTAACAGTGTTAAAGCATTGTATGGGGGCTAGAATTATTTTTGGGGGGTGGGGTGGGGGTGATGCCAGCTAATGTATTGTGCACTTGTCCATGTTCTGAAAGTTGGTTCATTTTGTATTATTCGGTCCAGTTACTAGGTAGAATTGAGTGATTTTCTAAATTCTCTGCTTTATTTTGTGTGTTCCAGGATCAGGTGGCGAAGGACAAAGCCCTCCAGAGCATGGCAGCCATGTCGTCTGCGCCAGCTTATTATTAGCCGGCCACATCGATTCCGAACAAACTGTACATGCCCAGCATCTCCCAGCCTCCCTTCCCACCTGCTCCAGGGGTAAATTACTACCTTGATGTCTTGTCTTCAGATTTCAGTCACGCAGTTACTGCTGATGAAAAGTGAGGTACTGACTGCACTGGGGACTGAAACCTCTCTATAGGCGAGGCATACATTTTGGGCCAGTTCAGTGCAGGCTTCTGCCCACTAATGAATTTAGTGTTCAAATGTGAGAGATGGAACTGAAGACTGATGTCCTCTTGTTTAGTAGCTGCCCAGGTGTATAAAATGAGGGCAAGAGCAGTGCTGGCTTCCACATATGGAGATAAATTCAATGGTGGTAAAAGATGAGAGATATGCAGTACTTGCTGGGGCTGTGCTAATACCTTTTCCCGAATATTCAGCTGAATATTCAGGGTGGGATATGCAAAGGGGTTGTGCCCCGGCGCGATATTCAAAAGGGGATGTTGCGCCACACAGATCCCGATGTAGCGGGGCACACCAGTAACATATGCAGCGCAAGTGCGGGGGCGTGCCATGCATATTCTGCACATCCCGATATTCAGCCTAGGATGTGTGGCGCATATGCTGGTGCAACCCCTACTTGCGCCGCACAGTGGTGCTCAGAGTTGAGCCAAAAGGATATAGGAGCAAGGGCTGGCTACCCACAGGTGAGCTGCCGTATTGCAGGGCGCAACACGGCAGCCGCCAGCTGTGGGTGGTCACCCAAGCTCCGGGGCCAAGGTCCATCGGCATTGCCCCCCCATGCCCGATGGCAGGCATAAGTATATTTTAAATCACGTCCAATATCCCTGGTGGTCCAGTGGACCGCTTCCAGCACGATCGCGGGCATAAGTATTATAAATAATGTCCAATATCCCTGGTGGTCCAGTGGACCGCTTCCAGCCCGATCGCGGGCATTAGTATGGGCCGCACGGCAGACTTTTCTAGCAATACCTGATGGGGGACCGCCCACCCGACGTCACGTGACTGACATCAGCGTGGCCATATATAGTGGGTGGTCCCCATGCCCGCCCTCCAGTTCTTTCTCGTCGTTGCCTCATGTCAGTCACATTGCAGACTTCCATTAGCGATCATCGTGAATTGTTCTTATGTCAGATTTTCCCTTGCTATTTTTCCAATATTTCTTCAAATTCTTGCTTATGTTTTCACCTAAGAAGAAGTGCTCATCCTGCGGCACACACATACCCCACAAGGACGGCCATCTTAAGTGCGTGATCTGCCTGGACCCAGACCACCCTGTCTCATCCTGCCTGGAGTGCCAGCCTTTTGAAGAGGCCACCAGAAAGCGGAGACAGCAGGCTTTGGAGGCCTACCTTTAAAAAGTCCATCTTGCTTCGTTAGAAAAGCAAATGGATCAGATCCACGAGTCCTCATCTGAGAAATCTTCTCCCTCAAAGAAAGAACACTGCAAGGAGAAATCTCGGAAGCGGGAGCTCTCCGCGGAGGCCCAGCCAGAGGCCTCTCGGCCCTTGACGAGCAAGGCTACTTCTCAGCTGCCACCTAAAGTGAAGAGTTTTGACAGTAAGTTGGACAAAACTTCCACAGGCAAGTCGTCCGTCGGCTCCTCTGACAGCCACACCGCTACTGCCGCTAAGTTGGCCCCCAGCTCCTCCGGAGAGTGCCTGGCCACTGGTAATTCGGCTCCCCAGACTTCGGGGACCCGCCTGGTACAGCCGATGTGTTGGCAAGGCTCCTCCCCACCTGCTCGGCTCTGCCTGATAAGACGCCCGTCTCAGCTGACCACGCATGGATTCTCCCATGGGCTAGCGGTGCCTCACCCAATGTCCAGGCAAGACCAGGGGAGCTGCCTGCCTCTTCTTCTCCCCACCAGCACCTCCCCTTCTCAGGTGGGTTGCCAAGGCGAGGACTGCAGAGCCCCTTGATGTCAGAGATCATCTCGGCTGTCCTGCACTGCCCTGATGAGGTCAGGTGGAAGGAGGGCCCTCCTCAGCCATCAGGCCTAATGGTGGAGGCCCTTCCTCTCCCATCGGGTGGGATCCCTCCAGATCCGACGACTATCCCGGTCCTGATCCCACCGTCAGATTTGGCAGAACCTCCGATGACAACTTCAGAGCCCGGGCCCATTTGTCTGCCCCAGCCTTCAGCTCCGGTGCCAGACACGGTCCCTCTGTTGAGTCCCCTTCGTCCGGTCCTGACGCCAGCCCCTCTGACTCCAGATCCTTTTCTGGTGGGTGGTGCCAGTCCTGATGTCGGTACCTTGGACGTTGGCTATCCAAACATCGGATCCGCCACCGATTTATACGACAGCGGGTCCGACGTGGGTCCCCTCTCCATCAGACCTCCTGATGTTGGGGATTTCTTCTTTTTTTTTTTTTAACTTGCTGTTTATGCCCCCTTCACCTCTGCAGCAGCTGCCTTCCCTCGGGGACTTCCAAGGCACCTTGTCTGCCAGGTCTCCGGGAACTGTCAGCCCTCACGAGTCCTCTCCTGCCATTGGTCCCTCAGATTACCCCCCCCCCCGAGTGGGGTGAGAGGTATATCCCCAAACCTCCCATCCATCATCTAAGTTGGATGGACTCGTGCGACTCCTCCCCAGCCCTGGTCTCAGATGCCGGGGCCCATCTCCAGGCATCGCGGGTCTTTTTCCTGCTTTCTGGTCCCGCCCCCTGCAATTGTCAGCACACTAGGAGGGGTCAAGGAGGCATGGGCATGCAGAGACGTCTCCTCGCTCCGGACCCTCTGCTGATGACCCCCCCCCCCAATTGTTCCTGCCTCCTCAGCTGCACTTCCACCTGTGGTCACCCAGGTGGCGGTATCGCAGCAAGGAGTGCAGCCTACCCTCCCCGGAGAGGGAGAGCAGCCCTCCGGGTGCTCAATCCCTCTCCCCTGGCCGGCCCTCCAGTCCCCCGAGCTCACTACCGAACCCGGGTCACTGGTGTCGCAAGTGGAAATCCTACTGTTGTGCCGGCGGGCCTGCCTGGGGATTTAGTTTAGACCCCAGACCATTCCTCATTACCCTCCAGGGTATCCTTGGGACCACTACCCGGTTGGTCCTCCTCCTGATTGGAGTACTTCAGGACAGTACTACCCTGGGTACAATCCCTACCAGGACTTCCATTTCCAGGGTTACCAGGGGTATCATTATCCACCTCCCCGGTAATCCCCCCCCCCCCACCTCAGCCTCAACCTCCTCCCCAACCCCCTCCACCGGCTCCGGCTACACCGGACTTCAAGACCTTAATTCAGTCTTGGTAACGGGGCATGCTCGGAGTTGGTCTCAGATCTGGAAAGCAGGTTCCCACACCCGCGCTCTCCCAGATCTCCGTACTCGAGGAGTTCTTCTCCTCCATCCATGGTCCATGTCTCGGGGACGGTCCGTAAAACCGTTGTTCTTCCGCACAAGGGGGCGAACGACGATGATGATGCTGGCAAGTCAGTGGAGGAGCCCTCGGACGAACCCAAGGTTCCGAAGGGCAAGGTTTCCCAAGTCTCCCCCACCGGAGGACCATGCCTTTTTGGACCTCTTGAGGTCCGCGAAAGACTTTTTTGACTGGGAGTCGGAGGATCGGGACCCGATGCAACAGAGGCTCGCCGAACACCTGGACTTAGAGTCTCTGTCCCCGGTATCAATTCCTCCTTGGGTTAGACCTCACCAGGACCTCACCTCTACGGTCTGGCAGATGCCTCATTCCATCCCGGCTGTCCCCAAGAGGGCAGACAGAGTGTACCGGGTGCCTAAGGAAGCTCCTTTTCTTAAAGCGCATCCAAAGGCAGATTCTTCTGTGATTTCGGCTGCTCATGATCGCTCGTCTGCACCCAAGCACATGAGCACCTCTCCTCCAGACAAGGAGTCGAGGCAGATGGACCAGTTTGGTAGAAAGGTTTATGCTTCGGCCACATGTGCGCTCTGGTCCTTAAATTATGTGGCCCATATGATGTCACACCAGAAAGCTACCTTGACCAGGCTGGAGGCCCAAGTCCAGGCTATGGACCCCTCAAGCCTCAAGGAGGAGCTCACCAAAGATCTCCGCCTCTCACGCGTTTCCTGTAGGCATGCTCTGCGGGCTACATATGACTCCATCGACTCTGTAGCCCGCCCCTCTGTGATGGCCGTCGCCTAAAGACAGCACACCTGGCTTCGCATTTCTGGCCTCGCCAATGAGGTACGGTCTGCGATTCATGACACCCCTTCCTAGGCTCTGTGCTTTTTGGTGGTGATACCAAAGATTTCGTCACTTATCTCCAGGATAGAGGCCTCGCCCTGAGATCAATGTGGTCCATGTACTGATCGGGCACTCAACAGCAGCAGCAGCCTTTTCGGGAAAGGACCTGGAGGCAGAGGAAGCAAGCCCTGGTTCGACGCCAGGAGAAACACAAGGCCATGGGTTCCGCCACTCCTCCGCCTACCTCCAGAAAACAGAGAGATGCTCAGGAGGCCCTCCACCTGAACGCCCTGCCACCTCCTGACTCCCTATCCCTACCATCTCCTCAGCCTCACAGCGAGGAGCCGGTGGGGGGGGGGAGTTCGCCCACCATGCACAGGACTGGCAGGATGTAACCTCCGATGCATGGGTCCTGCAACTGATGTCCGTCGGACACACCAGAGTTTCTGGAGATCCCACCAGACTCTCCACCAAAAAGGTCTTCCTACTCCAGGGATCAGGCTCTTCTCATTCGAGAAGAAATTCAAAACCTTTTGCTCAAGGAAGACAAGAAGTGTTCCCCCACCCCCGGCAAGAGGAAGGGGTTTTACTCCACTTTTCCTGGTTCCAAAAAGACAGGAGACTTGAGACCCATTCTCAAATTGAGTAGTCTCAGTCTGTTCGTCGAATACAAAAAGTTCTGGATGCAGAAACACTCCAGAGCCTTCTCCCTCTTCTTCTGGAGAATCATTGGCTATGCGCTGTGGACATGCAGGATGCTTACCTGCACATCCCGATCTTCCCAGCCACTGCCGATTCCTGCAGTTCTTATTCCAGGGGGAGCACTTCCAGTTTTGGGCCCTTCCCTTTGGTCTGTCCTCGGCACCTTGGGTGTTCACCAAGTACCTGGCAGTGGTGGCGGCTTTTCTACGCTGCCAGGGTATTGCGGTTTCCCTTACCTGGATGATTGGCTGATCTCGGCCCCTTCCAGGGATTCCTTACTGGAGGCTCTGTCCTTTACTCTGGACCTTTTTGACAAACTGGGAATTGCGGTCAGTTTTCCCAGCTCATCCATGATACCATCCCAGAGACCTCAATTCATTGGGGCGGTTCTGGATACAGTCCAATGCAGAACCGTCCTTCCTCCAGACAGGGTGGAGACACTGGTCCATCAGGCTTCTTTAGTGTCTTCATCCAGGACCATCCCGGCCCGGGAGGTCCTTCGACTTCTTGGTCTTATGGCAGCCTCCATCACCACCATTCCCCTTGCGAGGCTACACATGAGAATTACTCAGTGGTCCTTGCAGGTGCAGTGGGATCAACTCCTGGACGACCTGGACCATCCGGTCCTGGTGTCGTCAGCAGTCCAGAAAGAATTGCTGTGGTGGAGGCACCCCTGCAACCTTTCCTTGGGTCTTCCTTTCAGGAGCCCGGCTCCCTCTGCCTCCCTGACTATGAATGCATCCAACATGGGATGGGGAGCACCAAGCACAAGGACTGTGGTCCAGCTTGGAAGCATCGTTGCACATCAGTGTTCTGGAGATGAGGTCGGTCCTGTACGCCTTACAGGTCTTTCAGACCCTCCTTCCCAAGGAATCACTGCTTGTCCAGATGGACAATATGTTGGTAGTTTGGTGCCTCAACAAACAAGGAGGAACTTGCCCATACCGCCTTTGCAGGAAGGCGACGCAGGTGTGAAATGGGTGGTCCAACACAATCTGACCTTAGTGGCCATGCACATTCCAGGCATTCAGAATGTCCTGGCGGACAGTCTCAGCAGGTCTCGGACCTTAAATCACGAATGAGAACTAAATCAGGAAGTGGCAGAGTCTCTTTTCCTAAAGTGGGGGCATCCGGAACTTGACATCTTCGCCTCCCACTCCAACGCAAAATTTCCCAATTTTTGCTTGCTCGTTACAGGGCATGGTGCTTTCTGGCATGATGCGCTGTCTCTCTCTTGGGATAGGGAAATTTCTGTATGCCTTCCCTCCATTTCCCATTCTCCAGAGGGTTCTCCTGAAGTTTCAGGCAGAGAAGGCGAGGATGATCCTCATCACCCCTCTCTGGCCGAGACAGATTTGGTTCCCGCTGCTGCAGCAGCTAACGAGAGAACCACTGGTTTCACTTCCAGTGACTCACGACCTCCTGACCCAGGATCAAGATTGTCTTGTTCATCCAGGGCTCAGGACACTGCATCTTCATGCATGACTCCTGCAGACATAGCGGTTTCCCACTTCGGGGTCTCCTCTTGAGTCGCTCAAGTCCTAGTAGAGGCTCGAAAACCCTCTACTCATTCCACTTTTGCCATGAAGTGGAAAAGTTTTTCCATTTGGGCGGCTTCTAAGAATTGGATCCCATTTTCTTGTTCTGCCCCGCAAGTCATGGAATATCTCCTCCATCTTTCAGACTCGGGTCTGTCGTATTCTTCCTTTAAACTCCACCTTTCGGCAATTTCGGCATACCATGAGCTGGTGGATGGTAAACCCGTGGCTCAGTTGGAGGTCTCAAAAACCTTTCTGAAAGGGATACTACATCTGAAACCCCCCATCTACAGCCCTACACCCCCTTGGGATTTGAACTTTGTGTTGGAGAAATTTATTCTCCCCCCATTTGAACCAGCAATGAGCTGCGATTACCGCTTTGTCTCTTGCAAGACGTTATTTTTGGTTGCTGTTACTTCAGCTCAATGGGTTTCAGAGTTTCAGGCTCTAGTATGTAAAGAGCCTTATCTTATTTTCCACAGGGACCGACCGGGCGGTCCTCAGGACAAATCCTAATTTTTACCCAAGGTAGTGTCAGAAGTCGCACTGTACCAGTCAGTGGAGCTTCCAGTTTTCTTTCCGTTCCCTACGAACAAAGGTGAGGCACTCCTGCACACTATGGACGTCCATCAGATCCTCTGGTGTTACACACACCAAACAAAAGATATCCGTAGCTGTGATCAGCTCTTCATTTCCTTTGCCCCCAGGTCGGTGGGCAAAGCTGTTTCTAAGCAGTGTGGTACCTTTCCTATTGGTTAGGTAACTGTATTTGCTACTGTTACCAAAAGTACGATAAGCCTCTACCAGGTCCTATCCAGAGGTCATTCTACCAGGGGCATGGCTGCTTCCGCTGTCTTTTTGCGGAATGTTTCCGCGGCTGATATCTGCACTGCAGCAACTTGGAGTTCTGTCCATACCTTTACCAAACACTACAGTCTGGACATTGCTTTTAGGTGGAGGGCAGGTTTCGGCCTAGCTGTTTTGCAGGTCCTTCTGTCGTAGGCTGGGTCCATTCCTGTTCCCAGTTTTGTTGGAGTTTGTTTTTCTCCTCCTCCTCCCTTGTTTCTCTCAGTCTCTGTTATTAGGAACTGCTTGGGATTCAGTCCTATATGTAATGACCTACTGAAGGAACCCTCTTGAAGTAAGATAGTACAGTTACGTAGGAACTTACCATAACAGTAGATCTTCGAGAGAGGTTCCTTCAGTAGGTCATATTTTTCCCTCCCTCCTTCCCCCTTTTATTTTATACACAGGGACTCCAAATCCTGTTTACTCCTACTGTGTGGCCTCTTCTAGGCTCTGGCAGGAGAACTGGAGGGTTGGCGTGGGGACCGCCCACTATATACGGCCATGATGACGTCGGTCACATGACATCGGGTGAGCGGTCCCCCATCAGGTACTGCTAGAAAAGTCTGCCGTGTGGCCCAGATGCCAGATAGCGCTAGCCCTGTATGTAATGACCTACTGAAGGAACCACTCTCGAAGATGTACTGTTACGGTAAGTTCCTACGTAACTGTACTATCGCTATCCTTCTAGTGTTGGAATTTTGGAGGTGTGCCAAAGCCGTGTTATTGCTTTTTGTGCAGTAGTGGCAGATACGAATAACAAGCAGAGACTCATGCATTCTAGACCAGACCCTTCCGGTGGGATTGCTAGGAAACGTAGGGAGGGGGGTAGTAGCCCCTGGGCAATCAAATGTAGCCTCCATTTCTCAGATGACACCCTGCCAAAATGGCTGGATAGATGAGCAAGCACAAAAGATATGAGATCTTATTCGAGGATATCTCTTGCAGCAGGTCACACATATAGGAATATCCCGCCGTTGGCGCCAGATCTACCTGGAAGATATTCACCAGCAGTTCACCTGGGGACTGCCCATGACGACATCACGTGTTGTGCTGTACCCTGCGAATGGTCTCCGATCCTCCTCAGTTCCTTTCCCACCAATGACCTGCATGCCTCGCCTCTTGGAGGGCCTTGCCGCGGTCGACCGGAAACTTCTTGCCCTAGTGAATGTATCACTTTTGCCAGTGCATCGCCCGCAAAGTGCCACGTCATCCTCTGACCATCCATGTCTTCGTTGGATGCACTCTTATAACTTTGTGCCTGCAGACAGAAGTTCACCATTGAAGATCTCCACAATGTCTGTGTATGTTGCTTGGGGCTCTGCAAGAGATTCAACAAAGCTACCTGTCAAGGTATCACGTTCAAACAGTGATGGGAATACCGCGAAGACCATTACAACAACAAAATCGGCTGTTCGCTGCAGTGGTCCTCGTATTCCCAACACTGCGTGGGGATATTGCCCCCTCCCTGAATCAACTCTGACTTGGAGTTATCTATATTGCAGGGGGCTTTGCCCCCCACAAAAAACACTTGCTTTACCTGACAGCACAATACCGACTGTTTGTATTATGCCATTGCTGTAATGTCATTCAACACACTTTGTGTCACTGCGGCATGGTGGAACAACCTGTCAGTGACAGCTCCAAACTCTTAAGGGATCTGGAGCAGGAGATTGCCTTACTAGAGTGGGAACTGCATTTTTAAGTAGAGAGGAGGTTTATGTTATTAGTAAATATTTTACTGTTGTTGTTTTAAATTTGTTTGTTGTATTTTAAATGTTTTGAATTTGTTTTTATTGTGCAGCACCCAGAGTTCGAATGGAGTTGGGTGCTATATAAATAAAATATTGATTGATTGATTGAACTGTACGCTAAGAGCTCCCACAGGTCATTGACCTTGTCCTCAGGCTCCCACCACTCCAAGTGCCAGAACAAATCATCACCGGAGAAACACCACCGCCGGGAGAAATGTAAACTTTAGGTAATTGTATTAGAAGGAGTTTCCATACTAGAAGCGAGGGGTATTGATTCCACTGTTTAACTCTTATGTCAGGCCAAGCTTGGACTACTATTCTGCTGTTTGGAGTCCTTACTTGAGAAAGGATAAATTGATGGTCGAGAGACCACAAAGATCTTTCACTAGAATTATATCAGGATGCAGGAGAAAACATACTGTATGAAGATGGATTAAAAACACTGGGATTGTGGTCTTTAATTAGCAGGCGTGCGAGAGGGGATTTGTTGTCGCTGTATAAGATATTGAAACAGGAGACTTTAAGTAAGGAATTAGGATTAGTGTATAAAGAAAGTACATATGTGTTGAGAAATCATGATCAACAGTTAGTAGGTGAAAGATGTAGGACAGATGTAAGGAAAAATAGCTTGAAGTGTAAGGTGGTCGAATTGTGGAATAAATTACCAACACAAGTAGTGCAGGCAGATAATTTTCTTACATTTAAGGCAAGGTTGGATCATTACTTTATGGTTGGTGACAGTTGTTACCACCACTGAAATGGTGTGGACAGCCTATATGGGTTATTGCCTTTTTGGCTGTCTTAAAAACTCCACTAAGTCCTCCCATTAGTGGAGTAAAATGTCCATATTCCTTGTCGATGACTGCACCTTCATTGATGGTCCTGTCCGCAGTCCCACAAGCTGTGCTCAGCATGCGGGCTGTTCTTTCTACATTATCCACAAGCCTCGCCCAGTTGGACAGGGCTCCGTCATAAACGACTCTGGGCACTTTCAACTCATAAGGCCTGTCGACACAATTGACGACGACTAGTACAGCCACTGTGCCGGCATTGGACCTTCCACCAGTGCCTCTGTCAATGCATACAGCCCTTTACAATGCTCCTTCCAATATTGTTGGAGCAGGCCAAGCCTGGTCTGCGACCTCTTTTCCTTAGGGGGATGACCACTCTCAGCAAAGAGCTAGCCTCCTTCCATCGACACCACTGTTCCCGTCATTGATGATGGCCTCTCATTCCCTGTTTACAGGACTTTCTTTCTTATCAGTGAGGGATTATTCCATGAGCTGGTACCTCCTGCCTATAGACCAGTCCGCAGGTCCAGACACCACTTCCTAACAACCTCAGATGGCTGTGGTGGACATCCAGGCTTTAGTCCGCACTATCCTGGACCTCACTGAGAAGGCAGAAGGAGCAGGCACTGGGCCTATGTAGTCACAACCTACTTCTCTGCCATGCCCCTCCCAGTCCCATGGGGCAGGTGGCTCTTCAGCCTCTGCGGCCCCCTCCACAGATATGGAGCTCAAGGAAGATGATTACGAACAAGAGGTATACCAAGAAGAGGATGAGGAAGAAGAGGTGCTGGGCTCCTCCGCCCCTTCCAGCTTCTCCGCTATGTCTCCCCCTGGGGAAGACACTATGCAGTACCTCCCCTTCTCACCCCATGGTGACCCATCCTTTACGAACATTATGCATCACTTGCAGTAGACCTTCAGTTTCAAGGCCACAGAGCAGGATGTCTCTAGGAGAAAGCTTGCACATTACCTAGGTCTCCCCGAGACACCTCCTCTTGTCATTCCCCCTCTTATGGAGGCTTATTATTCTTTCTGTGTCTAGAAAAGTGGATAGACTTTATCAGGCCCCTGCAGGAAAGCCATTTTATGCTGAGCTGCCTCAGGCGGACCTGGCTGTCATCAGTGCCACACATGATTGCTTGTCTGCCCAAAGCACCTTGATGCATTGCCTCCTGATAAAGAATCCAGGAAGCTTGATTCCATGAGGAAGAGGGTGTTTGCCTCTTCCACACTCGCCAGCCACATCTGTAGCTATATGGGTCACTTGCTGAAATACCAGGAGGAACTCTGGAAAGCGGCTCAGACTACCATCCAGTCACTTACTGACACCTCTCAAAAGCAAGAGTTACAGAAAACTTTAGACTGGTGTGGCTGTAGGGGGTCACCTACTCAGAGCAGCTTATGATGCCATTGAGTCCTCTGCACGGGCATCCACTGCCTGCATATGCCACAGACAACGTTCCTGGCTGCGAGTTTTTGGTTTTGCTGCAGATGTCCAATAGTCTATTTTGAATACATAGAAACATAGAAACATAGACTTTGACGGCAGATAAGGACCGTTAGGCCCATCTAGTCTGCCCATTTCCCTACCTACAGGATAGGCCGCAGATCCTAGTTAACCAACAGCCTTTATCTTCCTGCCCCCCACAAGAATTGCCTTATGCCTGTCCCATGCATTCTTGAATTCTCCCACAGTTTTAGACCCCACAACTTCCTCAGGAAGGCTGTTCCCATGCATCCACTACCCTCTCTGTGAAATAATACTTCCTCACATTGCCCTGAACTGCCCTCCTTCTATCTTTAAATTGTGTCCCCTTGTTCTTGCAAGTCTCTTTTCTGAAAGATGCTACCCTCTTGGACTTTGTTGATTCCTTGAGGTACTTGAAAGTTTCTATAGTGTCCCCTCTCCTTCTTTCCTCAAGGGTATACATATTAAGCTCCTTTAGTCTTTCCTCATACGGCTTCTCTTGCAGACCCTGCACCATTTTAGTTGCCCTCCTCTGGACTGCCTCTATCCTGTCTATGTCCTTGCGGAGATGGGGTCTCAGAACTGGACACAGTATTCCAGATGGGGTCTCACCAACTGTCTGTACAGAGGATAACAACTTCCTGTTTCTGCTGCTGATGCCTCTTCCTATACATCCCAGTATACCCCGGCCCTCCCTACTGCCTTCTCACATTGCTTGCTAACCTTAAGGTCATCTGATATGATTACCCCTAGGTCCCTTTCCTGTTTTGTTGTTGTTACTACCTCCCCACCCATTGTGTATTCTTCCCCTGGGTTCTTGTTTCCCAGGTGCATTATTTTGCACTTTTTTGCATTGAATCCTAGCTCCCCTACGTCTGACCATTCCTTCAACCTTGCTAAGTCCCTTTTCATCCTTTCCACGCCTCCTTGTGTATCAACCCTGTTGCAGATCTTTGTGTCATCTGCAAAAAGGCATACTTTTCCTTCCAGTCCCTCTGAAATGTCACTGATGAAGACATTAAAGGACTGGACCCAATCTGAACCCTGCGGTACCCCACTAGTAACACGCCCTTTCTTCAAGAGTGGACTCCATTTACAATTACCTTCTGTGTCCTGTTGTCCAGCCAATGTTTTACCCAGGCTACCACCCTGGGACCCACTCCCAGGCTGGTTAATTTGACTATCAATCTTTTGTGTGGGACTGTGTCAAATGCCTTGCTAAAGTCTAGGTAGGCCATGTCCACAGCCCCTCCCTGGTCTACTTTTGGTCACCCAGTCAAAGAAATCTATTAGGTCGTCTGACATGACCTTCCGCTGTGAACCATGCTGCCTTGGATCCTGTGCTCCACTGACCTCTAGGTACTCAACTATTCTTTCCTTCAGAGTGACCCCATCACTTTCCCTACCACAGAGGTCAGACTGACAGGTCTGTAGTTTCCTGCCTCTGTCTTGGTCCCACTTTTGTGAAGGGAATCCATCCGCCTTCCTCCAGTCCTCTGGTACCACACCATCCTCCATGATTTATTAAAAGAGTAGCCAGTGGTTTCACTAGTTCCTTCCTTAATTCTTTTAGAATTCTGGGGTGAATTCCATCAGGACCCATTGCTTTGTCCACCTTCAGTTTTAGGAGTTCTTGCAGAACCCTTTCTTCTGTGAAAGGACTGGGATCGACCCCCTATCAAAAGTGCTTCTGTTAATTGGATTAGGCACTTCCCCTCCTCTTTTGTGAATACTGAGCAGAAATATTGTTCAATATTCCTGCTTTTCACTGTCCCCTCTGCCCACCCACGTTCATTCTATTCAGCCTCACTATCCCTCCGTTTGTCTTTCTCGCTCGCTGATGTACCTATAAAAGGTTTTATCCCCCTTCTTAACTGAGTTGGCTGTCTTTTCCTCAGTTTGGGCCTTTGCTATTCTGACTTCCCTCCCTGCTTCTTTCTGCCTTAACTGGTACAGCTCTCTGTCCTGCTCCTTCTGTGTTTTCTTATACTTCCGGAATGCTATATTTTTCTTACTGACTTTCACAGGAATACCCCATTTAAAGGGCACAAACTGTTTGGGGCTGCAACTCAGGATATCTTGATGGCATTACAAATGTCAGGCAAGACACTGAAGTCCATAAGTGCCAGTGTAACTGTACTTTGTGTTTGCTGAAGGCTGATCACACCCTCTCCAGCATGCGGCCAGGCCCTCACCTGCAAATTTAGTTAACAGTGTTGGGAGCTCTGAAAAATCAAAAGCAGCATTTCCATGAGAACTCTCTCCAAAAAGTTGAGGAGGTGAGTCGGTATGCAGATATAGCAAATTTGTTCCATAGATCAATTTTATGTGTGGTCTGTAATTCTGAGTTCCATTGTTGTAGGATGGATAGTGTGGAATCTGTGGAGGCCTCCTGGAGCGCCTTATAGGTACAACCAATTATATCATCCCAGGTGTTACCTTGCAAATAGTAAATCAGAAGCTGTGTAAGTAGAGGGAGTTTAGCCTGGAGGCTGCAATTGTCTACGGGCCTATCTCCTAGGTATGAATACAGCTGTAAGTGTCAGTAATGATCTGTTGTGTGAAGGCCATATGCTGATTGCAAACTAGAGAAGGGACGAGTCCACTGAGACTCTAGTAATTGGGGGGGAAGTCCCATTTGTGCCCAACACCGTAGTGTCCCATCTAATAGATTGGACAGGTAGTCGGTGTCATGAGCAGAAGCTCAAAGGTAAAATCCATGAACCGGCAGAAGGCATGTTCTGGAAATCACTAGCCATTGGCATAAGGTGGTCACTGTATATTGATAAAATATAATTTAAAGGAAGGCAGGCTGGGGGATTACCATACAACTGACGCTTCATCGTACTGGAAACTTGTAAAACATTTTGATGAAGAAGGAATCAAAATATAAAATTTGTATCAAAAAATGGAGAGGAACAACATCCTGAGTATACTTACTGCAAACATTCTAAGTAGAATACTTTTGTGGACTTCTAGACACCTGAGTAGAGGATGAAATCCAAACGAAAGGGCATGCTTGGCAAGAGAAAAAAAAAAAAAGAGGGGTATATAAAACATCAGTGACACATAGATACATAGACAGTGTTGGCAGAGAAGGGCCTATGGCCCACCCAGTCTGCCCATTTGAGCTTGTAAGTTCCCTTTAAGTTTTTCTAGAAGTCTGTTGCCCCTTACCCCTGACCTCCAGAATTCCCTTATGTCTGCCCCATGCATTCTTAAATCCTGTGATTGTTTCAGCCCCCACCACTTCCTCTGGCAGGGTGTTCCACTTGTCCGCCATCCTTTCTTTGAAGAAATTCTTCCTTACGTTTCCTCTGAATCACCCTTCCTCCAACTTCATCCCATTCCCTCTTGTCCTGGAACATCTTTTTCGCTGGAAAATAGTGTATTCCTTCACCCTGTTTCCCCCCTGTAAGGTACTTGTATGTCTCTATCATATCCCCTCTCTCCCTCCTCTACTCCAGGGAGTACATATTCAAGTCCTTCAGCCTGTCTTCATAGGACTTGTGATGCAATCCTTGTATCATCTTTGTTGCCCTCCTCTGAACCTTCTCTACCCTGTCTATGTCCTTATGTAGGTAAGGTCTCCAGAACTGTACACTGTACTCCAGGTAGGGCCTCACTAGTGCCTTGTATAGTGGAATTATGACCTCCCTTTTCCTGCTGGTGATGCTCCTCCCTATTCATCCCAGCATCCTATTTGCTTTACCTGCTGCTTTTGTCACACTGTTTCCCTACCTTGAGGTCATCAGAAATGATAACCCCAAGGTCCCTTTCCTGTTTGGTGCATGCTATATCCTCACCCCTCAACTAATATATTGTTCCAGGGTTTTTGTGCCCCATATACATTATCTTGCACATCTTTGCGTTGAATTTCAACTGCCATACGCTTGACTATTCTTCAAACTTCTGCAGGTCCCTCCTCATTCTGTTTACACCCTCTGGCGTGTCCACTCTGTTACAGAGCTTCATGTCATCAGCGAACAGGGAAATTCTGCCTTCTAGGTCCTGTGCAATGTCACTGATGAAGATGTTGAATATGACCAGTCTCAGCACTGATCCCTGTGGTACCCCACTGGTCTATCTTCCCTCTGTGGAGTGACAGCCATTTAACACCACCCTCTGTGTCCTGCCTCCCAGCCAATTACCCACCCACCGCTGTCCTGGCCACTCCCATATTCCCCAGTTTGTTTAATAGCCTTCTGTGTGGCACAGTGTCAGAGGCCTTCCTGAAGTCCAGATAGGCCACATCCACTGCCCTCCCCTGATCCACCTCACTTGTCACCCAGTCAAAAAATTCAATGAGGTTGATCTGGCATGACCTCCTCCCGGGGAAACCATGCTGCCTTGGGTCCTGTAGCCCACCGACAACCAGATGTTCCACCAGTCTCCTTCAGTAGTGCTTCCATGATGGTCCACCAGTCAGGTTTCAGGGCAGGGAGGGCCACAAGCATCATACTTACAGATTTTTTAAATTTGGTAGCTGAAACATTAGACGTCAGTGATTATGTGGGCGTGGTGTTTGTTGTTCCTCTCCAACAGCTAGCTTAGTACTTATCTGAAGGGAATGATGCAGCAGGTTATAGTCAATAATTCTGTTCTAACCAGGAGCCTTGTTTGTTGTTTTTTGGGGGCAGGGGGTAATCAGAAGAATCCATTCTGGGAACATTACTATTCATCAGTTATGTCAATAACTTTCAAAACTACATTTTGGGATCTGATATAAAATGATATGTGAATAATACAGTGCTGGTGGTAAGGGGAAACAAATCAAACAATTATGGAAATTACAAAAGGATTTCTGTACTCTAGGATACTGCTTTGCCAAAAGCAAAAAGGGCCCAAATGAGGATCTGAGACACCAAACTTCAGAGGCAGCTATTGGGCAGCACTAGAGGACACCACAAAAAAAATGTGGGTATCTGTATAGCTGTAAAATTTGACTCGCACATCAATTCGGCTATTAAAAAAAAAAAAGTAAATGCCAGACGGGGTGCTTTATGCTGCATTGCATTTCCATATAAAAAAAAGCCAGAATTGGCCATCACAACACAACTAAGCTTAAGGAGGAAAAAAAACCCACAAGGTGCAGTTATGGCCTTTAAATATGTCAGGGGATTGTTACCAAGTACCCAAGACTACGTCATAGATGAAGTACCACACATATATATTATGAGGGATGTTAAATACTGGGGCTTAAATACCACAAAAATTCATTCAAATTATGGCAAAATGACAACAAACTATTTATTATATTCCTAACATTTGGAGCATGTTGGCGCCAGAAGTCCGGAATGTACAAATATTGGCTCATTTGTAAAGTATTGAATTCAGTATTTCTGGGAAATTTGAATGTTTTTAGGAACTGGACCACTAGTTCATTTTTTTCTGTACTAATGCATTTTGGATGTAATCCTGAGTAACAGTTTTTTTAATGTACTGTAGGGCAGCTTTGTAAATAAGTTCTCCATGGACCTAATAGCTGTTGTATATCCAGTTTAAAAATACCTGTAAAGGTTATTAGTACAGCAACTATTAGTATTATGTTCATTTGCAGTCTCTCTGTATGTCCATTGTCGGCACCATGCTGCGCAGTAAGCATGGACAGGAAGTGAGGCGTGCACCTTTAAGATAGTAATGATTCCGTGAAGTACAGCTGGGGAAGTCTCACAGAAGCAATACTACCAAATGCTCTCAATTTGCGTACCACAAGTGGGTCTTACTGTTCCCCACAGTACTTGGCAGTGAGAACATGAAGGGGCAATAAATACACCAAGTACAATTGTATTAGGGTTCCCAAAAATATTGTAGTTTTATGTAAAGAAGAGGGGACATTAAACGTGGGGAATTGTTTATGGAATTCTCCTTTAGAATATGTGATGTCTCATTGTCTCAGGGCTCCTCAAAAATTCACTACTTTTGTGCCAAAGGTGTTTCTCTGTCTAAATATTCTTTATAAATAAATATTAGCACTGGGGCTGAGCTATCCCTCTGTAAACCTTCCATCCTGCCTTCTGCAGCCAGCGAGAAAACCTCTGTTTACAGATAGTGTATCCAGTTGAGACGCTTGCCTTCATGTCTTGAGAAAGAGAGATTTAACCTGTCCCTTTAGTCTTTTCATAATAAGGTCTTGAGCCATGAGCCCACTCCAGCAGTTCTAATCTAAAACTAATTCTGCCTTTAATCTTCTTTTAAGAGCACAGACTTCTTCCAGTTTTGGCCCGGAGGAGTGGGACAGTCCAGGGTGACCCAGGAGTAAGTACACTAGTACACTACTGATGGACCGTATACCATGTCTGTGTGGATTTCAGCAGTAATGCAATATGTTGTTTGAAACAGTCATTTTTTAAGCAGGCCAGACAGTAGCTGGAACAATAGAGGTGCTGCTTTGCAAGCTGCTAGCATAGGTACACATGTCAAACTCAGAAACAAATTCACAGCTGGTAGGAGGAAGTAGGAGCTTCAGAGCAGGAGTACTCCTCTGGTGAGGGAAGGGTGCAATGCCGCACTGCCTCTGTCTTCCTGGTGGCTGTTGTTATACCATAGTGTGAGCAGGGGAGATGCCAGGGTAGCCTGTCCTACTGAGGTAGCTTAGGGTACAGCTACCATTTGGGGGGCAGCAGTTATCCGTCTCTGAGGAAGAAAAGGATCTGGGAGTGGTGATCATACAGAATATAAATCACACAGAAAATGTAGGAAAGCAGTGACAAAGGCAAACAGAATTCTGTGGTGCATTGCCAGGGGGATCACTTTGAGGAAGGTGGAGATTATCCTGCCAGTGTACAAATCCTTGGTGAGGCCACACTTGAAGTACTGTGTGCAGTTCTGGAGTCCATACTTAAAGAGGGATGTCATGCTCCTGGAGAAAGCCCAGAGGAGGACATCTAAGATGATCCATGGCTTGGGGGAGAAGCCCTGTGAGGAGTGACTAAGGGAGCTCAACGTGTACTCCCCGGAGGAGAGGAGGGACAGAGCAGATATGATTGAGACCTTTAAGTACTTGAAGGGCATTAATAGAATTAGCACAGAGGGTATGTTTAGATTGAAGGGGGAAGGAACCACGAGGGGACATAGCCTGAAACTGATGGGGGTTGGGTGGAGGTACTGGAGAAAGCTGAGGAAACTTTACTTCAGGGAAAGGGTGGTGGTGTCTTGGAATGCACTACTTGAGGTTATTTCATTGGAATCAGTGGGAGCTTTAAGAACGGATGGGATAGGTTCATGAGCAAGGTACAGGTATGGACGGAAGCGCCCAAAGGGGAACTTTGGAAGGTGGGAGGGAAAAGGGGAGGGGGGGCAGCAGCAGTGGTCTGTACTGTAAGCTGCACTATCGAGCAGGCACGATAGACCTTAAGTCGTAAATCTGCTGGCACTGTCGTATGTTCATCCATTTTGGCGTGTGCTGGGGTGGGCTCATAGGGTTTGGAAGGAAAAGGAGAGTGGCTTGGCCTACCTGTGCACTCCGCCACCAGCCAGCTGAGGTGTTCTGATTCCTCGGGCCCTACTTAGGCGTGGGGGAGGGGGCTTTATAGTATCAAAGGGTGTCCATGACCATTGCAAAATGAAAAGCCACAGAGCAGCACAGCAAAATCAGGCTTCCTGCACCTGTCAAGGATAGTCACTAGATAAAATTTATAATGTTAAAAAAGTGCAGTTTTATTTACCAAATGCAGCAAGTGTAGGCAGCAGCATGGGGCCCAGCTTTTCACAAAGCATTATTGCTTTATCAAGAGCTAGAGTGCCCTCTAGTGGACTTCCCTTTATAGTGCTACAAATCAGTGCAGAATGCAAGTGACAACCGTTACAACCACAGTACTATAGATACACAACTAGTAATCCCTGCAATTAAATGAACCCTTAAATAACCCAATACAACTGGCCTGGTGGCGCTGAGGGCTGAGGCATCTGCCTTACCTTGCGTCATGTTGGCGACCTGAGGTTCGGGAACAATCCCAGGGAGCTGGGGTTGGCAGGGGAGGAGAGGATTGAGCATCTTGAGGACTGCTGTCCTCTCCTGGGAGGGTGGGCTGGGAATCCCGTCACGTTGCAGCTCCCAGTGGAGACGGAGAGCACTACAACCTGCGAGAATACGTGCTGGGTTAAAAAGGTGACGACAGACATCTGTGGGCGGGTGCGGGAGCTCGCCCATCGCACAGTGACGTCATTGCACATCTGCGCCTTTGGGGAGGGACCACAGAATAAAGGAAAAACCCCGGCCGCTGGGATGACGATGACGGACCCTACAGCTAGTCCCCCACGCCTATCGCCAGACCTTGCCTGTGCCAGAGCCTCCGATTCCTCCTCCGCTCTTTCCACCAACTAGATTGAGAGATAGGGCGCTGAAGAGGAGCGGTGGCCCCACCTCAGGGGGTTTGCAAGCCCGGGGGTTGACTGACCAGAGATGGAAAGAAATTCTGGAGGGGGCCTGGTGTATGGGGGATCTCTAGTGGGTGGGAGAAACGACCGACTCCCTGGGGATCACATCTGAGCGAGATCCCAGTGTGTCCAGTCACCGGAGGGAAATAGAATTGAAAAGAAATAAATAAATAACCCAATACAGTAAAAATTGCTTAGTCTCCACTAAGCACATAATTCCTGAAAAGGAATTATCGTCCATAAAAAAGACATTCAAATGTGTTTCTCCATAGACACTACGTATATTAGATGTCAATGTTACATGCACAGTATATTTCTTTGTGTGCATAGGACATGGTATTTAGTTTTATGTAGGAGGCGGTATAGTGTAGTGGTTAAGAGCACTGAGCTGGAAACCTAGGTTTGAATCCCATCAGCCCCCACTTGCATACCATGTGACCCTGAGCAAGTCACTTAACTTCCTTGTGCTCCCAGGTCGCACCTGGAAACAAGCTCCAGTTTAGTGTGCCTTTCCTGGTTAAACAATTTCCATTTTTCCTTTTCTTCCTTACTATCAACCATCCCTTGCCTATCTCCTTGTCTGTGGTGGGACCGGGGGTGGGAATCCTCACCCTCAGTATCTCTCATCCAGAAGTCCCCCCCCCCCATTAAAGCTGCAGGGTGGGTCGTGGTACCTCAGGCAAGGCTTCATGGAGCCCTGGTCCCTTCGTTTTCCACTTAGTTTTCTCCCTCCCAGTCTGGAGCCTGGGCGCAACACAGAGGCACACGGAGGCTTGCTTGTGCTCCAAAACTGTGACTCCTTCCACCCTCCCAGACAATTTGTCTGGTCCCCTCCCTCCTCCCTGAATGGCAGCCAAGAGCTGGGAAGGCATACCACCCCTGTCAAGGAGCGGAGAGCTGCCAGGAGGCTGCGCAGTCCCCTTCTCAGTCTCCCCCCTTCCCATCCTGGCCCCCAGCAGCCTGAGTTTATTCCCAAATTCAGGTCACCGGCGTAGTTCGTGGTAAGGTGCTTTGCAGCACCTCAGCCCCCTGCGCCATGAGGCCTGCATGGGACATGGCAACATTTAAAACGGATTTGTAGCTCTATACAGTAAATGCAAGCCCACTAGAGGGCCTGTACTTGCTGCATTTGGTAAATAGAATTGCACTTTTTCAGCACTTTAACTCTAGTGACTATCCATCACTGGTGTGGGAAGTCCGATTGTTTTTTTTTGGTATTGGTATCCACAACAGTTCACTAGCTGGCAATTCAGTGTCCTGTTGTGTTTCATTTCTAAAAATAAGGTTATTAAAAAAAAGTTCAAAAGCAAACATGAAGTAACTGGTTATTAAAAAAAAAAGTTCAAAAGCAAACATGAAGTAACTGTCTCGTAAAAGGGAAAAAAAAAAGAAAATTAGGAGACATCCAATTTTGTTGCCATGGAAGTCAAGAATGGTTGATTTTTCAAAAAGATACAAGTTGTTTTTGCATTTTGCTCCTGTACCGCCACCTCTGCCTTCTCGCCATGTGCTGCCGACTAACAGCAGTGGTCATACTGGTGGATTGGGAGGCATGTTTTTTTTTCTGGGTTCTTCTGCCATTCCCTAGACCCTCCCACCTCCCCGATGCTGGGCGGTGCTTCGTCATGCCTCACACATAGATGGCGACGCCCGTGCAGAGGAGAAACTCGAGCCCACTGCAGGGTGGCTGCTCCAGGCCTCACACAGAGACAGTGACGCCGGTGCAGAGGAGGCAAGTTTCAGGGGTCGCTGCAGTGGCAGTGGAACCACATAGTCCTCCTCCCCCCTTGCTGGGAGCACTGCTGCTCATTGAGTATTGACTTCCGCAATTTTAGACCTGGGAAGTATTTTGAATTCCAGAAATCTGGAATGTTGCAAATGTTGAAGACCCATGAAAGGTTTCGACTTCCACAGAAAGGTAACTGAATCCTGGTCCTTGGGTTGTAGTTGCAGAGGATCCACACTGATGCACTAGTGAAGTGAGAGTTTATTCATTCATTCATTCCAACTAACATCCATTAAACTCATTAATTCAGACTAACATCCATTGAACTCATTAATTCAAGCTAACATCCATTGAACTCATTCATTCAAACTAACATCCATTGAACTCATTCATTCCAACTAACATCCATTGAACTCATTAATTCCAACTAACATCCATTGAACTCCAAGTCTGTTCTCACTTAAAATGGTCTCTGCACTAGTGCTCCTGTACTGTGACCTGCCACGTTAGCTTGAGTTCAGTTAAGCATGGGGTTTGAATCCTCGTCTCGGTAGTACATCCACCTCTGGTCCAGAAGGTCATGGGCTCTAGTCTATCACACACCGGGACTTGGACTCATACCATAAATGCTGGCACTCAAGTGCAGTACTAGGGACCACTGTACTGTCGCTATGCACAGCTTTCAGATGGCACGTTACACTGAGGCCCTGTCTTCCGATCAGTGGTGCTTCCCTGTTGGGTGTCCAGCTGGCAGTAAAAGAATCCTAGGCACTTTTCACAAGACTAGGTCATTTTTGCCAGTATACTGGCCAACATCCCCTTTATGTAAATACCATTTCGTGCAATTGTCCAAGGCTCTGTGTAGGTGTTGATGTACAAAATAGCTGCCTGTACACATTTACAGCAACTTCACTACCAGTCTGTCATTGCTTATTAAGTGATTTGGGATACAATATGTATGAAAAATCACTATATAAGTGCACATTTTTCTTTTCAGCATTTATCTAATATCTTTTCATTTTTAATTTTTAGCGTTAAACCATTTGCACAGCAACCCTACCCTCTGCAGCCACCAGTAGTCCATCCTCCTGTTCCAGGTAGGAATATGCAAACACATGCATTTGCCAACCATAATATGAAAGCAATGTATACATGAAGATCTATATTTCAAATAGTTCATTGGAATTCTGCTTTTATTTATTTATTTTTATTCTATTTCCCTCCGGTCACGGCCAGAGGAGGCATCTCTCAGGCACCCTGCCTGCCTGAGATCCCCCTGAACCTGTGCCTCCTCTCTTCCCCCACCCCTCTCACAGCCAGCACCCCCAGCTTAACCCCTCCAGGGTGGGGCCTCCCCTCTCGTTGGCGCTCTTTACTTTGTAGACTCTGGCTGTGGGGTGGGCCCTGGGTGGAGGACCTGGAAGGCGGCAGGGTGGATCCGCTGAAGGGGTCAGGTGTCACGCCACCCCTCAGGGCCAGACTTTCCTTGCAGTTCTGAGTGCCCCCGCATGGTGCACCCATGACGCCTGGCGCAAGGCAACCCTGCCAGCATCATCCACAGCGGGTATGATGTGCAGCCGACAGCTGCAGTGCCTCTGATCTCCACCAGGAGCTGCTGGCACGCGAGCTACTCCCACCCTCTTCCCCGGGAGAGAGCACTGGCTCAATCCTCTCCTGTCCCTGCCAACTCCTGGTGCCCGGCTCGCTTCGAACTCAGGTCACTGGCGTGGCGTGAGGTGTGGCGTCCAGCGCCTCAACCCTCAGCGCCACGGGGCCGGCTTATTTATTTATTTATGACTTTGGTAACCGGGTAGGTGCACTGATCCCAGGGATCGTTTTCAGGCACGATTGCTGACACATTTGTAAGGGTAAGGTCTGTGTATCTTTATTAATTAAATGGTGTCCTATGCTGTCACACCCATAAAACACTGTATTTTCACTATTACAGAGTTAACTGTGGAAAACATGCAGGCAGGAAATTCCCAGTTTTGTGCAAAAATCCTGCTGACATGCAGTTTTGTTTCAGAATTACCGTAGAATCTGCCTAGAGGGCCCCTTGGCATTATTGCTGTCTCAGCTGTAATGTGTGTGAGAGTTTCCCTAGTCAGTTTTCGAGAGTATACGTCTCTGTTGACTTTGGCTACTTCTAAAAGGACACCAACAAACCCCGTAGGCTTCAGATTGTTTCTGGTTTAAAAAAAAAAAAGAAACATTTTCTGACAGGTCATCTCTTGTAGAATTTGGTGCTTGGCCTGGATATTATTGTTAGTTTCCCTTTTCTTGATAAAAGGGAAAACCAGGCTATTGGTGTAGCCCAACCAAAAGGCTTGTTTTGCTAATGGCCCTTGATCTTCTTTTGCTGTTTTCTTCCTGAACTTTAGGAATAATCCCAAACAGCTGATTTGCAACTTATGGTACTCTTCTACTGCGTCATGAGTGACTAGACTGCGTGAGTGGGAGGAGGGTCCCAGCATGCAAGACGAATGCAGTGGGAGTTGATCAAAAAACTGCACACCAGTTTTAATGTAATAACATCACTTTGCGGTGGACAGACATTTATTTTTGTTTTGGTTTTTACTTTCTCTTTGTGTCCCCTTTCTGTCTGTAGCACCCATACTCTTCAGGGGTACCCAATGCTTACCTGATCCCCTGTGCTCCTTCCTTGAGTGCCATCTTCCGTGGAGCCTTGGCTATACCCCCAGACATGGATAGGGCACAGGGGGATTCACCCTGAGTCTGTAGCATCGTAAGGCAGCATCGTAGGCAGTGGTGCGGGTCCTGTGCGAGGTACCAGGGGATTCACCCTGAGTCTGTAGCATCGTAAGGCAGCATCTTAGGCAGTGGTGTGGGTCCTGGATGTAGTGGGGTTTGTCATCGTGGTTCCAAAGGCCATTTTCCGTGTTACTCCCCAGCCCTTTAGGATGTTTGCATGCAAGGGATGCAGCGTGGCAGCATGCTGGATGGCATGCCGGCCATGTATCCAGCCAGTGTCTCCCTTTCACTCTAATGCAGCCATCTGGCCACCCTTCCTTTCTATTAAATGCTGTGCCACTATCTGTGGTTACCCAGGTCGTAGTGCTGTAGTGAAGGCTGCAACTGAGACTCTGTCTTCCACCCCCAGCTGGCCTGTCCATTATCCAAGCTGGTTTCCAACCTTGGGTCACCAGTGTTGCAAGTGGTAGCCCTAACACTGCGCCGACTGGCCCAGTTCTTCACTTTTGTAAATAAGGTGGCAAGTACAAATTAGTCATCTGTGTCCGCAGATTCTACAGAAGGTGAGCAATCGTGAAATGTGTGTTTTACATTAGGTTCACTGCGAGACCTGAAGGAAGTCACAATTTGTTTTTTTAATTAACGGGGCATGTTATTTGTTACAAAATTAATACACATGTTGTTAAGGTGGCAGCAATTTTTGCCAGCCGCAAACCAACCTGGTTTAGAAGAACAAGTATTCACCAGGGACCAGCATCTCTAAACTGATACATTAATAATGAATAGAGCAGCAAGATGAAACATAGAAATATGTATTACACAAATAAACTGTTTATATTTTTATAATTCAAATAAGTTGATCCAAATTTATTTTTTGTATACCTTGCATGATATCGCTCAGGGTGAGGAACATGAGTTATAAAATACTTCGGAAAATACACATATCCATTAATTATTTAGAAACTCTGGGCCAGGAATATACACTGAGCCAAAGCCAGTTTCCAGGTGTGACCCGGGAGGGGGGTGGGGTGAGATAATGGGAGAACACAGGGGCTACCAATAAAATAAAGTTCAATATAACAGTAAAAGAAAAAAAAAAAAGCTGAGCCGGCCTGGTGGCACAGAGGGCTGAGGCGCTGGATGCTTTTCCTTGTACCACGCCGGCGACCTGAGTTCGGGAATGGACTCGGGTCATCGGGGAGCCAGCAGGGCGAGGAGGGTGGGAGCAGGACTGACCAGCTAGAAGGCAGCTCTCCTCTCCCAGGATGGTTGCCAACCCCCCCCCCGGTAGCTCCGCTGCCACCAGGTGGAGGTCCGGTGGTCAGTGTAGGCAGAGGGGGTGACTTGTAGTGGGAGGGCACTTTGAGACGCGGTGTGCGCATGCCTCCACATACACACACACACACACGCCTGAGGTTTGAAGGGTTACGGGAGAAAACAGGGAAAAACGCTACAAAATATATATGGAAAAAAAAATGACTGCATGTGTGTTGTCTGAAAACAATAAACATAAGGTTTTAAAAAAAAGATAACAGCCATGCAGTGAACATTACAATAATTATAAAATGGTATGACTGAATGAAGCATTTTGAGTGACCGAAGCAAGTCACATGACTAATTCACCATAGTTACAGGGGTGCACTTTTTCTGAACATATTGTTGCACCCTGTCACTTGCAGTTCGACTGATGTACCGTCTTTAAGTCACACTTTAGCAGCGATCATGCTGCTATGGCAGAGAGGAATTTACATGTTAGTCTTCCTGTACCCTTCTGCCCAACCCTCCCCAAGATGCTGGCACAGGGACATACATCCAAGCTGTCAGCATGCTGATGCACACACGAGCCCAGCACCTGATGGCGTCCTCCCCTCCCTACACCATGATACCTGCCCTACCACTTACGCATCCACAGGTGGCAGTGAAAGAGCAGGGCGTGACAGCCCTTCTCAGAGGAGGAGAGTGTCATCTGAGATTCTTAATCCTGCTCCCCTGGCTGGCCCCCCAATAATCCCAGCCCGTTCCCAAACTCAGGTCACCGGAGAGAGGCCAGCCCCCAGGGGTGCACTTTTAAAATGTAATGTGTGTTTTAAAAGCCATTAATAAGTGCAATACTGACTTTCCCCTTCCCTAGGGGCAGAGATGGGGTAGGGGGATTTAACCCCAGGTCATCTTCAGGTGGCCTCTTAGGTGGTGATACAAAGCCCAGATATACTAGGGTATGTTGCCACTGGTGCTAGGGCCATTTTCTGGCTCTCTGCCCTAGGACGGCACATGCAAGGATGTCAAGAGTGCATGCATGCAGTGTATCCGTGTGCGCTTGTGTCAGCGACATCTCACCTGTCGCATATCTTGTCATATAGCGTTTTCTGTCTGTTAAATTAACAGATCCAGGATAAAATCAGACTCGTCCATATCCAGTTAACAAAATGTATTACTGAACCTCTGCAGAATTTCAGTATACCAGTGGTAGAATTGCAACAACATTTTGTGAAGAATTTTTGATAAAAATGGCAGAATTAAAGCAAAACAAGTCACTGAATTCCATGGAGGAGTGTTTATAGCAGTAACGTAGGCATTGCTTTAACTCATTGTGAACCAACAAAAAGGAGAAACAAAATTATAGCTAAACCATCTATACCAATTTATCAAAAGAATACATAATTTTGCAACTTTGTTTTTAATCCCCAGATCCCTAATTTTGGTTGTTTTTTGCTTCATCCTATAGGATACGATTCTACTCCCACTAGCCTTTCTCCTGCACCTACTGCCCCAGCTTGGCAAGGACGCTGTATTGCAACCCCCAAACTCCGACTGGTGGAGTTCTCAGCATTCATGGAGCAGCAGCGGGACCCCGACACTGTATGTATCTAAAGACATTCTCTTCCTTCAAAAATCCATTTTGCTGCCCTCTTTCAAGGCTCCAGTTTTTCTGCTTATATCCCATCTCTGTTCATGTCCAACTGGCATGGCTCCCTGTGAGAGGCTTACAGTCACATTTACTGCAGTTATCTCCACAATAACTGCAAAGCAACTTTTGAGCAAGAGATCAGCTAGATGAGTTAAGGTGCCTTAGTAACTACCAAGCTGTGAAACTCTTGTTTTCCCCTTGTTCTCTGGGGATCAGGCTAATGTGATCTTCTTAGCCAGTGCAGTAGCAGAGGGACTCATTATCAGTAAAACATTCCAGCTCTGGATCTGTGTAACAGCTCTGGGTCTCCTTACCAGCACAAAGCTACCACACTGGGATTCAGTGTCAGGGCCCTTGTTGTAGCAGAGGGTATTCACACCAGCACAGAGCCACTGCACTGGGATTCAGTGTCAGGGCCCTTGTTGTAGCAGATGGTATTCACACCAGCACAGAGCCATTGCACTGGGTTTCAGTGTCAGAGCCCTTGTTGTAGCAGAGGGTATTCACACCAGCACAGAGCCACTGCACTGGGATTTAGTGTTGGGACCCTTGTTGTAGCAGAGGGTATTAATACCAGCACAGAGCTACCACATTGGGATTCAGTGTCAGAGCCCTTGTTGTAGCAGAGGGTATTCACACCAGCACAGAGCCACTGCACTGGGATTCAGTGACAGAGCCCTTGTTATAGCAGAGGGTACTCACACCAGTACAGAGCCACCAGACTGGGATTTAGTGTCAGGCCCCTTGTTGTAGCAGAGGGCATTCACACCAGCACAGAGCCACCACACTGGGATTCAGTGTCAGAGCCTTTGATGTAGCAGAGGGTGTTTACACCAGCACAGAGCCACCACACAAGGATTCAGTGTCAGAGCCCACACCAGCACAGAGCCCACTGCACTGGGATTTAATGTTAAAGCCCTTGTTGTAGCAGAGGGTGGACACATTAGCACAGAACCATTACACTTGGATTCGGTGTCAGAGCCCTTGATTTAGTAGAGTGTATTCATATTAGCACAGAACCACCCCAGTGGGATTCAGTGTCAGAGCCCTTGTTGTAGCAGAGGGCATTCACACCAGCACAGAGCCACTGCACTGGGATTCAGTGTCAGGGCACTTGTAGCAGATGGTATTCACACCAGCACAGAGCCACCAGGGGTTAATGTCTGGGCCCTAGTTGTAGCAGACAGTCTTCATACTAGCACGGAGCTAACTGAACTGGGATTCAATAACAGTATCCTTATTGTAACAGCTATCCACACCAGTAAAGTGGCAGTTAACTGTGATTCAGTGTCAGGGCCCACGTTGTGGTAGTGGGTCTCCACTCCAACGCAGAGTCGCTGCACTTAGATTCATTGTCAGATCCCTTGTTGTAGCAGAGGGTTTTTGTCAGTGATCTAGTGTGGTGACCCACAGTACTGATATTTATTAATGACAGAGGGTCTGCACACAATGACATTAATATGATGAACTACTGCACTGTAATTCAGTCTTGGGCCCTTTTAAAGGAAAACTCCTGTCAAGTCCCTTAGTGCAGCAGCGGCAGCAGAAATGCCCAATTAGGGCTTTCAACATAAAAGTAAATTTTTTTTCATTACCTGGTGCCCTGGAATTTTAATTAAAAAGATCAGCTCGCTCCATAATGGTGACAGAGCCCTGGGCGGACATCTCGCGCTCCCCGGGTGACTTCCGCCTTGAAGGTTATGCTAATGAAACCTACCAACATCTGCCATTTGTTGGTAGCCCTCAGCAGCATAACCTTCGAGGTGGAAGTCCCCGGGGTGTTCGAGATGTCTGCCTGGGGCTCTATTGCCATTTTGGAGTGAGCAGATCTTTTTAATTAAAATTCCGTGACACCAGGTAATGAAAATATTTACTTTTATGTTTAAACCTCTAATCAGGCGTTTCTGCAGCTGCTGCTGCTGCTGCACTTAGGGACTCGATAAATGTTTCCCTCTTTTAACAGTGTGGCCAGGCGATCCTGCACGCAGTCCATCGTTCCAAATCTTCTTTGAGGATATCTCTTTCATCAGGCCATACCTGTGGAACTACAGCTGCCAGGCACTAGGACCACACGGAAACTTTTTTACAAGCAGTCTACTAGGAGCTGCCCATGACAATGTCTTACGTTGACACCCTGTATATAAATGTGGGCTGCTCCTCTCCCTCCTCAGTTCTTTTCCCGCCATTGGCCATACTCACCGGACTCCATGGAGATGCTGCCGCTACAGTTGACTCCTTTTTCTTTAATTTTTTTGTTTTCACATCCTAGTTCTTACCACTTTTATTTAAAAGGTGATTGCTGTTGTCGTGTATGTTGTCTAAAGATGCTGCTAAACTCTTTTGGTACTGCGAGTGTGGTGGGAAGATTTACTCAGGTGATGACCATAATGTCTGTGTGTGCTGTCTTGGAGAAGCCCACAACATTAAGGCCTGAGAGATCTGCCTGAAGTTTAACAGCTACCCGGCTACATCATCAACTAGCCCTGCACATTTTCCTCCTGGAATAGCAGGTAGCCAGGTTAAAGAGAAAGCTTCAGGTGAAGAGCTCCACCACGTTGCCATTCCATTCCCCGGGCTTGCAGTCCTCCAGGGCCCAAGAGAAGTCCTCTGGATAGCACAAACACTGGGAGAGGAAGAAGCACAACTCCCCCATGCGCTCCCAGTTGCCACCTAACTTGGCGCAGACCACTGCAACGCCATCAGCCATTTCAGCAGCGATGCCTCCTGCCATTCAGACCTCAAAACCCACAAGCTCAGCTCAGGCAGTAACTTCCACTGGGACTACTGTGGTCAGCGAAGGCCGGTTGACATCAGGCTCCAATCTACCCTGTCAGTGTTGCAAGGCATTTCTGCAGTACAGACCACCATCGATGTGCAGATGGTGCTCTCCTCCTTTGCAGAGATACTACAGTGCCTTGTACCTCCTCCTCCTCCTACACCAGGCATGACGATGTTGGGACCTATCAGACCAGCCCCCGTGCCGATGCCTGCTAGGTCGACATGCCCGTCATACTCCAGGGCGTCGATGTCCTCTCTTCTCTCCCTGCGGCCACCTTTTACAAGAGGAAGATATGGGAAACCCATCTGAGAGGTTGGGCTTCACCATTTTCACCAGGAGTGAGGACTTCACCTTATATACTCCAAGGTCTCCTCCTGAAAACCCCTCTTTCATATTTGTAATGAAGCAACTCCAGGCTGCAATGGGGTTTGATGCTGAGGAGCAAGACATCACTAGAAGGAACTTGGTGGAGTTCCTAGATTCTCCACCCATGATCATTCCTCCTCTGTTGGCTGCGTTAGAGGATGCCACCTTGGCTGCCTGGCACAGACTAAGTATGATTCTTGTCATGCCCAGAAAGGCAGACAAGTTGTACAGGCCCCTTCAAGAATGCCTTTTTTTTGCAGGCCAACCTGAGGCCAGTTCAGTTGTGATAAATGCAGCCCATGATGGGTCTAAGGTGCCTAAGCACCTCCGTTTTCTCCCCCCAGATAAGAAGTCGAGAAAGCTGGACCTCCTGGGAAAGAGAACCTTTGCTTCTGCCACATTGGGCCTCAGAATAGCAAATTATCAGGGCCACATAGTCAAACACCAGAATACCCTCTGGAAAAAGGCTAAAGCAGCAGCCCAGTCCCAGTCTCTCCCAGAGGGTACCCAAAAGTGGGAGATGCTCAAGGTCCACCAGACTGGGGCTGACTCTGGTAAACGCCTATTAAGTTCTACCTATGACATTTCTGATGCCTCCGCCAGAGCAGCTGCAGCTGCCATCTACTTAAGAAGATATTCTTCGTTGTGAGTTTCAGGATTTGCTAGTGATGTCCAGCAGTCCATCATGAATGCCCCTTTCAGGGGATACAAACTGATTGGGGTAGAGGTGCAAGATATTATCTTGGACCTGCAAGCCTCAGGAAGGACTCTAAGGTCAGTCCATTCCTTTTACCATACAAAATCCGAGAAGTGGGCAGAAGGTGCCCTTTTGCAGGGCTGCCAACAGACTTAGGTCAGGGGCCAGACAACAGAGCTAAAGCAGAGCAGGGCCGGCTTTGCTGGCCCCAACCTCCTCCACAGATGCCCACTCAGAAGCCTCTAGAGGTGGAGGTGTGACTGCGGCTGCCGGATCTGCTTCAGCATGACGCCTCCTTAGACCACCACCCTCCAGTCCTATATCTGGAGGTGGTTGCAGAGGGTCGCCTTTCCCGCCACCTGGACCGGTGGAGGGAAGTTGCAACAGATGTTTGGGTCCTACTGTTAATAGGACAGGGCCACACTCTAGAACTTCTGGTACTGCCTCCAGACCGTCCACAAGTTCCCTTGACTTATCCTCCAGGCCACGTACCAGTGCTACTAGAGGAAGTATGTACACTTCTCCAGAAGAGAGCCATAGAGCCAGTTTCCTGGGAACGAAGGAACAGAGGATTCTGTTCTCATTTCTGTCTAGTATCCAGTTCTACAGGAGTCTTAATGCCCATTCTGGATTTGAGAAATCTGTATTCAGCACAAGAAGTTCAGGATGGTCACTCTGCAAGGCCTGCTGCCCCTCCTGCAAAAAGCGGAGTGATATGCTCCCTGGACATGCAGGATGCTTACCTGCATATCATGATTTTTCACCCACAGGAGGTACCTTAGGTTCCTGTTTCGGGGGAACACTACCATTTCAGGATATTGCCCTTTGGCTTGTCATCTACACCATGGGTATTTACAAATACCTGGCGGTGGTGGCAGCAGCTCTCAGGAGAGAGAGAGAGAGAGACTGTATGTTTTCCCCTTTCTAGATGACTGGTTGCTCAAAACCCAGTCCAAGGAGCAACTGTCTCAGACCCTAGCGCATACCAGACAGCTGTTCAGTGCCCTAGGGATCACGGTCAGTCTGCCCAAGTCCATCTTCTTTTTTTTTTTTTATTTTCTTCTTTTGCCCGCAGTTGGCTGCCGATCATCTGCCCAGTCACGGGCCCTGCACTCCCACCTCCATTACGCGCCTTCCTGAGCCCTATTTTGAATGAGGCCTGCGGCACCGGCCCTTTAGTGCCAGGAAACCAGTAACTGACTGGGGGAGCCGGCTCGGAGGCTAATTGAAGCCGGAGGCTGGATTCATGGAGGCAGCCAACTGCGAGATTTATTTTTTTCCCTGTTTTATGGGAGCGGGGACGTGCAATGACAACCAGCGTCCACCCCACGCCCCTGACATGCTGGCGTTGGTGCTGTGGTGAACCTGGCCTCTACCAGGTGTCCCTAGTGCATCGAATGCACACCCTCCTGGAGAGGGAGAGCAGTCGCGAGATGCTCAGTCCCTCTTCCCCGGTCGGCCCTCCGGCAACCCGGGTCCATTCCCGAACCCAGGTTGTCGGCATTTCAAGTCGGCACCTTGCCCCTGCGTCGATGGGCCGGCCTGCCCAAGTCCATCTTGACCCCTTGTCAGCATCTGCAGTACATAAGTGCAGTTCTGGACACGGCTCAAGGCTTAGTCTTCCTGCCCAAGACCGGGCGGAGCACGTAATGGCACAGGCCTAGCTGGTTTACAACAACAGGTATGTCATGGCCAGGACATTCCTAAGACTGCTGGGCCTGATGGCAGCAGCTGTTGTCATGGTACCCCTGGCCAGGCTGCACATAAGGATTCCTCACTGGACATTGAGTCCAATGGGATCAGCGCACCAACGATCTAGAACAGCAGGTTCTAGTAACTTCTCCTGTTTACAAGGTGCGGAACCCAGCAGTTTTGCTAAAAGGTGTTCCCTTCCTCGTCCCCTCCCCTCAGCAGATTCTCACCACAGATGCTTCGGGGATGGCTGGGGGATACATCTGGGACCTCACCAGACACAAGGAACATGGACCAGAGTGGAGACCTCCCTCCACTTTTAACATCCTAGAGATGAGGGCCATTCTATATGGTCTGCAAGCCTTTCAAAACCACCTGTCCCTGGGACATCTACTGGTGCAGACGGGCAACACCAGCGTAGTACACTACATAAACAAGCATAGGGGACCCATTCTTACCCCCTGTGCAGGGAAGTGATGAGGGTTTGGTATCGGGCTCTAGAACACGGTCTAGAACTGTCGGCTGTCCATGTTCCAGGCGTCCAAAAATCCTGGCAGACAGGCTAAGCAGTTTGCAGTCCAGAATGCATGAGTGGGAACTGCTGACCTTGGTAGTGGAAGACCTGTTCGACAGCTGAGATTGTCCAGAGTTGGACCTTTTTGCATCCCCACTCAACGAAAAACTGTCACTTTTCTGCTCATTCGCTCCATGGCCTGTAGTTTTCTGGTGAGACACATAGTCCCTCTCTTGGAAAGGGAGGATCTTCATTGAGGATATCTCTTGCATTAGGCAACACCTAAGGAACTACAGTATAGCTGCCAAGCACTAGGACCACATGGAAAACTTTTCTAGCTACTAGTCTACCAGGGGCCGCCCGTGACAATATCAGCTGATGATGTCCTTCCCATATAAATGTGGGTGGCCCCGCACCCTCCTCAGTTCTTTTCCCGCCATTGACCATTGCACGTCGGACTCCAGGGAGACAATGCCATTTCAGTCAACTGCTAAATCTTCAATTTTACCTTTACTTTCTTCGTTATGCACTTTATTTTTTTTTATTTTTTTTTAACTTTCTTGCTTTATAAGCTTTTTTTCATTTTATATATGTACATAAACTTACCAACTCTTACACATACATATACTTACATAGGAGTATCAAAATATACAAAATAAAAATATTTTTACTAATGCACTTTATTTTTTAAAGTGATTTTCACCTTTGTCTATGCTAACTGACCCCGAGAACCTCTTCTGATACTGCAGATGTGGTCAGAAGATCTATGATAAAGACGAACATGACACCTGCGTCTGCTGTCTTGGCACTGACCATGATGTTAAGGCCTGTAAAGTCTGCTGTGGAGTCAATCAGGCTACCCGGTGGTGCTGGCAGAAGGCTCTAGAGTCCTTCCTCCTGCAACAGAAGGTTACCAGAATGGAGAAGGCATTCCAGTCAAAAAGCTCCTCCGCATTGTCAGGTCCATCCACAGGCTCCCAGTCCTCCAAGGCCCAGAACAAATCGGCTGGTAAACACAAGCACCAGGAGAAGGATAGGTCCAAGAAGAAATCCTCCCTGGTGTGCTCTCTGTCACAGCTTCGAGTGCTGACCACTGCTAGGTTGTCGGCCACCTCGGTAGTGACCCCTACTACCACTCGCACCCTGTCCTCCACTGGGTCAGATCTGGCAGTGCAGCCCGCTGGTCCTTCTTTGGCCAGAGATGGCTCATCGACATTGGGTCTTCTGATGCCTCCACCAACATTTCTGTCCCTACCATTCAGACCCCTTGTTGCTCGGGGGCAACAGACAGGGAGTTCATCTGGGCCTACTGCAGCTGGTGATGACCTGTCAGCATTGGGATTACAGCCTTCCCCGTCGACGCAATTGGACATTTCATCAATGCCAGGGATTCAGGCTCCCCTGTTGATGCCTCAGGCCGTCATGTCAATGCCAGTGCCTCAGCTTCTTGCATCAATGCTTCAGGTTGTACCACCAAACTCGGGGATCCCCCCTCCCCCCCGTTGGTGCTGCAAGGTGGTCTGATGACGCCGATCACCATCGATGTTCAGGCTATGCTTACCTCTTTTTTGGGGGAGTTCATGCACTGCATTCCTTCTTCTCCTCCAGGCCCGTTGACACCGGGGCCTATCAGTCCAGCTCCTGCGCCAACACCTTCTACGTTAACGTGACCTGCCTGCTCTCAGACGTTGATGTCTTCTGTGTCCTAGTCAGAGCCAGTCGATGTGGAGGAGTATAATCCTCACCTCATCCCACATGAGGAGGTGGAAAAGGAGGATGAGGAAGAGGGGGCTAGGAACTCCTCTGTCTACCCCCACTGTCTCCTCGGGGAGGGGAGGAGGACGCCACCAAATGTACCCCAAGGTCCCCCCCCTCGGATGACTCCTCCTTCATCTCAGTGGTGAAGCAGCTGCAAGCAGCTATGGTGTTTGATGCTGAGGAGCAGGATATTACCAGGAGCCATCTGGCTGAATATTTGGAATTGCCAGATTCACTCCCTCTGATCATTCCTCTTCTGCTGGCTGCATTAGAGGATGCCACCATGGCTGCCTAGTACAGAGCAAATATGATTCCTGCCATACCCAGAAAGGCAGACAAATTATACCAGGCCACCTCTGGAAAGCCTTTTTACACTGAACAACCTCAGGCAGATTCAGTGGTGATCAGTGCTACCCATGATACGTCCAAGAGACCCCGGCTCCTCAGCTCTCTTTCCCCGGATGATGAGTTCAGAAAGCTGGATCTGATGGGCAACAGGGCCACTGCTTCTGCTATGCTGGCCTTCAGAATTATGAATTACAATTCCAGAACACTCTCTGGAAAAAGGCCAAAGGTGCAGCTCAGGCCCTTCCAGAGGGCCTCCAGAAGCAGGAGCTGCTTAAAGCCCTCCAGTCCTGGGCAGATGTGGGCAAGCAGCTTTTGGGGTCTACCTATGATGTCTCAGATACCTCCGCTAGAGCAGCTGTGGTTGGCATCTGCCTAAGAAGGCATTCTTGGCTGAGGGTGTCCGGCTTTGCTACTGATGTACAATAGTCCATCCAGAATGCCCCCCTTCAGTGGCTACAAGCTCTTTGGGGCGGATGTGCAGGACATCCTTTATGACCTGCAGGCCTCAAGGAGAACCCTGTGGTTGGTCCACTAGCTTTACCACACCCAGCCAAGAAGTGGGCAAAAGCTGCCTTTTCGTCGGGCCTCCTAAAGACCTAAGTCAAATACCCGGCAAGCAGAGAGCAGGAACAGCCCTGCTTGCCCCTGCCTCCACCACCAGGAAGGTCCCTAGAGTGGAGGTGTGGGCCTGGCTGCTGATTCTGCCTCAGCATGACTCCTTGCCACACCCCCACCCAGCACTACTGCAGGAGGTGGTGGTAGGGGTCACTTCTCCCTTCACTGGGACAGGAAAAGGGAGATCTTAACAGATGCTTGGGTTCTGCAGCTCATAAAGCAGTGCCAGACTTTAGACTTCTGGAGTGGCCTCCAGATCTTACTTCGAGAGGGTTTCTGCGGTAGGTCTTTACGTATAGAACTGTGCCCCTTGGCGTCAGGACCACACGGCAAACGTGTAGCTAGCAGTCGTCGGCGGGGACTGCCCCCCGTTGTCAGGTGACGTGACATTAGCGTGACTATGAAAGAGGCGGTCCCCCTGCCTGCCCTCCAGTTCTTTCCCGCCGTCACTCAGTTCGTTCGACAAACGCCGTAGAACAGCATTCAGTTGCCCGCCATTTTAAGCGTATTTTCAGCGATTTCTTTAAAAGTTCTCGGATATTTCTATCCATCGCCTGTTACGGTATGTCGTCTGGTCTACCCAAAAAGAAATGCTCCAAGTGCAGCGTGCAGATCCTGCACAGGGACGATCACTCTCGGGGCATCCTTTGCCTGGGGCCTAGACACAACTCAGCTGAGTGTACCACCTGCCAGGGCTTCAACCAGGCCACACGCACCCGTCGCAGGAGGACCCTTGAAGCCCATCTGCTAACTCAGAGGCTGACTTCCATGGAAAAGGAGCTTCAGGAGCTGAGAGAAGGATCGGTGTCACCTGCCCTGGAGAAGAAAAAGGACAAGGAGAGATGCCGGGAGTGGAGCCATTCTCCTTGGGGAAAGACCAGCCAGACAACCAACACCGACCAGGGTGGGCCTTCCACCTCAGTGAGTACCCCACTTGTAGGGCTTTCATCCGCTCTGGCGGACCAGAAGCCTCGCCCCTCCCCCCCCCGCCAAGGTCAGCGGCCTGTCGGGGGTTGCCTCTTTGGAGGTTTCTGTTAGGTCTCCTGCTCCGAGCACCACCGATAAGTCACCCTCTGGCTCTGCTGCTGGGTGCCTGGCCCAGGCTGATCAGCCTGACCTGGGTATTTCTACTCTGGTCAGCCTGCCTGTGTCCAGTAAGCCAGTCAACGGCTCCTCCGATGACCGGGAGGATGCCTCTACTCTCCCATCAGGCTCCCTTATGGCCCCCGATGTCGGGACAAGTGTGCTCGCAGGTACACCTTCATCCCTGTGGGTTCTTACCCCCAGGGATTCACCACCGGTACACGATCCTTCTCTCTAGTCAGATACCCTTCCTGACCTATCATTGGGGGACCTGCCTGACCTTCCCCCTTTGCCAGGTTCTATTCTGACGGTGGATCCCCTCCTCACTGCAGATCCCTCACCGGACCTTCACAGGCAAGGCATCGACCCTTCTCCCACAAAACCTTTGGGCCCTCTGCCTACCCCGTCGCCAGTCCCGCTTCCCAGAGGGCCCTTGGTGCCTCCTCCAGCGGGCCCCTCTGCTCCTCCTCCGGGCTCAGCAGGTGATCTTCCGTGGAATCCCCATGTCCTCCAAAACCCGCCGCTGGGAGGTCTGTCACCAAGCTTCTTCCTGCCGACGCCAGGCTATAACCCACCAATGCCGGGTTATCCTCACACGGGATACCCAGCGCTGGGCTACTGACTCCGGGATATCTGATACCAGGATACCCTACACCAGGCTATCAGGGTCAGACCGTCTACCAATATCCTTATTGGTACCAGACCCCCAGCTACCCCCCCCCCCTTCCAGGGGTACCTGGGTTACCAACCTCTGCCTTCACCACCACCGCAGCCCGATAACGAATCCATCCCTGTGTGGTGGAAGGGCACGAAAACTCAGCTTCTTTTAGAGCTGTGTCAGCCTCTGGTCATGGTCAGGGCCACCTCTCCTACCAGGGTGCCCCCTCCTAGTCCTGTACTCTCAAGCCAGGTTTCTGACAGGGACACGGGTGCTCTGCTCCCAAAGGGTCTCAGACCCCGGGACCAAGTTCTTGATTTGCCTAGCAAGCTGGAATCTTCGGGGTCGGATGAGGAGTCAGATATAGGCCAGTCCGAGCCTCCCTCCCCGGTTGAGCCTCAACCTAAGGAGTCCCCGAATTCTCCCCCTGAGGATCCCCCCTTTGGGGAGCTACTCAGAACAATACAAAAATCTTGCAGATGGGCCTCCAAGGAGCTGGACCCCAATGCAAGAGACATGCAGAGCACCTGGACCTGGTCAGTGTGGATCCCCTTTCCATTCCCCCCGGATGGGACCACATGAGGACCTTGTGTCCACTATTTGGCAACAGCCTTCTTCCATTCTGGCTGTGTCATGTAAAGTGGATCAAACTTATTTTCCTCTGGAAGGGGTCTGTCATTTGAATGCTCAACCCAAGGCCGACTCCATGGTCATTACAGCTGCCCATGACAGATTGGCCCAACCTAAATACCTTAGTGCCTCTCCGCTGGATAAGGACTCTAAACAGCTGGACCAGTATGATAGAAAAATCTACGCCTCGTCCACCTGTGCCATCAGGTCCCTGAATTATGTTGCACACATGGTGGCCTTTCAGAAGTCCTCCTTAGCAGAGCTGGAGAAAGACCTTCAGGAGATTCCTGATGAACAGCTCAGGAATAAACTCCTGGAAAAAGTCAGGATGAACAAGTCATCCTGTCGCCATGCCCTTCGTGCCACATACAATTCTGTCAATTCTGTGGCTCAGGGAGCGGCCACTGGGATTTGTCTCAGACGCTTAGCCTGGCTTCGTCTGGCAGGGTTGTCACAAGACGTTCAGTTGTCTCCTCTGGACGCTCCTTTCAGGGGTCCAGTTCTGTTTGGCGGCGACGCCAAAGACATTATAACTGAACTGCAGGACAGCGTCAAGTCCCTTGGGAACATCCGCTCCATGTACTGTTCTGGTCAGAAACAACGACAGCAATACCTGGAGTCAGGGGAAAGAGCTGGGAAGCTCCTGGCCCTTAGGCTTAGACAGGTATGTTCCTAGTTTGCGTCCTACCCCAGATGAGGACATTACCTCCAACCCGAAGGAGATTGTTACGATCTTTGGCAATTATTACAAAGTAATTTATGCCGCAGATGATTCTCCCACCTTAGAGGGCCTTACTGTAACTGAATACTTGGATTCAGTGATATTGCTTACCCTCTCACCTCAGCGGGTCATTGGTCTGGGATCCCCAGTTTCTGTTATGGAGGTGGAGCAGGCTATTAAGCTTTTACCCTTAGATAAATCTCTGGGACCAGACGGTCTCCCGAATAACTTATACAAACTTTGCCTTGCCCTATTGGCACCAGTCTTATCAGAGGTGCATAATTTTTGGTTTCAAAAGGGGATAAGCGATCAGTCATTCCTAGCAGCTCTGATCACCCTGATCCCCAAACCAGCCAAAAATTCCCTTCACCCTGGTAACTACCGCCCAATCTCCCTTTTGAACTCAGACATAAAAATTCTGGCGAAAATAGTGGCTACCAGACTTGCACCGTTTATGGGAGAAGTCATCGGTCCTGATCAAGTTGGCTTCATGACAGGTCGTTCCTCTGGAGTCCATATGAGGAAGTTTTTGCATTTAATCTTGGCGTCGAGGGAGTCTGAAGTACCTTCTGCCTTGGTCTCCCTCAGTGCTGAGAAAGCATTCGACGGGGTCTCCTGGGGTTTTCTGTTTGCCTCCCTTTCTAGATTTGGGATCCCTGACGACTTATTCAGTGGGTCCGGATTCTATATGCTAGCCTAACAGTGAAAGTCTGGTGCAATGGCTACCTTTCAGGCTCATTTCCCTTACAGCGGGGGACCTGCCAAGGTTGCCCGCTTTCCCCGCTCCTTTTTAAGTTTTTTAGAACCCCTTATTCGCAGATTAATTAGCTCTCCTAAACTGTCAGGTATCCAACTCGGAAAGGAAAGGTATCTCTTTTCCGCCTACGCAGACAACCTCTTGCTGTACATAGAAGATCCTGCTTCCACAATTCCAGCCCTAATCGAAGAACTAAACCCTTTTTCCAGTGTCTCCTCCTATAAGCTTAATCTTTCTAAGTCCCAAATCTTTCCCCTTAATCATCGTGTTACAGAGGCTATGCTTTCGGTTCCAGGATTGTCTTGGACGCCTCATACTTTAACATACCTAGGAATCAAAGTTACCAGAGACTTACCCTCAATCAGGGGTGTAGCCAGGGATTTCAGATCTACACACCAAGTGGACTCACTGCTACCCCCCCCCCCTTGTTAGGGTGAGCTACCCCCCGAGGTGTAGCCAGACAATATACAAATGTTCACCAGGACCATGTTTGTTGCCTCATTTGGCACAATAAATACAACTTTTGTATCTCATGACAATGGTTGTTGCCATGCATGTTCCCTAAGACACCCACATACCAGCCCAGAGCCTGTAAAGTTGTATTGTCCTTGGGATGCAAAGAGAGTATTAGTGACCAGTCCTTCTAGTTTTGACTCCTATGAATAAAATTACAGAAAGGGTCAGTATTTTCTTTTAGTTTTCATGGGAAAAGGAATCCGTTCAGAGCCTATTTGCTACCCCCTTAAATAAAATTGCACACCATGGAGTGCTTGGAGTATGCCTGGCTACACCCATGCCCTCAGTGAGGAAGGAAAATCTTACCAACTTGTCTCTACACTGAAAGCAGACCTAGATAGGTGGAGTAACTTACGTATGTCCATCTGGGGTAGGATATGTGTCCTTAAAATGAATGTACTCCCACGGTTAATGTATCCAATGGGGATGCTGGGTCTTTTTCTCCCTAAATCTTGGTTTACCCAATTGAAGAAAATATTTAATAGGTTTTTATGGAAGAATAAGGGAATTCAAAGAGGACATGACAAACTAACTGCTCCCAAACTACGGGGTTGGGGCAGGGGCCTAGCACTTCCATCCCTTTTATTTACATAGTGCCAACATATCATGGCAGTGGCGCAATGGCGAGCAAACCCTGTCACACAACAGACTTGCTGTTACACCCCGGCATGGGTCAAAATTGAGGAAGCCTCAGCAAAACATAATCACTGTTCCCTTTCGACTCTTAATGTACCAATTTCCCTTCCGCCTCCCCTGTTCCCTTAAGAATTCCCCCATAGGTTGGTCCCTCCGGGCCTTACATCAGATACAGGTACATCTTTGCACAAGTCGATAAGTCAACCTCTTATTGGCAATCCTCATTTTCTAATAAATAACCGAACAATATCATCCTCCTTCTGCCCCCGATTACAATACAGCGCGCTGGGAGATTTTTGCAGCGGAGACTCCATACTACAATTCTATTCCTTGCAAAGAAAATTCCAACTCACCAATAACGAGATTTTCAAATACTGGCAAATAAAGCATTCCATTATTGCTTTCTTAGGGCCCCAACCCTGGACTCCTCCACCACAGGTTGACCTACCTGAGATACTCGAGGTGGCGAGGCAACCACATGGGGTCTCCCGTGCCTATAAATCCCTGCAGATCCTTGACTCAACCCTCCCAACAGGAGTTTGTTATTATTGGACACAAACACTCTCCATCCCAGACAACCCAGATTATTGGGGTAAAGTGTAGAAAAACACTTACAAATTCATTAAACAAGATGGGCTGAGGCTCACCCAATTTAATATAATGCATATTCTGTACTATACCCCTGCCAGACTACACACCATAAGGAAAATACCATCTCCTCTTTGTCATAGGTGTGGAGAGGAACAGGGAACCCTGTTTCACATGCTGTGGGAGTGCCCTAAGGCCCAAGAATTCTGGGCATCTGTCAAAGGAACCCTGGACCTCATCCTGGGTTTGGAATCTTTGTTCACTCCGGAAACTTGCCTGCTATCGTTATTCTCACAGGGGTACGCCTAATTCTCGGAAAGCCATTAAGCTAATAATACTGAGACACTGGAAAGATGAATCACTCCCCTCAATAATGGAATGGTACTGGGAGATATTAACAGCTATCCAGCGGGAGAAACATATTGCCAGTATGCGGCATAGGCTGGAATCTTACCAAACATTATGGGAACCTCTCCAAGCTCTGTTATCCCTTTGGCAACCTTAGATAGCTAGTTCTAGATCTTCTATTATTTATCCTCTTGACATGTAGGCACAGGGAGGGTGAGTGGGGGGTCATGTGATGTATGTTTTATGTGGTAAGTTGGTTTTGTGTCTTGTTATTGTCTTAGATTGTATGTTAGGTTGTTTTATAGTATAGCAGCTGTACTGGTGTTATTGTGTTATCAATGGTAAACGCTACGGAAAATTAATAAAGCATATTGAATTAAAAAAAAAAATGACAGCAGCCCTTTCACCACCAACAGAAGTGGAACAAGAACCAGGGCAAACGACAAAATAAACAACGTGCGCCAGGTTCCTGTGCTCACACTCCTCAGGCCAAGTTTTCTAAAGCCGCCTCAGGAGGAAAGGCACCAGTCTCCTCTGCATCTTGACTCTCTTCCCCACCTTCTGCTCCCTCCGACTCCCTCAGAGGAACTGGTACGGGGAAGGTTTGGCCTCCACCTGGACGGGTGGAAGGCCGTCACTGCAGATGCGTGGGTTCTTCAACTCATAGAAAGAGGTCACTTGATAGAGTTCCTGTAGAGACCTCCTCCCAACCCTCCGTGAAGGTCCTTTTAACCGTCAGGCCAACTTCAACTGGTCAGGCAGGGAATACAGGCTCTGTTGCAAAAGGCAGATACAGAGCCTGTTCCTCCAGAACAGACAGGAAGGGGATTCTATTCCCACTTTTTCCTGGTTCCAAAGAAGATGGGGGATCTAAGACCCAACTTAGATCTCAACATGCTCAATCTCTTTGTGGAATACAAGAGATTTCACATGCTGACTGTCCAGGGACTGTTACCCCTGCTCCTACCAAACCCTTGGCTGTGCTCCCTGGATATGCAGGATGCTTACCTCCATATCCCCACCCACCGCTGCTTCCTCAGATCCTCCTTTCTGGAGGATCATTTGCAGTTCAGAGCCCTCCAGTTTGGCCTCTCCTCAGCACCTCGGGTTTTCACCAAGTGCTTAGCGGTGCTTGCGGCATTTCTACACCACAGGGGCATCTGTATGTTCCCGTACCTGGACGACTGGCTCTTTTCAGCCCCCTCGCCGGACAGCCTGAAGGAATCCCTCTCCTTCATTCTGGGCCTCTTTTCCAGTCTGGGAATTTCTATCAATCTCCCCAAATCCCAGCTAGTACCCTCCCAGCGCCTTAAGTTTATTGGAGCAGTGCTGGACACGGTCCAGAGCAAGGCCTTTCTTCCAGTCGACTGAGTGGAGACTTTAATCTCATAAGCCACACTTGTGGCTTCTTCTCAGTGGACCACAGCTTCAACTATTGGGTCTGATGGCGGCTGCCATACCCACAGTTCCTTTGGCCAGGCTGCACATGAGGGTCACCCAATGGTCTCTCTGAGTTCAGTGGGACCAGTGCTTGGACATCATGGACCAGAGAGTCTTTGTCTCCAGCAGCCTTCAAAGGGATCTTCTCTGATGGAAGGTCCCCGCCAATCTATTGGTGGGGGCCTCATTTCACCCTCCGTCTCCCTCTCAAACCTTCACTTTGGATGCCTCGAACTCAGGATGGGGAGTGCATCTGGGGGACCACAGAACCCAAGGCTCCTGGTCTCCCACAGAGGAGAACCTACACATGAATATTCTGGAGATAGGAGCAGTGCTCTATACTCTTTAGGCATTCCAGTCACTTCTGACTCCTGGAACACTCCTCATCCAGACAGACAACATGGCCACTGTCTGGTATCTAAACAAACAGGGAGGCACCCAATTGTACCCTCTCTGCAGGGAGGCGATACGGGTGTTATACTGGGCAATTCAGCATGGCCTGTCATTGACAGCAGTCCACATGCCGGGTGTTCACAGCATTCTGGTCGACAGTCTTAGCCGATTAGTCACCTGGGCTCATGAGTGGGAACTAAAGCAGGAGGTGGTAGAAGATCTGTTTCTTCATTGGGGTCGATCGGACCTAGATCTGGTCACCTCCCCATCCAGTGCAACACTACCCAACATATGCTTGCTCGTTCCTGGGCATGATGCTTTTTGGCGAGACGCACTGTCTCTATCCTAGATAGGGAAGTTTCTATATGCTTTCCCTCCCTTTCCACTATTGCAGAAGGTTATGCTGAAGCTCCAAGCAGAGGGGGCTCATGTGATTCTCATTGCCCCTCTGTGGCCCTGGCAGATATGGTTCCCGCTGTTACAAAAAGTGGCTGCCGAACCCCCAGTACCTCTGCCTCTCTGTCATGACCTTCTGTCCGAGGAGCAGGGCACCCTGGTACATCCGAGCCTCAAGTCTCTCCATCTTCATGCGTGGCACCTGTGGACATAGCAATTTCTCACTATGGAATCTCTGCAGGGGTAGCTCAGATCTTAGCGGAAGCTAGAAAGCTTTCCACTAGATCCACCTACACCATGAAATGGAAGAGGTTTTCTATCTGGGCCTCCGTGAAAAGCTTACACCCTTTTTCTTGCTCAGCCTCCCAGGTGTTAAGAGTACCTCTTGCATCTTTCAGAGTTGGGCCTCAGTTACTCCTCACTGAAGGTCCATCTCTCTGCGGTGTCGGCCTACCACCACCTGGTGAAGGGCAAGACCCTAGCTCAGCTAGAGGTTTCTAAAACATTTCTGAAGGGGATCCTTCATATAACACCTCCAGTCCAGAATCTTGTTCCTCCCTGGGATCTCAATTTTATGTTGGAAAAGCTTACTTTGCCCCCTTTTGAACCAGCAGCAAGCTGTGATATGCATTTTTTAGCATGGAAAATGCTCTTTTTGGTTGCTATTACTTCAGCTTGAAGAGTTTCAGAGCTTCAGGCTCTAGTTTGCAGAGAGCCTTATTTAATTTTTCATAGGGACCGGGTGGTCCTGAGTACTAATCCTTCGTTCCTTCTGAAAGTGGTTTCGGAAATGACTCTAAACCAGAGTGTTGAATTGCCAGTGTTTTTCCCAGAGCACTCCATTGGGGGGAATATCTCCTGCACACCCTTGATGTGCACAGGATCTTGAGGTGCTATACCTCTCGGACTAAAGAGGTTCAAAAATCAAACCTGATTTTCGTCGCCTTTGCCTTCCAGTGTCAGAGCAAGGTGATCATGAAACAGGCTCTGTCTGGGTGGCTGGCTAGCTGTATTCATTACACTTACCAGAAGTATGAAAAAACCCTTCCGGGGGCAGTCAAAGGTCACTCCAGCAGGAGTGTGGCCACTTCTACCACCTTTTTCAGGAACGTGTCCACTGCGGACATCTTTGCAGCAGCCACTTGGTCTTCTGTCCACATCTTCACTAAGCATTACAGTCTGGACATTGCCTTTAGGCATCGAGCTGGCTTCCGCCTTGCAGTTCTGCAAGGCCTTCTGTCTTGAACAGACCCTTAATTGGCAGACATCTTCCTCCTCCTGGAACCTCATCTCTGACTCTTTTTCTTATTTTAGACTGCTTGGTATTCAGTCCTGTATGTGAAGATCTACTGCAGGAACCCTCTCGAAGCAAGATATAGCAGTTGTGTAAGAAATTACCATAAAAGTTGATCTTCGAGAGAGGTTCCTGCAGCAGGTCTAGTTTCCCACCCACTTTTCCCCCAGGGAGTTTTTACCTTGTTCCATGCCCAGGACTCTGTCTATTCCAGGGCTCATGGTAACAGGACTCTATTACTCCTCTTTTCTGTGCTCTTTCTTTAGGTCTCCGGTGGAAAAGAACTGGAGGCGGGCGGGGGACTGCCTCTTTTATAGTCACGCAGACGTTGCATCACCTGATAATGGTGGGGGGTGGTCCCTGCCGACGATTGCTAGCTATAAGTTTGCTATGCAGTCCTGACGCTAGAAGTTAGTCCTATATATGCTATGACCTACTGCAGGAACTCTCTCTCTCAAGATCTACTGTTATGGTAAGTTCTTACGTAACTGCTGTTTCCTTCAGGCTACCTTCCAGACCCATTCCAGGGCTGCTGGAAAAAATTTGCACACTGATGCAGAAGAGGCCATAGAGCCAGTTCCTGAAGATCAGAGGAACAGAGGGTTCTTTTTCCCACTTCTTTCTAGTTTCCAGATCTACGGGGACTGCATCCATCCTGGACCTGAGGAACCTGAACTTCTACATCCAGTACAAGAAGTTCTGGATGGTGGCTCCTACAAGGCTTGCAGCCTCTACTGCACAAAGGAGACTGGTTATGCTCCCTAGATATGCAGGATACATACCTGCACGTATAATTTGTGCTCCCCACAGGAAGTACCTCAGGTTCCTGTTCTGGGGGAGCACTGCCAGTTCAGGGCATTGCCATTTGGCTTATCTTCTGCACCACAGATCTTTACCAAATGCTTAGCGATGGTGGCAGCAGCCCTCAGGAGGGCAGGACTGTATGCCTTCCCTTACCTGGATGACTGGTTGCTCAAAGCTCAGTCCGTGGAGAAACTGCTCCGCACTCTAGTGCATACCAGACAGCTGTTCCACGCATTGGGGATCATGGTCAACCTGCCCAAGTCAGTCTTGAACCTCTGTCAATATCTTACATACATAGGAGCCATACTGGACACTACACTTCCTGCCCCAAGACAGGGAGGAACGCCTGATGGCACAGGCCCGGTTGCTCTGCAGAAGCCGGTATGTCACAGCCAGGATATTTCTGCGGTTGCTGGGCTTGATGGCTGCAGTCATCTTCATGGTTCCCCTGGCGAGGCTGCACATGTAGATCCCCCAGTGGACCTTAAGCTCCACTGGGATCAGCACACCAATGATCTAGAACAGAAGGTTCTAGTAACTTCACCAGTAAAGAAAGTGCTACAGTAGTGGATGTAACCCGGCAATTTACTCAAGGGGGTTCCTTTCCTGACTACCTTCCCTCATCAGATCCTCTCCATGGATGCTTCAGGAATGGGCTGGGGAGCACACCTGGGCCCTCACCAGACCCGGGGTACTTGGATCACTGTGGAGAGTTCCCACCACATAAACGTCCTACAGATGTGGGCCGTTCTATATGGCCTGCAAGCCTTTCAGGACTACCTGTCCCTGGGGCCTCTGCTAGTGCAGATGGACAACATCAGTGTAGTGCACATCATCAACAAGAAAGTGGGGACTCATTCATAACACCTGTGTAGAGAAGCGATGAGGGTCTGGTACTGGGCTGTACAATACTAGAACTGTCATCAGTCCATGTTCCAGGCATCCAAAATGTCTTGGCAGACAGATTAAGGTTGCAGTCCAGGATGCATAAGTGGGAACTGCTGACCTCGTTCGTACATGACCTGCTCAGCAGGTGGGGTCATCCAGAGTTGGACCTTTTGCGTCCGCACTCAGTGCAAAACTGCCACTTTTCTGCTGCCTCACTCTGTGGCCTGGAGTTTTCTGGCGAGACATGTTGTCCATCTTTTGGAAAGGGAGGTTCCTCTGTGCCTCCCTACCTCCCTTCCTGCTCATTCAGAGGGTGCTAATCAAGCTTTAGATGGAAAGAGTGACTGTGATCCTCATTGCTTCCTTCTGGCCACATCAGATCTGGTTCCCCTTACTGCAGCAGTTGGCAGTGGAACCTCCAGTACCCCTGGCCCTGTGCAAAGGCTTGCTCTCACAGGAGCAGGGCACCCTAGACAGTCTGGACCTCAAGTCACTACACCTCTATGCCTGACTCCTAAAGACATAGGTAGATCTGGGGTATCCCAAAAGGTGGCTGAAGGTAGAGGTGGAAGGGAGGTGCGAAGAGTGCCTGACACAGGCGACTGCGCAGTGATCACTCGGGTCATTGTGGAAGACCCCTGCATGTGAGATATTATGTGGTTTGCTGACAAGAATAAGGTCCCATAGGGAGCTTCGGTCGGGATTTTTCTTGTTAGGGCAGGTAACTTTGGGGGTAATCTGAGTTAGCCCGTGCTTGTCGCAGAAGTCCTTAAGCCTGTTGGCACTGGCATTGTTCCAAATAAGATTGAAGTCCCCCATGAAGATGCTTTCTGTGTTCGCTTTTTCCAAGAGGGAGTGAAGATGAGGCAGTATGCACAGGCCAGCCGCTGGCGGCCTATAGCATGCAGCTACCAGTAGGGCTATTCCAGGTGATAGGGTAATTTTGAGGGCAAGACATTCAAATTCTTTGGGCATCGATGTACAGACAATATCGGCAGTTAGGAATTTTTCTTTAATATATATGGCAACACCACCACCTCTTGTCAACCTGTCGCACCTGAACAAGTTGTATCCAGGGATGTTAAGCATTTTGTCAGGTACAGAATTCTTCAGCCAGGTTTCCGAGAACGTTGCTACATCAGGCGTGACGTGTAGCACCCAGGCTTGGACCTGGTCAAATTTGTTGGCCAGGCTGCATATGTTCATATGCAGAAAGCTCAGACCCTTTAACTGTGGGAGTTCCCCAGGAGCAGCCAGCAGATGAGGAGGGCCCAGGTTTAATTCCACACTAGCTGCGCAGAGTAACAGCAGTACTAGTAGTTTCCTGAGACATCTTACCAGAAATCTTAGGAAGGCTTTGTAAGGTTGCTTAACCTGTTCACTGGCACGGTCAGCAGAGCAAGAGTTAGAGGGGTAGTGAAAGTTGGTCAGAGCAGATAATACTGCCCTAACGGAGAGGGTAAAAGGGGTTTGCTTTGTGAGAGTTGGGCAGTAAGGGATGTGAAATGTTGTAGATGTGTACGGATTACTGCCTTTGGAGGGAGTTAACTGGGTGGCAAACACCGTCAGGCTTATTTCCTGGTCTAAGGGAATGTTTGGGCAAGTTGAGTCTTTCATTAAGTCCATGTATGGCTCCACTGTTAGAAGGAGAATGCAGCCAAGGAGGAAAAAGTGGTCTGAGGAAGCCATCACTGGGTTACTGTGTGTCAGGGTGGGCAGCACCTTATGGACATTATTGCGTAGTAGGCAGCAGCGCTGGGGCCACTCAGGCTTTAAGGGGCAGAGGGTTAAGAAAGTTTTAGCGAAGAGGAGTGTATATAAGCAGCTATAGCAGGCTATGTAATGCCAGCAAGGTCAGCAGCCATCAATCGAGGGTAGAGGGAGAAATTAAGTAGCCAAGGAAGTAGCAGAGCACCTGGGTGAGGTGAACAAGGAAAGAAGAAAGAGGAGAAATGAAGTGGGACGAGAGAACAGGTATTCAAAGGACTGAATATGGGATAGCAGGGATAGGCTCAAGTATTGGTATTACAGTATTTAGTAGAGCAAGTTATAGATAGAGCCGAAGATACACAGGTAGGGAGGATAAAGAATATGGCTTTATAGAGAGGACGACTTTAGGGGGAGGGCAGGGAGAATAAGGAGTATAACTTTAAGGGAAGGATGACTTTAGGGGATGGCAGCAGTAGAAAGTGCCTGGGGAGGGGCTTAGAGAAGTAACCTGATTTTGTGGGGGAGGAGGCATATTTAATAGTTGTCAGGGTTCCGGCTGGTGGGTGGGAGAAATTACAACAAGCCGAGAGTTATGCAGCCCGACTTGATAGCCTTAGATTAAAAAGAGTGCCAGAGATGCTTTTTAAATCCTGTGAATGGACAGTCTTGGTTTAAAATGAGCGTGCCAGAGACACTAAGCAGAGAGTCAAGGTGGGCTAGTCGTGAGAAGCACAGCGAGGTGGCTCAACCAATGGAAGTGCCACGCTCAGCTAGAAAAGCCTTCTGGGGTCAGCTCTGAATCTGTAGGTGGCGTACCTGATTCTAGGCGGGTGGGCAGGCACCACGGTGAGCTTCTCCAGGTACCACAGTAATCTTCCCTGCCTGATTCCAGGCGGATTCGGTGGCGGGAGCGCCCACAGGAATGGTCCCTGTTTCAGGAGAGGAACAGAGAGGGGCATTAGAACATAATGCGGTGGAGCGTTAGCGAGGGGCTGGCTTCAGAACAAAGAAAAATGTGGCGTGAGTGAGAGAAAGGGGAGAACAGAATTAGAGAAGACCACTGGGGGTCTCAGGTTAAGGTGCCAACTTTAACTCTGCAGATAGAAATTTAAATAGCTTGAATGTAGGGGGGTTGGGGAGAGTGTCAGAGGAAGAAGGAACAAAAAAAAAATTGTTTTAGGCAAGGTTAAGGCACCAACTTTAACTCTGCAGACGGAAGTTTAAATAACTGAAAAGTAGGGGGGTAGGGAAGACACAGGGAGAAAGGACAAACAAAATAATTGTTTTAGGCAAGGCAGGGAGAGGGAGGGGGTATAGGTACCAGGAAAATCCTTTAGCAAGTGCAGACTGAGAGAGAAAGGATAGAAGCAGGCACAATGAGGATACAGTAGAAGATGAAAACGTTCGTACTAGTATAAGAGGGCTTCCACATTTGCAAACAAATTAGACGGGATATTCTTACACTAGCAGTTCAATCTTACTGCGCTAGATAAACAGACTTACTTTGCTATCAAAATTAATAAGTTTTAATAGTCAGGGTAGCTAGTACCTTAAAGCATTAAAATGGCCAACCTAGGTTGCAACTATGTAGTAAATCCCAATGAATCTGTTTTAGGTACAAGCACTGTGGATCGAGCATTAACAAAGAGCCCAGCAGTAGACAAGCGGTAAACAAGTTTTTCGTGCAGGAATATAAGGAATTATATACAAATTGCAAGAATATGGAGAATTCTTACAAGAGTATAAGCAATTAATTACAACAAGCCGAGAGCTGTGCAGCCCGACGTAGACCTTCGAGAGAGGTTCTTTCAGTAGGTACACTGCTTTCCCTCCCTCCTTCCCCCTGGGTTTCTTCTGCTACTTCTCCTTATATAGCTTTTATAATTCCAGGAGCCCACTCCTCTATCCTGTCACACCTTTCTAGGTCTCTGGCGGGGGAACTGGAGGCCAAGCAAGGGAACTGCGCACTACATAGCGCCACGCTGATGTAGGGTCACGTGACCGGTGGGCGTTCCCCCCTCCCCGCCAGATACCCTAGCTAAAGAGCTTACTTCAAGATGGAGCTCTTGCAGCAGGTAACACAAGCAGGACTGAAGCCAGCAGGCGGCAGGACCCCACGGAAAATTTCTAGCTAGCAGTATACAGTGGGGGGACCGCCCACTACGTCAGTCCACCCCTGACATCCCATGCGGTATAAAAGGGGCGGTCCCCCAGTGCCCGTCAGTTCTTTCCCCACTGTCAACTTGCATGCATCAACTCCATGGATGCCTACAGCTATCGATCGACCGCCATCTGAGGAGCGTTTTCAACATTTTACTTTTCAATAAGTTCGTTTTTATTATCTTTATTGTTTTCTGCATGTCGACTTCCCCAATGTTGTCCATCAACCGGCACCAGTCGAAGTGTGCTTGCGGCAAACAGATTCCGTCGCGAGATGGACAGTCAGCCTGCCTTCTGTGTTTAGGCCCAAACCATGACACCGAGGCCTGCCCACACTGTCAAAGGTTCAACAGCAGGATGAGGATACACCACCAGAAGACCCTCCAGGCCTACTTAACATAACAGAAATTAGCTGCCATGCAGAAGAATTCTACTACCAATGAGGGCCCCTCTCACAAAAAATCGAGGAAACATCACCACAAGGAGAGAGAGGGAAAAAGATAGATCCCAGTTGAGATCTAGGTCACCCGACTCCCAGTTGACCTCCAGACTGGGAGTTCGGACTCAGCCTCCCAGACTACACGTTCTCCTACCCGGCTGATGGTAGTGATACCTCCCGCTCAGGTAAGGGTGACAGGAGGCTCAACGCAAGGGTCTTTCACCTTGCAAACTTTGAAAATCCAGCCACATTTGCACTCTCCTGGCTGCTTTCCGGTCTCCAATGTCAGGTCCTCCTCCAGCGACAGACCGATGAAAGTGTCTTCTAAGTCAGCCACCACAGGAGCTGACTCCCTGGAAAAACACGGGGGTTCAGGTCACTCCTCCAGGAGGTCCCTCTCTCAACCCCCCGGCCTAACGTTGCTTACCCAACATCAGAAAAATGGGCGACAGAGCACTAGCCAAAGACACAGTCCGCCGCCAGGCACTGACGGAATGGCTGTAGGTGGGTCACCAGACAACAACCATCATCAGGCCAAGGAGCCCGACGCCAGTCCTCCAGTACAGCCTAAGGCACCAAGTACCACGACCTTAGCGTCACCGGCTGCACTGCCAACCCTGACCTTCGAATGCAGTGACCCACTGTCAGGTAGTCCAGCGTCAGCCTCACCTCACAAAACGGCTGATGAACCCAGCCCTTCGCTTAAAACCCTGTCAACCCCTACAGGGCTGATGACAGGCGCACCAAAGCCGCCAACTCCAGACCAGGTGACAGGTCAGGAGCCAGGTCCGTTGAACCGCCCGACACCAGACCAGGAGCCAAGACTCCATCTGTCACAGGTCAAGCACCTGTTCAGTTCTTGGTGGGACACCATCAAAGCTGATGTCCTCCCAGTCAGATGTACGATAATAGAGGAGCCTATTCCCAGGTGGGGACAAACTCCTCTGCCCAGGGAATCTACTTCCCTGACCAAGGAGCCCCCCCCCCAAACAGTTGACAGGGATCGCTCGGGCCACAAAAGATGCTCTCAGACAAGGAGCAGGAGCTCATCATGCTCCACAGAAGGGTGCAGTCATAAGCGATGACGTACCAGGTCTAGGTCCTTATCTTCAGTAAATTCGGACCATTCCTCAACTTCCTCATCAGGGTCATCCTCGGGGGGAGGACAAAGGTCACAACCTGACAGTCCCTCCTTCATGGAGGTCATGTGCCACATCCAATCCAACATGGGCTGGGACACTGAGGATCTCGACCCCGAAAGGCACCGACTGGCCAAATATTTACACCAGAAGGACCCAAAACCAATGGTAGTACCACCTCTGGTGGATACTTTTCAGGATGTGACCAAAGCAGCATGGAAACACCCATCCACTTCTCAGCCATCCCAAAGAAGGCAGATCGCCTCTATAGGGCACCCAAAGAGGAACTCTTTCTAGGTGAACAGCCAATAGCTGACTCCATTGTTATTATGGCAGCTCAGCACAGGTCCCAGAGACCTAAACATTTAAGTACTCAGCCGCCGGACTGAGTCCAAACAGCTGGATTCCATGGGCAGGAGGATCTACTCATCGGCCATCTGCACTATTAGAGCTCTCAGTTTCCTCACCCACATAGTACAGTTTCAGAACTCCATGTGGGAACAAGGGATAGATTTAGTCCAGGATCTACCCGACTGTCCACAGAAAGTAGAGCTCAGAAAACTAATGCAGATGGGCTCAGAAATAGGCATTCACATTCTCAGATCGGCCTATGATTCAGCGGACACAGCAGCCAGGGCAGCTGCTATGGGGGTATGCCTCAGAAGGCACTCCTGGCTTAGAGTCTCTGGCTTTGCCCAAGACGTCCAGGCAGACATCTTAGACACCCCCTTTAACGGTTCCATCCTTTTCAGAGGAGAATACGAAAAGATCATCACCAGGATACAGGATTGTGGGAAAGCTGTGTGCTCAGTCCAGACAATGTACAAACCCAGACAAAAGCCATTCCGGAAACAATGTTTTCATGGCAAATCTGGCCAACAATCCAGATACCAGCAACAGCAGAGAGGAGGCTACAGTCGCAAGGGCCTCTCTCGTGGCTCAGGAAGCTTGGTACAGAGGTCAACCAAACCCACCCAGCCCACACTGCCCACCGCCACTAATGCCTGATTTGTGGCCGAACCCTCCTCTCCAGACAAATCTATCAGGAGAAGCAGTCGGAGGCCATTTTTCCCTCTACCTAGAGGGTTGGAGAACAATCACTTCTGACCAGTGGGTTCTACAGATGATTCAATGGGGACACTCGATAGAGTTCATCAAGATGCCTCCGGACAGACCACCCCTATTCTCCCATTATTCCCAATCCCACGCTGCTCTCGTCCAGGATGAAATTCAAGCTCTGCTGGACAAGAGAGCAATAGAGCCTGTACCGGTCATGCAGAAGGGACAAGGGTACTATTCTCACTTCTTTCTAGTACCTAAAAAAATGGGAGACCTCAGACCCATTCTAGACCTCAGCGACCTCAACGACTTTGTGGAATACAGGTGCTTTCGAATGGTCATTCTTCAGGGTCTACTACCCATGATCCACATAGGAGATTGGCTCTCATACCTGGACATGCAGGATGCATATTTACACATCCTGATAGCCTGGCACCACAGGAGATTCCTAAGATTTTGAATTTGTGGGTCAGCACTACCAATTCAGAGCACTGCCCTTCGGACTGTCCTTGGCACCAAGGGTTTTCACCAAGAGCCTGGCAGTAGTGGCAGCAGCTCTCCGAAGGAGAGGCCAGTACATCTTCCCCTACCTGGACGACTGGCTTCTCATAGTCCCATCCAGGAAGGACCTTCTGCAAACCGTGGAAGACACCTTTTCATTCTTTGTAAATGTGGGAATCACAGTGAACATGCAAAAATCATCACCCTGGCCGACTCAGAGGCTCCAGTTCATTGGAGCACTTCTTGATACCTCTCAGGGGAAGGCCTTCCTCCCAGAGGCCAGAGCAGACGACCTAAGGAGTCTTGCTCACCTCATTCAGTCTTCACAACAGGTCCTGACATGGCGGCTGCCATCGCCACAGTACCATTGGCCCGATTGCATATGAGGATGATCAGTGGACTCTAAAGGTTCTAGTGGGATCAGTTGCCATAGGAAACTCAAAATGAAGACACAGGCTTGTCTGTGTATGGATGCCCATACATTATCTTTTATAGTGCATGTGGGCATCCTGCTATTCAGACACTCCACTTCCTTTCAGTGGTGGGGTTGGGGGAGGTACTTGAGGGTTGAGGGGCTGGCTCAAGTTACTGATTCAGTGTGCTGCAGCTTTTTCTGTAAGTTTAAGTTAAAAAAACAGCTTCCAGCTCAATTCGATAGAGGAAAGCAGCTGTGTGGCAGCATTCTAAGTTGTTGTGCTGCAGTAGTGACATCACTACTGCGGCACATCAACATAATGATGTCACTGCTGCAGTACAACATAGAGGACTGTGTATGAGCAATCATACACAACAAGGCAGATTTTTGATCGAGTGGTTTACATGGTTACAAGAGACCTCAAGAGTGCAGCTTGAGAGGTCTCATTACCATAGAAACCACAAGATCGAAAAACTACCTTGTTTGTAGATGGTTGCTCATACACAATCTTTTAGGTGATAGTAGAGAATACAGGACCACCATGGACCTATGCTATTAGCGTAGAGTTCAAGTTACGCTACTGTCTCAAAACTACCTTTCACTTATTTTTTATTAGTTTATTTGAGTGGTGGGTGTGGGTGGTGAAGCCCTCCAATTCAAACAAACTTAAACAAAAATTAACAGCAAGCGCAAGCCCACACTGTATTCACAAAAGCTTTGTGCTACACAAGTAGTGGTGATCCGTTATTCTCCACTAACACCATGTTTTGTAGAGTATGGGCAGCCATTATTTTGATCCTGCTTCCAAACAAAGTCCCCCCAGTACTAAAACGTACCTTACTGTGGTTCTTTCCAGTGCTGCTCACTTCCTGGTCTGCTCTCACCGCTGCGGCTGCTTCATCGTGCATGCACAAAGATGTTCTAAGTTATTGTGCTGCAGTAGTGACATAGCTAGTACAGCACAACATTTTTACGTCATTACTGCAGCACAACAACGTGATTCCAGTAACCGAATGACGTTCTACCTTACACTATAAGCATATTCCAGGCATGGAATTCCATGCATAACAGGGTTCCACCATACGCTATGCTATTTTTTTGAGTGCAGCTTGATGTTATGTCATCATGAGTGGTGAAGCAAAGGTCAAACTGCATGAGAGAAAATATCAGTGAAGGGATAAATGGACCTAGAGTGAGAAAACCACTGATGTTCTCAATGTAGGTCCCCATAGTGGCAAAAATATCACTGATAAACAAGTATATTGGTGTATTAATCGATTTATACAATGGTTTGGCTCAAAATGCTCAGTTTATCATCACTTGTGGGTGGGCTTGGCTTTAACAAGTCACTCATGGCGTTGCCATGAGTGACTTATGGTCCTGGCCCCCTCACACTTCAAGATAAATTGCAGATTTTAAGTCGGACCATTGTATATCATCTATGTGTATATATATGTGTGTGTGTGTGTGTGTGTGTATATATATATATATATATCTCTGTAGCAAAGAGTGAGGTCAGTAGAGGTCAAACTCTGCAGCAAGGTATAAAATAAGTGAGCTCGCATCGGAATCTGCTACTCAAAAAAACGCTGTTTGCTAATCAAATATAGCATTAATTAGCAGAAGCTGCTAATCAACTGATTTGCTGCATTCCAGTAAAAAGTTCCGAACTGCAGCAATTTTCTTCCCACAATTGCAGTAAAAAGTGAAGAATTATGTCATTTTTCTCACAGTATGGGCCCCCCACCCCCCGCAATTGCACTCTTCTGGATTGTATCTTGTAGATAAAAAAAAAATAACCATTTAATGAAATTGCTCCTCAGACCTGGCTGACTGTTCATCAAAATTTTATTGATTAGCAAAGACTGCTAATAAAGTTTCCAAGACTTGTGTATGCCTTGCTGCAGATAAAAACAATTGTTATATTTTTAGCCAGCCAGTGACATGTATACAATGACCACAGCTCAAGCAGTGTAGGTCCTAGCATTCATACTGCATTATGTGATTTAAAAAAATGATTCTGGCCCTTTTTCCCCCTCTCCAAGTGGCTCAATCTATTGTTAACCTGCACATTCAAATAAACACATTCTAGTAAGCCCATCAGAATGAACAAAGCATTCAGAAACATCCAAGAAAGGGCTTCTGTCATTTAGGAATTCTGGCAGGTGTTCTGGAATCTGATGATGTTCTTGGTGTAGAAGTACCTAGTATGATGGTCTTGGAGTGGAAATAAACAACTTATATTCACTCCAGCAGCATCATTACTATATGTTAATACGTCCCCAGAAGCCACTTATTGCTGTACAAGAGTGGTTTCATGCGCCTTCAGATGGAGCTAGAACAGCTAAGCAAAGCTGAGCTGTTCTGGCTCAAGCTGAATGCAAGTGAAACCACTCTTATACAGGAATGAGTGGCGATGGAGGACTTAATATATTATTGATCGAGAGTGATCAATAATATATATATTTTTTTAAACTGCTTCCAGTATGTGCCAGTTTCCAGGGCATCTGCACGTGAGACACTCTTCGCAGAATAAGAGCATCTCACCAGCAGGGGAAAGGAGCGCTCCTATTGGTCTGGGGCGCTCCCTCGATCTATAATGAAAAGAAATGCATTTGTCAGGCAGTTTTTATTCGCAAAGCCATTGTGTGTGTGTGTGTGTGTGTATATACACATACATATACACAAACAGAGGTAGGGATAGACCGATGGGCTGTGTGTGTTTTTTTTTTTCTCTTCCTAACTAATGAAGAACTTGATGTAGTCTTTTCCTCTTTTATCACTGCTCTCCTAATTGGCAACCACTTATCTCTGCATGGAGCTGGTGATATGCCCCTTCCATGGGGAGGACAAGCTTGATTGGATTACTCTTCAGGGCCCCCCCTCTGTATGAGTTGAGTTGAGATATGGGATCACAGAGAAGACAGTTACCCATGGCCCTAGCTACTGAGGTTGCTTGCTGTGTTGTGGTTAGAAATAATTGTAGTGCAGGACAGAGTGAAGTTGGAAAATAATAAAACATACTATTTAAAAAGGGTTGTTTTACATTTTTGTACTGAATTGTCTTTTGTTACCCTTTTCTTTCTGTCCAGCAGTATAACAAACACCTCTTTGTCCACATCGGGCAGTCAAACCCCAGCTACAGTGACACCCTCCTGGAGTCGGTGGACGTCCGCCAGATCTACGACAAGTTCCCAGAAAAGAAAGGTGGACTGAAGGAGCTGTATGAGAAAGGGCCACCCAATGCTTTCTTTCTGGTTAAATTCTGGGTGAGTGATGGTAGTGGTCACGCCTCTCACAGTGTTCTCATAAGGGCGGGTTCTGACTTTCTACCACAAAATGTCCTGCCTCACCACAGTCTGAGCACCTGGGGTAAAACATAGACTGGTCAGAGTGGGAGAAACTCAAGGAATGAACTTGGGGCATTTTTCTCCTCTGTTTTTTTATATTTGATTGGTGTTTAGTTGCCCCATAGTTGAGAAAAAACAAATTACAATGCATCCTAAAAGTAAGCAGAAACAATAGTGTGTGGCAGTCCTAAATTATCCCATGTCCTGACTGGATTGTGTTGCATGAGGCGCACCCTGGATTGTGTTAAAGTGCTTTTGAAAAGATTTTAAAAGTAAGAAACAGGTAAAAAGAAGCAAAATCTAAGCCATGCAGTAAGCAGTAATACACAACAGAGTGTTCAACGCATTTGTGATGCACGCCCCAGCGTCTTTGTGAAGCATGAGGCCAAAAGCAGTGTGTCCTCGCAAAGCCTGGCAAGTGCATCACAAATGCTTTAATGCATACCCTGAAGTGTATTATTGCACTAATAAAATAACATTTGTGTGAAAACCAACTTTTGAGGGGCATAGAAATGGGATTAATAATCATGACATCATTCTTAGCCAGGCAGAATTGTTTATTTGTAAACATTTCAGGTACTCTTATAACCATAAGACGGAGTCGCATGCTCATAGTTCTAAAATGCATTTCTACTCACAGGGGTTTCTGTCACTTTCCACAAAGTAAAACATTTGATTTTGAGTTCAAGTTCCAGTTTTTTATAAATCGCAATCTTCAGCATGATTTATAATATGTTCATATGTAGAGTTAGTACATCTCTTATGTTATACGAGTTTTGTCTCAAGTCCTTTGTGTGTCAGAATTGCTCAGCTTTGCTTCATAGTTCTCTCACCCACATAACTCGAGAATGCACTCTTATAACCATAAGAAACACACTAACTGTACATATAAATGTATGTTAGAAACCTACCTGATAATGCAGTACTAGTGTTTAAATGTGATAAAAATAACTTCACAGAAAGTGAACAACTTTGAACGTTGAGTGTGAGCTAAGCTGTGATATTTGCTGTGCTTATTAGAATGCACTCAAAATGAACCTTGAACTTTGACAGCCACTCACCAACACCACGTCTCACAGCAAACACTGCAGCAAAAAAAAAAAGGGGGGGGGGCACATTTTCTCAGTTTCTAATGGCTTCCGTTCCCTTCCCTCACCCACCATTTCGAACCCCGATCTTAGTTGTTCATGGTGTTGGGGGGGTCTGAGCTACTCATAGGTTGTGCTGAGATCATGTTCGATGCCTGGAGAAAAATGCTGTGTTCCCTGTCCCTTGGTTTGTCTAGTCTGGTGGGGCTGGGGAACAGATTCATTACAACTCAGGCACTGAATTGTGGTGCTTGATGGCAGCAGAGAGAGGCTGTGGTTGTATGTGCTCCCAGACCTATTGGCTAGTTCCTTGGTGGCTGCGTGAGCAAGGAGGAAGTGCAGCATTAAAACAGGCTATAACAATTGTATTATAAAATTTTTTAAAAAGAACTAGCAGGTTCACATGCCTCATGGTTGCTGTGACATTACTGCGGCACTCAGGCTTCGCTCTCTTGCCCATCGATGTCAGAGCCCCCAGTAGGTGTGTAAAGTGGTTTATTCTTCGCTCTTTGGTGTTAATTGTTTCTATATCTTACCTTACTGTACAAGCAAGTTATGTAAGGTTTCACTTATGGTAATATCTTACACTGAAACCTGTGCCACTGTTTTTCTCAAGTTTACCAAATATAAACTTGGGACTTTTCAGCAGTGGTCACTTGGGGGCGTGCATGGGTGTGTGTATGTGTCTGTGTGGTGGAGACAGACACTTATGACCTCATCTCCATTTATCTTGGCAACACAAAACTGCTGAATGTAACATATGGGCTTGTGCAGGAATGCACAAAAGTTGTATGAATGAACTCTCACATCCCACAAGCAGACGTGACATATCAGACAAGTTACTGTGGGTACATGAGTCATAGGACTGTTATTATTTTGACTATTCTCATTTTTTTCCCCTTTGCACTACAGCAGTCCCATCCATTCGGCCAGCCTCCCAGCCCCACTGTTGCCTTCTCTGCCTCTTACACCCATCCTGCCCTAAACATCCCTATCCAGGATGGGGTCGACAGGGAGGGATTCCAAACTGCCCACTGAAACAATTTGGTCTTTGGAGGCAGAGGACAGTCATCAACACGTCAGGGCCTAAGAAGTCAGACCTCATCCTACACACTCGCAGGATTTTCCTTTATGTCTCCCTGTCCCAAACAGCACCGATTGGTCCGACCCAGTGATGCAGGCACATGCTGACATGTGGCTGCCCACAGTGGAGCCAGTTGCCCCCCAACCCCACACATAAACTTTCTGTAGCTCCCCCAGAGCATCGGGAATTTCTAACCCACCCACCCAGAGGAGGAGCATCATCTCTGGGGCCCTTGATCCTCCTTCCACTGCTGGCCCTTCTATGACCCAGCTCATTCCTGAAACCGGGTCACCAGCATCGCAGATAGTAGCTCTGCTGCTGCGCTGATAGGTCGCCACGAGTTATCGGGTTATTAAATTAAGACCTTGTGTGTCACAGGCCTCTAAGTCCCATAACCCAGTTTATTCTGGTTCTTTCACTATTGCTGACATATTAATATGCCCCTGATGATTAGCTGAAACTTTGACGATACGTAACATTTACGCATGTAGGCATATTTTCATATACTTTTGCTGCGTCTGTTCCCCATGGTCTTGGCAACTGTGCAGGTGACCATGAAACCAGGATCTCTGTCTCCTATGCTGCATGTACTCTGGCTGCTTTCTGCTCCTGACAACGTACTGCTCTGCTTGCTGCATCACAGTCTGCTGCTATGGAAATGACTATACTATATGGGTCAGCGTTGTTGAGTTTAGAAATCCATACACTGCCTGCTGCTGTTGTACCATGGTAGTGGTGTCAGAATGTTGTTGTACCCCAGTAGCTATGTCACTACTGTTGTACAGTAGCGTAGAATCCCATGTCTATTAAAATTCCTTATACCTACCTACTCCACACTCTAGGTGAGATGACATCACAGCTTCACTTTCTAGGCCTATGATATCATTTCACCCCTCGAAGGAAACACATACTTGTGTATTGTTGCACATACATTATTCTGTGTATGGTGTTACAAGCTGGGGACTGTGATGTCAGTGAAGTCCAGTAGTCATAAACAGCTACGAACATAGGAAGTTATGGTTAGAAGGAAACCAGCAGCCTCTATCGAGTCCATCTGTAACTTTCTGGCACCTATAACCATCAATATCCAAGCTACTGATTCATTTATCTAATTGATATTTCAAATTAATTACTTGAAACACTGGGGACAGTGATCCTGTTTTCCTGGCCATAGTTCTGAAGATATGGGGAAACCAACCGCTGACAGTGTCCCAAATTTAAACGGAATGATGTCTAGAAACAATATTTATTTCAAATTTTCCTTTGAGACTTCAGTAGCTCAATAATATTCAGCCAGTCCCTTTTACAAAGGCATGAAAAAAACTCAACTGGATTATTTAAGGAAGTGCTAATAAACACTATAGCACTGCCGCTGGGAAAACAAACATTGAAATTGATCAAAAAGTATAATGTTAGTAAGTTTCACTAGAAAGTGGATTCTTTACATTTTGGGAAGACATGAAAGGAACTTTGCCCTAAACATAAAATGCAGTATTTCTCTATGTAAGCTGCTTTTTGCAGCATAACTTCTGTATTATTTATATTTTTGCTTGTTTTTGGTGAATATTTTTGCCTTTGTTTATATTTGTCTGCACCCCCATGTTTTTCATACTTTCTCTGTTTTTGTAATTAGTTGTTGCATTTTGCCTGACTGTTGACTGTACAGTATTGTTTGATTTTTGTCTATTCTCCTCTGTACAGGGCCGCCGTTATGGGGGGACAACCGGGACTTTTTTCCCCAGGCCCTGAGCTATGGGGGGCCCGCCTGTGCAGTGCTTATATTATTTATTTTGTTAATTTTGTTTTTTATTGCCTCTGCCACTGTAATTTGCTTTTTGCCATCCGAGAGGGGTCAAACTTCTGTAATTTATTCATAAATCACGCATGTGGCGTGTTTTATAGGTTGGGAGTGGGGGTGGCTCCTCTGGAGTGCTTACATGCTGCTGTGCATCGACCCTCTCGTTCGGAGCAACTCGCTGTCGCCCATAATATAATTTTAACAATGATGAGGGCAGTCCGTGGGCATGAAGCAACACATCGCCGCCTGCCACCAGAGTACAGGAGGACAGCAGCTGTCCTGTAGCAGTTAGTGTGGTTGGGTCGCCGTCACCTTGAGGCTTGTATCGTCAGTCACCTGTGGCCTGGTGATGTGAGGCATTGTGGCTCGTCATTACTTCGTCGAGTAAGACTCCTCGAGACTAGAGTGGTTCTCCTCACACAACCTAAACCAAATGCGCGGTGTGTTTCCTCCATGTTGTTCTCCAGTCTCCTCCAGACATCCAGGCCAGCATCCACCGTCCAGGTAAAAGAAAAAAAGCTGAGATAAATGAGTGCTAGCCATGCTACAATCCCTTTCCCGTAGGTCATAGCTGTTTTTCCTTCCAGTTCTCTCTGTCTTGTAGCTTGGAGATTGATCTTCGGGGATGAGGGCATAACCCACTGTTCCTGCTGCTAGCTGTCAGCTGTTTTGGAAAAGTACTAGGGTCGAATTTAGCTAGACCTAAGACAGAAAAGGTAGAAATTTAAAAAAATAGAATGAGTGTTCAGCAGCAGACTTAGGACATGCAGGTGGTTGGCCAAGGCTAGGTGAGCTTTTTAGTCTGTTCCTGGCTGGGGAACAGTATGATGCTGCACATGGTATGACAGCAGCTCCAGCAACTGGGCGGCAGGAGAGCTTGCCTCTCACAGGAACATTTATGTGGGCGTTCTAGTGGGAGAGTGGGAAGGAAAACCAAGGGAAGAAAACACCAGCCTCCACCCCATGCCATGAGGCCTGTCACCAGATCTTGAAGCTCCTCATCATGGCCCTCCTTTGCAGCTCTGCCATGATTTGGGGTGGGGGGGCAGGTTATAAAGGATGCAGCTGGGTGTCAGCCCTGTTGATGTGGGGTACTGTGTTGTTTGTCAGGGTGTAAAAAGCAAATTTCAGCTGGTGTAGGGAGATGTTTGCACCATTGAGAACCCCCCATTGTGGGATGGGAAGCCTGCTCCTTCTTGGGTGGTGGGTGCCTGATTGTGATATACTGTGATGCAGGTTGCTGACAGAGGCAGAGCATTAAGCAGATGGGAAGACCAAGGGTCAGCACCTGATGGATTATGTTGATGAGCCTTGGCAGTAGGGGTAATTGGGGGGGCCCCGGATAGGTAATTTTATGTTATTTTTCTGTCACCCCCCCCCCATGATCCAGCCAGCAAGAATGGGACTGTGATCCAGCCCCCTACCTTGGACGCACGCATGTGGAGGCATGCATCACATCTCGAGGTACTCACTCACTACGTGTTGGGGAGGGGGTGTGACAACCCTCCAGAGAGGAAAGTTGCCTTCTGGCTGCTCAGTCATGCTCTGACCCCTCCCCCCCCTTTTTGCTGGCTTCCTGATGACCCCCTAATATTTTCTAAGTGATGGAACCATACACTCTTTCACAGTACCCTATAGTAATGCACATTATGTTTGCCTGAGATGCCAGTGTTGGACACACAGTTGTACTATACCACCCCTTGCAGCTGCTGATTGTAAGAATAGACAGATCCTACAATGCCTCTGACTCCAGTGGTTAAAAATAAATTCTTTCATTGATTATGGGTTAAGGAAAGCGTCACAAAATCTTATTTTTAGCTTCATTAAAAGCCTCAAAACTCACCAGAGAGCATCGAAATCCCCAGAGTAGCAGCCCCCAGACCCCCGGATTACTTGGTTAGGGATACAGGGGCCCTTATCAAGCTTCCTGTCAGGTGCCCCAGAATTCCTAGCTGCAGCCCTGCCTCTGTAACACCCATTACTGGGTCAAAACCTCAGCTTGGTGTGCCTTTCACAGTCAGCAATTAATAAATAAAGGTATTTTGGATTGAGTAGCTTTGGGGTTATTCCTTAGGATTAAAGGGACACTGTCACCCCATTTGACCTCAGAGTGTTTCAGAAAAACTTGCAGTGCTCCGTCGTTTATGAGCCCTTCATTTATCTGACACCATTGCTTACTGCCAACCTACTCCTGTGCACCATTCAACTACAGTGTACACCCCCATTTAACCACCATCCTCGATATCCGCCATTTGCCAGGTATTTATTACTGCTGTACAGGTTGTATTGGGAGCAGTCTAAAGTTCCCTCTGTTATCCGCCAGGTGGCACTAGCGTAACGTTCTTGTGTCCTGTTTATTTTTACAGGAACAGACTGTAAAAAAAAAAAAAAAAAAGTACACGGAAAGGCAGAAAACACCAGCAGCACTTTTGATAGACTGCTGTGTTTGTTTACTCACTTTAAATGGGCACAGCATTCTATCTAAAGTTCTGTCAGCGTCTTTCATGTACTTGATTTTCGGTGGGTTACTGTGCTCCTAAACCCACAGTGCTGTGAACTCCCGTACTGAACTCGGCATCTTTTTTTTAACTCAATACGCTCTATTAAAATTTTACATAAGTATAGAAGTATACCTGCAGCAGTTCCTCAAACTCGCAGCTTCTGCCTTGTAAACTCCAAACCACCCTCGCTTACCACCATTCTGCTTTCAGCATCTCTCCTCAAACCTACGTCTCCGTTCCTGTAAACTCCCAGACCAGCATTTCGCTATCAGTATCCCTCTGAATGGCAGAGCACTGCTCTCCACGGGGCATGGGGCACAACTCTGGCTGAACCCCTGCAGATTGTGTGAGAGGCTCTTTGGCACCATGCATTCCTGTTAAAGCTGAGCTGGCCTAGCATTTCATGGTGATTTGCATATAAATCCCATGATGCTTTGCAATATAGGGGTATGTGTTATTTCATATTTCTTTAAAACGGCTTTATTGCCAAAGCCCTTTGGGGTAACCCTTGCCTCTGTGCTTTTGCGCTGTGGTTCTTTGTCTTTTAGCTTGAACCCCTGTCTGATTTACTTGGGTCCCGTTGCCTAGCGCCAAGTTTTAATTTTCCAGTGGACACTCGGGAAAGAGAGAAGTGCTGTAAGGTGGGGACCATTGAGACTGCTCTTTCCGAAGATTCATTTTGGTTTGGTTTGCGATTCCCTCTCCTCATCAGGTTGCGGAGATGCAAATTGAGCTCTGGCTTCTCTTCTTGGCTGCCTCTGCAAAGACTGACAGCATAAAAAGTGAAGTGCAAACATGCTGCAGAGACTTAATGTTGGGAACAGAGGTTGTTGCTGTCTGCTGCTGTAGCTCGAAGTCTGACCACAGCGTGGAAGACCTTGGTGTGGAGGCCTTTAAAATAACACCACTCCCTCCTCAAACCGATAGCTGCCGCTTTCCTTGCTGTTCTGGTCTCTTGCTTCTCTTCTGTTCTTCACATCAGCTCGTGCTTTATAGCTGTGAGAATGGTAAGCTGCTGAAACTAAAGATTCTAGTTCGAAATGTTATTGATCGGTATAAAAAATACCGTTGCAATTAGTACAGTCAGGTAAAAAACATTTAAGAACAAATAATCTCCATAAATCACAGTATTTCTTAAAAGGGAGAGGACAGTCTGTCTTTGTTTTAATCATTAATCAGGGCTAATTTATATAGAATAAGTATTGTGTGTGAATTAAAAAACATATTTAGTTGCACATCTGTTGATTGCAAATTTGTAGCAAGCCAATCACCCATGAAATTTCTGCATGTTAACATTATATTTAGGGCTCAACAGAATGACATGCTTCAAGTCATCACTGGTTCCATTGTAGTGTATGATGGAATGTTTTTTCCGATAAAAATCTAGATCTTTCCAAACGTTGTTATGCTGTAGTAGCTAGATCATCGTAGCTGTTATGCTGCGCTAGCTATGTAGCTGCTGCAGCATAGCAACGTCGAACGGGCTAGTGCATGCGCATCACACATCTAGGAAGCGGCTGCGGCGAAAAGAAGAGTGAAGGAAAGCGACACAGAGGGAGAAAAAAAACAGTAGGACTTTTAACTGTGACTTGATGTTGTGTCCATGTGATTACTAAAGTAACTTTTACTGCTTTCTTGGGGGGGGGCATCATGCACTATAAACAAAACAATAGTTACCTCTTGGTAACAAGCTGTGTTAATGCGTCTCGAGGTTGCCAAGGGCACAACAGAATGACATGCTTCAAGTCATCACTAATTCCATTGTTACAATCACAGTATGCATAATGACTTATTCAAGAAATTCTTCAATCTATTACTATTGCATACTTCAAATATAAACTTTGTCAATAGTCTACAATCCTCTGGATTTCTAATATATTTTAAACACTACTCTGTCTTGTGCATGACTGTATTATGTCCCAGCCATTTGTGTACTTTCAGATTCTTTATTAAAGCCAAATCTGTCTGTATTGCAATATCTCTAAACCTTTGCATGCAGGCTGATTTTATCTCTATGAAAGTACATCTATAAATATCCTACAGGATATGCGCTAGACCCATAGGAAAAATAATTTTCTTTTAAAAATAGAAAAAAAGGAAACTCCCAGCATTGATCTAAATAAAGAAGTTGCTCTTGAATACCTAGGCATACGTTCCGGCGGTTTCAAGAAAATATTGGCGTGGTACAATAGATATCTTTGAGCTGCATACATTTTTATACGTATAGCCAGGGCCGCAGTAATGGGGGAAAAGTGGGGATGTTGTCCGGGGTCCCGAGCTCAGGAGGGGCCCACCTGAGGAGCTGGCATTAGCTGGTTTGGGAAACAGGGTTCCATTTCAGTTGACTTGTCCTGGGCCCCAAAATTCATAGCTGCAGCCCTGCGTACAGCTAAATGTAATAAACTATAAATTACATTATGAGCTATAAACTGCTGTCTAAACTATAAATAAATATCATGCTGGGGGTTCTTTAACTTTTTGGGGAAAACTGCCACCCTGTATTATCAGCCACATTTTAGGATATACCAAGATGGCAGATAAAAGAAGGAGCACTATATGTGTGATTGGTCTCTTTCTTTCTTTTTTTTAATACAGATTTTTATCCCACTGTGGCAAGCTGGGCGGCTGTAGCAGCCCATCCCACAGTCTCTGACCATCCCGAATCTCCGTCCATCCTCCGACACCGGAGGGGGGGGGAGGAGCTGATGGTGCTCATGGGTCGGGCTTCATGTAGCCCAACTTCCAATTTTCCACTTGATTTTTTTCTTCCCCGAGCTGTTGCCCCTGCAGCTGCCCATGTGCAGTGGTGTAATGGACGAGCTCCCCCTCCGCAGAGACATCCTCAAATGCCTGTGTTTGGCTTGCTTGTTTGTGCCCGAACTTAGCTACCACCTGGACACCTCCAGGTGGTAGACAAGCAGCAAGTCACACAACCCCCCTCACCCGAGGAAGGAGAACTGTCCAATGGGACACTTGATCCTCCCTCCCCCAGCCAGCCCCTGAATGACCCGACTCCATTTCCGAACTTGGGTCGCCGGTGTAGCTGGAGGCAAGATGCTAGGCACCTCAGCCCTCCATGCCACAGGGCCAGCTCTGATTGGTCTCATTCTGAGAGATTATTGATGTAGGTGGTAGTTTGATTTTGATTCCCTTTTTTTTTTTTTAACCTTCTTCTTTTGGTAACTTGGTAAGGCCCACTAGGCACAAGTGCCTGTTCTCAGAGATGACCCAAGAGCACTGGGGAGGTTAAGTGACATTTCAGAGTCACACAATATGCAAGTGAAGGTTGTGGGAATCGAACCCAAGTGTGCTGGATGTACCAAGCTCATTCACAGCTTATTACTCTAACCACTAGGCTATACTGCCAACCCACTTTCAAAAATTAAAGACTGCCCACCATACTGGTGTTGCCACACTATAACATGTTTGTTTTACAGTTCTTGATCAACTCTCATTGCATCTTTTCTGGACTTAGAAACACAATTAACATAGTCCAGCCACCCATGATGCAGTGGGAGAAGAGGGGACTATCGCACCATGAGTGACTGCACTGTATTGGGGTGTTTCTACTGTTCAGGAAGTATACATTAAGAGTAGATGAAGGATTTGAAACGGAACAAAGTTCGATATAATTACACCATTAGCATGCATTTCAGTCCTACTAAGAAAGGAAGCAGATATAAAAACCAGCAACATAAGTGAATTTTAGAGCAGGTAAGCAATCATAAAATGTGGAATTTTCACAAAAAATGTGATGCAGAAAGGGTTGCTATTGTCCCTTTTAAAGAGTCTCAGTACAATGACTGTGACTTAATTTGATGAAGCACAGTTAGTTATTTAATAGCTAAATTACTTTTTTTTTTTTTGCTATTTTTTCCTCATGCAGGCATACCTGGTCTGCTTCCACATTTTTGTCTGGCAGCCCCCTCGGGACTCCAGCCACACTCCATCAGGGTCTGCCTTGTCCCCTGTGGCTTACCCCCCGCAGCAGGGTGGTGGGGAGCCCCCAACTCACCCACCCTGTCCGGATCCAGATCAGGCGCCCTAGAGCCGGTGTTCTTCGGACGGCCATCAAACCCGCTCAGCAGGATGCCACTTCCCTGGAGCTGGGTGTGTACAACGGCAGTGGAGGAGGCGCGCATGTGCTCTGCCAGGGCATCTGCCCCAACCTCCTCATACTACAGCGCGCCTTGTCCCCAGCCTCTGCCAGGGAGCGAACGGGCACTGACTCTTGAGGACCCCCCTCCCTAGAGAAGGAGAGCAGTCCATCAGATGTTCAATCCTTCTCCTCCCCTGTTGATCCCCAGCAGCCCGTGCTCGTTCTCAAACATGGATCGCCAGCATAGCACGAGGTTATGCATCCAGTGCCTCAGCCCTCGGCGCCACAGGGCCGTCTAGCTAAATTACTGTTTCTTTCTTCTAGGATATCTCCTACATTAAGCCACACCTTTGGAACTACATCTGTCAGGCACTAATACCACACGGAAACTTTTGCTAGTAAGGGGACACCCACTGTGACGCTCCTATACTTCGTTGTATGTATAGAGGTAGAGGTTAGTTCCTGCCAGGATATGTTGAAACTCCTCATCTTCACAGCGATTGGGTTCGTGCCCTAACTCTCACCCCATGATGTAAATCAGCAGAAGTATAGAGAATGGGGAGAGTTGACCCACAAGACCTCAATGCCGGTTGGGGTGGGGCTGGGGTCCAAGGGGTTTTCAACCCTAACAGCGACTTCTCACTTTTGTCGCTGTGGAACAACCCTAACTAATGCATTAAACGGAGTTTTTTGCCTCTAATTTCCCTTCTTTGAGAATGATAACGAAATAGTGAAATGTACATGCAGCGGGCGAAAGGGCCTCGGGCCTCGCCACATGATGTGTTGTGGCATAGTAACAGGGACAGCAACGCAAACAGAAATGCTAACAGTGGCGCTATGGTAACACAAGCACCGAATGAGAACAGAAAGGGTAACGACTTGGTGGCGACGGAATGGTCTGCCATGCGATGTGTTGTCACATAGTAACATGGTGCCTGCAAACAGAAATGTCAATGGGCATGGTGATGTAAAGTGAAACAGTAAGATAAACAGTACTGTAGACAGAAATGGCAAAAATAACAGAAACGAAGCGCAAATGAAACGCAAAGGATAATGCACATGGTGGCGCAGACGCCAATGGTAATGGGGAAATGGATTCGCAGCTGGAAAGGGCAACAGTAACAGTAATGTAAGCGCACAGGCTGGTTTTCCCCAAAACCTGCATTGAGAAAGACAGTGAGTACAAATAATGTATGCAAAATAATGTATCAAGCAGAAAATGAGATCTTGGAATACTAAATACATTATATCTCAGGAACCGTAGACGATCGAGGAAATAAATTTAAAATTCCTATTGTTTCATAACTGTCCTGGCTAATTTGAATCTTAGCCCCATTAGGGGCTAAGAAATTTTCCGACGAAAGTCTTATCTCGTGACCGCTTCGAGATACTGGCCCTGGAAAGGCGCGGCGAACGCCGTAATGTTATCCTAGTAAGGAAAAAAAGAAAGTTCGAGCGCCATAACTTTGCCTCCCTGTAATGTTTTTCACCAAACTACTGAAAGTCACATCTGTGGGCTGTTGGCTGTCTTCCCTCCCAATTTCAGGAAAAAAGACCAAACCGTTATTTTGCAGCAGGGCTCCAAATGATTTCTGGTAAGTGTTGGGCGCCGTAGTGTTATCCTATGGGAAAAACCGTCAGTTTTGGAGTGCCGTAACTTTGCCGCCATGTGATATTTTTTCACCAAGCTACTGAAAGGCACATCTGTGTACTGTTGGCTGTCTCCTCAAATTTCAGGAAAAAGACCAAACCGTTATTTTGCAGAGGGTGCCAAAGGATTCCTGTAATGCTCGGGCACCGAATGTTATCCCATGGAAAACTGTCAACTTTGAGTGCCATAACTTGCCGCCTGTAATATTTTTCAATACAACACAGAAAGGCACATCTGTGAGATGTCGGCCATGCCTCTCCAAATTTCAGCCCAAAACTCCCAACGGTTATTTTGCAGCAGTGCCAAAGAATTGCTGTCATTTTCCCACAGACTAGAAAATTACTGTCGCAATTTGCAAAGCTTTCAAAGTGGTTTACAGTATACTTTGAGTACGAAAGTAATTTATGAAGTACTTTTTCCAGAAATTGAAAACATATTTCTGGGTGTTTTACCACAAAATAAAGACATGGCAAGCATCCTCAGGGCCCGACTTAGGTGATAACAAAAAATTAGATTGCTAGAGGGTCCCAATTTAAATGCCAACCATTTTTCTGATCACCAACTGAAAAAAATGGTCGATTAGAAAGTAACAGGCCCATTTGCTAAAGTAAAATGCATTTTGCAAGTGTTGAACTTTTGTTAACTTTTCCCATTGACTTATAATGGGAAACTGTTTTTGAATAACTTTTGAACCGCTTAATATTTTTCACAAAATCTTCGAAGGCACATCGGGACCCCGCTGCACGCTCCCTGAAGATTTTGGGCCGTCACGCAACCTGCACGACCTGTAGCCGACCACAGAATTCCAGAAAAGCGAACGCTTAAAGATCACGCTATAACTCCGCAACCGTATATCCGATCAGTACGAAACTTGGCAGATCCCAAGGCCTATGGGTCTTGATCATACATTCCAAATTTCAGGCAAATCCATCAAACGGTTGCAAAGTTATTAAGGTGCAAAATTTTGGGTTTAACATGGAAATGGCTCCTCAACCCTAACTATGGTAGCACTACCATGCTACCATAATATATACACATACACACACACACACATATACATGGGTGGCCCCATCACTCCACAGTTCTTTTCCCACTGTTGATCATGCTTGTCAGACTTACTGAAGAAAATGTCAAGTAGCCATGGACATTTATTCTCTTACTTTAACAGTTTATTTCATCATCTCTGCATACCGCCAAAGTCAAAAGAGCCTTTATTTTGGCACTGTAAGTGTGGAGAGAAATTTAGAAAGAAGACACACACATGGTCTGTGTGCTGCTTGGGCCTGTCTTAAAATGTGAGGGCTTGGGAGATTTGTCAGAGTTTCGGCCAGGCTACAAGGGGACACTGCAAAAAAGCTCTAGAAAATTTCCTTCTCCTTTTTTCCCCTCCATATAGCTTTTTTCCAGAGGGTCAGCACAGGTGGGGCTCTCAGTCCTGTCCCTGCCCCCTCTTGGCTGACATTCACCACACCGTCCACCAAGTCCTGTACCCTCCCCTTCCCCATGGTGGGGCTGTGAAGGGGAGGGCAGTCATCCCCCTGCCTGCACAACACAATCCAAAGTGTTTGGGGACCAGGCAGACTGGCAGTGGTGGTGGGCAGGCAGGGCTTTATGTAGCCTGTGTCTGCCCATTTTCTTCCCTCATCTCCCCTTGCCACAGCAGCATGTAGGAGTGGACAAGTGGAGGTGCATGCTATGGAACCGCAGCTCCTTTAGTGTTTCTGGGACTGCCAGCACTACTTGCAGGCCTCCACCCAGGAGTAGCCGATGGTCAAGTCAGCAAACCTCCCACCAACGAAGAAGAGAGCTGTCCATCAGACCCTCAGTCCTCTCCCTCCCTGGCTGACCCAAGCTAGTTTCCGAACCAAGGTTGCTGGCAAGGTAAGGCGCATAGTGCCTCAGCCCAGTACACAGGTGGGCCGGCTAAATTTCCTTCTCCTTAAAACTTTAAAAGCCATGGAGAAGTAACAGGGCCCGAAATCTGTGTCCCACCTCACCATTGACTGAGAAGCGTCTTTCGAAGGATTAGGATTGGTAGTGGTTGGCATCTCTTCCCTCCTCATTGTCAGGCCACAAGCAGAAACATAGAGAAAAAAAAAGAGATCTGTTTTGCTGGCGAGGTCCCATTCACCATTCAAGGTAAAGCTATTGTGTCATTGCTGGCTCTGACAGTGTATACAACAGCCCCTGTAATCGTCAATGAGATGCCAAGGTCAGGGCTTGGCTTAGGCACTGCTGTACTTACTAGTACAATGTCATTGTTGTTGGGCCAAGGCTCATCGACGTAAGTAGTTCCGGCCCCTTTGCATGGTGCCATTGACTCTGAGGCTGTGCTGACATAATTCTCAGAAATTATCAGACATATTCTGCCTGGTCTACCACTACTAGCAGTTTTTCCATTGATGGGGCCTCCTGCTTTGCAGCCCTCATTGACGGCTTCTACTAGCACAACGCAGATTCCTTCCTCTCTGCCATTGCTGGCATTGCCAGTGCCTTCTGCAGCACCTGTCATTAATAGATGTTGATGATGAGATTGAAAATCATCCTGATCCCATGGTTTTAGAGGATGGATTTAGAGGAGGAATATGAAGGAGAACACTATGCTGCACCATGCTGTAGTTCTGCCCTCTCCTTCTGCAGTGAAGACTCGGTGGCATATAGCCTGAGGTCTCCTCCTGCAGTGAAGACTCGGTGGTATATAGCCTGAGGTCTCCTCCTGCAGTGAAGACTCGATGGTATATAGCCTAAGGTCTCCTACTGCAGTGAAGACTTGGTGGTATACAGCCTGAGGTCTCCTCCTGCAGTGAAGACTCGGTGGTATATAGCCTAAGGTCTTCTCCTGAGGATCCTACTTTTTAAACCATGATGCAGCAAATGCAAACTGCCATGGGCTTTGCAGTGGAAGAGGAAGTTTCCACACAAAGAAACTTGATGGAATTTTTGGAGGTCCCTTGCATACTCTCCACCATAATTCCACCATTATATCCTGCATTAGAGGTTGCTGCCTTTGCGGCATGGTACAGACCAAACTTACTGCCTGCAGTTCTCAGAAAGGCTGATAAGCAGTATCCTGCTCCATCTGCTAAGCCTTATTATGCTAACCAGCCAGAATCCGACTCTGTAGTCATCATGGCTACTCATGTTAGGTCTAAAGCACCTAAACACATGAGTACTTTGCTTCCTGATAAAGAATCTAGGAGGCTGGATGTGATGGACAAGCATACATATGCCTCTGCCTCACTGGGTCGAAGGATTGCAAACTACCAGGCCCTTGTGATAAATTATCAGAACAGCCTGTGGAAAGCTGCAAATACTGCAGCCTAGTCTTTGTCGGACAGCTCTGCCAAGAATGAGTTACTTGAAACTTGAACGTCTGGTGCTGAAGTTGGCAAACATTTGCCACACTCAGCCTATGATGTATCTGATGCTTCTGCCAGGGTTGCTGCTTTCTGGTATTTGTATGAGAAGATATTCTTGGCACAGAGTTGCTGGCTTTGCCAGTGATGTATAGCAAGCAGTTTTGAATGCCCCTTTCAGAGAGTCAAAACTATTTGGTTGTGGTGTTGAAGAGACTTGTAGGAGGCCTTCAGACCTCAAAAATGACCCTGAAGTTGGTCATATCCCTGTATCCCTTTCCTACCAGGGGCCATGGGAGGGGCTCCTTTAGTCAGCCTGCTGCTAGTGGTGGCTGTGCCTATTATAAGCAAGGCTGTGGTAGAGGAGGGGGCACCCTGCCGGGGCTCCTTCCCCCATGTGTTCCTACAGAAGCACCCAAAGCAAGTGGTACCGGTGGCGCTGCCCCCACCGGTTCCACCTAACTATCTTCTGGACATAACCCCACCCCAGTTATTACTTTCAAAGGTAGTTGTAGGGGGCAGAATCTCCCTACTTCTGAAACTGGTGGGAGATTATGAAGGACGTGTAGGTCCTGGAGATAATTGTAAAGGGGCATGCTCTGGAGCTTCTACTGTTCCTCTTTGACAGACAAACAATGAGTTCTAGTCCAGATACCTCTGAGTCCCAAAAAAGGGACAAGGGATTTGAATCCTTTGTTGGATATCAGGGATATTTTCCTTTGGCTTTGTTCTCTAGACGTGGAGAATGCATACCTCCATGTCAGGATCAGAAAATCCCACAGGCAGTACCCCCCATTTTGGGCTGGAGGAGGAACATTACCAATTCAATGTCTTGCCCATCAGCGTATATTGTACTCCACAAGTCCTTACCAAATACTTGGCAATAGTTCATAGGTTCATAGGATTTATTACAGGCTTAGTAGCTTCAGGAGCCACTTATGGGCCCGCCACTCTTCAGTGGTCATATTCCCATTTCTTTTCTCCCATGTATTTATCCAGGACAGTTTTAAAAGCTGGCAAACTATTTACACATACCACTTCAGTGGGAAGTGCATTCCAGGTGTTTACCACTCGCTGGTTGAATCACCTTCCCCTTTTTGTGGTATTAAACCAGGAGTTCTCATACTTTGTCATAGTGAGCCTCCCCCAAGCCTTGGAAAAGATCTTGAGCCTCCCCCAATATAGAAATAATTTGGGCCTCCCCATAGTTAGAACACCTATCATACTTTGCATATTACAAGAAAAATACAATGAAGTGCATGTGAGTAGTTGAGTTTATTCTCATTTTATTGAACTTATTTTTCTCTCTCTCTATAACCCCCCCATCCCCAGGTCAGCCTACTTGCTCCACACTACTGACGTTTGGACTCTATTTACCCCTTGCTGCAATACCTCCATGAGTCAGATTGCTTTCTTTGTCAGTTTTACCCTGCGCTTAAACACCTTCTCGGGGACCATTTTGCTCCCTCCTGCTCTTGCTCCTAGTATCTCTCTGCTTAGCCTTTGTATTTGTGCTTTTCTGCAGTCAGTATAATGAGTCAGTTGTTACCTTGTTCCTATTGATTTGCATTATTTTGAATTTTGTTTTGCACAGTTTCCAAGAATTGTATTTTCCCCATGTCATACCGGGAAACAAGTGTTTGTTGAGCATGTCTTTCCTGGTAACCATTTTGTACATAAATTTGCATACTATTATTCGCTTTCACTTTGCTGCATCCTTTCACATGAAGTATCCAAAACTTGACATTAAAATATAGTACATTTTAAGGCTTGCTTGAGCCTCCCCTGGAACAGGTGGGGGCCTCCCCTTGGAGGCTGGCCTCACCATTTGAGAAACCCTGTATTAAACCTTTCTCCTTTTAGTTGCCACTAGTGGCAGCAGCCTTGTGCAGGAAAGGGCTGTGTGTGTGTTCCCTTATCTGTCTGACTGGCTGCTGATGGCCAGTTCCAGGAAAGCTCTCATACATATCATGTCTCGAACACAGCAGTTGTTCGACAACTTGGGGGTCACAGTAACTGTGCTAAAATGTGTGTTAACTCACTGCCAAAGACTGCAGTACATAAGGGTAGTCTTGGACAAAGAGAAGGGCCGTGTTTTCTTGCCACAGGACTGACCAGAAAATCTGATTGCCGAAGCACAGTTGGTATAGAATAGACACTCTGTCTCTGCAAGATCAGTGTTACTTCTCCTGGGTTTCATGGCTGTGGCTGTTGTGCCTGTGTCAGTAGCATGCCTACATCTGAAACTTCCTCACTGGCCACTCGGGGGATAGTGGGATGAGCTGAAGGACGAGCTAGCCCATAGGGTTTTTGTCATGTCCCTGCTTCACAGAACATTGCTATCTTGTATAGAAGCAATGTGAGTATGGTACTGGGCTCTGTTCCATGGCCTGTGGTTGTCAGTCTTGCATCTCCCAGGTTTCCAAAACATCTTAGCAGACAGGCTAAGCAGGTCACAGTGCAAGATTCACAAATGGGAACTGCTGACCTCTGTGGTTGACAAGCTCTTTGCAAAATGGGGTCATCCAGAGTTGGACCTTTTTGTATCCCTACATAACGCAAAACTGCCATGTTACTGCTCTGTTGCTCCAGGGCCAGGAGTTTTCTTTCAAGACATGTTGTCCCTCTCATAGAAAGGGAAATTTCTATAAGCATTTCTCCCAGTTCCACTAATACAGAGGATGCTGCTCAAACTGCGGATGGACAGTGCCACTGTCTTCCTCATTACTCCATATGGCCTCGCTAGATATGGCAGTGGAGTCTCCTGTCCCCCCTAACTCTGTGTCGGGGCTTATTGGCATAGGAAAAAGGATCCCTGATCCAACCAGACTTGAAATCCCTACATCTGCATGCATGGCTCCTGAAGATACAGCCGTTGCAAGTTTTGGGGTATCCCTTACGGTTGCTGATGTACTGATTGTGGCTAGAAATCCTTCTAGTCAGACTGTGTACAGTTCAGTTTGGCTGCTTTCAGAAATTGTGACCCATTCAGATATTGTGTAAATGCTGAGTTGGAATACTTGCTTTTGCCTGTCAGACGCGAGTATACAGTATTCCTCACTTAAGGTGCATTTGGCCTCTTTATCAGCTTATAGAGGGTCATACGTCTGCCCAATTAGAGGTGTTCCATACTTTTCTGAGAGGTATTCTGCATATGAATCCTCAGATTCGCAATTCAGTCCTGCCTTGGGAATTTAATTTTGGGCTTGAAAAACTGCTGTTGGCTCCTTTTGAGACATCTAAGAGTTGTGGGTTACATTATTTTTACTTGCAATCACTTCTGCTCGAAGGGTTTCAGAGCTCCAGGCTTTAAAGTGTGAGCCTTCTTGTTTGATTTTCCATAAAGACAGAGTTTGCCTACAAATCCTAAGTTTTTACCGAAGATGGTATTTGAATTTATGCTGAATTAAACAATACACATTCCTGTTTACTACCCTGAGCATGTCAGTCAGGGTGAGGCACTGCCCATACTTTAGATGTGCGTAGAGTACTCAGATACTATGTTAATCGCACAAAGGACTGCAGAAAGTCCTCTCAACTTTTATATAGGAAGTACGGTAGGGAACATCCTGGTGCAGTTCATGGTCACTTCACCAGGGGTATGGTCACTAATGCTGTTGACATTTGTGCTACAGCCACATGGAGTACTGTAATACTGTCCACACCTTCACTAAACATTACAGCCTGGACATAGCCTCTCGTACATGTGGGCTTGCAGTACTGAATACACAGCAGACTGTAACCCCCTCTCAGTTTTATTTGGGACTACTGGGGAATTGTTGCAAAGGTGTGGCTAATGGAGGAGATGCCCTTGAAGATGATAGAACAGCTAGATACTTACCTAACAGTAGATCTTTGAGAGAACTTCTTTCGTTATGCCATGCCGTTCCTCCCTCCCATCCCTCCTCTGCTTCAGTGAGGGCTACATACGATATTGTGCCTGAGCCTAATCCATGCATCATGTATCCAATTTTTGTGCCTTTCCTTGTATGCATGATGCTGGTCATATCTTCTTGTTCCTCATGTTTGGATGTCCTCCGAGTCTAATCTCTGGTAGGGAACTAATGAGTGCTGGAGCTGCCCACGTTTACATAGATGCTGATGTAGGGTGTCATTATGGGTGGCCCCTGGCTAGCAAATGTTTCCGTATGGTCCTAATGGAGGAGAGTCTCTCGAAGATCTACTGTTACACAAGTACGTACTGTAACTGTTCTTTATTTAATTACTAGGTACGCACACTTGGCCACATGGACCTTTTAAAGGCACAGTCCAGGTACATAATGAACAGGACAAAATACAAAATCATTACATTATAAAAAATTAATTGTCATGTAAATACAGTAGACACCACTTATCGTTTAAACAAGCACATTTCCGTTTGAACATAAGTAGTAAACACACAAACACTGAAAGTATAAAGCTTGATCTTCACTGCTTTACCAAGCCCTTGATTTACCAGACAAAACTCTGGAGAAAAACATATGTAGACCCATATTAGCTTATAAAGTTGTGTATTTTCTGTTTTGAGCTCCCCACCTTTCTTTGCAGCTTTGAAAATTAACTAAAAAAAGTCTGCTCACTGCCGACTACACTTAAATCTAGTCAGGTTTCTTGTCTACACCTAACTTAATAAGCATCTGCTTGTGACATCATAATTATTGCTATAACAGATTGTGATGTCACAAGCCTCTTGTGATAGCATAATTGTTTCCATTGCAACAGATTGTAGTGTCACAGACTGTGGATTGTAGTGTTAGGTGTAGACAAGAAGCCAGAGCAGATAAAGTCTATAGGATGATAGCGATCCTGTTTCTGTGTTAGGGTTCATAGTCAAAAAAAAAAAAGCTCTGTGAAGAGACTGTATCAAATAACAGCCGAAATGTGCCTAAAATGTTCTTTTCAAAGTGTCCCCTGTGACTTCAGAGCCTCTTAATGGGGCTAAAAAGGCCGTTTGTTTGATATAGTTCTTCCATCGCTGCCCCACCCTTGGTCTTTTATGTGTTGCTAAAGCAGAAGATCCAGGCATTTCTAACGAAAATGACTGAGCTACATAGCAGCTCTGGTATCATGTGCCCCCCCAATTGATGTGTGGATCATTCCAAAATATTGCTGGCTAAGTAGTAAAATTAAAGGCTTGACTGAGGGATGTCACAGTTTACACATTTAAAACTTTGACAAAGGTTGCTTTGTTATTGTCTCTTTCCAGTTCTTCATTCAACAGGAGCTTCAACCAGCAAATCACAAAGCTGGTATTACCGGAACTCAAGTTACATAACATCCTTTACAGAAACAAAATCTGGATTTCAAACCTTTCTGTCCTGAATAATGAAGGATAGCTTCATGAAAACTTGACATTGTGTCCTTTACAGTCCCCTCACAGTTGAGGCTCATTCAGGAACGAAGGTCACAGTCTCCTGGTTTTGACATCAGTCTGTTGCTGTGGAAGTTCATTTGATGTCACGCTCGGGACATTGCAGTTTCAGCTCCCAAGTAAGCCTCAGCTGTAAATGAGCAGTAAGAGGCAACGCTCCTGTCTTCATGTAAATATGCTTAGTAATGAGGAATGGAGGAGATTGAAATTCAAGTGTTTTCTGTTACGCTTGCTTAAAATCGAGAGCGTTTGAGTGACAGACGAGGTCTGTAGAGGCATGTCCAGCTGTGGGCTAATGAAGCATGTGCAAAGGAGCCTGCCCTTCCCCTCAGCCAGTGGCACTGGCCCTTGTTGAGGATGCAGATTTGGATTTACATGCACACTTTCCAAAGGGCTGAGCTGTGAGTCGCACCCATCCCAAAGTACAACTTGCCATTTAAGCTGACACATTCTCACTGAGCCAGTGCTCTTGACCTTTCTTTCTTTTATGCCATATTCAGCAGTTACTCAAGTGCCTACTAAGCAGGCTTCATGTAATCCCACAATAGGCAGCAAACAACCCCCCACCCAAGTTGACACTGCCCATCCTACGCCTCCCACCACTTCTGACCATTTCAAAGTATTCCCCACCAGCCCCCCACCTTCAATCCTGTCACAGTTGCATTATTTTGCTGAGCATGATAAGTTACAGTATACTGAGGCACTACAGTTAATTAAAATTTTCCTCACCCCACTAACCCCCAGTAGTGCTAGACCTCCTTTCCGACCCATATTGAATGTTAAATAATTGATCTTCCCTCCCCACCACCCTCTGGTACCCACCACTCATCTTCCACCCCACTCTCCCCAAGAAAAGATGCAGAGCCAGTCACCCAGGTCTGTAAGAGAATACCACAGTGGGCAATCAACACAGCCATGTGTGTATTTCTGCATGCGCACATGTGTGTATGTATGGGTTAGGCCCCCTTCCCCCAATTTCACATGTCCTTAGGATTCCCTGACTCCATTGGAGCAGGTAACTCCTCATTTTAATTAATTTCCCCTCTGTCACTTACTAAGCATAACAGTTTCACAAATAAAAATTTACAAGCAAACATTGTTGCCATTGACATATTTTTTGTTCTAAATGCTGGTTGTGAAAACTGTGATTAATAATTCAGAACCTTTGTCTTGGGGAGGATTTTAATAGGCAAGTACTAAACACTTAACCAGGGTTGGATGCATCTTCACTTACACTCTGTCCATTTCTGCCCATCAGGCTGACCTGAACACCAGTATCCCGGATGAAGTGGGTGTCTTCTACGGTGTCACGAGTCAGTATGAGAGCCCGGAGAACATGACTATCACCTGCTCCTCCAAGGTCTGTTCCTTTGGCAAACAAGTAGTAGAGAAGGTTGAGGTGAGTTTGTGTCTGTGACTTTCTTTGAGGGGGAGGGTGGTGGACATGTGTAGTGGAGAAGGTGAAAGAGCACATGAGTCACTTAGCTGGTGGGGCAACTCGTTTATCTCCTCCGGTAGGACCATGGTGGGGCTTCTGTCTGTCCTGGTCCTATTTTTTTTTTATTTTATAATGGTATCGGAATTACAAACTTTTGAGTCTGAGACTCATTTACAAAGGCTCCACATCAGAGCAACATACAAGTGTAGAGAAAATACAGCTGAACAGTTAAGATATCCTATACAGGATAGTAGTTAAAGTAGAGGTGATAATTTCCAGCATTAAAAATAGCATAAACGAACAAAACAATTGACTCAAACTCAGACAAGCAAAGTTGAGTTTACTGTAGGTCTTGGCTGGGCGGTCAAGGATACAGGACATAAAAGCAGGACCAATGGTCCCTTGTCGAGGGAAGGGGAAGACTGTAGCCACGCTGGCAGGCAGATGTCCAAAGATGAGGGGGTGGACAGCTGCTACGGACATTTACAACTGCGGCTGGCGAAGAGATGGTTGTGTAGTGCTGTTTTAAGTTGTCTTGGCCTACTTTCAGAGGAGATGGGAGTGGGGAGGGAGTTAAACCGGGCTGGGGCTCTGTAGAGGAAGGACCTCTGGGCCAGAGATGTCCTGACTCAGGGTACATGGAGAGAGGATCTGGAGGAGCTGCAGGTGGATATAGACGTGGTGGTGGGGCGGATAAGAATGGACAGTTCCGGGGGGGGCCAAACCACCAAGAATTTTCCTGGTGAAGAGGCATGTTTGGTACAGCAGCCTCTCCTCAAATTTGAGCAAATTTGCCAAGGAGTAGATTGAGCAGGTGTGGGTAAGCCTGTTGGCACCTGTAAGCAAATGGCAAGCTTTGTTAAGAGACATTTTGACACGGTTTTGGGCAGTGTTGTCTGCAGCTCCATTGACCAAGAGCCCATAGTCGATGAGGGATAGGACAGAGGACGTAATGGCCAGTCTCAGGGCTTCGGGAGGGAGGCAGTTCTTGTGGCAGTAGAGGAGACTGATTTGAGAGTTTATGGCTGAGCAGAGGGTGTGGATATGCCTGTGGAAGGAGAGGGCTGGGTAAGAGGTGAGGCCAAGGTACTTAAAGGAATTTACCTGTTCAAGGGGAGGTGTCTATTGGACAGGACCAGAAGGGGTGAGTCTTTGTATCTGCTTTGGGTATTTTGACCCAGGACAGCCAGGGATAAGCTGATGGCATTCTGACCTGAGGAAGCCACGAAGTGCAAATTATCTAGATTTTAAAGAGACAAAATATTCAGCAGTTCACACTGTGTAAAGATGGTGACGTCTCAATGATGGTGAATCTAAAAGCAGATCTGAATATAGAGGTGCAGAACTACATAAAAATAGATCTGGCCCTGCAGGCATAGTTTGGGTTGTTTACACTGTGTTTTCTGTCCATTTGGTGGGCTGGGGCACTGAAGTTGGTAGTTAACCTCCCTACTTCCCCGCCAGCTGTCTTGTAGCCAGGTGGCTGGGACTGTCCTGATACGAGTCAAGGAGAAGGCGGGAATCCTATGCTGCGGGGCTGTCAATCCAAAGCTCCCTGGTTCAGGAGTCAACACTGCTGTTATTTAGGAATTCAGTCTGACCCCTACCACCCATGATGTAAGCAGAACCATTGTACATTAGCAGCAGAATGTTCAAATTGGTTAGACTGTTACAAGTGACTTATTTTGTCAGTTATTTACCCAAGGTAGCCAAACCAAGATACAACATCTTGTTTTCCGTGGCATCTTGCTTTTGTTAAATTCAGAGTGTTTCTCCTCCTTTGTCACCAAGTGTGCCCATCATCTGTGGTCCTCTCAGCTCCATCACTCACCTTCTGTGGGACTTTCCTCGCCCTGCGGTGAGTTCCCCAAGGATTACCCGCCATGGCAGGGCCATAGTGGCAGGCCAGGCTCCACTGTAGTGCTGTCCAGATTTCAGAGGAGGACCGCAGTTGGTGGTACAAGGCCTGTGGAGGAAAAGAGCTCCATGCTGCTCAGTTAGGTGTTTTTCTCTGACTCCCCGGCTGCCAAACGTGTAGTAACACACAAGCAGGTGTGCAGAGGCATACATGTGCGTATCAACATCTGACAGCAAGCCCTCCCTGAATTGATGCTCCCCCTGTGCTGCCATCTGGATTTTGCCATGTGGCAGACAAGTAGCGGAGCAACCTGTCACCCCCTCGCTGAGCGAGGAGCGCAGTCTGAGACACGCACGATCTCTTACCCTGGCCGGCACTCTTGTGAGTCTGCTCCCAAACCCAGGTCGCTGGCACAGCAGGTAGTAGAACTACCTGACCAACTGTGGGATACTGCCTTTGAGGGATTTCACAGCTGAAGGTGAAGAAAGCTCATGGGTTTCACATGACTTGCTGAAGGTTATACAGTGAACCAGTGGCTCTGGAGGAGGGCTGAAACCTGGGGCTCTCATGTCTCACATGTCTGCGCTCTAATATTGAAACCGTCAAAGCTGTACGTGTATACAGTATGTTGTGGCATGCTTCATCAATGGCAAAAGCTTGCCTGTGAAAGAAGGTTTTCTGCGCTTAGCACCCACTCAGCATTCTACCATTGTATTCTGAATGATTTTCAGCAAAAAAAGGGCAAGATTCCAGCTGCGTACTGCTCTGGCACTCTACTTGCTTTTAACTCTGTCGTCTTTGAGCATCTCAAAACCAGTGTCTCAAACGAAGGGCCCTGGTCTCCAAAGATGTTTACCCCGAGGCACTAAATTGGAGTAAATCTTTTGAAAATATGATATAGCAGGCCTGCTGACATAGCAGCAGCATTACTGCTCATGATGTCCATGACCCAAGTTCAGGAATGAGCCCAAATTGGGGTTGTTGCTGCAATACTGTTAGCTAGGTGACCACAGGTGGCGGGGCAGCTGGGGGCCCTGGTGGAAGGGAAGGACTCTACATGGCATCAGAAGTACAGTATACTTGACCAGCCCACCGGCACAGCAGTTGGATTTCCGCTTGCGACGCCAGCGACCTGGGTTCGGGAACGGACCCGGGAGCTGGAGGGCCAGCAGAGGGGAGGAGGCTTGAGCGTCCCACGGATGGCTCACCTTCTCTGGGGGGAGGGGGGACTCCGAGCTCGGCTCTTGTCTGACCTCTGGTGGAGACCTGAGGAACAACAAGGTCAAGGCAGCAAATAGGGTTGACGTGCTGGACATCGGCGCTTCAGCGCCTTGACATTGGGGCATACAGCGTGTCCAAGAACACTGGAAAAAAACACCTGCAGCGCTCCCAGTAGATGGAGCACCAAGGCCCCGATCCCCAGTGCCTCTAACGATCCTGGCGACGCATCCTGATGAAAGACAGACACGTCGAGATGGAAGGACCCCCACCCCATACCCACCTAGGGGGTACAACCACTGCTCCATGGGGGATGTTCTGGTAGGTGAGCGGGGACTGATCAGGCCGATGGGTGTCTCCCGAAGAGAGGGAGTGCTGTGAGGAGGAGGGGGGGAAGTACAGTATGCTTAAATTGTGGCAGGATGGTGCTCGCTCCCTTCACAGGTCCTACACTACTGACTGTGGCACCCATGCTGTATGACACTGGATTAAGGGGCACTTGGGGAGGGGGGGTGCACATACCCTGATGATGACGCCATATGAGAGGAGCAATCAGGCACTACAGGAAGGAGGGGAGTCTCAGAGAAGGCAGTTGGAGGGGCTAGGTGGGGGGGGCTTGTATATAGGGGCAGATCGGAGGGAAGGGGCAGAAATAGGAAGGAAAAAGAAAAAAGAAAATTGGGCCCAAATTGAGCATCCATCATGGTAGAGACTAGCCCGATACTATTGCACAAACTAACCTATTTGCAAAATGATATTCTGGCTCTTGAGATCCGCTGAGGTCAGAAGCCTGCTCTGCAAGGATGTTCTTCCCAGACACAGCACAGCCTGCTGTGGGCAGCATTGCTTATTAATTGTATGCGCGACTATTTGTGTTGTACTGCCTAAGTAAAAAGTCGCACTGTTTCTGTTTTGCCCTACACCTTGTTTTAACCATCTCCTTCTTTTTTGTCCCATACAGACTGAATATGCCAGATTTGAGAACGGACGGTTTGTGTACCGAATCCACCGCTCCCCCATGTGCGAGTACCTCATCAACTTTATCCACAAGCTGAAGCAGCTACCGGAGAAATACATGATGAATAGTGTGCTAGAAAACTTCACTATCTTACAGGTAAGGGCGTGGTGTGGCCCCACCAGGTGAGGCATCGACTACAGCTCCCCAGAAATGTACAAACAAGTAAATGATGAAGACAAATTTTATTTAAATTCATTTATTTTAAATACTTGGTCAGGCAAAAAATGGGGGAAAATGTTTATATATGTATGTATATGGATATTTCTAAAATGGGTTGAAAAAAGAAAAGCAATCTGATTTGTCAATGGTATTCCATAGGTGTGTACTTATCCTATACAGTTGCACACCTCAGCAGCCCAAGACCCCAAACCTGCTTTTTAATCATTTTTTTTTCAGAAGCTACTATAAGGCCAGCCCAGTGGCGCTGGACACCTTACCTAACACTATGCTGGCGACCATTTCGTAGATACGAGCACGGCCACGAGGGTTACAGGGAAGGAGAAGGATCAAGCGTCAAGGGACTGCTGTCCTCACTGGGGGATTTCGTGGTCAGTTCCAGACTGTCCCTAGTGGAGGCTGAGGGTCAGCTCACTGATGCTGCAGTAAGAGGGGTGGAGATGGGCAGCTGGAGGGAGCGCGTACAGACGCGTGCACGTTCCCCCATCGGCGACATTGCACACCACATCTCCAGGGCAATTAGAAAACCAGGAAAATGGTCCCCAGTCACGGCAGAGTGAACAACCACCCACCGCAGACCCTGACTCCAAATGGCGCTTCCCCGGACACTGGATCCTGTTCAGGTGAGTCGAGTTGGGGGCTCCTCACCACCCTGCCATGGAGGGGAAACCGCAGGGGAAGATCGGGATAGCCTGCCTGATGTCGGGGTGTGGGGCTGGGTGGGTGGCTGCAGATGAGTGCCGACTGGGGGACCAAGGAGAAATAAATCAACTTAAAAAAAAAAAACTACTGTAAAAGTGCAGCATTAACACACTCTAGGGCATACAGTCATACTGGGATATATAGACCTCCTAGGTGGTTAAAAGCACTCTGCTTCACCTCGTGCCTGTTGATGCTTCCAAGGCATCCATATCCAGTATGAATGGACACCCTGTCACATTTTATCATATATAAAATAACTATATATATATAAAATTGTATTGCAAAAAAAAACTCCGTTAATGCCTCAGTTAGGGTTGATAACCACGGGGGCTTGCATAAAAAGAACGGCTGCATTGTGTTCCTCATGCCCCAATTAGGTAACTACAGCTGTCAGTGTTTACCTAGGGACAGTAAAATTCAAACCACAGATACTTTTCTCCGTCGCTAACCGAAAAAAAGATGGTGGCTGCACGACACTACAGAGTCCATTTGCGACAGTAAAATGTAGTGGCGGCAGCTTTTGAGAGGCACATCTATTTTTTCCCATTGACTATAATGGCAAAATAGAAATTTGAACAACTTTTGAACGGATTAATATTTTTTCATGAAATCTTCAAAAGACACATCAGTGACACAGACTGCATATTCCCTGAAGATTTCAGACCAGACAGACAAACCGTTTGGGCTGTAGCCCCGAGCAAAGGAATGGCCCAAAACCCCGCTTGTGTGCATTTTTTGGCGTTCCACAATTGCACATCTGACTGTAACGCAACTTGCCAGATCCAGAGATCTATGGTGCCGCACTGCACATGCAAAATTTCAGGCAGTTCCATCGTACGATTGCAAAGTTATTAACGTGCAAAATTTTGGGTTTAACATAGAAGTGGCCGGGCAGCCCCAACTATAGCTATATAAATATATATATATATATATATATATATATATATATATATATATATATGTGTATATATATATATATATATATATATATATATAGATAGATATATTCATTGCACAAAAACTCAGTTAATGCATCAGTTAGGGTTGTTTCCACAGTGACAAAGGTGGAAATTGGCGTTAAGGTTACCACCCCACCCCCTTGCCCCAGTGTGAAATCCCTAACTCCGCATTACACACACACACACACACATATATGAAAGCAGTACAAGACACATCCATCATCATGGTCCAACAACTGTATGAATTCTGCTGCCATCGGAGTGCCTTGTGGGTACACACGCATTCTGGGCAACCATGGGAGATGGCCTACAGTAAGCATTTTGCTGTTACAAACATAAATAACAAGATTTAAGCAGATGCCTATATTTCAGTTGTTAAAAAATGATAGTAATATTAATAAACTTTATTTTTAAGTGCCTTTCGAAATATCAAGGCGCTGTACAAAGATTAAAACATAATTGCATAGAACAAATGCAATAATAAATAAAATTTCATGATGAAACACACAATATGTTATCTACAGATAGCTATATTGGAAATAAGAGTTTGGATAACCCTAGCAACAGTCATTGGATGTTTGCATATTTTTTCCTGATAGTGCGTCAGTCCTAATAACAAATGGTAGTAATAATAAAAGTAATGTTTTGTAGTATAGTTTAAAAGCAACATGAGACAGCAACAATTGTAACATCCAAAGCTAACCATAACATGCTGCTAATGAGTATTTCCAGGTAACGCAGCAGTATTACAACATGTGATGGTGCTAGTTTCATACCTGAGCAGCATCTGAAAAGTACTATGTACGGTATGTGTCAGCGGTGTCTGTAGTGCCACCACATGCCTATGTGGTAGCAGCGATACCTGCAGTGAGCCAATCGTAGAATTATGACACATAAAAATCAATATTTAGAAAGTTTGTGCAGACTAAGTTTTGCTGTATGAAAAGAGATGCCAGCTATAATGTGTCATCATACTGTGCTGGCAGTATAGAGTTGAGCAAACTGTATTTGTTTTTTCATTACATAGTGTTGTATAATAACTGGCGATCCTTGTTATCAACCCGTTTTCAAGTACTGTAAAAAGTCGTATCAACCCACAGGTTGATATGAAAAAAGTCGTATCAACCCGACTTTTACAGCCTTGTGCCAAGAAGGCTGCAGCACTCGCATTCTAGAGTAAATAGATTCAAAATAATAACAAAACGCTCGCACTTCCTTACTAGTAAGCCACTTCACGCTGTACGTTATGTGATGTCATTCCTTGAATAGCGTATGCAAGCTTACTAGTAAGGAATGAGGTTTTCACCTCGCTTTCCTCTTACTGTTAATTGTTCCATTGAATTGTTTTAGTGCCAGTTATTATAAAAAGTAAAACATTATGTATGGAGTAGAAATGGAATTTTTTTACACACCCTCGTTCTGTGATAATAGTAAAACCTCTCGAGCTTCGCGCTCGAGGTTTATATATTATCACACAACTTGGGTGTGTAAAAAAACTCCATATCAACTCCATACATATGCATTATTCTCTATATGAAAGGAGTACAGTGTAGTGATTATTGTGCTTACAGATGTGACTGACTAGTATAGTGTCTTACAGTCTTGCATATATGTGTGTGTTGGGGGGGGGGGATGCGGAGTTAGGGGTTTGAAGATGGGGTGGTAATCCTAATGTTGAATTTCCACACTTTTGTCGCTGTGGAAACAACCCTAACTGATGCATTAATGGATTTTTTTGCAGTGAATTTCCCTTATTTTTGAGAAAGTGTAATAGAAATAGTAAATGGTAAGTGTTGGTGGGAGCATGGGGCCCGAAGCTGCCCATTTCTGCATAATATGTATTTGTGGAAGTGCAGGCCCTCCAGGCCCTGCGCTCCCACTTACACATACGCATGGAGCCATACAGCAGCTCTATAGGCCAAGGAAGACTTGTAACACAAATTTGCCAATATCTTGGGAACTGCAGCAGGTTGAAAAAACATTCAAGTGTGGTTGTAATCATGAGAGTGAGTAGTTCCTGCAACATAAAGTCGATCGAATCCATATCTCGCATTGTGTCCGAGATACGGGTAGCAAAAAGCGCTGTGAATGCTAACTCTGTGGGCGTAATAGTGGGCCTTGGACATGAAAATGAGCAATTGAAACACTAATTTCCAGATATCTCCGTAACCGTACAAGGTAGCAAAAAAATTAAAATTTCATGTTATTTATGGCTTTGCGGCCTACTTCTTTACTTACAGAGGGACTAAGAATTTTTGCAACAAAAAAATCTGTATCTCAAACCGTTTTCGAGATACGGGCCCTGAAAGGCGGCACAGGCACCGCAGTGTTATCCTGTGGGAACATTTTTGAACTTCGGAATGCTGTAACTTTGGACCCCTGTAATGTTTTAGCACCAACAGGCACGTCTGTGGGACCAGGGCTTGCCACCCTGCAAATTTCAGCCCAAAAGGCCCAACCGTTTTGTTGCAGGAGGATAGCAAAGATTTGCAGTTATTTTGAGAATACTTTCACAAATTACTTTAGCAAATCATGAAAGTTACGCAAAAAAAAAAATCACGAAACGTTCGCATTTGCGAAAGTATTTTGCGAAAGTACTTTTTCCTCAAAGTTGGAAAAGGCATTTCTGGGGGGTTTAACCCCCCAAAATAGATATTGCTAGCATCCTCAGGACCCCACTAGATAAACACAACAATCAGTGTTTACCTAGAGGTCCCAATTTTAAATGCCAGCCATTTGTCTGTGTCACTGACTGAAAACAAGATGGCCAAATCACGAAAGTAAAAGGGCCATTTGCGAAAGTAAAAACAGGCATTTGTGAAAGTTTCATGATTTTTGCTAACGTTTCCCATTGACTATAATGGGAAATTTGTTTTTTGAATAACTTTTGAACAGTTTAATATTTTTTTCACCAAATCTTCAAAAGGCATATTGGTGGCCACGACTATATCTTCCCTGAAGATTTCGGACCGAACAGACAAACCGTGCAGACTGTGGGCGTGAGCAAAGAAGCGGGCAAAAAGTCAGTTTTTTTTTTCATTTTATGGCATTCTGTAGCTCTGCAACCGTACATCCGACCATACCACAACTTGCCACATCCAGAGATCTATGGTACCAGACCGTGCATGCAAACTTTCAGGCAAATCCATTGTACGGTGGCAAAGTTATTAAGGTGCAAAATTTGAGGTTTAACATTAAAGTGCTTACTCAACCCTAACTATAGTGGCACTACCGTGCCATTATAATTAATATATGTGGTGCCACTATAGTTAGGGTTGAGGAAGTAGTTAATGTTAAACCCAGATTACACTTATCTTTTGCAACCATTCAACAGATTTGCACAAAATTTCAGTGTGCACTGTCCCGTTGGGTAGATCTCTTCACTTGCCAAGTTTTGTTTCAATCGGATGTGCTGTTATCATGCAGTACTTAGTGAAAAAGAGTGTTTTTCGTTTTTGCTGATTTTTGCCCATTGCACTGCGGCCACACTGTTTGGAATTGTGATCTGAAAATTTCAGGGCAGAAAGAAGTTGCCCCAAAGAACGTGCTAGTGTTGGTTTGGTGAAAAAATATTAATCTGTTCCAAAGTTATAACATTTTGAAATTTTGGGTTCTGAGCATGCTCAGTTCAGTCTTTTGGATAGGTGTATAAATTGCGAACAAGGATTTGCCTCACAAACAGGGATTTTGACAGCGCGCAAACAGGGATTTATAAAATCCCTGTTTGTGAGAAAAATTCGTTGTTCGCAAGCCACTATCGTGTTTTCACTTTTCCTCATCAGACAAAATGTTAGAAGTTGACTCAGGAAAGTGTTGTGAGGTAAACCAAGCATGGGTTTTGTTCAGGGCGATGTCCTCTACAAACCCATGCCTTTGGTTTACTTTAGTTTAGCCCCAAAATGTGGTTTTGAAATGTTAAAAATACTTGTTCATGACTCGCTTCCGATCCTTGATCATGGTGTGTCAGAATCCTTGTTCGTGAGCCGATCCTTGTTCGTGAGCTGTCAGAATCCCTGTTTGTGAGATGACGACCAGATGGCCCTATCTCACGAACAGTGATTTCTCACAAACAAGGATTCTGACACCTCATGAACAGGGATTCAGTTAACGAACAGGGATTTTGACAACTCACAAACAGGGATTCTAAAAAGGAATCCCTGTTCATGAGGTGTCAAAATTCCTGTTCTTGAACTGGCATAATCCTTGTTCATGAGCTGTTAAAATCCCTGTTCATTAGATGACCTTAAAATCCCTGTTCATGTGCTGTTAAAATCCTCGTTCGTGAGGAGACGACCAGGTGGCCCTACCTCACGAACAGGGATTGGCTCACGAACAGGGATTTTGACACCTCACGAACAGGGATTTGGCTCGCAATGATTTTGGCAGCTCATGAACAGGAATTTTTAAAGGTTGCTGTTTCTTTGCCACTTCACTGCAAAGGAATGGTTAGGACTTTTAACTTGAAATGTGCATGTTAGAAAGGGGGTGTCACAGAGATGTGACTTGTGCTGGTTTGGTGTAAAAATTTGCATTGGTTACATAGTTATGGCATTCCGAAGTTGAGAAATTTCCCATAGGATAGCACTGTGGTGAACGCGGTGCCTTTCAGTGCCTATATCTCGAAAGCGGTTCAAGATATGGATTTTTCGCTAAACGCAGCTTAGTACACCTTAAGCATGTGTGCAGCTTACCAGTCCATGATTACAACTGCAGTGGAATTTTTTCCAAGGTTGCTATGGTTACTGAGATATTGTGCCATTTGCAGCACAAGGGTTACTTAGAATGTGTCTAGGTCTGCGCTGTGTCTCTACAATTATAGGTAGGTCAGGGCCCTGTGCTCCCACATGTGGATACCATTATGCAGTAATGGGACTGCTGGGCCATCCATTATGCAGTACTGGGAGCGCAGGGCCCTCCAGGCCCTGAGCTCCCACAGAGAGATGACAGTTCATTACAATGTCTGTACACTTATGGATAGATGCGGGCCCTGCGCTCCAGAAACTTGATACCATCCGGGCCCTGTGCTCCCAAAACCATATAAGGGTAAGATTACACTTTCTCAAAAAGTAAGGAAATTCATTGCAAAAAACGTTAATGCATCAGCATTAGGGTTGAAGTGACAAAAGTAGGGAAATGAGGCATTAAGGTTGAGACCCTAACCCTCCCACCCCAATTCCCTCACCTCCACCGACCAGCAAGTGACAGGGTGTGCCTTGGGGTCATTGGGCCTCTCACCCTGTTCTCCTATACTATACCATGTCAGCTTTCTTACACATGGAATGGGATGAGAGTTAGGGCTGACGACCCCAAGGCACACCCCGTCACATGTTGGTCTGTGGAGAGTGGGGTGGGAGGGGTGTTAGGGTCTCAGCCCCAATGCCTCATTTCTCTACCTTTGTTGCTTCAACCCTAACTGATGCATTTATGAAGTTTTTTGCAATGGCTATATATATATATATATATATATATATTTATAAAATGGGTAGGAAAAATTGTGAAAATCGGCTTCCAGTCACACACCACATGACCTTGCATTCCACAGTGCCTGCATGCCTTCCACTACGACCCGCGCCTGAACTGATTTCCATCCCTCACAATTAACCTACTCACCAGCAGCATATCACTGCACACCTGGCACACACAAACTGCCACAACCACATGGCAATAAAACTATATAGCTGTCCCCACTCCATGGGGGAGCATGCACGCGTCTGTATGTGCTCCCTCCAGCCAACTTGGTCAGGGAAGATTTGGGAGCAGCACCATAGACTACACCACAGTAGTCAAAGATGGGGAGTATCATCTTCTGGACAATATCGATTTTTAGAGTGTTTTCCGTGTAAGCACTTTCACTTTCTTCTTTGTAGCATGACCGAGCTGTGTTTATCCTGGCAAGTGACGTGCTTGCAAAGCTTTACAATAAGGAAGAAGTATGAAAGTGTGTTATTTTAGGTAATTTTCATGAGTTTTTTTTCCAAAAGAAGCCACCGACTGTAGACAGAGGAGAATGAATGAGTCGGCAGCTTCAGAAGTGTAGACGCAAGCCCGAACAAGCTGAACCTCTGAAACAGACTCCCAAAAGAGGCTGTACAGGCAAGGATTATGGCTTTTTCAAGCAAAAGTTGCCCAGTGCCTCATTGAAAGTGATAATTCATGTGCTGACCAGTTAGTATAGCCCGCCGGAGGGTTTCTGCTTGCTATTCTGGCATCCCAAGTTCAGGAACAGGCTGTGCTTGCAGGGGGCTGGCTGGGAAAGGAGTGAGGAGTGTCCCACTGGACAGCTCTTCTTTTTTAGAGAGAGGATTCAGTCCTCGATTGACTGCCATCCAGCGGAGGCTGGGAGTAGTGCATGCAGAGGCTACCACAGAATTATGGGACTGCCAGTGGATGCCAGTGTATGCTTGTGCACCACTGCGTGTACACACATCATGTTATTGCATGCCAGCAAGCCTCGAGGGAGAAAATTATAGAAAACCCACTGGACGGCAGCATGGCAACCGTCCTGCAGGTCCTGTGCTACTGACTAAGTACCAGTCTCTCAAATCAGATCCATGACCTGCTTGGGGAAGTTGTACTCCCCGGGGACCCCGCCAGGGTGAACAAGTGGTGAAAGAACAAAGGAGGCTGGGGTGAGTACATGCAGATGGCGGGTGACGGGGCTAGGGTGGGTTGTAGAAGGATAAATACAGGGTTGGAAAAAAAGGAAAATGACATTCAAGGCAACAGCACCTAGATAGAGGTACTATATTAAACAGTGTTGCAGTTTCCTGGTAGGCAGATGGTGAACAAGATGGGCCGTAGGCCTTATTCATCTAGCCTTTCCCATGTTCCTAACTTCTTCTGTTGCTCACTTTCCAGGTTGTCACAAACAGGGACACTCAGGAGCTGCTGCTCTGCATAGCCTATGTCTTTGAAGTTTCGACCAGCGAGCACGGGGCTCAGCATCACACCTACAGACTTATCAAGGACTAAAGGGAGCACCTGGATGCTCAGTAAAAGGCCTAGGCCTTCAGGTTTCAGTTATGGGCCTAGCCTGTGAGAGAGGCGTCTCAACAAAAACATATGTACACACACACAAAAAGTGAAAGCACACCTCTGTGAATGACTGTTGGGCTTTGGGGAGTGTTTTCCCACTGGCCCCTTTCTGTGTTTCATTTGAGCCAAAAAAATAAAACACTGAAACAAACCAAACAGCAAATCGGCCACCGAAGCAGAGCATTATGGGAAGAGTGTGGTAGAAAAGTATTATTGGACAAGAAAACCCAGAAGACCTCACCATGTGAAGAGTGCCCAAAAAAGCAGTGTGGACCATCTGCAGCTTGTGGCCCATTCTGAGTGGGCTGATGACAAACATTGTATGGCTCTGTGTCTTGCGGAAGTTGGTGGTTTAGGGTAAAGCCCAGTCTTGCTGATTTATGATCTTATTTAAAGACATTTGCAGTCATTTGATTCTCTACCCTGGAGTAGCATAGGAGCCCATGATCCAGGGAGTGGGGTGGTCTGTATTGATCAGAATTTAGACAGTACAGTGAAGGCAGTGGAATTAAACCAGTCCCTTCCCCCCACAACACCACTGTGGCTTCTGCCCCATCCCCACCCTATCCCCATACACAGTGTATCCATTGCTAGCTTTTTACATATCAGTGATTGCCAGGGACCTACAGAGTGAGTCTCTATGTTTTTGGGACTGCACACCCACTCAAACTCTTCCAATAGAGGTAATCACTGTATGAGCAGTGGCTGTCCCAGAAAGTGCTTTATTCATTTCCCTCACCAGTACCATACTGCAAAAGCCACCTTAGTTTCAGTTGTGAAACCTGACAAAGTGAAGTCTTTTGTAACCATGGCTTTTATTGGAGGGAGGTGGTCTTTAAAGCCTGGAGGTGTGATAGGCAGTGTTCGTCCCCCTCCTGGGAGTTAAGCAGTAAAGACGCTGGATTAGAGCTGCCTTTCTGTTCATCTTAGAAGTGGGGGAAGGGGCATCCTGAAAGGTACTGGAGTTACTGTGACCAGTGTGCTCCCTGTCCCAGGAGTTAAAGGATAAAGATACTGGGTTACAGCTGCCTTGCTGCTTATCCAGAAGGGGAGCATCCTTAAAGGTACTGTGACCAGTGTGCTCCCACTCTCCTGGGAGTAAAACAGTGAAGGCACTGGGTTAAAGCTGCTTTGCTTTGTCTAAAAGGTGGCGGGGGGGGGGTGTTGGTGGCATCCTTGTTGGTAACCGGATTTAATGTGGCTATTGTGCTTCCATCTCCCTAGAGTGAAGGGGTGATGACACTGGGTTAGAGCTGCCATGCAGTTTATCCAGAAAGGGGGGCAACCTTGAAAATACTGCAGTGACTGTGCGCAGTGTGCTTCCCTCTCCTGGGTGGGGAAAAAAAGGAAGACAACTGTGTTACAGTTGGCTTGCTGTGTAACGGGGAGGTGGGAGCATCCATGAAGGTAACAGGCGTTACCGTGACCAGTGTGCTGCCCCTCCTAGGAGTGAAAGGGCAGTGACACTGGGTTAGAACTATCTTGCTGTTTATCTGGAGGCATTCTTGAAGGTACGACAGCGACTGTGGCCAGTGTGATTCCCTTTCCTGTAGGTGAAAAAGTAAAGACACTGGGTTAGAGCTGCCTTGCTGTTTATCCTGGGTGGGGTGGGTCCTTGAAGGTACTGTGGTTACTGTGGCCAGTGTGCTCACTGTGCCTGCGAGAGAAAGGGTAAAGACACTGGGTTAGGGTTGCCTTGCCTTTTTATTGGGGTTGCAGCTTCCTTGCTGTTTGGTTTATTTTTTTCTTCTTTGCTACTGCCATCCCGTGGTGCCTAGCAGATGAGTCTGTGTAAAAAAGCCAAAAGAAAACTTTGTTTGAGGTGATATTTTGTTACTTAGATATGTGTATATCTTTTGACAACAGTTCACTGTTACAAGTTGTTTTTTCTTTTTTTGGGGGGGGGTGGTCGTTACATAATCTACTGTTTTTCTGTCACACATTTAATTTTTCCAAATGTAGGTCTGAGTCAGGCCTCATTGAAGCTCCTAGTTGGTATCCCTGTAAGGCAGGGTGGAGCAGCAGGGCTTTGTGGTGCTTGTGTGGACTTTGGAGCAAAACTCCCCTTCTATCTACCACCAAAAAATGTCAAGCTGTTTATGTAGTTCAGAAGGCTGGAAAGTAGTTCCAGCATAATTTATGCAAATACCGCTAAATAAATCATGTCTGACAAATTTGATCTGGGTTCGTCTCACTGTAGACGTGTGCCCACACTTCGATTGCAGAACAGTGGGCCAGATTGAGATCCTATGCTGTGATCAGGTGGTGCCAGAAAGCCCTTTCCCACTTCCTCAGCAAGACATTGTATGCTGTCCCTTTCATATTGAGCATATTGAGAGGTAGCTAGGAGTTTGGCCAATTTGGCCATCTCCTTAAGAGCTTTTATTCACACACACACACACACACACACACACACACACACACACACACAGTTATAAAGTGGCCAGGGACTAATTTAATGCCAGAACACACGGGCCAAACATCTGTTCTACCTTAATTTACTGGAGATTATCCAGCCAGCAACTTCAGCTTCCATGATAGTTGATTATCTGCCTGCCTGCATCTCTCCCTCCCTCTCTGTTCTATCCACACCTGTCTGGGTCGACGTAATATGTTTGATAAATTGATAATCTCCGTTCAGACCTTTCTATCTTTTGGCATCTCTTCGGTAAAGCACACTAAACTCTTTCATTTTTCCTGTCCTCATCACACCTCTATCAGGATGTTTTTCTCCTTCCTTTTTGCAGTCTTATCCATGAAACCTTACTTAGCTTCCCCTATCACAATGCAGTTAGCCAATCAGGTTTGTTCTTTGAATAAACATGGCCACCCAGGAATGTCCCAGTCTTGGGGTTATTTCCTCACTACCCAGTGCTCTGTTTCAGGTCCAGCCCTTTTCTGGTGTTAAGTTGGCTTCAGACCACTTTGCCATGACTGGTTACATCAGCGTTGATGTTTGTGTGACAGGGACAGCCAAACATGAATAAACCCTGCTTTGCGTTGGCAGTGGTCCAAAATGGAACTGAGCGTGGTAGCTCCAGTTTCTGTATAATCCAGTTTCTGGATCCACTAGCACCCTCATGGACAACCTGCATTCATGCGTGAACATATGTTGCCTGGTGCTTAGCCAAGCTTCTCATGTATCACAAGTTCTTGATGCCTGGATGAGCGAGGGGGTGGGCAAACTCTGCCCTAGCAGCCCCTTCTGGCAGCCAAGGACCAGCACTGGTTTTAGTTGAGAAGCTACTCAGCTAACCACCCAACCAGATGAAAGATGCAGCTATGACAGCCTTTGAGAAACAATACGCTAAAAACCCATCTACTAATGGCGCCATCTGCCTGCCAGTTCTGGCTGCATAGCAAACTCTGCTAAAAGCCATTCGGTCTGGATTCCCATAATGTCTGAGCTATGCTGGTTCCAATGGCTGAGTCATGCTGGTTCTTCCTCTTGGTTTCTGTTTGAGAAATAATCTCTGCTCTCTCCTGCCAGAGGATTGATTGTTATTTATTTTTATATTTTTTTAGGATGTAAGGCTCAGGACTCTGTAGCTCTGAAGAGACCCTTCAGTATTAGAACAAAAAATGTTTTATTTATCAAACTGCTGAAGCTACATCACAAATAATCCAGTCTTCATTGGAAAGACCTGGGGAAATAATCCTGCCTTGATGGGTCTCGTGGGCTGTACACAGCAGAGTATGAGAGTAATTGTTTCCACACCCTCACCTTCTCTTTCATTACTGCCAACAGCGTGACCCAGAATTGTGACAAAAAAGAGCCTCACTCACTATTCAGTCCAGCACAAAAGACACTTAAGTCAGGAAATTTCCCTTACAAATGAGCAAAAACTGGCAGTGTAAACCAGGAGATACGGGAGCACCAGAAACGCTCATAGACCTAACGTTTCGCCCCGCCCATTTTGGGGCTTTGTCAGAGGTGAAATAGATTAAGGGAAATTTACAGATTTAAGTTTCTTTTGTGCAGGCCCGAGTGGTAAGTGATGTTCTTTTTTGTTGGATGTGACTATTTTGTGAACTGACACCACCTCCTTGTGCTTAGCTCTATCTGCTGTTGTGACCCAGAATTCTCCCAACAGTAGTAGTAGTAGATGTGTCAAGGGTGTGCAGATAGTCAAAGATTTGAAAGGCCGTACATCCCTTGCTCAGCCTCATTTGATGCAGTTCCCCTCTTACCCCACTTCACAAATAGGGGAGTCATCTTTCTGTGCTCCCCCTATCAAAATAAGTGCACTTAAACTGTTTTTTCAGAATTTTTCTTTTTAAATAAAATGAACTAGAAATTGAATGTTCATGGTATCAGGAAATGTACTTGACATATAAATGTTTGTAACTGTTGGGGGGGGTAGCTTTTGCTTTCCTATCTGGATAAAGAATCAGGAGGCTTGTGGTTCAGATCCCCACATTGGGGATCCAAGGGATCCCGTTCATCTTGAAAAAAGTGCCCATTAATGATTTAGAGTTTTAGCAAACGAGGTCATAAGCCTATGTCCCAGGTGCTCTAAATTCCATTTGTTCAGTCATTAAAAAAAAAGAAAATCCCATTTACATAGTTATTTATAAAATGTGTATATGTATACAAACATCTGTAAGTTGAAGGGTGGGGGAGGGAACAGAGTATTTTTTGATAAAAGATTCATGGTACTTCCTTAACCCCTTAGTTTCTGATTAATTTCATGCAACACTAAAGTCTTGTGTAAAGGAGCCTGTGCTAGGAAGTAAAAGGGTTGTTGACCCCGCCCAACAAAGGGGGACGATTCGTTTGAATGTGAACTGTCTACTTCACAGGTTTTTGAACTGTCCTCTCTTCAGGTTTCCTTCTGTCTGCCAACTGAGTTTTATATATGGAATAAAAAAAATGTTTTTGAGGTACTTTTAAGGGGGGAATAGGAAGAAAAACGAACTACTACACTTTCTACAAAATGTATTGTGAACAAAATGTTTTGTTAGTTTATAAAATTATTTTACTGAAAAAAACATGTGTTTGTTATTCTTCATTCCAAAATCAAATATATTGACCGTAAAAAGTGAAGGATTGACGGGGCTGGAGACTGAAGCCTTCTGTTTAGCTGCAGGATCAGGTACTGCACGTGTAGATATAATACAGACATCCCCTCCCAATGTGATGACTTACAGCACTGGTGACAGAAGCTATCCACTTTAACTACCGGGTAAGTGTGTGGTGGGCACAGTGCAGACTTCCCACACAAATTGATCAGTGAAAGGTGAGGGTCAGACAGCTAAAGAGTGAAACCTTTTAGTTTTAAACAGATTAGATACAGTCGGAGAATGTACTGAAAATGAAAACATTGACAGAAGTAGGGACTGAAGTCCCCTGCTTGTCCATAGACCAGACTGCAGGAACAACATGGAAGGGGGAATTTCATGTAGTGCTGCAGAAGGCATTATTTGTTTAGCTCGAGGCCCCGTCCATGCTCTGCATCAAATGTCATTGATGTCATCACGTGGCATCTCACCTAATGGCTGAACTTGGACCTTCCAAGTCAACATCCCTGCAGTGATATTCTGGTTTCCACAACTAAAACTCCAGAGGTTTTCATGTGCCCATTACGTACGCATGACACGCAGAGAAATTTCATCAACTCTGAAGAAAAAGGAGGCACACAATCTCAGTCATTTGCATACTCGAGTATCCTCAGGAGTGAACACTCAGAGATGCTTGTCACCAGAAGCAGGACAAAGGCACACTACGCAGCCTGAGGCTCCAAGTTAGTAAAATTCAGGGTAACAAAGAGGTGCTTTTTCTATCAGAGGGTGGTGAACCTTTGGAAAAGCCTACCAGTGGCGACCGTACATACCTTTAAGGTAAACCAGGACCAACAGCTTGCCAAGGGAATTACTGGGTGCCCTGGAGAGTGGAGTGGGTAGGGATCCCTAATCATCTTTGCATAGAATACTTTATTCCTTCCTTATGAAACTATGGTAAGGGGAATCAAACTTGGATTAAGGGCCCTGCTTTGAGATCCTTTAAGACCCCTCTCAGATCCCTTCAGACAAACAATTGTAAACCCACCAGCTGCTATAAAATGACGAAAGAAGCCAGTAGCTCTTCGACGTTCAATTTTAAATCTCCCAAACCCATATAAAATTATAACAGCAGATTTTACGTTTTATGATTTTATAATGGCTGGTGGGTTTCAGCTTGTGGGCCTGAGTTCTGCTGGCTGGATTTGTAATTTTGTATGTGTTGGTGGGTTTAAAACTTGTTTGTCCGAAGGATGCATGCAAAAGATCCCGACCCTTGTAAAAATCACAAAAGCAGCCAGCAGCTGTGGGACTAACTTGGGATCCACAATTCTTTAAAACGTACAGATACCTACAAAATTTACAGAACATAAGGGATGCTGGTTGCTTTTTTTTAATTTTTTATTTTAGTGATTCAGAAAAAACCTTTGCGCACAAGCTCTTTTACAAAGGTTCCACGTCACAGATTGCAAACAAAGTGCAGTAGGAGAAAGCAAAGGTACATTACAATGAACGATACAGCTTGGATTCAGAACTTACAGAATAACTCAAAACCTAGGTACAAGTTCAATAGCAAGAAAAAACACTTTATGAGGGTGGGGAGGAATAAGCAGCCACAATGTCTTGTCAGTAGTTCAGAGGGACGGGGATAGCTGGCAGAGGGGTGAAGAAGGGAGGTACGATAGAGAGAGGTAAGTACTGTGGTGGAGGTGAGAGGGTGGGGGAAGAGGGATGATAAGGTATAGAGAGAAAAGGTGGGGTGAGGGGAGGCTGAGCGGAGAGGACATGCTAGAGTAAAAAGGTGGGGTGTCAGGGGGCATGGTCAGGCAAGCCAGCATTAGTAGTGACTGTTTGGGAAACTCATGGGACTGTGAGTTAGGGGAAGGGGGTGGCAGGTGCCGAAGGAGTATGATGCAAACTGATTGCTGGGGCAAGTCATGAGAAGGGACAGAGGGAGGGGGTACCTGAGGCCTGCCTAGTGCTTACTGGGGGGCAGAGAGAGCAGGTTGGCTGGACTCAGGGGCAGGTGCACTTACAGAGTGTTATTAGGTGCTGTTTGAGGTCATTTTTGAATTGCGCCAGGCAGTTGGTGGCCAAGAGGTTCCCAGGAAGTTCATTCATCCATAGGGGGGCCTGGTAGGCAAATGCACGTTGCCCGAGTGAGGTGCCACGAAAGGGGATCACCAAGGCCCCTCTAGTCCTCCCTCTGGTGACCTGTAATGAGTTGGCCGCCTTGATCAAACTCCCTATGTAAGGTGGTGTTTTACCCAATAGAGCCTTCTTCCCTAGGCTGCAAGTCTGGAATTTGACCCTGTTTCTTAATGACAGCCAATTTGCATGTTCATACAGAGTACAGGTGTGAGTGCCACACTCAGCATCCAGGGTGAGTCTGCAGGATTTGTTGAGCGCAGTCTGAACCCTCTTGAGCGCTGTATCCATTGACGCCCCATAGACCACTAGTCCATAGTCGATAGTAGATATAATTGAGCTGTGGACTGAGAGGTGGAGGGCCCCCGGAGAGAGGTATTGCCTGTGCCTGTACAGAACACCAATCTTGGTATCGACTGTCTTGACCAGAGAGTCAATATGTTGCACAAACGTGACGGTATCATCTATTATGACCCCCAGATATTTGAACAAGTGAACTTGTTCCAGCGGCTCACTGCATGAGTTGGAGATGATGAGGGGATGGTGCTTATTTTTGTTGTGGGGGCTGGACATAAGCAAGACCTTGATCTTCTTGTTGTTTAGTAGCAACTTATGACTACAGAACTAGTCCTCGAGTTTGGAGAAGGAGTTCTACAGCTCAGATTGTAGGGCAGTCGGAGACGTGCTGCTGCTCAGGAGCACAGCATCATCTGCATACAGTATGAGTTTGGTGTCGCAGGCTGTGGGAAGATCATTTAAGAAGAGGCTGAAGAGTAGGGGCCCTAGTGTTGATCCCTGGGGTACCCCTAATGATACCTCTCTTGCGTTGGATACTGTTTGCCCAATTTTGACACATTGATTTCTCCACATCAGGTAGTCTTGGAACCAGCAAAAGGCATTGGGTGCCACACCCATGTTTCGCAGTTGGGTCAGCCAGAGGCCAGGCAGGTGCTGAGCACAAACTCCCCTTCCTCCTAGGAGAGGAGATTTGTCCATCGGACGCTCAATCCTCTCGTACCCCTGCGGACCCCCGTCGGCCGGGCTCGTTCTCGAACCCGGTCGCCGGCATGACGCAAGGTGTGGCATCCAGTGCCTCAACCCTCAGCGCCACCGGGCCGGCGTCAAAAAATCTTTAGTTTTGATGGCCCTGTCTGCCATGTAAACCAAATAACCCATTTGCAAAAAATGTATTTTAGTTTTCCTAGCTTGGATGTCAAGTACAGGTTGTCCACAGCAACATGGAATTTGTTGCCAGGTAAGGACTGCTTGGCCCACCCAGTCTGTCCATTTTGTCCCTGCCTATACTGTCACCTGACCGTTTTTAGTCCTTATCTGCCAGAGCTTTTACCTCTTTTCAGGAGACTCTTTCCCCTCTCCTTGGAATCCTTCTTTAAATGTGATGCCCCAAACTGGCTACAATACTTTACATGCAACCTCACCCAGCAGCTATAGAGTGGTCAGATTACTTATAACAAGAAGCATTACTCTAACAAACAGGCAAGCCCCTCTCTCTACATATTTTAATAAATAAAACGTGTAGAGACGGGCCATCCTGTTTGTGAGCAGCAGTAATGCTTTGTGCTATCGAGGAATGCTCACCAGTAAGAACAAAAGAAACTACACCCTGGATAAATTAGTCTTCAAGGATATCTCTTTCATCAGGCCACACCTTTGGAACTATTCCTGTGTCAGTGCTAGGATGACACAGAAACTGTCGCAAGCCAGGGGCTGCCCATGATGACGTCATGCGTCAGCATCTACATAAACGTAGGCAGCCCCATCTCCCTTCAGTTCTTTTCCCACCATCGATCATACTCCTCGAACCTACACATGGACACGTTGTCAGTTAGCCACCATCATTATTTTTCTAAATAGCTGAGAATTGCAACTTAGTGGTTTTTTTGGGTCTCCTGTGTGCCGCTGAAGGAGCTCCCAAAATTATTTCGGTATTGAGACTGCGGAGAGAAGATTTATAAGGACAATACACAGGAAGTGTATGTATGCTGTTTGGGGCTCTCTCACAAGGTGCACTTACACTCACAGACCTGTGAGATTTTTAGGGGCTTCAACTCTGCTAGAAGGTGATGCAGAAGAGGGGTGCTGGAAAAGTTTATACTAAAAAAAACTTTGGCAGCAATGGAGAAACAGATGCAAGAAAAATCCTCATCGCCTGCCCCGTCAACCAAATCCTGGTTGTTGAAATCCAAGGAAAAATCATCGTTGAGCAGTCATAAGTATCGAGACAGGGATAAAAACAGGGCATCTCTGACATGCTCTAGGTTGTCGTTACATCTTTGACTGCATCCTCGTCCGCTATGGCAGCGATGACCATGGCCCCCCTGACCAACCAGACACCAAGGTCGGGGACTGGCTTAGGTGCTTCCGGGCCTATTACGGACTGAACGATGCTGTCATCACTGGGTCTTCTCCCGCCATTGACTATTACAGTCACAGCCCAACTACGGGTGTTGATGCACAAACAGTGCTGGTGTCATTGAAATGATAGATGCATGGTTTGCCTGATCAGCTTGTACTTACACTGATGGGAGCTGCCACTTCCCAGCACCTGCTGATGCAGCCTCTCAGCATTGTAACTAAGGGACCTACTCAGCCACCACTAGCATTGCTGGCAAGGTCCTCAATTCCCATCATCGAGGGGGACGATGAGGTAAAGTATAACCCAGACCTCATAATGGAAGCACAGTGAGGAAGAGGAGGGTTATGCTGAGGACCAGTACTTACCCGGGACCAGCTCCACTTTATCCTCCTGCAGTGAGGAATCAGTGTTGCATACCCCAAGATCATCACCAGAGAACCCTTCTTTCCAGGCAATGATGTAAAAAATGCAGGCTGCCATGGGGTTCACTCTGGGAGAGGAAGACTCCATAAAGAAAAATGTATTGGAGTTTTTAGAGGTACCAGAGTCACTCTGTATAGTCATTTCCTCCACTGAACCCAACTTTGGAGAATGTCACTTATGCTGCGTGGTATAGGCCTAATGCCATCCCAGCTGTTCCTAGAAAGGCTGACAAGATGTACCCTGCTCCATCCAACAAGCATTGTTATGCCAACTAGCCTGAAGCAGAGTCAGTGGTGAACACAGCTGCCCAGGACAGATCCAAGATGCTTAAACACATGAGTTCCCTCCCTCCTGATAGGAATCCAGGAGGTTAGATGTCGTGGGCAAAAGGATCTGTGCCTCTGCTTCATAGGGTCTATGTATTGTAAGCTACCAGGCCTATATGATCAAATATCAGAACACCCTATGGAGAGGTGCGACGGTTACAGCACAGGCTTTAACAGAGGGTACTGCCAAAACTGAGTTAATGAAAACAGTCACTGCACGGGCTGAAGTGGGTAGGCATTTAATCCACTCAGCCTACGCCATCTTAGATGCTTCTGCCAGGGCAGCTGCCTCTGGCATTTACATGAGGAGGTAGCTCTGGCTCAGAATGCCTGAGTTTGCCAATGATGTGCAGAAGGCAGTATTAAATGCACCATTCAAAGCCAATAAACTATTCAGCTATGACATGGAAGAGGCACCCAGAGGCCTTCAGCATGACCTTAAGATCAGTTAATTCCCTGTATCCCACACAGGCAGGGGTAAGGTAGGAGTCAGTTTTACCCACCAGCTGCAAGAGCTGGTAGACAGGCCAGTAGGCATCCAGGTAAAGGAAAAGGTGCGGGAGCCCCGTCAACACACCTCCCCCCCCAGGTACCCATTCCAAAGAACATAGAGGAGGTGGAGCCAGTGGCATTGCCCCCACTGGTTCAGCATGACCTACAGAACTACACTCCTCAGCCACCATTGCCCCCAGGGGTGGTTGTGGGGGGTCGTCTCTCCCTTCATCTGACCCAGTGAAGGGAGGTTACTACAGACAAATGGGTTCTGGATATCATTGCAAAGGGGTATACTCTGGAGCTGTTGGATACTCCTGAAGATCATCCAACACAGTCTTCAGTTTATCCCCCGGGATGCCTGTCCCTGTTGAAAGAGGAGGTGCAGATCTTACTACAGAAAAGGGCCCTAGAACAAGTCCCTGCCAGGCAAAGGAACAGAGGCTTTTATTCCAGATACGTCCTGTTCCCAAGTTGACAGGAGACCTGAGGCCTGTTCTAGATTTGAGAGCCCTCAACTTGTAGATAAGAGTACAAGAAGTTTAGGATAGTCTCTCTACAGACTCTTGATTCCCGTGTTGCAAATAGGGGACTGGATATGTTTTGCAGACATGAAGGATGCCTATCTTCATATAAAAATCAGAATCACTGAAGACATCTGAGATTCATGTAGGATGGGGAACATTACCAGTTCAGAGACTTGCCCTTTGGAGTCTTTACCAAATGCTTGGCAGTGATGGCTACAGACCTTCATAGGGAAGGCCTGTATGTGTTTCCTTATCTGGACGATTGGCTATTGGAAGGCCCACTCCAGGGAACATCTGCAGCATACCCTAGTGCGTACCAGGAAACTGTCCAATGACCTGGGGGTGGCCATCAGTGTGCCAAAGTTAGTCCTGACCCCATGTCAGAAGTTGCTGTACATAGTGGCAGTACTGGACATAGCTTGAGGCTGTGTTCTTACCCCGATCAGGCAGAATGCATTATAACTCGGACACACCTGGTGTACAGCAGCCAGCATGTCCCATCCAAGACTCTGCTGTGTCTTTTAGGCTTGATGGCAGCAGCTATTGTAACAGTGCCACTAGCCCCCTTGCATATGCGGATCCCCCAATGATCCTCAAGAGTTCAGTGGGACCAAGCCACAGACGACCTAGATAAATGGGTCCTAGTCACGTGTCCTTCGAGGAAAGCACTGATGTGGTGGATGGGCCGCACCTATCTACTGCAGGGTGTTCCATTTGTGATGCAAAAACCAGTACAAATTCTCACCTCTGATTCCTCAGGCTCCAGGTGGGGAGCATGCCTCAGCCCTTATGAAACACAGTGGATTTGGTCCTAGGTGGAGAAGAAATTGCATATCAAAGTCCTGGAGATGAGGGCTGTCTTGTACAGTCTCCAGGCCTTTCAATCACATCTGACAACAGGTCCGCTGTTAATACAGACAATGTCAGTGTATTGCATTACATCAACAAACAAGGGAGGACTCATTCCTATCCAGTGTGAAGGGAAGAAATGAGAGTGTGACAGTGGGCTGTGGAACACGGCCTAGAACTTTCAGCTGTTCATCTGCCAGGTGCTCAAAACACCTTGGCAGACAAGTTAAGCAGGTCCCAGTCCAGGATAGACGAGTGGGAGTTGCTGATCACAGTAATGGATTCCTGTTCGAAAGGTGGGGTCACCCAGAGTTGGACCTTTTTGCATCCCCACACAGGGCAAAACTGCCGTGTTCTAGGTACGTGGATATAATGGTCAATCCACACTTCTGTTCTTTTCCCTTTAAGACTCCACTGGAATGTTTTCAAGCTGGCTCCTCCCACCCACCTGGATGGTAACTCACTTAGCACCACCCCGTGACGTCAGATCTTCCTTTCCACTGGAAGGAAGGTTCCCTCCTTATCGTTGTCGCACTAAGTAGGCCCTTTGCTTATTAAAACTTCAAGTTATTACAAAAATAAAAAACTTTGTCTTCAGGCAGCTCCTTCTTGCATCCGGTATGGATGACGCAAAGTCAGCATAGGGATTGAAGAAATGTGCTCGCGAGCAGAAAATGTCTTGGGATGGATCCACACACCGTGTGCGTCTACTGCGTGGGCCACGAGCATGATCCCCAGGCTTGCGGCCTGTGCTGCACTCTTCACCTGTCCACCTTAGAGGATCAGCATGCCCGCCTCTTTTTGGGTCATCTGGATGAGCGGGATCCGACCATCAAATTCAAGGACGCCTGTCTGATGGTCTTCACAGCTGCAGGGTCCGTAGAACAGCTTGAGGCCTTTGAGAAAGCTGCAGCCCAGGCTGTAGCGCAAGCTTCCTCGGCTACAGCCTTTTTGCCCTCTCCTTGGGTGCTTCCTTCACGGGGGCATTCAGGGATTTGTGTAAGGCCCTTCCTCCCCTTGGGCAGGGTCCGTCGGGCACCGAGTCTAAAATGAAGTCTAAAAAAAAGAGACCAATTAACAGTCTCATCGACGATCATGGTATCGGGAGCACTCTCAGGCCTCTGGTTCCCACGCTTCTCCGGAGGTTGCGACTTCGGTTGATTCCTCAGCCCAGGCCGCCAGCCCTACAGTCTCCCAATTGGGCCAGTTGGTCAAGACGCAGGTCGATCTCACTTAATAAGATTTTTCTCGAGCCTGTCGTTACCTGTTGTCACCAGAAGAGGCCGACACCTTATCTAGGACCCCGGTCCTACCACTTCTCAAGGAGGGGCAGACCAGTCCACTGATCCGCCACCTCTCACCCAGGATCTCCCGGACCTGGAGGAGGCTCAGCTCTTGCTGGCTCCCTCTTAGACCCAGTGGCAGCGGCCCTGATGGTAGAACTTGTGGTCCGAGTCCCATAGTCCCGAGTAGAGCAGCCCGCGTTGGAATGGACGTTCGTACTCCCAACATTTGGGCAAGCAGCACTACCGCTATTCCTTATCCTCAGGTGAGGAGAGGCTCTGGCGCAAGTTGCATGGGTGCTACGAGGATCTGATGTGGCAGCAGCTCATGTTCACCGGGGTGAAGCCAGTGCCAGCTTCGACCCCTTCCATCACATGGCTTTCACCACAGAGGCTGCAGCCCTGTCCGCCTCAGCAGGAGCCAAACCATCAGGTCCCAGCTTGGCTTCTCCACTGATTGTGGTGGAGCCGCCGCCAACAAAAATAAATCTGGCCCTCTCGACTGGAGGTCCATCCAGCATTGGACTTCCCCATTCAAGCTGTCAGTCACTGTTAGTTCCCAACACCCTATAGGGCTCCTGGGTTGAGACTCTGGCAGTCCACCTTTATTTAATGATTCCTTGGAACTGAAGGGCTCGTCCTTGCATTCCTGACCGGTTGACGTGGAGTTGGCCGTGAATCTGTCGATATAGCGAGGTCCCACCTCCTTTATATATTGTCTCCACCTCATCTTGGAGTCCACGGGTCTCTCGATGGAGCCCATCCAGAAGTGGGCTCGCTAACCGAGATCCTCAACCGGGATGACTGCCCTGGGGAAGCCTTCCCAGTCACAGAGGCCATTCTTTGCCCTGCCTTGGAGCTGTGGCAGTATTTGTCCCTTCTTCTGCCCTTGCCTCGCCTGGATGTCGCTAGGGTACAGCGGTCCCTACCGTTCCCTTTGAGATTCACAGAGAACCCCTAGGCTGATGGTCTGGTGGCAGGCAATGTGGGAGACATTGATAAGCCTCCTGACAAGGAGTCTAAGAAACTACCACATGGCCAAAAAGGTCTATGCTGTCTCCTGTCTCAGCCTTTGGTAGCGGGGTTTGCCCTTTTAATGGCCCACTTCACCCATGCCCTTCTGGGAACACTTGATGAGGTGCTTCCTCATCTCCTGGTAGACTTGCAGACCACAATCGAGCAGGTCCGGAATCATGGCCAAGCACTGGCTAAGCAACAGCTCCAAACTGCCATGAACATTGGCAACTCTTGCGCCAGGTCCGTAGTGGCCGCAGCTGCCATGCACCGCAGGGCTTGGCTGAGGATCTACACCTTTATGGCAGATACCCAGCACAAGCTGGCGGATGTCCCCTTCTTGGACACTGACTTGTTTGGGCCTGCGGTCTAGAGGTGCCTTATCCGCATTGAAAAGTCTAATGCCACCTTGGACTCAGTGACATCCACCCAAAGGGCTCCAAACAGCAGAAAAAGAAGCCATTTCAGCCCCTCTCTGCCCCGTGGCCAAACTGGCCCAGCCTCAGGCTGGACAGCAGCTGTGGCCTGGTGACCACATCCAAAATCTGTGGCCACAGTTATCCGTAAGCCATGGGGCCAGGGTCCCGGTGGGTCCTCAGCTGGTCCCTCCTCTGCCCCCAAGCCTGCCCAGTGACGGGGTGCAGGGTGCCTCCCTCACTCCCATCCTATCTCCCCTGGGTCCTCATGTGGGGGGCCAGTTCCACCACTTTCTTTCCACCTGGTCCACTGTCACCATGGACAGGTGGGTCCTAGAAGTGGTCGGTCAGGGTCTGCCTCTAGAGTTTGAGGCCTACCTGCCTTGCGGAGCCCATGCCCCACGGGAGGATATGGTGTCCATTTATATCCTGTCAACCCTTCAGGAAGAAATCACCCAGCTCCTCCGCAAGGAGGTTGTGGCTTCTGTCTCAGACCCTCTGGAACACCCAGGGTTTGTCTCCATGTACTTCCTGGTGCCAAAACAGAGAGGGGGCTGGTGCCCCATGTTAGATCTGCACAACCTGAACAAGATTCTCAGCACATGCACCTTCAGGATGGTCACTTTGTCTCAGATCATACATCTCTCGATCAGGACATGTGGTTTTGCTCTCCAGATCTTCAGGACATATTTTTTCCATGTCCCAATCTATCTGTCCCACCACCAGTTCCTCCAGTTGGGATCCTCTGTGAGTTTCAGGCCATGCCATTCAGCCTCTCCTCAACCCCCAGGGTCTTCACCAAATGCATAGCAGTGGTGGCAGCTTTCCTGAGGTGCTGAGGAGTCCTGGTATACCCCTACCTGGATGACTGGCTAATCGTGGGTCCCTCTAGGCAGGAGGTGGAAAGGTCCAGGGATCTGACCCTCCAGACTTGCATCTCTCTTGGCCTTCTGGTTAATGAGGCCAAGTCAGAACTGATGCCCTCACAGGCAATACACCATCAGGGGAGAGCTAGACTCTTGCAGAGCCAGGGCTTGGCTTTTGGTGGACTGGGTGGAGGCTCTCTCCTCTTTTTGCCTGATCATTTCAGGTTGGGCAGTTGCACCCTGCTTAGACTCCCTGCGCCTCCAAGGATACGTGGCAGCATGTACCAGCATGGTCCTTTGGGTCTGCTGAAGAATGTGTTTTCTGCAATGGTAGCTGGCCTGTCGGTGGTCTCAGCACAAGTGTTACTTCAACCAGCCAGTCACTGTGACCCAGTTGATGTAGGACGCCCTCCAGTGGTGGTTGGTTCCAGCACATCTGCAGGAAGGTATCCCATTTGTCCGCCCAGAGCCGACGGTCATCTTGACGACTGATGCCTCTCTCATGGGCTGGGGTGCCCACCTGGGGGAACACAGAGTCCATGGCCTCTGGACCCCTGAGGAGTCCCGGTGCCATATCAACCTGCTGGAGCTTTGGGCAGTTTGGCTGGCACTGACAGCCTTTGCTCCACATATTCGGGGTCAGGTCATTCAGGTCCAGACGGACAACACCACGACCATGTACTACCTCAACAAACTGGGCGGGACACACACTCTTGCTCTGTGCAGAGACGCTCTCCATGTTTGGACCCTCGTGTGCTGCCTGGAGGCTGATGATCTAGCCATTCATGTGGCTGGTGTTTCCAGTCAGCTGGTGGATACCCTCACCTGTGTGGGCAAGGCATCTTACAAGTGGTTTCTCCACCCAGAGGTAGTACACAGTCTGTTTTCCTTGTGGGGTACCCTTCTGGTGGACCTGTTTGCCTCCAGGGAGAATGCAGCGCTGAGGCTGTACTGTGCCCGCCCCCTCAGCAGGGATCGCTACAGGGGGATGCGTCCTCCAGACCCTGGACCCTAGGCCTTCTCTATGCCTTCCCTCCATTCCCCTTGATCCACAAGGTGTTGTTCAAGGCCAGGAGGGACAAGGCACAGATGATCCTGGTGGCTCTGGACTGGCCCCACCAGTTTTGGTACCCGATATCCTCGGCCTCAGTAGCAGGTTCCTGAGGCATCTTCCTCTATGCCTGGACCTGTTCTCGTTCAACCAGGAGAAGGTTCTCCACCCAGACCTTCAATCCCTGCACCTGACAGCCTGGTTCCTGAGCAGCTAGAGTTCCAGGCTTTGGGTCTCTCCAAAGATGTTCTCACTGTGGTCGAGGCTTCTCTGAAAGAGTTGACCCGAAAATGCTATACCTTCAAAAGGAAGAGGTTCTCCATTTGGTGCCAGGGCAAGGGGCTTGACCCTTTATTTGTCTAGTCACTAGCATTCGTGACTACCTTTGGTACCTCTCTGTGAGGCCTTCAGTCGATGACCCTTAAGGTGCACCTGGCAGCCATCTCTGCTTACCAGGCGTGAGCTGGTATGCAGTCTGTGGCACAGGAGAAAGTGGTCTGGCACTTTTTTAGAGGCTTTGGCCACATTTCCCCTCCGGTGCATGAACCACCACCACCTTGGGACTTGTTGGCAAAGCTCATTGGCAACCCATTCGAACTGATGCACAGGTGTGACATGTCTCACCTGTCATGGAAGACTGCCTTCCTGGTGGCTATTACATCAGCCAAAAGGATCAGTGAGCTCCAGGCGCACTTGGTGGTGTCTCATCTGGTCTTCCAGAGGGACAAGGTTGCCCTTCACCCAAACCCGAAGCTCCTCCCAAAGGTTGTGTCTGATTTTCACCTTAACCAGGTGACTAATCTCTTGGTGCACTTCACCAGCCACACCTCGGAGGTCGAGCACAGGTGCCATACTTTGGACCTGTGGTGGGCGCTCGCCTGTTACAAGGAGTGCATGGTTGGTGTTCGGGGAGAGGTTTGCCAGCTATTCGTCACCTATGTTGAAGCTGCACCTGGCAGACAGGCAGCTAAGTGGACAGTTGGCAGGTAGATTGTATTCTGCATCGACCTCTGCTATAGGTTGGCAGGTAGGGAGCCTCCTGTAGGGCTAAGGAATCATTCCATCTGCCATACCACTGCCTTGGTGGCTCCTTCCATGGATGTCCCTATCCAGGAAATCTGCAGGGCTGCCACCTGGATGTCAGTACACACCTTCATCTCCCACTACCACATCAACCGTGAGTCACGCCGGGATGCTAGTTTTGGGGCCTCAGTTCTTCAATCTCTGTTCTCTAAATAGGGGGTGTACGCCTTGCTCCCTCCTCCCAGAGAACTGCTAGGAGTCTGCCAGAAGTGTAGCTTGAACATTGTATCCATGTCCCTAGAAAAACAGGTTACTCACCTGTAACAGTAGTTCTAGGAGTGGTATATGATGTTCCACACTGACCCACCCGACCTCCCCTGGCAAGTGGCACATGGGTCTTGCTTCCAGCGAGTAAGATCTGATGTCACGGGGCAGTGCTAGGGGAGTTACCACTTGCGTGGGTGGGAGGAGCTAACTTGAAGACATTCCGGTAGAGTCTTAAAGGTAAAGAAACACTACCAGAAGTGTGGATGAACATCATATACCACTCCTAGAAACTACTGTTACAGGTGAGTAACCTGTTTATTCTGCTTGCTCATTCCAGGGTCTGGAGTTTTTTGGTGAGACGCATTGTCCCTCTCTTGGAAAGGGAGGATCTTACTTCGAGATACAGCTCTTGCAGCAGGTTTACACCATAAGAACTGAAGTCGGCAGGTGGCCGGACCCCACGGAAAACTTCTAGCTAGCTATACCCAGCGGGGGACTGCCCTCGATGTCGGCCCCACCCCCGACATTCGATACATCATAAAAGGGGCGGTCTCCCAGCATACCTCAGTTCTTTTCCTGCCATCGACTTGCAAGCATCGGCTCCACGGATGCCTTCAGCGTACGAACGATGATAGAACTTTATTTTTATTTTTTTTTAATTCTTGGATTTCTCATCTAAAAGCCTTATGTCATCTTCCCCAACTCCTTCTACCGGAGGACACCCCTCAAAGTGCACTTGCGGCAAGCAGATCCCTTTTAAGGACAGGCATTTGGCCTGTGTACGGTGCCTAGGCCCAGACCACAATACCAAGGCCTGCACTATCTGCCAACAATTTAACAGCCGCACCAGGATCTGCCGCCAGAAAGCCCTTCAAAGTTTCCTTCTCGAAGAAAAACTTGAAGAAATGGAGAGGGAACCTTCCTCCAGAGGGGAATCGTCCCATCACAAATCGGGGAAACATAAGGAGAAGAGATGGGACAGGAATACAGACAGATCCAACAGCCGTGCCTCGGACTCCTGGGCCAGCTCCAGCTCCAACCGGTTGGATAGGTCTCCTTCCCGGGCAAAATCCCAGCCCCCACAAGTCAAAGTCCAGACCTTGGGTGGGTCAGGTACTGTGTCTGCAATCTTTAAAGATAAAGCCTAAGAACAGCTGACCATCCGGTTTGGCCGCCACGTCTGAGGCTTCAGACCGGCAAAAGCACCCATCCAAGTCTGCCACCAAGCCAGGCCCCGACTCTGAGGACCAGCGCCGAGACACTGACCTCAGATCAGTCTCCCGACCCCCGAGGGGCTCAGATGCTCCTCCGAGGAAGACTATGGTGCTGACGTCCCTAAAGCAGATGTTAGACACCAAGTGGATGCCAGACCTGACGACTGCCAAGTGTCCTGTGGACCCGATGCCACCCCCGCCTCTCACATCAGATACCGGTCACCGGGGGACGTCAGAAGAAGACGGTGTGCAACCGACGACCAGACATCGGGTGACATGGAGGATGCCAGGTTGCCTCAGGACCCGACTGCTGAGCCGGCACACCTCAAGCACCTGTGCTTGACCCAAAGGACGGGCAGGCACCGATGCCAGATCCATCGACCGGCCTCAATATTGATGAAGTGAAGGAGCTTTTCACCTTCTGGTGGGACACCATCAAAAAAGATGTCCCCACCAAGCCCCCACAGGAGGTCCCCTCCCCGGGCACCTCCTACGGCACCATCTCCTGACCCTAGGGAACCTACTCCGCTGCCCAGGGGTAGGTCCCGAGAAAGGAAATGAGATTCCGGGAAGTGGCAGCACTCCAGGACCCCCTCAAGGTCCCCCAGTGATCGTGGGCACAAGAAACCCAGACGGTGATCCCGCTCCTCTTCTGGGGAAGACTCTCACCTAGATACTTTGGACACATCCAGGTCACCCTCACCTCTTAGTATCCCGTCACCTGACTCCTGTGATCTCCCCAGGTCACCACTAGATGACCCCTCATTTATGGATATTATGAGGTATGTACAAGATAATACGGGGTGGGATACTGAGGAGTTGGACCCTGAAAGGCAACACCTGGCTCGATACCTCAGACAAAGGGACCCAATGTCTGTGGTGGTTCCACCTTTGGTGGACACTTTTCAAGACGCTACCAAGGCAGCATGGAAGCATCCCTATTCTACTCCAGTGGTACCCAAGAAAGTGGATTGCCTCTATAGGGCTCTGCTGGAGGACCCATATTTTAGCCAACAACCACTGGCCAACTCTTTGGTTATTACAGCCTCCCACGATCGTTCCCAACATCCGTAACATCTCCGCCAGGGGTCGATCTTAACATTGTTTTACTAGCCCAAACACTCGTGCAAATTGACCAAGGTTAGTGCAGCTAACTATCTACTTGCCCGTCTTGGCTAGTGCAGATTTTCTTGGCTGTTAATGAAGTTAAAAAAGTCTCTACTTTAGCATTCTCTAGTCCTCATGCTAATCTCTCAATGTTCCAGATGGCCAGGTGTGATTAACAGCTCATAAAGAGCTGCAATTATCTGGCAGTTCAAGAGAGGGATCCCACAAAAGACTCAATGTGAGCTATTATCACTCCACTGTTAAGACTTCCAGCTAGTGTCCAGGGTGTGATCAAGGGTAGAGTGCTGTTAAGTCACTAGGTTCCAGTTTTCTGAATGTGTCTATGTCTAACAATTTGTCCAATATTATTAAGACCAGTGCCCCTCATTTCTCTGCATTTTGAGTGTTTGTATCCAACATTTCAGTGACAAAATGGAAAGAGGTATACAGGATCGGCCCTGCAGGTGGTGAGTTTTATCCCTGCCTCACCATGACTTTCCTCTCCCCTCCAATTTTTTATTTATTTATGTATGTTTTTTGGTAACCAGGTAAGTGCAGTGATCCAGTGGACCATTTTCAGTCACAACCCGGGCCACAAGGTGGCAATACAGGGAAATCATGGTGGGCACAAATTACGTTTTAGTACACAGTCAAACAACATTTTAGAATAGTGAGAAAAGTCATTTATACATGATATATACAGGCATGGAGGTGAAATCTCTTCACTCTGTTCTTTCCCTGGACACCACTGCAGGCCAGACTCTGAAGTGACCATCCATAGATCCATAGCTGCCATTACTGGCAAGTGTAGGGGGTCCCCAGCTCTTCTAAATGGACCAAGCCAGCCATCACCATCCATACAGTTCCACCCTTATCCCACTCAGCATGTCCTTTCAGCCTAAAAATAAAGCTTTGGATCATGTATGGTACAAAAATAAACCTTGATAAAATACATAATTTGAAACCTTGAAATAGGCATTCTTAGGGTGCATAGATCACCCTATACAGAAATAGAAAAAGTATAGTGTTATGCCCATGTACTGTTTCCCCTGGGCTGATGAAAGGACAGTGTTAAAGAAAAGTCTGTTATTGTTGGGGCAGAGCATATTAAAATCAATGCTTTTACAAATAAAAATGTCATAGTTTTCTATTTCCCAAGCCCCTTAGGTTTGTCTAGCCCCCACCCCAAAGAAATCTTAGATGTGCTCCTGGCTCACTTGAGACTGTACAAAAACTTTCAAAAGTACAGGTCTCCAGTTGACTATAGGGTGGGAACCGAGAGTGTCTTTCTCTGCCTGACTCTGTTCATTGCCCTGTGGGTGGTGGTGAGGTGCATGATGATGTCAGCTATGTGTGTGCAGAGCTAGGACTGCTTGATTGAACATTGCTGTTGTGATATCCTCTCTTTGTTTGGTGTGGGGGCAGAAAGAGGAAGAGAGGAGGCCATGGTACAAAACAATGGGGGGGGGGCTCACTGTCTATGATGGCATTGCAGTCTTTTTTAATTTTTTCCTGCTGGGGAGCTGGAAGCAATGTGGGAGCAGGATAAATGTGCAATAATCAGATTATTTCTTGGCTTTGCTTGCATTGTTTTCTGTATAAGTGATCAAAATTTACCATTATAATTAAGGGCTAGTGCAACCATCTGCGGACTAGTGCAATTTTGAATCAACTTGCCCTGCTGACTAGTGCAAAAAAAGGTTAAGGTTGACCCCTGATCTCAGCACCCAACCACTGGACCGTGAATCCAAGCAGTTAGATTCTCTGGGGAGGCGCATGTACGCGGCTGCTCTGTGCTCCATTAGGTCCCTCAGTTACCTCACCCACATGGTGCAATTTCAAAATGCACTATGGGACCAGGGTCAGGATCTTCTCAATGATTTACTGGATGGGGACAAAAAAGGAGGAACTGTTGAACCTCCTTAGAACCAGTTCTGATATTGGGATTGAGGTCCTCCGAGCCGCATATGACTCGGCGGATTCCGCAGCCCGTGGTGCCACTGCAGGCATTTGCCTCTGGAGATGCTCTTGGTTAAGGGTCTCCGGCTTTACTCCGGATGTCCAGAAGGGCATTTTGGATGTCCCTTACAATGGCTTGGTTCTTTTTGGTGAGGACTCGAAAAAGGTCATCACCAAGCTGCAAGATGCCAGGAAGGCAATTAGGATGGTACAAGCCATGTACAAACCTAAGCCTGGCTCCTTTCATAGGGGCCAGAACCGTTTTCGTGGTCAACAGGGTAGACAGCAACCCCATTCCAGCCAACAACCCAGGGGAAATTTTGGCAGAAAAAATCAGCCAAAATACTCCGGAGGTCAGTGTCACGAAACCAAAAAGCTACCCAGCCTGCCGGATCAAACACCACCACAGCATGACTCCTTCCCGACCCCTGCCCCACCTCTGGATCAAAGGGAAGAAAGGGTCAGGGGTTGATTCATTTACCACCTGCCAGGGTGGCAGAGGATAACCTCCGACTGGTGGGTTCTGCAACTCATAAGTTGGGGACATTCTAGAGAGTTCCTCGACCGTCCACTGACAAGACCTCCTCTGCGATCCCGTCATTCCGGGACAGCATGCCTTGCTCATTCAGCAGGAGATCTCAGCACTCCTGGAGAAGGATGCCATTGAGATCATTCCAGGGAACCAGAGAGAAAGGGGATATTATTCTCACTTCTTCCTAGTTCCAAAGAAAACAGAGGACCTACGCCTGATTTTGGTTCTCAGCAGCCACAATATTTCAGTGGCGTACAAACGCTTTCGCATGGTCACCCTTCCGGGTCTCATTCCCATGCTCAGGCAAGGCACATGTCTAGCATCACTGGATATGCAGGACGTGTATCTCCATCTGCCCATCATTCGACCACACCAAAAAGTTCTTGCAGTTCAAGTTCCTGGGATGCCATTATCAGTTCCGAGTACTCCCTTTCAGACTGTCCTCGGCGCCACGCGTTTTTACTAAATGCCTGGCAGTCATAGCAGCAGCCCTCAGAAGACAGGGCCATTACGTGTTCCCGTATCTGGACGACTAGCTTCTCATGGCCTCCTCTCAAGAGGCACTGATAGAGGCAATCCATGATACCCACTGATCTGAATAGGAAACGAGTATCACCATCAATCAGGAGAAGTCGTCCCTCATCCCCTCGCAAAGGTTACAGTTCATTGGTGTGGTCTTGGATACCCACCAAGAAAGGGCCTTTCTGCCTGACGACAGGGCAGAACGCATCAGGTCGTTGATATGGGACACCACGTTGAAAAAAGCAGGTTCCCGCGTGAACTGTGCTCCGCTTGCTCGGACATATGGCAGCTGCCATCGCCACAGTTTCCCTGGCATGCCTCTACATGAGAGACATTCAGTGGATACTGAGAGCCCAATGGGACCAATGGCAAGATCACTTAGATCAGCTCGTCAGGGTCAAAAGGCCAGTTATTCAGGACTTACTGTGGTGGCTCGTTCCGGAGCACCGCACCAGTGGACTCCCCTTCTTGGTGCCTGCTCCATCTCTGACACTCACCACGGATGCTTCGGGGTCCAGTTGGGGAGCTCACCTGAATGGAACCAGGACTCAGGGAACATGGTCTTCCCTGAAAGCACACCTCCATATCAATAGTCTGGAAATGAGAGCAGTCCTGCATGCCCTGCAGGCCTTATAGTCAGAGATTCCACCAGGCCACGTGTTAGTCCAGACGGACAACACCTCAGTGGTATCCTACATCAACAAGCAGGGAGGCACTCATTCCTACCCACTTTGCAGAGAGGCAAAGAGGGTGTGGGACTGGGTACTGCAGCACGGTGCCACGATTACTGCAGTGCATGTTCCCAGTGTCGACAACACCCTTGCAGATCTACTGGGCCAGTCACGGGCCAGAGCTCACTAATGAGAATTGCTGCAAGAGGTCACAGAGGACCTGTTCCGCAAATGGGGGACACCAGACGTAGACTTTTTCGCGTCCCCATACAATGCAAAACTGCCCAATTTCTGCTTGTTAGATCCAGGGCCTGGTGTTTTCTGGTGAGACACATTGTCCCTCTCTTGGACAGTCAGGTTCCTCTATGCTTTCCCACCCTTCCCTTTGATCCAGAGGGTTCTTCTCAAGCTCCAGTCAGATGGGGCATTGATGATTTTGCTGGCGCCTTTTTGACCCAGACAGATTTGGTTTCCACTGTTCCGTCAGTTAGCTCAGGAGCCTCCCTCCCCTTTGCTGGTCAGCTCTCACTTGCTCTCTCAGGAGGCTGGAGGTTCACCCAAACCTCAAATCCCTAAACCTGCACACTTGGCTCCTGCGGATGTAGCCATCCTTAGGCGTGGAGTATCTCAGAGTGTTGCAGACATACTGGTGGCAGCCAGAAAACCATCCACTCATGCCACTTGCGCCATGAAGTGACACAAGTTTTGTCTCTGGGCCCAGTCTCTGGATCTTGATCCACTTCACTGCCCCACGAAGTCAGTTCTGGACTACCTCTTATCCCTCTTTCATTCAGGTTTAGCATACTCCTCCTTGAAGGTACACCTCTGTGCCATCTCAGCATACCATGCACCAGTTGATCCAAGGGCTTAACTCAGCTGGATGCCTCACATGCCTTTTTGCATGGTATTGTACATCTGAGACCCCTATAAAGGACCCAGTTCCCCCTTGGGATCTTCCTTTCATCCCAGAGCAGCTCATGCTGGCTCCCTTCAAACCAACCGCAGATCGTGAGCTGCGCCTTCTCTCTTGGAAGATGTTATTTTTAGTTGCTGTTACCTCCACAAGGAAAATTTCGGCGCTCATGTGCAAAGAACCTTATTTGATTTTTCAGAAGGACAGGGTGTCCTTAAGGACTCATCCTAAGTTTCTTCCCAAGGTGGTCTCAGCATTAACATAAAATCAGGATATCGACCTTCCGGTGTATTATCCCAACTACAGCAATAGAGAGGAAGCTCTTCTGCACACTTTAGATGTGCATAGGACCCTCAGGTTTTACCTGACCAGGACCAGACCGCACCAACAGTCTGATCAGCTGTTTCTGTCTTTTGCTTACAGGATGTTAGGGGCACCTGTGTCAAAACAAACACTTTCCAAGTGGCTGGTGAACTGCATAGTCTTTTGTTACCAGAAGCGCAACAAGCCCTTACCGGAATCGGTAAAAGGCCACTCTACTAGGTGGGGTGTCTACTTCCTTTGCTGCGCTGAAGAACGTTTCTGCACTGGCCATTTGTACAGCTGCTATGTGGAGTGCAATGCACACCTTCATCAGACATTACAGCCTGGACATTGCCTCGAGACTCAGAGCGGGCTTCAGCCTGGAAGTCCTCCAAGGACTTTTGTCCTAGGTGGTTTATTCCTGGATCTTTCCTATCCTCCTCCCGAAGGAGTTAGCTAACACCCCTTTACTACTTGAGAATCAGCCCTTGTAGTGTAACCTGCTGCAAGAGCTGTATCTCAAAGTAAGATGGTACAGTTACATAAGAACTTACCGTAACAGTAGATCTTCAAGAACAGCTATTGCAGCAGTTAGTTTCCCTCCCACCTTCCCCTCGAGGTTTGGTTCCTTTCCATGACGTCTCAGATGCAAACATTTTATTTAGTCTTCCTCTGGAAGCAAATCCTCGGTCTCCCCTTCAGAATCACATCGTTACGCCGGGAGTCTCCGGCGGGAGAACTGAGGTATGCTGGGGGACCGCCCCTTTTATGATGTATCAGACGCCGGGGGAGGGGCTGATGTCGGGGGCAGTCCCCCACTGGGTATAGCTAGCTAGAAGTTTTCTGTGGTGTCCTGCCGCCTTCAGTCCTTATGGTGTAACCTGCTGCAAGAGCTGTTCCCGAAGATCTAATGTTACGGTAAGTTCTTACGTAACTGTACTTGTCTGTATGCCTTCTCTCCCTTTCCCCTCACACAGAGGGTACTCAAGCTGAGGATGGAGGGGGTGCAATGCTTATCCTCATTGCTCCTCTTTGGCTTCAGCATATCTGGCACTCCCTGCTACAGCAGCTGGCAGTGGAACCTTCGGTACCTCTATCACTGTGCAGGGGACTGCTGTCACAAAGCAAGGGGTTTCTGGTTCATCTGGACCTGAAGTCCCTACATCTGCGCGCATGACTCCTGAAGACATAGCCGTGGCCCACTTTGGGGCATCATCTAAAGTGGCCGATGTTCTGGTGGCTGCCAGAAACCTTCCACCAGACATATATTTTCTTTGAAATGAAAACGCTTTATGCTATGGGCTGCTTCCTAACAGCTGGATCATTTTAATTGTCTGGTCAATGCAGTATACCTGATCTTCTTTGGGGGTATCTTGGTCATTAGGTTACACCGTCGGTGAATGGGGAATACACATGGAAGATTTTCAGCAGTACAACTGGGCCCATCCACTCCATTGACGTCGACAGCCGATGTCGCAAACCCTATAAAGGTGCAGGCGGGCCCGCGCCCTCCTCAGATCTTTCCCACTGTCGTCTTGCAAGCACGGTCTCCACAGAAGAGCCGTCACAGTGTTCATACCTTTTTGCGGCCTACTGCCTTTTTTCTACACAACCCTTACAATCTCCTATTCATTCTTGTTTTTTCTTTCATGTCAAGAGTTACACCTTCAACTTCTCTCTTCTATCGCTGCCACTGCAGAAAGAAGATTGCCTCCAACAACGAGCATGCTGTGTGTTTGTTTCCTTGGGCCTGATCACAATATCTCGGACTGTGAGCTCTGCCAACAGTTTAACCAAACCACCCTTAGGTGATACAGAACGGCTCTCTGTACCTTCATGGAACAGCAGGTAGCCAGCTCTGAGCCGGGGTCCTCCGAGGTGCCAGCCAGTCAGTCGCCCTCCGGGTCCAAGAGCACCAAGGCCTCCCAGGCCAAACACAGGTCCTTGGGGAAAAGTCATAAAAAAGACCGGGATCGCGACCACTTGTCCCGGTGGCCATCCCGTTCCCAGTGAGCCTCTCCTTCTTCGGCAGGCTCTTAGTTGTCGGCGGCTGCCCTGACAAAGAGACCTGCTCTCCAGGTCCTGATTCACCCCAGACCCATATCGACAGCCTCTCTGCTCAACTCCCAGGGCTCTCGGCCGTTGACCTCCAGGTCATCATCCCCATCTCTGTTGACTGGTCTGTCGATGATGGCCTTCTTGAGACCCGACCCTTCCCGGTTGAAGGCTATGGGCTCGTCTGGAGTGCAGTCGGGTATGACGATATCAGTGCCATCGACCCTTCCTCTGGCGACCATGGACTTGAATGAAGTTCTAGTCCGCTTCACTGATGTGATTGTCGAGCAGTTTGCGGCCTTTAACAGGCCTTCATCACCAGCGCCTTTGCCGACACCTTCTTTATCGACTCCTGTTCATCGGCCCCGGGAGCCACCCAATGCCTGACCCAGATGAAGAGATCAACGTTGAGGAAGAATACCACTCTGACCTCATACATGTAGATGAGGTAGAGGAGGAAGAGCAGTATTACACTTCAGATAAGTCTACTTCCTCCTCTGTCAGTGAAGAATCTGTCAGGCATACCCCAGGCTTCTACCTGAGGATGCTTCATTCTTCAACATTATGAAGCAACTGTCTTCCACTATGGGGTTTCAGACAGAGGAGGAAGATACCACCAGGAAGGACCTGGCGGACTACCTGGAGATCCCTGAATCTCTCCCAAAGATTATTCCTCCCATGCTTCCAGCCCTCAGGAATGCAACCCGGCGCTGACCAGATATGGTGCCAGCTATGCCCTGCAGAGCTGATAAGCTCTACAATGCCCCTCATGGCATTCCTTACTTGGTTACTCAGGCTGAAATTGACTCAGTGGTCATTAAGGTGGCACGTGACAGGTCTAAGTTGCCCAAGCACCTTGGTTCCTTGCCCCCAGACAAAGAATCCCACAGGATAGATCTTTGGGGCAAAAGGGCATATACATCCTCTACCCATGGCCTGAGGATAGCAAATTACCTGTCTCACATGGTGAAATTCCAGAACACCAGTGTCAGAAAGGGCAAGACAGCTGCCCAAGCCCCTTCCTGATGGTGCCCAGAAACACGAATTGCTCCAATGCTTCCAAATCACAGAGGATGTTGGGAGACATCTTCTGAGAGCCATCTATGATTTATCTGATACTATTGCCAGGGTGGCGACCACTGGCATCTGCCTCTGTAGGCATTCATGGCTCAGGGTTTCTGGGTTTGCTGCTGATGTGCAAAACAAGGTGCTGAACACCCCTTTTAATGGCACTAAACTCTTTGGCCTAGATATCCAGGACATCATTAATGATCTGCAGGCCTCAGGTATGGCCATTTAGTCTGTCCATTCCCTTTACCACACTGAGCAGTGTGGTGGGGGTGCCCTACTTTTCGTAAGCAAGTTAACAAACCAGGCTGTGGCTCCTGTTCGGGCAAATGCAGAGCCCAGCCCTCCTTGCCTGCTTCCTCCCATACTGAAGCGGCAGTCAAGCATCCTAGGACTCAGGGTCTAGCCTCCTCCACTGGCCCTGCCTCAGCTTGACTCATTGCCGGACACCCCTCCTCCAGTCCAGGCCCAGGAGGTGGCTGTCGGAGGTCGGTTCTCCCTCCATTTGAATCAATGGAGAACCATTACATCAGACGCTTGGATCATGCAGATCATAGAGTGTGGTCATACTCTGGAGCTCATCCAGCAGCCTCCAAATACCCCCCCGCCTCCCTCAAATTACTTCCCAGCTCATCTGTCTGTTCTCCGGGAAGAAGTGCAGTCTCTCCTGTGCAAGCAGGCGATAGAACTGGTACCAAAGAGGCAGAGAAACCAGGGTTTCTTTTCAAGATTCTTCCTGGTCCCCCAAAAGACAGGAGATCTGAGGCCAATCTTGGATCTGAAAGACCTCAGTCTTTATGTCCAGTACAAAAAAGTTCCGAATGGTAACCTTACCAGGCCTGTTCCCCCTCCTCAAGTCTGGCACTGTCTATGCTCACTGGACATACAGGATGCCTACATGCACATTGCGGTCTTCCCACCTCACAGCATGCATTTCCACTTTGCCTTTCAGGGAGTGCATTACCAGTTAAAGATATTGCCGTTTGGCTTATCTTCTGCACCGTGTGTCTTTACCGAGTGCTTAAGCAGCAGTTACAACAGCCCTCAGAAGAGAGGGTCTGTATGTCTTTCCGTACCTGGATGACTGGCTTCTCAAGACCCCATCCAGGGAGCAGCTGTTGTCCACTCTGGAGTGTGCTGTTCAGCTTTTTCAGTCTCTGGGCATAACAGTCAATCTGCCCAAATCTGTGCTAGTTCAGTCCCAAAGATTATAGTACATTGGAGTGGTCCTGGACTCTGGGCAGGGAGTGACAGGATAAAATAGGACCCTGTCCCATTTGTTTTGGTGAAAGTGTTTGAATGCAAGGATGTATTCTTTCCTTTTCTGTCTCTATCTGGTTGCACAACCAAATTTTCCTGTGAGACCTCGGACTTGATCAACTCGAACAGTCTCACAATTCTTTGCCTCTCACTGTCTCAGTTTTCTCTTGCTGTTTTTCTCCCTTGCATATCTGCTAATATAAAAATATGTACAAATCACTGTATGGAATGAAACTGATTAAGGGATCACTTTTGTTTGGAAAATATTTAGCATTACTGTTGAAATGTGTATATATTTATAATTTGAGATGACTATAGAAAACTAGAGGTTGCTTGAGTGTAAATGTTAAGGCTTTTTGCAAAGGGGCCTCAGAAACATCCTGCCTGATATTTACGAGAACAGAACATTTTGCAAAAACAGAATGTTTGCTACAGGTGGGGGGTTGAGAAAGACACAAAAAGGCTAAGCCTCTACTGCAAGAGGTTTTATTACAAGAAAGATTTAATTTTGCTTCTGTACATCGTTATTATGAACAAGTTTGTATTTTTTTATGTTACTGCTCCTGCGTTTTCCCTATGCTTCCTGACCTGTGCCTTGATGACAGATGGTTTTAGAAGTGGGATTTAAGTCGTGCATAGCCTATGACAGGAGTTTTGTACATGGGTACTGGACCTAGTATCACGGAAGCACAGAGGAAGGTATGGATTCTGCAGCAGAAGTCATGTCTGAGATTGTACAGCCAGCACAAGTTATGGAACAAGAACAGGCAGTGAGAGAACCTGAAAGCCTGAAGGACTTTTTCAAATGGTGGGCTATACAACAAAAAGAGACTGAGAAGCAGAGAGAAAAAGCAATTCAGCATTTAGAAGTGCAGAGGAGAGAAGAGATGCAGCAGTGGGAGCAGTGATGGCTGGATGCCTTATAAGCTATCAAAGGCAGAGGATCCGGCACAGATCCAGATGAGCAACAAAATGCAAGCAACTTAAAGGCTATTAAACTTACAGTTGTGTTCCTCAGATGATATTGAAGCATACCTGACAACATTTGAAAGAGTTGCCACAGCCTGCCAGTGGTCAAAGCAGCAATGGACAATCAGACTGGTACCCTACCTGACAGGGAAAGCCCAGCTTGCCTGCAGCAGTATGGACACTGCACAGTCAGAAATCTATGACCTGATGAAAAGCGAAATCCTGATAAGGTACAACATCTCCAGAGAGTCCTACAGGCAGAGATTTCAGTCTTTGAGGTACAACTCTGTTGACAATCCTCGAGAAGCCTTCACCTGACTTGGAGAACTCCTGATAAAATGGATCCAACCAGACAGCAAAACAGTCCCACAGATCATCGACACATTTGCTATGGAGTAATTCATCAACATCTTGCCTACGGATGTGCAGCTGTGGGTAAAGGAACACTGACCAGAGAATAGGGAAAAGGCTATTTCTTTGGCTGAGAACTATCAAATGGCCAGACAGATGCCACAGCAGTGAGATAACAGCCAAGCACCGGTAAGAAACTCTTTTTTTCCCATTTAAATTCCAAGCCTGATAAGAACCTCTGGGGGGTGTAACAAATCTGTGCCAAAAGACATTATCTGCTTTAACTGTAGTAAGCCAGGCCATTTTGCAAGAAACTGCCGTAGTAAGGAGAGTGGCACTGGAGCAGATCTGTCCTTGGCAAACTGGGGCAAGTAGTTAACAGATGTGAAGGTGGGGGATAAGACTGTGAAGGGACTCATTGATTCGGGAAGCAGACAGATCCTAGTGCATGTTAAAGTGCCAAGAAAACACTATACAAAGGGACCAGGTACTGTTCATCTGCATGCATGGGGACACTCGATACTATCCCACCACCCAAGTGACTCTGACCGTTAAGGGTGTGTCACACCAAATGAAATTGGGGGTAGTACCAAAGTTACCTGTACCTGTGATTATTGGAAATGACTTCCCAGGGTTTACTGAGTTGATCATAGAGGGGAGTAAATCCTGATGTTTCAGCAGCTGATGTGACAAGAGCGCAAGCAAAGAAAATCTCAGATGGGGACACTTTTCCTTTCAAAGATTTTGATTTGAACTTGTTTGAGCACAGCTCCAAGATCCAGAAATCCAGGAAAGAAAGACAAAGCCTAAAGAAACTGTGGCAACAAATGACTGGACATAAAGGGTTAAAATATGAAAATGCTGAAACTAAATTGATAACTGATTGTGATTTTCTTTCAGAACAAGCTAATGATGGTTCTCTCCAGGGTTATTTTAAGCAGCTGGGGTGAAACCAAAACAGGGTGAACCAATGTTTAAAACATTTAATGGGTTACTGTACAGAGTTTGGATTAAACCTTAGACACAGGAACAGACAGAACAACTGGTTATGCCACAGAGGTGTAGAACAGAATTGTTACAGATGGCACATGATAGTCCTATGGCTGGTCACTCGGGGAGGGATTGCACCGTTGCCAGTTTGCTGTATAGATTTTACGGGCCTGAAATTCATGAAGATGTTGCTACCTATTGTAATTCCTGCGTTGAGTGTCAGCAAGTAGCCTCAGTTACAAGAAAAGACAAGGTGCCCCTGGTGCCCCTACCTTTGATAGATGTGCCCTTTGAGAGAATTGCAATGGATGTGGCTGGTCCTTTAGACAAAAGTAAAAAGGGTAATAGATTTATCCTGGTAGTATGCAACTATGCTACTGTAACCCCCCTACAAATGGGGGTTCCCAAAAGCCTTCCCAGAGCTTACTTAAGTGTTCTCTGCCTAACTGGCATTCGGGGTAATGCCGTTTGAATGTGGGCGCTGTGAGTGCGTTTAGAGCCTCTGGTACTGTCTCTTTAAGAGCTGCCTGCCTGCAGGCTTTGTTAGCTTGCAAGGGGGGGCTGTGGGTTTACTGCTTGACTCCCACTCGAGTTGCTGTTTGAATCACTCCATTTCTGCCGTCGCTAAGCGAGCAGAGGGAGCATTATTTAAGGATGTAACTGTTTTCTGGAACAAATGTAGCATGGCAGTGCAATTGCTGTTTATTTGATTTGTTTCCCTTGCAGCTGGGACTTTGTGTATTCTGCCCCTCCATTTTGGATCAGAACTGCCTCTTGGATCCAATCAGAAGGGAGGGGTGCCTAAAATGGAGTATTGAGCGACCAACCAGAATCAGGACTCTCTTTGGAGCCGGCTGGCCATAGATGATACAGCCAGTAATTCTGGGAAGTGAAGTTCTGAACTATGGCACCTTTTCTGCACCAATGAGGGCAGTATTGATTGACTGGCATATGCAGCCCTCCAATGGTATTGGGTGGCGCCCGAACTAGATTCCCTGCCCAAACTGCCAAGGAGCAGAGTCATTGGTGATCGTGAAGGTAGAAGGAGCTCTGGCTCCTGCGCTGTGCAAGTTTTCGCGTGGGAAGCGCGTGTGCAGGCCAAGAAGTCAGGCGACAGAATCGCCGTAAGGAGCGGACAAGATCCGTGGAGGAGTGCAGACAGAGGAGGCTGTATGATTACAGCTACCTACCAGACACCCTGTAGAGGACTGGAGAATCGACTTTAATCATGCTCGGTCTGTCAGGACAAGTGAAGCTGCGTTGCGTCACCTGGTTTGTGCAGTGAAAGTCATTGGGAGTCTAAAGCAGCTGCCTAGTATGGTACCCCTCTGTTATACGTATAAATGTGTGGAGAAGCGTTTGGATCACAGGCTATGTTCTGCAAGTGGTGTGAGAGAGGGATCTTTCTGCAGGAGTCGTGAGTACTAACTCAGGGTAGCTCCCTGTTAGCTGTTTATAGCAAGGGCAAGATCTGTCTGGTCGCTCCACTGGCTGCATGAACTGAGCCTGCTGGCTCCGATTAACCAATTTGGGTCTCAAATACTTGTTTTTCCATCAGAGCCCCAACCAGCTGCACCTAATAGGCTAGCCTCTTATTGCCTGGGTACCCAGAGACAGTGACTTATAGGTCTGGCCTATGCACAGTGCCCTGATATAGTAGAGTGTTAAGCTAATCAACCTGATTTCCCCCACCTGTGTTTTTTCCCCTTCAATAAATCAGATTTGTTGTTTGCAAGGTACACTGTCTGAACTGTATATTTGTGCTCCCCTCTTGTGCATGGGTTATTGTGTCCCCGCATCTTATTTTACAGGGGGTCCTCAGCACCAAGTTGGTCATTCCACCTTGGGGGTAAGTGTAAGTTGTAACCCTTGGGTGAGAGGTGTTTGTGGGCCACTAGTGGAAGGAAAGGGGGGTTGCAGTGACCCAGAGGGCTGTGACCAAGTCGAGTTTGACTGTTCCAACCCTGACCTCTGGGTGGAGGCACCCACCATTAGATCCAGGCCCCTCAACCTGCTAGTGGCGAAGCAGGCAGGGGCAGTAGCCCTTGGGATAGCGCCCTCTGGGGGTTACACTACTCAATACCCAAAAGCAGTTCCAATGCGTACTGTTACAGCCCCAAAAGTGGCAGCAGAGCTTGCCAAAATGTTCAGCAGAGTAGGCATACCTAAAGAAATCATTACTGATCAGGGTAGTAGTTTTGGTGCTGCACTGCTTAAGGAACTGTAAAGAAGGCCAGGTATCACTGCCATAAGAACCTCCCCCCCTCACCCTCAGACAGATGGTCTTGTTGAACGTTTTAACTAAACCCTAAAACGCATGTTAAAAAGGTTTGTAAAAGGGGAAGGGAAAGATTGGGACTGTTACTTGCCTTACCTACTTTTTTCTTACAGAGAGGTGCCATAGGCATCAACAGGGTTTTCACCATTTGAAATGCTGTATGGTAGGCAGCCAAGAGGGCCACTGGATGTGATAAAAGAAACTTGGGAAGATAACCCCACTCAAAAACAATCTATATCTTCTTATATGTGTGCCCTAAGAAAGAAGCTGGCAAAATATATTGAAATTGCACATGGTAATCAGGAAGAGGCTCAAAAACAGCAGAAGGTATAGTATGACCATGGGGTAAAATAAAAAGTTTCTGAGCCAGGTGAAAAGGTTTTGCTACTGTTACCCACAACAGAAAATAAGCTGTTAATGAAGTGGCAAGAGCCATATACGGTTCTTCCTAAGATATACCATGCTAACCTCCTCAAGAAATAGGTTGAAAAAAATGCCCAAAGCTGCTTTGCTAGTTTTACCAGAAACAGATAAGGAAGATATTGATGTAGCTTATGATAGACTGAAACAAACTGTAAATGCTGATGCTGTAAAGGTGAATGTTTCCTTAACATCAGAACAAACTGCAGACATTCGTAATGTGCTAAAGACATTTAATAGTACTTTTACCATGGTGCCAGGCCGAGTAAAAGGGGTTGAGCACGTAATAGTAACAAAGAATGCTCATCCTATTAAACAAAAGTCATACAGGTTGCCAGAGCGGTTAAGAGTTGATGTGCTTAAGGAAATACAAAAAAATGAAAGAATTGGGTATCATAGAGGAGTCGAGGAGTGCTTGGTCATCTCCCATGGTAATTATAAACAAAAAAGAAGGGGGTGTTTGTAACAAGGGATAAAGAAGTGTGTCCCCATGTTTCAGCCTAAACCTCATTTTGGTCTAAAACATAATGTGTTTGTGTAACAAATATTGATCTATGAAGCTGGATCATATTAAAACTTGTAAAGCTACAGGTTTAACTAAGCCACAAGCTGCAATATTAAAGTGCCTTTAATATTTGTACTAATCATTTGAGTAATAGAAAACAGGTGTCTTAAGTGTCTGCACAAACAGAAATACAGGGAGAGAGTTCAAATTATCCCTTCAGACTATTTTTAGTGTTTGTTATCAGGACAGGCTAAAAAGCTTGTATGCACATTTCTTAAGTGCAAACCTATTTCTTCCTCCTAAGACCTGAGTAACTGGTAATGACAATTATTATTATCCTTATATAGTAGTATAATTTACACTATCAATACATTTGTGCTGACAAGAGCTAGCTCATACATTAGCTAAAAAGAGAATTGCCTTTTAAGTTGATGTTTGTACTTGTTTAGTACCAATCATAGAACTCCATAGGAAACTGATAGTACTGTCTTCCACTATATAAGCAAGCCACTATACACTGTTAGTTTGAAGAATGAAGAATGAAGGATGTACCACTTGTAATTTCTCGCTGTGATTATTGTTATAATCATTACATTCTTCCGCCTTCAGCCTCATCTCCGTTCGTCTCCTTTCTAAGTATTTGTAATAGATAATTTACTAATGGTAATTTTTTCCAGTGCTACAATTGGTGCCTTAAAGACTCGGATTGCTGGTGCTGCATGCTGAGGAGGCTGCCTAACTGCTGGTTGGTTAGTCTGCAAGCCCTAATAAGAAGGTGAGGACGTTCGGAGACGTGGTGCTGCTGGCTTTAAGCGAGAGAAGAGGGTACACACAGACAGTCACAGCCACTTGACAATCAGGTGATGCATGCTTTGTATGCTTCTCAAATTGTTTTAAATATAAAGTAATGCTTAACTCTGTAGGAACTCTAGGGGCAGAGTAGGTTAGTGAAGGTGCTGGGACTTGCAAGCCGGACCTCACAAGGGAGCCATAAGACATAGCTAGACAGACCAGGGCACCAGTGCACGGGTGCACCCGGCTGTAAAGGCTAGGCAGGCAAGAAAAAGATAAAGAAAAATGAGTATGGAAACAATAATAGGTCGTTTTCTAGGAAAACACCTAAAGGGAAGCTATATGAACCAGTGCCTGATGATCAACAGGCACAATTGTATATTACTCAGCAAGTGTCCTTCGTAATGAGGGAGTAAAACAAAAGGAAATCTTTGCAAATGCATTGCAAGGGCTGTGGCAGTATAATCAGACTATTGTGTGTCGCCAGAATAAAGAAGTAGCTCAGATGAGGGATGAAAGGGATCAAAATGCTAAACAACTAGAAGAATTAACATTGATGTATAAAGATAGCATCCCAATAGATCAACACCAAGAGTTAGAGCAGCAGTGTATTAATTTTAGGACACAGCTAATAAAAGTACAAAGGGATTTGTGTCTGTTAAATAGGGATCATGCCCTTCTACAGATTAAGCTAGACCAACAGTCACAAGAGCAGGCTAGTGAAACCAGGCAACTGTATACAGAACTACAGGGTGCAATGGAGAAGATTCAAGAGTTGAGTAATATAGAAGAAGGGGTGGTAAAGGTTAACGTGACACCCGTGCAAACACGGGAATGACGGCCATCAAGGATCTCCATGTCTGCTACCACAAGGTATCAGCAAGAACAATATGTTTTAGAGCTGCAAAACAAGTGTGCTAAACATGGATTAAAAAGGGAATACGCTGAAAAAATGGGAAACAAGGAAGAGGCAGAAAGACATAAAAAGCAAGAAGATAGCTATGATAAAAAGTATGCAAAAGTAAGAGATACTTTGAGAGAGGATGATGAGGCACGTCAGGCTATGGGTAGAGAAAGTGATGAAGAAGGGCCCACTACCTCCCCACCAGGAGCTAAAAAAGAGGAATGGGTAGAAAGGGAGGAAACACAGGAAATGGAGAAGGATGGAGAAGTGTGGAAAGCAGTAGAGGTAAGTGGTAAAGACAAGAAAGGTGGTAATGCAGAGCCCCTGCAATCACCAATAACCATTAAAAGGAAGATAAAAGCCCTATAGTCAAGGATCTGACTAGAGGAAATGACCAATTTAGGCCAAATGCTAGGTCCAATTGATCACAAAACCAACCTACCTCAATTGCGCAGAAATTAAAGCAGTTAACAACCACCCTCCGCTTAACCAACCAAGATGTATGTAGGTTGGTTATGTTTAAATTGTCCCCTGCCTTAGCAGAAGCTATGCCCGAGGAGGTCCAGGGGACACACAAAGGGGCCATGCAAAACATAAATTCATGGGCAGACTATAATGAAGTAGTTGAGGCTATCAGAAAAGCTAGAGGGGAATCTGCAAAGCAAGAAGTTGACTGGGACAGAATACTGCAAATAAAGCCACAGTCGGGAGAGGGACCATGGGTATTTATCCCTCGGCTTTTTGAGGTCTATCAGAGGTACGGAGGGCAGGATTGCCCCTCAGAAGATGATACTACCTTCCGAGACTTATGGATTAGGGCCTATGATTTAGACCCCACCCTACGGACAGTTGTAAAACTGGCTCCAACTCAGGAGGAGCGAATCACCCTCCTAGAGACTTATCTTAATGAAAAACAGCGAAAGGCAGAAGTTGCCGCTGTGACATGGACAAATGAAGGACCACAAAAAGAAACTAGAACGTGTTTTAATTGTAAAAAGCCTGGGCATATAATAAGTGATTGCTGGGCATAGGGGGGAGGTAAGGAAGGACAAGGACCTCGGCAAATGGGAAGGGGCCGGGGGCAAAAAAGGCAAGATGCAAGAGATAAACCAGGACGAGGGGGTGATAGTGCACAGGATTTGTTGGATCTGTTAAAAACAATATTAAATACAGTGGAACGAAAAAAACCAACTGCCCCGCCTCAAGAATTTGATGATGAAGACATCATCAAGCGGCTGGCAGCGATCAAACAGCTGGCTGAAGAATAAGGATGTGGAGGCCCCGGGGCCCCTGACTCACGATGGGTATGTGCGCTAACATTTGATAACCAGGGGCGACCAACCGTGCCACTTAAAATGGGAAAAAAATGGGTGATGGCTTTAGTTGATACCAGGGCAGCCATCTCATTTACTACTATGCACATACCACTGGATCCAGAAAAACCTCCCTTACAAATAGAGGGCTGTACAGGACATACAGCACAAGGGTATGTGACTTACCCACAAATAGTTGCTTTAGGAACCAAGGTAGTTGGGGAGGGAAGATTCATAGTAATGGAGGGAAGCCTCACAAAGCAAAATATAATAGGAAGTGACTTTTTAAAGAAACACCGCCTAATTATTGATTTAGTCAACAAGTGCTTGCAGCAAGTAACAGTTAAAGGGTATAGTATTACAACAGTACCTGAGAGTTATATTTGGGCTTCAGTTAAATCCAATAAAGTATATAGCCGGCCCGAGGTAAGCCAAACAGAGTTACAACAAATAATAGACAAATACCCCAGTGTCTGGGCAGTGTCTGGCACTGATTGTGGGACAGTCAGTGACACAGAAATAGCAGTGGAAGGCCCCGTCCTTGGACATGCTAAACAGTACCCCATCCCACAGGAGGCAGTAACAGGAATAGAACCAGCAATTAATGATTTATTGTCCCAAGGGTTATTGCAACCTATTTGCTCAACAGCAAATAGCCCTATATGGCCCGTTAAAAAACCCAATGGAAAGTATCGTCTAACTATAGATTACAGAAAATTAAATAAAGTAACTCCACAAGTTAGCCCCATTATAAGTATGGCAATTGAAATGTTTAACAAACTTAAACCCACAAGTAAAGTTTTTTCGGTCCTCGACCTGGCAAATGGATTTTGGTCCCTGCCCCTCAGCCGACAAGATCAGTATAAGTTTGCTTTTACTTTTAAAAATCAACAATACACCTTTACTCGTTTGCCCCAGGTGTTCCACTCCTCCCCAACGTTATTTCATCGCTATGTGCAACAAGTACTCCAAGAGGAGGGGTTGGAACATGAGGTAATTCAATACGTGGATGATTTGTTGTTGCAAAGCAGAAATATGGCAGAGCACGCCCAATTATTAGACTGAGTGCTTAAAGCCCTAGCTAAAAGAGGTCTTAAAATTAATCCAGAGAAAGTACAAATTGCTAGGCCAGAAGTGACATTTTTAGGAACCATAGTGTCAGAGAAGGGTAGGCGTGTAGACCCTGCCAGGGCTACCCTTATACAAAAGTTACCTTTACCAACAACTGTAACAGGGCTTAGGAAACTGTTAGGAATGACCAATTTTTGCAGAGATTATATTGAAGGGTATTCTGAGATCACTAAGCCGTTGTATACGTTACTTCGAGATAACCCACAAAAAGAGGACAAGCTAATATGGGAAGGGGAAGAGTTGCAGTGTTTTAAGAAATTAAAGCAAGCAAGCGTTAATGCAAGCTTCAGCTTTAGCCATCCCAGATCATGCAAAGCCATTTATAATACAAGCTGTAGCAACAGATGACACTATAAAGCAGTCCTATTACAAAATCGTTGGGATAATTTGGTCCCAATAACATACTTAAATCGACAGTTGTCTAAAGTGGAACAAGGTTTTAGCCAGTGTGAAAAAACATTATTGGGAATAGCGTAGGCAGTACAAGCCTCTAAGAAAATAGTTGGATTTAGGCCCTATAATTATCCAAACAACTCACACGCCCATTAAATTGTTAGTGGAAGGAAAGGCAAAGGAGTCAGCCATAGCAGGCTAAGTGGCTGCTAGCACTACAGGATAAACAAGTTACAGTACAAAACTCAATAAGCCCCACATGATGCAGTACTGGACTACCAAGGAGAACCCCATGATTGTGGGAACTCATGCAACAGGAGGCATATTTGTCCCCCTTTGTAGAGAAACATGGAGATGACAAAGGTCATACAATGTTGTGTGTTGATGGATCGCGATACTGGGAAAAAGGAAATGCCTATACTGGGGCGGCTGTGTATTTTAATACTGGGGATGATGATAAAATTAGGCCACTAAATCAGCAGCGGTTGCTCATTAAATTATCACCAGGAGATTTGTCTCAGTACGCAGAATTGGTAGCCATATATGAGGCAATAAAGGTAGTCCCATACGGGCGCATCACAATTTGTACTGACTCACAGTTTGCTATAGGCTCGTTAACCACATGGTTGCCCATATGGGCTAGAAGGATATGAAAACAGCTACAGGGGAGCATGTGCGACATAGACAGCTTTTAAAAGCAATTTTAAAGGAAGGGGAGAAGCTCCCAGGGAGAATAGCTTTAGTTAAAGTAAAAGCTCATACTAACAGTAAGTATGGAACCTTCGAGGAATGGGGAAATGAGAAAGCAGATAAATGGGCTAAAATCACTGCCAAGGAAGGGGAACCTTGGAAGGGCATCAGACCACAGGATAGCCAAGGCTCAAGTGGTGTTAGTGAGGTTAAAAGGGTGGATACTCCGCCTAACTTACAGGAGCTCCAAAAACAGGACCAGTGGATACAAGAGAAAATAAAACAAGTGCAAATGGATCCACAAGATCCATGGGGCCTTCACAATAATAGATAATGTTTTATATCAAAGGATGGAAGACAAAATCCCAAAGTGGGTAAAGCCTGACCTCTGCGACATTGTATTAAAACCATCGTGTTGCAACACATTGGCCCCGACATATCTAAAACTGTCCGACCTGTACTACAGATATGCTTATGCCCAGCAGGACCCTAGCGAGAAAATACCCCCTACAGCGATTACCTTTAGCTGAAGGACCATGGATGCATTCAAATTGATTCGTTGGGCCATTGCCCACTAAAGGGGATATAAGTATATGCTGGTAGTGATAGATATGTTCTCAAAATGGGTAGAAGCATTTCCAGTTAAGAGTGCTAATGCTATAACAACAGCTCGAATTTTATATACGCAAGTTTGTGCTAGGTGGGGATTTCCTAATATCATAGAATCTGATAGAGGAACTCATTTTGTAAATCAAGTGATGCAGGAAATGTGTAAGATAATGGGAGTTCAACAGCGACTACATTTGTCATATAGGCCTCAGGGATGGTTGAAAGATTAAATCGGACCTTGAAAAATGCCCTTAAAAAGGCAGTGTTGGATAAAGAAAGGACTGGGTTACACACCTCCCGGGGATTTTGATGGCCATTAGAGGGACAGTCCAAGCTAGTACAGGATTAACCCCTTATGAATTGATGACAGGAAGAAAAATGAGGTTGGTTCACCCACAGGATGTACCCCCACCAGGCTCAGCTACCCAAAATAAGGTTAAACATGAGCAGTTTTAAAGGCAATACAGTATCAACTAGACAAATATTTAACCTTTGCAGCCAGGAACATGGCTGTGGCACATGAGCAAAATAAGCAAGGTAGACAGCTGGTAGCAGGATGGGGCTACCTATAGAGGAGGAGATGTAGTGATGGTGCGAGGTGAGACAGAAAATCCTTGGAAGGATGCTAATTGGTTAGGACCGTACCAAGTGTGCAAACAGTCCAGGTGAGGTCACAGTATATGTGGTTAAAAGTAAGTGGCAAGAAAGGGGCTGGAGGAAGGAAACAAGAATTCTGGGTACATGTTGATCAGTGTAAAAAGTGTCAAACAAAGCTGGTTTGAAAATTAAAATACTACACTTGATGTCTATAGCCATGAAGACACAAAGCATCATTATCATCGACTTGGTGACAGCCATAAGATTTTCTATAATCCCCAGCCTAAACATTAATGTGGAACAGACTAATGTCCATGTGAGTATGAACAGTCCATTACACTGTTAATCAGTTGGAACTGGGACCCTGTTGATACCAACACCTACACCCGACATGGAAAGCCACCTGGACTAAAAACAACGTACTTTCATATCTACAAACTGGTGTGTAGACATTTTTAACAGCTGGTCCAGCTGTGCATCAGAGCTCAAGACTGGATCACCGCAAAGCTACATGGACTGGGAACAGAAAAATGGATCTCTTGTTATAAACAGAGCCACACCAAAGGACAATGGTGTTTATGTGTTAACTCTGTCCTACTGTCTTTGGGGTGATAACAGTGTTTGTAACTATGCTTGTGTAAACAACTCATTACGTTTTGTAGTCTCAGATGCCATATACTTAACTGTAATACCAACCGAATGCCCAAATGTGACAACAGGGCCAGAGAGTGGACTTACATCAACGCCTATTGATCAAATACTTGTAAATAATGTAAAGTACAGTAGAGTGCATATAAACTTAGATTTTTCTGCTTGGAATATAAATGTTAACAGTAGTTGTGCATACACTGGTGTGTCAATGTTTTATGCCACCATGTTAATTGACATGTTAAGTGCCTTCATGCCAAAACAGGAGCATAATGGCCCCTCTTATTAGTAAAGAAAGGGTTAGTAATACTAGAAAGAAACGAGATCTGTGGGAGACCTGGCTGGACTTTCTGGATCAGGAATGAGCATATGGAATAGGGCAGACCTTGAGGGCCATTAAGGGTACCAAGACCAGTTTAATACTAACACTGGAGAAAGGGTCTTGCTACCACTTACATTAGGCCAGCAAGGTTTAGCAATGGAAGAGCGTTTATCTGTGTACAATATACATGAGGTAGGCCGTTTGTTTAAAGAGGTAGAGCACAAAATTAATGAAGTTGTGGTAGAACATAATGAAGAAGTTTTAATAATAGCATAAATACAGCTATAGTGTGTAGTGCTTATGGATCTTATGTTTTAACTCAAGTTAGTCAATTGTTACAGGAGATTACTAATAATCAATTGCCTAATCAAATTTCTGACGCACAGTTAAAATTGTGGTATTGTCCAGATTGAGTCAATGTTAATGATAGTAAGTGTATAACTTTTTGTGTTAAAGCTCGAGCCCCACCTATGTGGTGGATTCGTAAGGTAACCAAAGTATATGTTAAACCACAAGTGTTTAGACCTAACAGTACGCTTAGTAGCACCATGAGGGTGTCCCTCGTGGTAAGACTACCTCAAGTTGAGTATAACAAGGAGGTGTACTCCCAAATAGTAAAAGTACACTCTGTAGGGTATTTACAAGGCCAGTATTATGCATATCGAATTTCACCCCCAGAGATCCTAGTACGTAGTAATGATGGGTCCTGGGTAGCGCCAAACTTACATTGCTGTGAAGAAATAAATAGTCAATGGATATGCCAGTGTGATGTCATGTCACAAACGCAACCCATCTGTGGGGAAATTCCCATGGGTCAAGCTGAAAATAATACTGCCTTGTGCCCTATCCAGTTAAAACGATGGTATACCCCACAAGTAGTTGTAACCTATAATAGTACTAACCAATACTGTGTTGCTACAAATACACCCATCTTATTTTATGAAGGACAAATGTGTACTATTCACAACCCAAACTTTTGTATTATTCACAAACATAACGTGTATATTGGTGACAAGGTGTTGCACCCTATTACTAACCTGGAGGATGAAAATTATAATGTGACATTTGATACCCCACACCAAGCATATGATATTAACAAGTATGCACCATCATTTGGAGCTGTGATACCTCTCCTGTCTCTTAACGTGCAGTCACTTTTAAATCGGAAAGATACTCATTTGATACAAATACAAAATACCGCTCATAAGGCACAAGTAGTTGTAAATGAATTGCTCAGTGAAAGTGATAATGAGCACTTAATTTATAGCTATGCAGGGGGACCCTTAGGAGTCCTGTCTTTTAAAGTTTTACTTGTGTTGCAAGTGGTCTTAGTGTTTTTGGTAATTATAGGCCTGTGTCGCTTAAGACTTACTATTCGTAAAGTACGTAATGAGATGTACATGCTCCGAGGAGCTGCACTGTTGCACAAATAATAATTAAGAAACATAGGGCCAAGGGGGGCTTGTAACAAGGGATAAAGAAGTGTGTCCCCATGTTTCAGCCTAAACCTCATTTTGGTCTAAAACATAATGTGTTTGTGTAACAAATATTGATCTATGAAGCTGGATCATATTAAAACTTGTAAAGCTACAGGTTTAACTAAGCCACAAGCTGCAATATTAAAGTGCCTTTAATATTTGTACTAATCATTTGAGTAATAGAAAACAGGTGTCTTAAGTGTCTGCACAAACAGAAATACAGGGAGAGAGTTCAAATTATCCCTTCAGACTATTTTTAGTGTTTGTTATCAGGACAGGCTAAAAAGCTTGTATGCACATTTCTTAAGTGTAAACCTATTTCTTCCTCCTAAGACCTGAGTAACTGGTAATGACAATTATTATTACCCTTATATAGTAGTATAATTTACACTATCAATACATTTGTGCTGACAAGAGCTAGCTCATACATTAGCTAAAAAGAGAATTGCCTTTTAAGTTGATGTTTGTACTTGTTTAGTACCAATCATAGAACTCCATAGGAAACTGATAGTACTGTCTTCAACTATATAAGCAAGCCACTATACACTGTTAGTTTGAAGAATGAAGGATGTACCACTTGTAATTTCTCGCTGTGATTATTGTTATAATCATTAAATTCTTCCGCCTTCAGCCTCATCTCCGTTCGTCTCCTTTCTAAGTATTTGTAATAGATAATTTACTAATGGTAATTTTTTCCAACGCTACAGTGTTAGAATCTGCCTTGATTTCAGGAAACTTAAGTGTCAGAATTTGACAGTTATCCTGTGCCCAGGATAGATGATTTGGCGGACAGACTGGGGAATGCAAAGTATGTCAGTACCCTCGATCTCACCAAGGGTTACTGGCAAATACCTTTAGCTAAAGAATCCAGAGATAAAACTGCATTTGCCACCCCCTGTGGCTGTACCCCTAGTGTAACCCTTGGGTACCTTGTATATGACTGTAACCTATGTGTACTCTGTTTAATGTTCTGCACCTGTACTTTTCTCACTGTTGTAACCATGCTATGTAACTCTGTCTACCGCCCCACGACGAGGTGCCTTTGTAAATGAGTCCATGACTCAGGTTGTAAATCTGACTTTTCTAATACATAAATAAACTATAGGATTCTATCAGTTCACCACCATGCCATTTGGTTTACATGGTGCGACGACTACATTCCAGTGGTACATGGATGTAATTTTATCCCCTCACACTGGTTATTGTGCTGTGTACCTGGATGATGTTGTGGGGTACGGTCCTGACTGGAAAAGCCACCTGGGACACCTACGAGCAGTTATCCAAGCTATCAAAAATCCAGGTCTGACTATTAATCCTACTAAGTGTGCATTGGGCATGCAGGAAACTAGATATTTGGGCTATGTGTTGGGAAATGGAGAAGTTAAGCCAGAGATTTCTAAAATAGAAGTTGTAGCTAACAGCCCTGTACCTAAAACAAAGAAACATGTCAGGTCATTTTTAGGGCTGGCTGGTTATTATCGGAGATTTGTTCCCAACTTTGCCGAGTTAGCTACTGCCCTCATTGAACTCACAAAGAAACGGTACCCAAATAATGTGAAATGGACCCCAGAGTGTGATGAAGCTTTTCAAGCCATTAAGGCTGCATTATGTTCAGCACCTGTTTTAAGAAGCCCAGACTTTGAGAAACCATTTCTGTTACAAACAGATGCATCAGAGGTAGGCCTAGGTGCAGTCCTGAGTCAAAATGTAGATGGGACAGAACATCCTATTCTGTACATAAGAAGGAAGCTGCATGACAGAGAGAAAAGGTACTCCACTATTGAAAAGGAATATTTAGCAGCAAAGTGGGCCATGGAGTCCCTTAACGTTTATTTACTAGGAACTGAATTTGTTTGTGTAACTGATCACAATCCTCTGTTGGCTTAACCAGATGAAAGATAAAAATTCCAGAATCACAAGGTGGTGCTTGGCACTACAGCCATTTAAATTCATGGTGATTCACAAATCTGGTAAAGAGAATAGCAGTGCTGATTTTCTGTCAAGATATGGATCAGGAACTGAGGGTTCTGAAGGTTGAAAAAAACAAAACACATGTATGTGTTTAAACTTTACTGTTTGCTGATCTGTTATACAAGAAAAAAAAATCCTGAATGCACATGTGCTTTATGTTTGAAAGCAGCAAATGTTATTAGAGAACAGAAAGTTTTGGAAACCTGTCTAATAAAACAGGTTCCCTCTTAAGGAGGGGGGGTGTATGTGACAGAGTGGAATAGGACCCTGTCCCATTTGTTTTGGAGAAAGTGTTCAGATGCAAGGATGGATTCTTTCCTTTTCTGTCTCTTCTCTATCTAGTTGCACAACCAAATTTTCCTGCGAGACCTCGCACTTGATCAACCCGAACTGTCTCGCAATTCTTTGCCTCCCACTGCCTCTCAGTTTTTTCTTGCTGTTTTTCTCCTTTGCATATCTACTAATATAAAAATATGTACAAATCACTGTATGGAATGAAACTGATAATGGGATCACTTTTGTTTGGAAAAATATTTAGTATTACTGTTGAAATGTGTATATATTTATAATTTGAGATGACTGTAGAAAACTAGAGGTTACTTGAGTGCAAATGTTGAGCCTTTTTGTGAAGGGGCCTCAGAAACATCCTGCCTGATATTTACGAGAACAGAACATTTTGCAAAAACAGGATGTTTGCTACAGGTGGGGGGTTGAAAAAGACTTAGGCCCTGTTCGCACTGGGGCATTTGAAACGGTTCTCAACACTTGAACCATTTCAAATGCATGCTGGCCTGGATCGTTTTTGCACATAACCCGCTTGTAGATCAGAATTTTGGAAGTGTGCTTAAACCCTGATGAGACCTGGGCTTGAGCACACTTCCAGAAAATCATTTAAAAATAAAAGCGATTTACCTAGAGTGCAAACGCACCAGCTCGTATCCTTTTAATGCACTTCAATCGAAAGGATCACGGTAAGCAGCTTTCCATGCTGCTGAATTCGGTTCATAGTGGGCACGGATCTCTGGCGCAGTGTGAACGCTGTAAAATGCATTGCCTGATGTGGATCACAGGAAGGGGGTTGCAGTATGAACGCTATAGCATGGTAAGTGCTAATCCACTTTTAAAAACGTTTTGCGAAACCGTGCTGTAGTGCGAACAGGGCCAAAAGGCAAAGCTGCTACTGCAAGAGGTTTTATTACAAGAAATATTTTATTTTGCTTCTGTACCTAGTTATTATGAACAAGTTTCTATATTTTTTATGTTACTGCTCCTGGATTTTCCCTATGCTTCCTGACATGTGCCTTGATGACAGTGGGAATTACTTCCTACCGCAGAGCAGAATGCCTCATATCCCAAACACAGGAGGTCACCCAGAGTCGGTACATCCCTGCCAGGCTATATCTGTGGCTCCTAGGACTCATGGCTGCAGCCATTCCTATGGTCCCACTAGCCAGACTCCACATGCACACCCTGCAGTGGATCTTCAGGGTGCAGTGGAACCAGAGAACAGATGATTTGGATCAACTACTGGCAGTCCTTCCCCAGTATGCAAGGTACTTCAGTGGTGGATGGTCCGCTTGAGCCTCCTTCAAGGGGTCCCTTTCCAGCTTTCTTCCCCGAGTCAGATCCTAACCATGTATGCCTTGGGTCAGGGCTGGGGAGCACACCTGAGTCTCTTCCAGACCTGGGGCTCTTGGTCTCAGTTGGAAACCTCCCTGCATATCAATGTCCTGGAGATAATGGCGGTGCTCTACACCATGCAGGCCTTTTAGGTACACCTTGCTCCAGGTCAGCTGCTAGTGCAGATGGACAATCTGAGTATAGTATACTACATCAAGCAAGCAAGGGGGGGATACTTATTCATACCCCCTATGCAGGGAGGCCATGAGAGTGTGGTACTGGGCACTGGATCACAGTCTGACACTCTCAGCGGTCCATGTGCCAAGCATGCTAAACACTCTGGTGGACAGTCTTAGCCAGACTCAGTCCAGCATGCACGAATGGGGCTCCTTTCATCCATCGTGGAAGACTTTTTTTTTTGTGCCTGACTCCTAATCCCCAGGTTTCGGAGGTTCTTGTCCCCTGCACCACTCACTGCCCCCCACCACCATCACCAGGCTTACCCCCCCAGGCAGGGCTTCCAGGTGTGCGTCCCACCCCCAAGGAACTTGGTTTCTAGCCCAGTATTGCCCCCCCAAGGTGGGGTTACAGGAGTGGGCCCCCCCTTGGTCTGCAGCAGGAACAGTGGTGGAGACTGGGTCTGTCATTAGCAGCCGTCATTTTGTGAGAGAGTTTGTCCTGGGGGTTGGGGTGTGCAATGATGCCAGTGTCTGCCCTGGCCCCCCAGCATATGGCACCGGGACCCCAGCCTCTGCCAGAGGTCCGCATGGTGCCGGACACTCTTTCCCTCCTCCCCGCCGGAGAAGGAGAACAGCCCCTGAGATACCCAATCCTTCTCCCTCCGACTGGCCCTCCGACTCCTGAGTCCATCCCGAACCCAGAATGTCGGTGCCACAGGCAGGTGCCTTGCTGCTATGCTGGTGGGCCAGCCATCCATCATGGAAGACTTGTTCAACAGATGGGGTCATCCAGAATTGGACCTTTTTGTGTTCCCACTCAACACAAAACTGTCCAGTTCTGCTCACTAGATCCAGGGCCTGGAGTTTTCTGGTGAGACGCATTGTCCCTCTCCTGGAGTGGGAGGTTCCTCTATGCACTTCCTCTAATTCAGAAGGTACTAATCAAGCTGCAGATGGAAGGGGCCAGCATGATTCTTTTAGCTCCATTCTGTCCTCAGCAGATATGGTTTCTCTTACTTCAGCAACTGGCAGAGGAACCTCTGGTCCCTCTTCCCCTCTGCAGGAACATACTGACCCAGGATCAGGTGACCCTGGTCCATCCCAACCTCATGTCCCTTCATCTGTATGCTTGGGTCCTGATGGCATAGCCATCTCCAGGTTCGGGGTCTCTAACAGAGTGGTGGACATCCTAGTGGCCCCCCAGAAGCCTTCCACTTGAGCCACATATGCCATGAATGGAAGCGGTTTGCCATCTGGGCTGCCAAACATAGTTTGGACCCTTTCACCTGCTCGGTGAACCATATCCCAGACTACCTGATCTCTCTTTCTGACTCAGGTCTCCAGTACTCCTCCCTCAAGGTGCACCTTTTGGCTATTTCTGCTTTTCATGAGCCCATGGGTGGCTGCATCATTGCTCAGCTGGATGTCTCCAGTACCCTTCTAAGGGGAATTCTGCATCTGAACCCCCCCCATCCTTTCTCCTGTCCCAACTTGGTTGACATTGTCTCCTTTTGAGCCAATCGCAACTTGCGATGTACGCTTTCTCTCTTGGAAAGCATTATTTTTAGTTGCTATTACTTCTGCTCAAAGAATTTCAGAGCTTCAGGCCCTCTGATGCGAGGAGCCCTATTTGATTTTTCACAAAGGCAGGGTATCTTTGCACACAAATCCTGAGTTCTCCCTAAGGTGGTCTCAGAGTTTACACTCAACCAGTCTATCCACCTCCCTGTTTATTTTCTTGAGTGTGCCAATCCAGGGGAAGCACTGCTCCGTACGTTAGATGTGTGCAGAACTGTGAAGTACTACCTGCTTCCTACCAAAGAATGTAGAAAATCCTTCACCCCAGTTAGAGAGGGTGCTGCTGTTTCTAAACAGTGTTTATCGAAATAGTTGGCAAATTGCACTGTGTTCTGCTGCAACAAGTATGGCAAAGAATTGCCTGGAGCTGTCAAGGCTCATTCCACAAGAGGCATGGCTACCTCTGTGGCTTGTTTCCGAGGGGTCTTAGCCACTGACATCTGTGCTGCTGCCACCTGGAGTATCGTTCATACTTTCACCAAGCACTATAGTCTGGACATTGCCTTAAGAGCCCGTGCAGGTTTTGGCAGGGGTGTGCTGCAGGGCCTCCTGTTTTAAGTTTATGGTGAGTCCTCCTCCCAGACTGTTTGTTTGCACCTGTAACTGCTTGGGACTTGTTCCTATGTGATACCTGATGACTAAGATAACCCTGTAGAGGAACAGTTATGTAAGAACTTACTGTAACAGTAGATCTTCGAGGAGATCTTTGTCATCAGGTCTGCTTTCACCCTCACCATCCCCCTTCTTGGGGCTCTTGTCTAGGAACTGGCTGTCTGTGGTGTATCCAGCCTTTTATATAGGTCTGGAAACCGCTCTCCTTGGTCTCCCATAGCTAGAGCTATGCTTCCTTTGTCTCTGGGGGAAAGAACTGAGGAGGGAGTGGGGCCGCTCACGCCTTTATAGTGTTGGTGAGGTTGACGGCATGGGCAGCCCCAGTTGTACTGCTGAAAATCTTCTGTGTTGATCCTGTTTCACCAACAGTGAAGTTTCTACAGTGTGACCTGATGACTGAGATACCCTCGAAGATCTACTGTTACGGTAAGTTCTTATGTAGTTTTTCTTTTCAGGAATGACTAATTGTAGAGGCAGTGGGTCCTGGGTTCCACAGAATGAATAGCAGGCCCCAGCCCTGTAATGATATGGATGTAACCACTGTCATGAGGGGTCCAGATAGGTAGGGGGCAATAGAGCCCCAGGAGGTTTGGAGAAACAAGGCTCTGGCTGTAATACTCCCAGAGTGTTCAATAAAGATAATTGTGAACTTTTATCATGGGGTAGGTCCACTCATTACATGGTGTCAGAGAAATGGTAGAATTCTAGCCTAACATGGAAGGACTAAGGTCACCTAATCCACTAATAGTGGAGAGAAATATCGCAGATAACTGGACGAAATGGAGACAGAAGTTTGAATTGTATATGACTGCATCAGGTATCTAAACGAATCTAAAAGTGCAAAGCTGCACGCGCTATATTATCGTTATCAATGAAGCCCTGGAAATATACAACACGCTCGATTTTGAAGAAGCGAAGACAAAGAAGATGTAAAGGTACTTATTGAAAAGTTCAACCAACACTTTACCCCAAAAAGAATTGTTACGTTTGAGAGGCACATATTCAACACACAAATGCAGGCACCAGGGAGACAATTGATCAATAAGTCACGGAACTTAAGACTAAAGCCAAGTCATGTGAATATGGACAGTTGTGCGACAGCCTAATAAAAGACCGAATAGTAGTTGGAATTTGGGATGACCAATTAAGAGCAAGGCTACTTAGGGAAAAGACTTAGACTTACCAAAAGCTGTACAAATTTGCTGCGTAGCAGAGACGAGCCGAGCACAGATAGATCAGATGCAGGGAGCACAGGCGGAACCCTCGGTGTACGAGATTAGAGCAACTAAGGGGTCCAAGCATGGAACACAGCCGAAAATAGTGCTCCAAGAAATAATACAAGACTGCAGCTACTGTGGCAGAGAACATAACAAAGGTAATTGTCCAGCATATGGAGAGAAATGCAAAAATTGCGGAAAAAAGAATCATTTTTCAAATAAATGCATGTCAAAACAGCAGTCATATCGAAAACAAGTACACAGAGTGGAAGAACAGTCAGATTGAGAAACTGAGTTCTATGTGGACATGGTGAAATCAAATGATGGGGAAGACTGGGATGTGGACATCTTGATGAATAGACGGAAAGTAAGATTTAAAATTGATACTGGAGCACAATGCAATGTGATTCCCCAATCAGTGCACAGTCATTTTTGCACCAAGTTAGAGAAGTCAAAGGCAAAACTGATCACCTCGCGGGGCAGTGTTTGAAGCCTAAGGGAAATGCAAACTATTAGGAGAATACAAAGGGAAGTATCACAACATTGAATGCCAAGTACTGGAGGAGAATGTACAGCCATTGCTGGGGCTAAAAACATGTGTACAAATGGGGCTCATTAAGAAGATTGGAGAAGTAAAAACCCTACAAGACAAAGACATCCAGGAACAGTTCACTGATGTATTTGAAGGACTTGGATGCATCGATGGAGAACAACACATTAAAGTCAGACAGGATGGACAGCCAGTGGTACACGCCCCCCGTAATGTACCGGTGGCTCTCAGAGATAAAGTGAAGGAAGAGCTGAGGAGAATGGAAAAATTGGAGATGATAGAAAAAGTGGAGGAGCCTAGAGCCTGGGTGAACAACATGGTCACAATATGGAAACCTGAAAAAAAGAAGGTGAGGATATGCATGGATCCAAATGATTTAAATGCAGCCATTGAAAGAGAACACTACCCAATGAGAACAATTGAAGAGGTGGTGGCAAGAATGCCAAGAGCAGCAGTATTCACAACGCTGGACGCACAGTGCGGATATTGGCAGGTAAAATTGGACAAAGAGAGCACAAAGTTATGCACATTCAACAGTCCCTTTGACTGGTTTGCCTATAAAAGGCTGCCATTCGGGATCAGTTGTGCAGGAGAAATGTTCCAAAGGATTATGATACAAATGTTTGAGGACATGGAAGGTGTGGAAGTGATAGTCGATGACATACTGATATGGGGCGAAAATGAAGAACAACATGATCAGAGACTGGAAAAAGTGATGAAAAGAATAAGGGAGAAGAACATCAAGCTGAACCCACCGAAATGCAAATTCAAGTCAAGAGAAGTCAGCTACATGGGACACACCCTAACTGCCAAGGGACTTAAGCCAGACCCAGAAAAAGTAGAGGCAGTAAGGAAAATGCACAAACTCAGCAACAAGACAGAACTACAGCAGTACCTAGGAATGATTACGTACCTTGGAAAATTCATTCCACATCTGTCCACTGTCACCGCCCCACTTCGAATACTTCTTGAAAAGACAGCAGAATGGAGCTGGAACAAGCAACAAGACCAAAGCTTTGACAAGCTACAAAAGATGATTACGGAAACTCCTGTCCTAAAATTCTTTGATGCTTCAAAGCCGGTCAAACTAAGTGTGGGCGCTTCCAGCTGCGGCATGGAGCAGTGTTACTTCAAGAAGAGTGCCCAATAGCATTTGCATCAAAAGCATTCATAGACACTCAAAAGCGATCACTACAATCGAAAAGAGCTGGCGTCATTATATTTGGCTGTGAAAATTCTACCAGTACATTTTGGCAGAGAATTTAAGGTTGAAACAGACCACAAACCTTTGGAAGTGATCTTTAAAAAACCTTTGGCCGAGACACCACTCAGACTACAAAAGATGCTTCTCAAGCTCCAAAAATTCAACATGACTGTGAAATACAAAAAAGGAAAGGAACTGTATGTGGCAGACACCCTAAGCCGAAACTATCTGAAAAACACAGAAACTGATGACACAAAGGACGACATTCAGGTGTGTGCTGAAATGTGCCTACCCATAGCAACCCACATGCTACAGGAAATACTAACAGAAACGGAAAAGGACCAAACACTTGAAACTGTGAAACTGCTAATCACTCAAGGTTGGCCAGAGGAACAACGGGACACACCAGATGAAGCAAGATTGTACTGGGACTACAAAAGTGAATTGACTATTGAAGATGGTCTAATATTCAAATACAACCGAATAGTGATTCCAAACAGCCTACGAAAGATGATGCTGACAAAACTGCATGCCAGTCATCAAGGGATAGAAAAAACAAAAAGGCTAGAGAGGGACATAATGTTCTGGCCAGGAATGTCTGCCCAAATTGCAGACATTATTTCCAGGTGCCCCACATGCAACACATACAGGAGACAAAACCGTAAGGAGCCCATGATAGGGCATGAGTTGCCAGAGAGACCATGGCAAAAGGTCGGCACTGACATTTTTGAGTTTGAGGGAGAGCAATACCTACTGCTAGTTGACTACTTCTCAAGCTTCATTGAGATCAACAAAGTAAGCAACATAAAGAGCCAAACCATCATTCAGATCTGCAAGCAACAATTTGCCAGACGTGGAATTGTGGATGAATTAATGTCGGACAATGGACCAGCCTATGCATCAAATGAATTCAGGAAGTTCAGTGCAGATTACGGATTCAAGCATACCACGTCCTCACCAAAATATCCGCAATCCAATGGGAAAGTTGAAAAGGCGACCCAAATAGCAAAGAACCTCCTGAACAAAGCCAAAGCAGACAAACAAGACCCCCATCTTGCATTGCTGGATTATCGCAACATGCCACTGGATGGATTACCATCACCAGCGCAGATGTTGATGGGACGTAGAACAAAAAAGCAGACTTCCTGCCGCACAAAAGCTGCTTTTAGCCAGAGAGCCAGGATGACATACGAACATGGCTAAAGAGAAATCAAGACAGAGAGAAAAAAATACTATAACAGAGAATCAAGAGTCCTGTCAGAATTGAAGCCAGGCGACACGGTGAGACTGAGGGAGAACACCCTGTGGAAACCGGCGACTATAGTTGGAATGAGCCCAGAGCCACGTTCATACATAGTGGAAACTGGAGGACAACAATTCAGAAGAAATAGAAATCAAAACAAATGAAGACATTCTAACAAACACACAGGAAGACCCTGTACCTGAAGGTCCAACGCCACCAGAACGGGAGGTGGTGACAACCCCGCAGATAACGGCCCCACAGGTGACCGCTCCACAGGAAACAGCAACGCCGGTAACTACTGAAAGATGTTATCCAAGTAGAAATCGCAAACCCAACATAAAACTGGACTTATAACACTGACAACTTAAAAGTGAAAAAAAAAAAAAAAAACAGTCCTTTGGTTAAAAAAGGAGAGATGTAATGATATGTATGTAACCACTGTTATGAGGGGTCCAGACAGGTAGGGGGCAATAGAGCCCCAGGAGGTTTGGGGAAACAAGGCTCTGGCTGTAATACTCCCAGAGTGTTCAATAAAGATAATTGTGAACTTCTATCATGGAGTAGGTCCACTCATTACAAGCCCGACCTCCTATTTTATGTCATCCTGAAATACTACCCATCTGTTCCAGTTATATGCAAGAATTTATGGGAAAACTGACTCCGCTGGTAATGACCCAACTTGACTAATCCCCCTTTCCTTCATGGGAGCATCCTCCTTCTGCCTCTTAGTGTTACTGTGGACAATCTCACCGATTAATCTGGAGTTACACCCAAGAAGTCAACAGGGCCAGGCAGCAGGAGGGCTACTCATGAGTATGTCATGGTTGACAAATAAATGGAATTTACAAACATTTAAATAAATTTTAAAGAACACTCCAGACCTGTCCACAATGGTGGAATGAAAATATTTTTTAATGGGTTGTGTACTCAGTCCTAACACTTCAAATCCCACCACACACAAGCCCAACTTCGAAATCCCAAAAATCAATAAGTCCACAAGTACTGAATGCCGACATGATGAAATCCTGAATCACAGCAGCATAAATTGTACATTTACACCTGTAACTTTCACCTCAATGCATTAAAAGTATTTTATTCGTTTCTTTGTCCACTGAGCCCCACAATTTAATTTCCAAGGCATTGTGTATTTGCATACTGTAAATGCATTTAAATAGGGGCTTGCATTTGATGTGCTACTGTCTGTAGCTGCAAAAACAATTTTTAAACTTGCCCTATCACCCGTCACATTCACCTATTTGCCTAATTACTTTTCGGTGGGCTTCACCAGATTTTAACAACGTATGAATAAAGGAAGAAGTTTTTCATATTTTAGTGCAGCTGCTGGTTTTCTATTTCAAGTTGCTAAGCACTAGAACAGTTGTTATTAGTCAGTATACCTTCTGAACCAATCACCCACATAGTCCATAATTTGATAATTTGTCCTCAGCCCAGTGGAAAGGTCTGCATATATTAGTACAAAGATGCAGGGGGCTCAGGGCTATATGAATGTTGTTGGACCAAACGCCGTGATATTCGTACAGCGAATATCTGTATTATGGAGATGCTTAACCGGATTTCGATTTGTATCACATTTCGATCTGTAACTCTAATGCAGACTCAACTAAAGTTCAGTCTATGTTTTAAGTAGGCACACATATGAAATAAAAAAAATTGATGGAAAAGTCCTAGGTCAAATGGAAACATTAACTGAAGTTCTTTACTGCAAGAAGGCAGTTTTAAAATGTGTGTCATGCAGTGACCATTTGCATGAACACAAATGGAGTGCTGAAATCATAATAAAATAGTCCTTATACACTATTCAAAAAAGTACAAATATACTCGCAGTTAAAAAAGCCCTTCTGTACTGCCACTTTAATATAGTAAAGAAACTGCATGTGACAGAAGTGATCAACTCTCAAAACCTTTTTTTTTTTTTACAGACAGTGCTGCAGTAAGGAATCTGTCAATTTCATGCATGCATCTAACCATGTCCTATGGACTATACATTCCTTTTTTAAGCACATTTATTCATCTTCATATCACTAAACTGCACTGTCAGTTTTCAGCTTACCCTTAACATGTCGGGATTTCAAATGTCGGCAAAATATTTGACAGGATTTCAAACCTGACGGGAATCCGGTGTCGGGTTTTTAGATGTTGGGCTTCTGCTTGTTGGGATTTCATACGAATCCCGTTATAAACATGTTATAGCCCTTACCATGTCAGCACATTCAGACTGCTCTGAACCATGTTCTAACATGGAAGCTGCGCATCCACATTACTGCATTTGTAATGCATGATGAAACACAGTGCTGCACTCCGGATGCCGAGAAAAAGCTCCACAAACTTGATGTTCGCAGAGATTCTATTGAGAGTGTTGGGAAGAATTTCGTGTTGAGGCTCACAGGCTGTTCCTAACCTATGCTGAAGCTGTGCTAGCTAGACAGACAGCTGCATAGGTGATTGCCTGATGGATAACCACCTACATCGCTCTGTGTTACAGTTAGACTGGGGAGGAGCCACTTGTTTGGTTGAAAACCACCAGACATACTGTTGCCTCTGTTGCTGGTGCCAGGTATGTTCCCATTTCTGAAATATGTAGGACTGCTACCTGGTTGAATGCGCACATATTTACATTCCATTACAACATCGACTTTCTCAGTCATCGAAATGCGGCTTTGCTTCTCCAGTCTCTATTTGCCTGATTTGGGGTGTGCACCTTGCCCCCTCCTCCACTGCTTGTGAGTAGTGAACTGAATCTAGGTAGTTAGAAATTAATATTCTAGGGATGTGGATATGTTGTTCATCCACACTTCTTGGCATATCCCTTTCCCCTTTAATTCTTGCCAGAAGGTCTTCAAGCTGGCTCCTCCCACCCACCCGGGTGGTATAACCCTCGGCTCCACCCCATGACGCTAGATCTTCCTTTCCGCTGGAAGATGCAGGTTGCCTCCTCTCCACTACTGCGTTTTGTAGGCCCTGGCTTCAAATGCCGGATCCTCTGAAGGTTAAAACAGATTGACCTAGTGATTTCCAATTTGTGCTGTTTGATCATTGAAGATAAATCTTCCCTGGTTTCGTCAGTGCCCGTGGGCCGGAAATGTCGCGCACTGATCCTCATACCGCGTCGATATGCTACTGCTTGGGTGTCGGCTCGCTGACTATCAGGCTTGCAAGATATGTCTCACTCTTCCATCCGAATGTCCTCGACTATCATCTCGCAAGCCTCAAGTTGGGCAGGCCCGAGAAAGGTAGTCCAGTGAAATCCAAAGAAGCCCGGTGGGCAGTCTCCATGGCTGTGGGGTCCGCCAAGCAGTTAGAACAAATGTGGGCCTTCGAGGAAGAAGTGGCGTGGGTCACGGTACTCTCCTCTTGGCCGATTTTTGTTCCTTTCAACCTGGGTTCAACGTTCTTGCATTCCTTTCGTGAGTTGTGCCAGTCTCTCCACACTAAGGGCGAGGGACTTTCTGGCTTGCATATCTCCTGGTCCCATAAAAAGGACAAGGAACCGAGAGATTCTTCATCTCAGTGGAGACGTTCTTGGCATAGTGAGTGATCTCGGTCCCAGGAAACTGCAGTCTCGACTTTGGTCAAAATTGCTTCCTCAGCTGCTGGCTTCTTGGCTTTGTCTTCTGGACAGTAGGCTGAGGCCTTGATTGATGACGTGGTTGAGATCACTCTCGATCCTGTCGCTCTGTTGTTGCCTGACAAGGCTGACAACTCTTTGACTAGGACCCTGGTCCTGCCTCTTCCTGATGAGGAGACCCAGCCAGCTGGGAATCCCATTGAGGAACTGGTATCTGATCAGGGAAAATCACCAGTTCCCCTGGTGTCTCCTGAGCGACCTACTCGGCCAGTCCAATCGAGGTCGAGATCTCAGACCCCCTCGACCGACAGGCTGAGGAGAGAGCGTACTAAAGAGGCAACACACTGTTTATCCTCATCCTCCTCAGATGAGGAGAGGCTTCGGCTGAAACTCTTGTCAATGCTACGAGGTTTTAATGTGGCAACAGCTGATTCTGTCTGGGCAGAGGCCTACTTCGGTTTCCACCCCAGCCATTACTGGGCTTTCGCATACTAGGCCGAAACTGACTCCACTTGAACTGGTGAAATCGGTTCCCCTGCCCGAGGAGCCAGCTAAACCTGACCTGGTTTGGCCAAAATCGGTCTCTCCACCGATTGTGGTGGAGCCACCGACTAAACAGCCTTCGGGAGGGGCTCCTACAAAGGATGCTCAGATGGTTCCAGGTCTTCCGCGTAGGTTATCGGTCACCCTTATGCTTGATCGCCCCAGGTGTGTAGAGGACGACCTTGGTGGCTGACCAATTTTATCCAGATTCTTTGGTTTCAGACGACACCGATCTCCACTCTCATCCGCTGGATGATGAGTCTGTTGGTAGTCTGTCAACAGAGGAGGGCCCTTCGTCATTTTTGGGGATTCTCTGACTTATTTCTGAATCTACGGGGTGCCCCTGGAACCTGACCAGAAAAGGACAAAGTACCCTCTTACAGATATTCTTCTTTTTTTTTTTTTCAATTTTTCTATTTTTGGCCCCTGCTTCCAATTATTGCTGGGACTGTCTGCCCAGTCACGGACTCTGGCTGTGGCTACTCACATTAGCCATCCTCCCTAGAACCCTTGGCTTAACCCCCAGGGTGGGGTTATGGTGCTCCGAGCCAAGGGTGCCACAAATGTGGGAGAGGCGTGAGTCAGCCTGAGAGCCAATGCAGCTGGAGTGGGTGTCATTAAGGTGGCGGAAGCAGGGAGTTTTTCTTTCCCTTTGTTCTCTCCCCCAGGAGGCAGGGATGTGCAATAATGTCCTGCGTCCACCCCGCCCCCTGAAATCTGTTGAGCGTCGGTAGCTGTGGAGCCCCTGGCCTCTGCCAGGAGTTCATCAGCGCTGAACAGTATCCCACCTCCCCCTGGAGGAGAGCAGTCCGTGGAACACTCCATCCTTCTCCCCCAGCCCTCCAATGACCCAAGTCTGTTCTCAAACCCGGGTCACTGGCACTGCAAGCAGAAATCAGACCGCTGCGCCGGATGGGCCAGCCCTCTTACAGATATTCTTAAGAGAGGGGATACCCCCATGGAAGCCTTCCTAGTGTCTGAGGACATTGTTGGCCTGGCTTTGGAGCTATGGCAGCACCCTGCCTCCTGCCCAGCACCATCTGCCCGGATGGCCCGCAAGTATGCGGTGCCCATTAGGTCCCTCTCGGGGTTCACGGAGCATCCCTTGGTGGAGGGGTTAGTAACCACTTCTGTGTTCAGATGCACAGGCAGCTCTGCTGACTCTGATAGACCTCTGGACAAGGAGTCCAAAAAACTGGACCACACTGCCAGGAAGGTCTGTGCAGCCTTCTCTCTAGGCCTCTGTCAGGCAAGCTCGGCAGTCATCATGGCGCACTTCTCCCATGCCCTCCTGGGCTCCTTGGATGAAGTTCTCCCGCACCACCCCATGGACCTTCAGACTACGGTCAAGCAGGTCCGGCACCAGGGCTGAGACGTTGCCAAGCAGCAACTTCAGAGGCCTTGGATCTCGGGGACTCTTGCACCCATTCGGCCGCATCCGCAGTTGCCATGCACTACAGGGCTTGGCTGCGGCTTTCCTCCTTTTTGGCAGATACCCAGCATAAACTCACTGAGGTTTTCCTTCCTGGGTACCAATCTCTTCGGCCCAGGTGTGGATGGTCACCTTCAGTGAACCGAGCAGTCTAATGCCACGTTGGACTCAGCTACTTCTGCACAAAAAGACACCCCTGGCTCTAAAAAGCAGTAGCAGAAGAAGAAACCTTTTTGGCACCCTGCTCCTGTGACCAGGCAGCCCTCCTTTCAGGGTGGGCAGCAACAGCAGGCACAGACTTGGCGCCCTCGGCCCAAGTCTGGGCCTCCACTGGCCCACAGACAGGGAGGTTGGGGTTCAGGCGGTTTCCAGTCTGGACCTTCTTCCTCCAAGCTTGCCCAGTGATGGGATAGGGGTTGTCACCCCTATCCCCATCACGCCAGCTCTGGGCCCTCCCATGGGGGGTCGGCTCCATCACTTCTTTTCCACCTGGTCTGCTGTTACCATGGACAGGTGGGTCTTAGAAGTGGTCGGCCAGGGTCTGCCTCTACAGTTCGAGCAGTACCCTTCCAGCCAAGCCTGCACCCCACGAGAGGGGAGAGTATCAGCCCACATTTGGTCGACTCTGAGAGACAACATAGCCCAACTCTTCCTCAAGGAGGCAGTGTTTCGAGTGGCAGATCCTCCAGTCAACCCAGGGTTAATTTCCAGGTACTTCCTGGTCCCGAAGTGGACAAGGGGCTGGCACCCCATTCTAGATGTGCACGACCTGAATCAGTATCTCAGGCCACACATATTCAGGATTGTAACTCTGACCCAGATCATGCCATCCCTGGACCAATACATGTGGTTCTGCTCACTGAATCTACAGGATGCATTCTTTCACATCTCAATCTGTCCGTCCCACCAGCAGTTCCTCCACTTCAGAACAGAGGGAACCCTATGTGAGTTCTGAGCCATGCCATTTAGCCTGTCATTAGCCCCATGGGTCTTCACCAAATGCATTGCAGTGGGGGCAGCCCATCTCAGGCATCAAGGGTTTAGAGTGTACCCGTACCTTGATGATTGGCTCTTAGCAGGTTCCACCCAGCAAGAGGTGGTGAGGTCCAGGGACCTGGCCTTCCAGACTTGCTCTCAACTTGGCCTCCTGATCAACAAGGTCAAGTCTGAGCTCGTGCCATCTCAGGTGATTTGCTTCATTGGGGCAGAGCTTGACTCTTGCCAAGCCAGAGCACAGCTCCCAGTGGATTGGGCAGAGGTCCTCTCCTCCTTTGCCCAATCATTTCTGGTTGGGCACTTGCGCCCTGCCCAGGACTTTCTGCGCCTTGTGGGTTACATGGCAGCCTGCATCACCATGGTCCATTGGGCACCGGCTGCCCAGTGGAGGCAATGCCTGGGTCATTTCGACCAGCTGATCACTATGACCCAGAAGATGTGGGACACTCTCCAGTGGTGGACCATCCTAGACCATCTGCAGGAAGGGATACCATTTGTCCATCCCAAGCTGATAGTCGTCCTCATGACCGATGCCTCTGTCATGGGCTGGGGAGCCCACATTGGGAACAACAGGGCCCATGGGTTCTAGACCCCCGAGGAATACCGATACCACATCAACCTGTTGGAGCTCAGAGCGGTCAGACTGGCATTGTCAGCATTCATTCAGCAACTTCGGGGTCAAGTGGTTCAAGTCCAGACGGACAATACCACGACCATGTACTACTTCAACAAGCAGGGCGACACACACTCCTGGCTGTTGTGCAGGGAAGTGCTCCGCATCTGGATACTTGTGAGCTGACTGGAGGCAGATCTCCTAGCCATCCACGTGGCAGGAGCCTCGAATCAACTGGCAGATGCTCTCAGCCGCATAGGTGAGACATCCCATGAGTGGTCTCTCCATCCAGAGGTAGCTCACAGCCTGTTCTCCCACTGGGGCAAACCGATGGTGGACCTGTTTGCCTCCAGGGGAAAACACCAAGCTGAGGCTGTTTCATGCCCACCCCCCTCAGCAGGGATCACTGCAGGGGGGTGCCTTCTCGAGGCCATGGACCCCAAACCTCTTCTACACCTTCCCTCCATTTCCCTTGATCCACAAGGTGCTCCTCAAGGTGAGGAGGGACAAGGTGCAGGTGATCCTGGTAGTCCTAGATTGGCCCCACCAGTTCTGGTATCCAGGTCTCCTCAGCCTCAGCAACAGGCTCCCGAGGCATCTTCCAGCACGCCCAGACCTGATATCTGTCAGTCAGGGGAAGGTATTCCATCCAGACCTTCAATTCCTGCACCTGACAGCCTGGTACCTGAGTGGCCAGAGTTCCAGGCTTTGGGTCTGTCTGAGGATGTACTCACAGCAGTGGAAGCATCCAGGAAGGAATTGGCCAGAAAGTGCTTTGCCTTCAAATGGAAAAGATTTTCTATTTGGTGTCAGGGCAAGGGCCTGGACCCTCTGTGCTGTCCTGTGGCTAGCATTTTAGACTTCCTTTGGTCTCTCTTTCCAAAGGGGGTCTTCAATCTTTGACCCTTAAGGTGCACCTGGCAGCCATCTCTGCTTACCGGGCACGGGCTGGTCAGCAGACGGCACAAGAGAAGGTGGTCTAGTGCTTTTTCAAGGGCCTAGATCACATATCCCCTCCTGTGCGTGAACCTCCACCTCTGTGGGATTTACTGCTGGTCTTAGCTAAACTCATGGGCAAGCCATTCGAATCAATGCACAAGTGTGAGCTATCACACTTATTGTGGAAGACGGCCTTCTTGGTGGCTTTCACGTCAGCAAGAAGGACTGGGAAGCTCCAGGTGCTTTCAGTGGAGTCTCCTTATCTGGTCTTCCACAGGGACAAAGTTGTCCTATGCCCTCACCTAAAATTCTTCCAGAAGGTAGTGTTAGAGTTTCACCTTAATCAGGTATTGACTCTGCCTGTGTTCTACCTGAACTACACCTCGTATGCTGAGTACAGGCTCCATACTCTGGATCTGAGATGAGCTCTCTCCTATTACAAGAACGCCACTTCTGGCAGACCTGCAGCAAAGCAGATGATTGGCAGATGGATTACATCTTGCATTGATCTCTGCTATAGGTTGGCGGGTAGGGATCCTCCCGTAAGGCTAAGGGCTCATTCCAACTGCCATACCGCTGCATCAGTGGCTGCTTCCAGGGACATCCCTATCCAGGAAATCTGCCGGGCTGCTGCCTGGAAGGAAGCAAACACCTTCATCACCCACTACCACATTGACCTTGAGTCACGTTGGGATGCTGGTTTGGGGGTCTCAGTTCTCCAGTCTCTGTTCCCTAAGTAGGGTGTGTCCACCTTACCTCCCGCCTCCCGGAGAACTGCTAGGAGTCTGCCAAGAAGTGTGGATGAACAACATATCCACGTCCCTAGAAAAACAGGTTACTCACCTGTAACAGTAGTTCTGGAGTAGTATATGTTGTTCATCCACACTGACCCACCCGACCTCCCCAGCTGCAGCGCACAAACCTGGCTTCCAGAAGGTTAAGGTCTGGCTTCATGGGGTGGAGCCAAGGGCTATACCACCCGGGTGGGTGGGAGGAGCCAGCTTGAAGACCTTCTGGCAAGAATTAAAGGGGAAAAGGACATGCCAAGAAGTGTGGATGAACAACATAAACAACTCCTAGAACTACTGTTACAGGTGAGTAACCTGTTTTTACTGTGGCAAACTGCTCTCTCCCAGACTCAGCCTGTAACTGTTACCAGCTTTCCTCAACCCTTCAGATGCCTTCAAGAGTACCTCAGTAGCAGCCACCACTCAGGAAGGATTCTCTTACCTGCTTACTTTCTTGGTCTAAATCCCACCAGATCCACTGCACACACCGTACAGTGCTCCTTTGGCTAGGGGCAGACAGCCTCCTCTGTCACCCACTCCTGAGTCATTTACCGTTTTAAAATATAGTAACTGTAGTGTTCTTTTCAGAGATGGAGCACAGTTTCTGGCAATATAACCCAGTTTTCATTACCTTCAAGGACATGGTCACAGAAGCATGAAGTATATTAAAATTTATATTTTTTTTTAACTTTGTTTATCCACTAAGGCACTGGTAGGTCTTCTTTCCACCCTTTGCCAATCCTGGTTCCCACTCTAACCACTCCTCTGACTGAACCTCCAGGCCTACCTACGACACACTGGTGTGCTACTCCCCTGGCTTGCCCTCATGGCTAGGGTTGCCTTCTGCCACTTCAGCTACTTTCCTCGCTGTCTATCTGGCCACTCCCAATTGAGAGGAAGACCTGGAGGGTCCCTAGTCGGTGGTGATATGGAATCTGGTGGTGAGCGTGTTGGGTGGTGGGCAGGGGTTTCATCTGCCTTTCCAGTCCCCGCATTTTCTCCCATAGTCCCACCCTCCCTTAAGCTGCATCACAGGATGCCAACTAGCCAACGTATCCCCATGTCCTCGACCTTCACTCCAGGCCCCCGCACTGACGCCTGTCCTCTGCACCTCCACCTGTGGTCACCCAGGTGGTGGTAAAGCAGCAGAGTGGCAAATCCCCCTTTCCCGTAGGAGGAGAGCATCCCTGGAACACTTGATCCTCCATCCCCCAGCTGGCTCTTCGACAGCCCTGACTCATTCCTGAACCTAGGTTGTCAGCTTTGCAAGTGGTAGCTTTACCACAGCACCGGCGGGCCATTGTATATAAAAATATTTAATGTGTCAAGATATTTACACGTAAAATACAAGGTATAACACTAAAACTATGAAGAACAGTTATTCAATTAAAAGAAAATGTTTCGTACAGTAGAAGGCATGAAGAAGAAAAAACTATTTCACTCTTCTGTCTCTATTAAGCAAGTAGAATTGTGTACCACACAGGACACCTTGATGAATCAGGGCAGACTGGAACCTTAGATGGTAACTGCTCTGAATCCCAACCTAACCACTCAGTCTCTCACAAAACTCTGGCTTAACTTGGTTCTCAAAACCAACCTCCACCCAACTCAGCACACATCCTATGACATCACTTTCAGGGCAGTTCCTTGTGTCTCTGGGGACAAGTTCTCTTGGAAAACCTGTCTGATCTGGACTTAAGGAATTAATGTATTCCAAAGGACATCTCCTTTGTCCTACCTCTTGTCTGGCACTGCAGAAGCGTCTGCTCCAGTTGTTAGCAACACCTTTTTCTGTGACATGAAAGGGCAGCTTTGGCTTTAAAGCTCTCTGATTAAAAGCAACAGGAACAGTAGGAGTGATTAGGCAGAAGGGGGGTTAGGTCAGGTAGCACTGAGGGTTGAGACGCTGGATGCCACACCGGCAATCCGGGTTCGGGAACAAGCCCAGGCTGCCAGGGGTCAGCAGGGGAGAGGGAGGATTGAGCATCTGGAGGACAGTTCTCCTCTCTCGGGGGAGGGATCCAGGGATAGCCCAGTACTGAAGCGGCCTCTGGCAGACGTCAGAGGCACTGCCGTACTACAGGGCTCTAAAGAGGGGTTGGGCTGAGCCATGGCGGACGTCGATAGGACATCATTGCATGTCTGGGCTCAGAGGAGAGGGAGGGAAGGGGCAGAACGTCATTAAAAAACCCTCCTCCAGCAATAGGCGATGGTGCCTCCTTCCCTCCAATGTCCACACTCCCAGTGTCAGACTTTCCTCTCTGTTGTGACTCCCCCCCGTGGCCTGGAGCTCAGCACTCTAGATACAGCGCCCTGGGCAGATAGGGTGGCCCTTCCCCGGAGGGTTCAGACCCGGGGGATGTGCCAGGCTGGGGGTGCAGGGAAGGCACAAACCATGATGGGAGGTAGAGACATGGGAGGATATAGGAGGTTGCCGGGGAGAGTTCGCTGGACCCAGGAGACGATAAAAAGAATTCCAAAAAAAAAAAAAAAAAAGCTAGTATGTAGTTCACATCCACACAAAGTCACCCAGTCTCCCTTTGTAAGGCTTACTTCAGAAACCTGTAACGGTGTGCAGACTTTAGATCTGAGTGCAATGGAGATGGAGCCAGAGGATCACCTGATTGGATGGTACGAGGAGTTTAGATTGATGACTGTTCCATACAGTTACTGAGCATGCTCGGTTGAAGGCTGCCTAAGTGTGAAACATAGAAACACAGAATCTGATAGCAGATAAGGACAGCTTGGCCCACCCAGTCTGCCCATTTTTTCCCTGCCTATATTGTCACTACAGACACTGCTTGGTCTCTTGCTTCCTCCCTCTCCCCTTGCTTCCCAATAACAGTCCCTTGTGCCTATCCTATGCATGCTTGAAGCCCACCACTGTTTTCGCTCCACTACCTCTGCTGGAAGACTGTTCCAGGCATCCATCACTCTTTCAGTGAAGAAGTACTTTAACACCTCTCTCTTACGTTTACCCCTTTCTATACTCATAGCATTCCCCCTTGTTCTTGTGCATCTTTTCCTCTGAAAAATTCTCCCCTCCTATACCTTATTTACCCCTGGGAGGTATTTATATATATCATAACCCCCTCCTCTGTGTACCTATTGAGGTCCTTCAGTCTCTCCTCATAGGGCTTCTGATGCAGACCCTACACCATTTTAATTGCCCTCCTCTGGACCACCTCCCCTCTGTCTATGTCCTTCCTGAGATGGGGTCTCCAGAACTGGACACAGTATTCCAGGTGGGGGTCTCACCAGCTAACTATACAGTGGCAACACCACCTCCCTCCTGTTGATACTTCTCCCTATATTTATTTATTTAGTTTTTGTTGACTGGGTAGGGGCACTAGACAAAAGCATTGCCTATTTTCAGGCACGACCTTGGAGAGTTACCGACAATAAATGAACTGCATTACAAGTACACAGTATATACAGTATCATCAACGTGGATGGGCAAAATACAGGAGTAACATGAAACGATGAGCAGCACAAAGAGATGTCGGAATTAAGAATGCAACTACAATAAGTGCAAAATTGTGATGTGATAGAATGATAAAACCATGTTAAGTATGAATAGATGGATCAATTACACATGCACTTATCATTAGACAGGAGGAGCTTACGAAGCTCATTCTTAAAAGCCTGGTGAGTGAGAGCATCTCAGAGGTATCTGGGAAAGTCTGTTCATCCATCTTAGTATCACATTTTGAGACAACTGGTACTGACCTATCAGTAGACTGCAAGGGGTAGGCCTGTGAAGGGTGCTTTACTATGTTGGCCAGGGCAGCTGATGTACCCGTTCTGATAAGATTATCAATGGCGCAGCCAGCAGTGGAAAGACAATAAAAGGATGGGAAGAGCCAACCCAGACTTCAGTAAAGGAAACAGTGCTGGGTCAGCCTGGGAACTGAAAGAGCAAAGCGACAAATGTTATTGTAACATATATTCCATTTATTAAGGACCCCTTTGTTTGCCTCTAAGTAGGATACCACCCCATAAGTGAGACTAGGTCATAGGACACTCTGAGCAATAGCCAGTCTGGCTGTTTTATAAGCAAGACCAAGCTTCAAGTTTACTGTCTTACAGATTGTTGATAGATGCAGGTTAAAATCCAGCACGTAGTCTAAAGTGACTCCAAGGTATTTGAAAGAGTCTACTACCTCTAGTGGGGAACCCACTGAACAGCAGATGGAAAGGGCAGAGAGGCAGGCCCTGATTTTGGGCACTGAACCAAATAGCATAGTGTGTGTTTTTTTTGGTGCTCGTGAGGAGTCTTATCATGATTTAACCAGGGCGGAATGGAATCAACATCAACAATGCACCCCAACATCCCACTGGTCCTACCCACTACTTTGTCATACTGTATCGCCACCTTGAAGTCATCAGATATGATTACTCCCAAGTTTGTTTCCTGTTTGGTGACCGTCAATACCTCTTCTGCCATTTTATACTATGCCTCTGGGTTTCTGTTCCCCTAAGTGCAAGAATTCACACTTTTTTGCATTGAAACCCAAGTGCCATACTCTTGACCACTCTTCTGGTTTTCTCAAGTCTTCGCTCATCCTTTCCAGCCCCCCCCCCCGAATGTCCACCCTCTTGCAAATTTTGGTGTTATCTGCAACAAGGAAGACCTTCCCTTCCAGCTGATCTATATTGTCACTTATAAAGTCATTAAAGAGAACCAGTTCCAGAACTGAACCTTGAGGCAACTGCTGGTCACCCTCCCTTCCTAGGAGTGAACTCTGTTTAGCACCACCCTCTCTCACCTATTCCCTAATCAGTTTCTTATCCAGTTTACCACCTTTGGACCCACTCCTAGGCTACCCACCTTGTCGGAAAGCCTTACTGAAATCTAGGTAGGCCATGTTCACTGCTCCACCCTGTTTTAAATCCTTTGTCACCCAGTCAAAGAAATCTATCAGATTAATTTAACATGACCTCCACCCTGTGAACCCATGCTGCCTCGGGACTTGTAAGACACTGGATTCAAGATATTCCACAATCCTTGCCTTCAGCAGTGATTCCATTAACTTTCCCACCACTGATCTCAGGCTGACTGGCCTATAATTGCCAGCCTCCTTCCTGCTACCACTTTTGTGTAGTGGGACTACATCCACTGTCCTCTAGTACTCTGGAACCACTCCTGTTTTCAGTTAGCTGTTAAACAAGACTGTCAGAGGTGCAGCCAGTATCTCTCTCTCTGAGGGCACCTTCAATACCCTTGGATTGGATGCACTTCATTTGGCCCCATTGCTTTGCCCACCTTCAGATTATCAAGTCCCTTCAGGACTCTCTACTCCAAAAAAGGACTAGTGTCCACCTCCCTCCCTCCTGCAAAAACATCTGTTACTTTTTTGTGGCCCCTCCTCTTCTTCCTCTGTGAATTCTGAACAAAAGTATTTGTCTAGGTTGTCTGCCTTTTTCTGGTCCCCTTTGCACAGTCCCATATCTTTTTAACCTTACAATCCTACCCCTCGTCTTCCCCTTTTCCCTTACATACCTAAAAATGTCTAGTTCCCTTTTGTTACCATTTGGGCTATTCTGTCTTCAGTTTGCATCTTTGTACTCCTTACTACTCTCCCTGCTTCCCTCTGTTTCTCTTGATACACCTCCCAATCCTCCTCCCCCCTCTGCATCTCCTTGTACCTTCTGAATGCTACCTTTTGAGTCTTTACCTTTTTAGCCACCTCTTTTGAGAACTATAGCAATCTCTCTTTCCTCTTGCTTTTGCTCACTTGTTTGATGTGGAGGTTTTTTTGCCTGTATTATGTTTAATTTTAGCTTCACCCACTGTTCCTCCTCCCTGCCCAGTCTATCCCCTCACCAGGTCATCCCTGAGGTATTAACCTATCTTTATAAAATCTGCCATCCTGAAGTCCAGGACCCATGCCCTTGTGTGGTTTGATACTGTAGCCATCCTTATATTGAACCACACCGTACAGTGATCACTGGTCCCCAGGTGGACTTCCACCTTCTTTTTTCTTTCTTTCCAATTGTTTAACCAGGAGAGACACACTAAGCTAAAAGATTGTTTACAGGTGCAATCTGGGAGCACAGGGAAGTTAAATGACTTGCTTAGAGTCACACAGTATGCAAGTGAGGGGCTCTGGGATTCAAACCCAGGTCTCCAGATTTGCAGCTCAGATCCTTAAACCACTGCACTATACTGCCTCCCCTGACGTCTGCAGTACTGTTCCTGTTAGTGAGTACCAGGTCCAGTATTGCTCCATCATGAGTAGGTTCACTGACTAGTTGCCTGAGGAACACCCCTTGCAGAGAGTCCAAGATGTCCCTGCTTCTAGCTGAAGCTGCTGCTGGGAGGCTCCAATCTACATTCGGCAGGTTGAAATCCCCCACCAGCAGAGCCTTCCCCTTTTCTACCATCTTGCAAATGGCTTCCACCAGTTCCTTATCTAATTCCTCCCCCTGTGCTGGAGGTCTGTAGATCATGCCAGAGCAAATAGTGTCTCGATTCCCCTTCTCCAGGGTGACCAACAGTACCGCTGCCTCCCCTGTATTCCCCATATCTCCATCTCCTCTATACTTTCCCTCACACAAAGCACCACACCCCCTCCTTTCCTTCCCACCAGGTCCTTCCTGAACAGAATATAGCTTGGTATGGCCATGTCCCAGCCATGGATTTGTGCATCATGACTCGGTACTGGACACAATATCCAGGTTGGCCACTGCTATGATGGTCTAGATTTCTAGCATTCGCACACATGGCATTTCCAGGTTTTGTTTCCATGCTGCTTGTTGTCCTCCTTTTCTCCTTTTTGTCCCCCCCTTTTAATGTTCCCATTCCCTTCCCCCTTTTGCCTCTACCACCCTGCTTTCCTTATTAATTTGCATGCTGGGGGATTCCTCTCCTCTCGGGTTCTCTTTACTGACTACTTCAGCCTGTGGTGGGGGGGCAGCTTCTGTCTCACGATTCTTTCTATCACCCCTCCCTTGGCTAGTTTAAATGTTCATCAAAGTAACATTTAAACCATCCACTGAGGACTGCAAGATTGAGCAACCGAGAGGCAGCTCTCCTCTCCCAGAGTGGTTGTAACCCCCCCCCAAGTAGTTCCGCTCCCACCAAGTGGAGGTCCGGTGGGTAGCGTAGGCAGGGGGGCAGTGTAGTGGGTGGGCACCTCGAGGCGTGGCGTGCGCATGCCTCCACACGTGCACGCACACCCGGGGCACAGGAACAGGAGGAAAAAGGGGAAAATATTATAAAAATCTATATAGAAAAAAAAAAGAAACTCCTGGTGTGGAGATCCCGCTCCTTCTCCCTGTCATAGACAGGCAGCACCTCACTGAAAAGCACTGAGTGAACTACCTAAGACCACTCCTCAGCTCCCTAAACTCCCTCTGCACTATCCCAGCCCTGTCCTTAGCCAGTCCATTAGTCCCCAGGTGGACAATGATGTCCAGCTCTCCCTCCCGTTCTGCTGCCCTAGTGATCCTCAGAATAACATTGAAGCCATCCACTGAGGCATGCGATTCCCCTCCTAGATCAGATGGATGCAGGTGATCACCCCTGTATAGGCCCTTTTGCCTCTAGGTGGGTCCCCAGTCCCCAATGTATCCAACTCCCTCCTCTCTACACCATACCTTCAACCACGAATTGAAGCTTCTAGTGTGGAGATTACTAACTTCTCCCCTGCCATAGACAGGCAGCACCTCAGCAAAATCCACTGAATGTGCTGCCTGTCTAAGATCCCACCACAGCTCCCTAAAATCCCCCCTGCAGAATCCCAGCTAAGTCATTAGTTCCCGGGTGGACAATGGCATCCAGCTCCCCCTCCTGCCCCACTGCCCTAGTGATCCTTAGGATCTGCTTTCCATCCCTCTGAGTTGAAGCACCAGGTAGGCACCTCATCTCCCTCTTTCTCTCCCTTCCTATTCCCAAATCTACCCCCCTGACAGTTGAATCCCCCACCAGAAGTTGCTTCCTCCTCTGGTGGGGTCCTTTCCCTCAAATCCTTGGGTTTCCCCTTGGGAGGACCCCCACATCTTCTGTCACCACTTTAATGGGTGCTTCCTTCCAGCAGTCCCATCCCACCAGAATGGCAAAAGAGTTTTGTACTGGTACCAGCTGAAGAATGTGCACCTGACCTGCCATTCCCTCCTGGAGCCAACCAAAGTCAAGCCAGCTCTCCTCTTTGGCATCATCTTGGGCACTGGGGTTAAACTTGGTGGCCCTTGGATAGGGGAAGACCTCCCCTGAATCCTAGTCAGCTCGGACTGGAGTCTTGTGACCTCTTTCCTCAGCTCAGATAGGTGCACACAGATGAGGAAGCACCTCAGTGTCCTGAACGTGTGTCTGAAATCTGCTGCTGCACAGCCACTGCACTACTCCCAACATTCCGCTTCCTACACTCGCTATGCTACTGGAAAGAACTCTGTATCCTTACCTCAGACAGGGTGTTTATAATTGTCCCCTTATTTGTTTTGCTTAACCCACTTGTTACCTGACCCTAGATGGGGTGTTCTAAGTTTTTCCTTTTTACTTCTTTAACTTTCTTAACCCTTACTCATTTCCCCCCTTCCTTATAGTTAAGGATTTTGTTTTATAACCCTTCCTCAGATAGGAGGCAGTATAGCGCAGTGGTTGAAGGTTCTGAGCTGCATACCTGGAGACCTAGGTTTGAATCCCACAACCCCTGCTTGCATGCTGTGTGACCCTGAGCAAGTCACTTAACTTCCTTGTGCTCCCAGGTCGCACCTGTAAACAAGCTTTTAGCTTAGTGTGTCTCTCTTGGTTTAAAAAAAAGGTGCTTCCTTCTTTCCCTTCTCTTAGTGTTTTTAATAGGTTACCTCTTCCATTTCTCTATACCTAGTTCCCTACTTCTCTTCCCCAGTGTTTGGTTTCTTCCTGCTTCCCCTCTACCTGCTGATTTAGTTAGAGATGGTACCACATTACACACAAAGTGTCATGACATATCTTAATTAAAGTCAGTGCACCTAAACCATACGTGTTACCTAAGCATGGACACCTGGCATCAATTTACCATCAGTTACTGAACACAGTATATACTACAACTGAAATATGTAACTTTTCAATGGAAATATATCCTGTTCAACCCCCTTTAACTTTTCTCCAATTAATGCTACTCCCCCCCCCCCCCAGGTTAATCCTCTTGTATTATTTAACCCACTGAATTACTTAGTGTGCCAGTGGAGTTAATGCTGGCTGTTACCATTTGTGAAGTTCAAAAACACACATAATTACTTTTCACTATACTTAATTTACAGTAGTGTGGTTTAGGGTGGCACACCAGGGGTGCAGTGTCTCCTGCCGACTGCCATCCCATGCTGCTGCCCCCCCCCATGTGTCACCCTTAAGCTACAGCTCTTTAGTTCTAGGACCATAGTGGAGAACTACTAGACCGAAGTCCAGAAGTACTGTATGCAGGTCACTCCCACAAGCAGATCAAGCTCTCAACTGGAAGAGAGGGTCAGGGGGGCAGAGTTTGTAACCAGGAAGCCCCACACAGTCCAAGAGAGCTGTTGATTTTTTGACAGCCCAGCACAAGTCCCACAAGTGCTGTTCCTTGAGTCTGACTGATTCAGAGTCCCTCCTCCAGTACAAAACAGCTGACCGTATGCAGAGAATATGTCTAAGTTCAAAAGCCACGCGTTCTTTTCAAGATCTCTTCCACAAGCTGTTGAGGCTCCCAATTGGAGTAGAAGATCGGTTGGGGGGCAGAGTTTGTAACCAGGATGCTCCACAAGTCCAAGAGAGCTGTTTATCTTTTGACAGCCCAGCACAAGTCTCACAAGTGCTGTCACTTGAGCCCAACTAGATATGAACAAAATACTAGTAGAACTCTGATTACAAGTAAGTAAATCCTGTTTCCACAGCCATGTGTAACCCCCTCACCCCTCCCTGCAAGCAGTATACATTACTCTTTGTTCATTTCATGTCAAGCTGTTTGGTTATTGTTTTGAAATTAACTAATAAACCAACTAATGATACTCTTTCTTTTGTATGTCTTATTCAACTAAGCCTATTTCATTGGGATTCCTCAATAGTAAGGATTTTGATTTCACCATATTCATCTATATGTCTGCTTACCTTGCTATTTGGTGGAAAGTTGTCAAAGGGTGAAGTAGAAAAGGAGAAAGGAAAGAGGTTACCTGAGATGGCCGGGTGATCTGGAGATGGAGACAAAACCATACCACACTTGTAGAGGTGACTATATATAAATTTGGGTGAGAGGGAGTCCTGGTCCACACCTCCAGATTTCCATGGCTTCTTCAGAGGTGAGGAGCCTCTCCATTACCTGGTTTCTGGTCCTACAAAGCAAAAGGGAAACCATGAACCTCTGTTATGTTTCAGACAGCAGGGACACCCATCTGTCGACCCTACTGGGCTTATGAACCTGGCTGGGCAGCATGCTGACTGTGTTGCTTGGGTCGTGAAGTGCCCTCCTCCCATATTTTACCATCTGGATACCGTACCCCTAGACGAGGAGAGGGGATTTGCAATGTGGGGGCTCATACGGGATTTGATTAAAAGAAAAGCAAAAGAACTGTTTGGGGAACCTGTACCATGTCTGAACTGTTGTGATCAAGCTGCATGGAGGCATTCCTGTTTCAAGGCACCATTTTAAACTTGTGCTGTTTTACACCTCGAAGCAGGGCTATTTGGTAACATGAACTATTAGCAAGCTGTTAATGTATGCAGAATGTGGAGGACTTCATTGGATTGGCTGATACTTTGTTGCTGGGCTGGGGAGGTCATGTTGTATTGAGGGAAGCAGCGCCATCTCGACTAACAGCTTTTATGAACTGTGCCACAAGTGCTTGACCTCTGCTTGTGTAAGGAACTTGTGTTGGCAAAATGGCTGAGGCTCAAGAGAACCAAATTATTTTAGTGCCTACATCTTTGTTTTTGTGGCTCTGGGAAGTAGCCCAGTGGGGAGGCACTCATGAAAAATGCGTCATCTGCCATCAGACTGGAGGAGCGGTGAAGGTCCTCCTGGTGTATTTGGACTGTGCTAGAAGTGGCTTCATTCTCCTGACTAGGCCTGCTATTGCTTATCAGCCTGCCTGGAGCCTGGCGACCACCCCTGCTTGGGCCAGTGTTGCATCTTTGAGCCTGAATAATTGGGAGCAGTTGGGGTAACTAGTAAAATCCAATGCAGAGATGGGGGTGATAGACATCTGCCCCGCCCTTTTCCTCTGGTGGTGCCTGATCCTCCCTGTGGCAGAAGGTGAGGGCATAGAGTGGCAGGTAGGACTGAGCCTTCCATGTCCCCTGCATTGGGCCCACATCCCACGCTAACAAGTACCATAAGGAAACCCCGAGGGCCACCCCCTGTAGCTTGGGAGGTGACCCTTGCCCAGTCACCGGATGTGGTAGTGGAAGAAATTAGTTCAGAAGGGGATTCCAGTGAGGATGAACAAGAATATCCCATGCCCCCTTCTCCAGGAGTGCCATACAAAGCCTACACCTTTGATGATCAGCTGTGGGAAAGAGACATTTCAAAGTCATATCGATTCCCCAGTCAAAAAAATCCCTGATAACATCCCCTGATTGCAACAAATGTGTGCTAAAAAGAGATCGGACATGGACCCTTTGAGACCCTCTGACCCCTGCTACCTGCACTACATGTCGGGGAGTTGGTTGCTCAAAGGCAAGGCACTCGAGACCAGCATTCGCTGCATTCCAGACTGGTCACAAGTTGAACATTGGGTCTGTCATTGCATCTGTAAAGAATACCCTGGTGAGAACTATCCTTATTTAACTGAGTGCCATTGGGATATCATTGAAGAGAAATGAGAGGACTGGGTGTTCCAGGTTGAATTGGACAAGGTAAAAATCAAAAGTCATGGAAGCGCTTTAGATTTGGGAGGCCACGAACTGGCAGCCATTAAAAAAGCTTGCCAAATGTTCTTATCAACTGTTTGGACTGGTGTAACTCTATTTAAAACTTTCACCATGGTTCAGGACTTTGAAGCCCAGTGAACCAAGTACTATATTATTTGTGAATCAGCTGAAGGAGATGAGTGTACTAAACCGAACCCTAAGCTGTATTTTGTTTAACATTTGACAGACATTTTAGTGCCTTGAAGACAAACTCTAAGCGGACTGAAGTAACAAACTCTTCTGGTTGCCCTAAAAGTTTTAGCGTCTATTTCATCAATCAGAACTGTCCAAATAAAGCTCTCTACGTTGGTGTCTATGTTTAAAATGTTTAAAGGTTGATTCTTTTTAATAGCTTGATTCCAATATTTGATTGCCATGATCTTAAATATGTTTTGAAATTTTGCTAAGAAAAAAACAAAAGAGAGATGATGAAAAGAAAAGAAAAAGAAAGAATATGGATCAAAGAAATATTTTATGTTGCAGGTAATAGTGTGAATGTGGAGTGAGTGGAAAAGGATGCATGCTAAATGATATACAATTCTTATAAAAAGGTAGAAGGATCTGGTGAGTGAGCAGAATTGAACTTTAGAGTATTTGAAATGGGTAGACAATGTTTGGACACAACTGCCAACAGAACTGTTTTTACAAGTTTAGTCATGGTTAATAAGTGTTCATTATTGTATGTCTAAGTGCATAGGGGGAATGACCATAAACGAATTTAACTTAGCTTGTGCCCATTCCTGGCAGCATTGGGTAGCATAACAGAAAGCTAGTAGATAAAGAAGTATAGAGTAGTAGAAATGGGGGGAGGCGGCAGGCTGCCACAGTGGTACCTGGCAGGTGACCGTGGGAACCAGTGGTGAATTGCCAAATCTTAGCCCAGGAAAGTTTTGGGATTTTGGAAAGTGTAGGAAAAAAGCTATATCAGTTGTACTGGGGTTTATAAGTTCAGTGTTCCATGGTTTTGGTGGTGCAGCTGGCTTAGTGCTCTGACCCTCGGGGGACTGGCCATATCTCTCATCTGGATGGATTGGCACCGTGGCCTGGTTGGGCATTCACTAGGGGATGAATGTTTTGTGTGAGGGAAAGTGTAAGCACCCTTTGGGCACTTACTAGTTAATATTTGGTTGCTAGGGGGTAGCTAGGCAGAGAGAGAGAGAGAGCGAGAGAGAGAGAGAGCGCTAGTGGTGCTGCTGAGTCTGGGATGTGGTGCTTCCTGCTGATTGCAGGTGGGCCCCATTGGTAAAGGGTATAAATAGCAGGGGATTTTGGCATCAGAGGAGATCGGGGGTTTCTGAGAGAGACTCGGGGAGAGAAGAGTCGGGGGGGGGTTGGCCTGCAAGTTTGGACGGAGGGCCATGGCGGGGCAGGGGTGGTCCTCTTGCCACTCCGTCCCTCCACCCTTTAAGACCCGTGAGTGGAAAGTGATAGTTTGGGTGCAGAAAAGGGGAGCAATGGAGCAAAGCAGAATGGGCCTGTTGGTGCATTTGAGAGCCAGAGCCCGGGGAGAAGAAATGAAAATGGAGGCCCACCAAGTAAACTTCGGCACCTTGGTAGGGTAAGTACTGACAGGGCCCAAAGCCCTAAAAGAGAGAGAGATTGCCCATGGGTGAGTTCAGCTGTTGGGTCAGAATGGTTTACTGTGGGTGGGCCACTATGGCAAATGGGGCCTGGGGCATGGCTTGGAAGTGGCAGTCCTTGCAGTTGAGGATGTAACGTGACAGTTACCCCTAATTTCCAGGCTGGAGGCCGCCGCAAAGTTGGAACCCATGGGGTGATCTGCTTATGGAGGTGGAGAAAGTCTGTTTGGGGGAGTGATGTTTGGGACCCCAGTGGGGTGTCAGTCTGTTGAGTGATCTGGTGTGGCACTGGCAGAGGTCCCCCAATGAGTCAGTTCAGAGGTAGGAATTGCTGCATGACTGGAACATACTGGGTAGTGACCGGGATCAGGTCCGGGGACCCCAAAACCACTGGAATAAGGCCCAGTCACCGGCTGAGGCATCAGCGATTGAATGTCTGAAAGGGTTCTGGTGGTTTGGTTCTTGCTTTAAGAACACCAAATCAAATGTACAAAATTAAGACATAGAAGTGAAAGAAAAGTATGCTCCATAAGACATAGCCCCCGGGTGGAGAAGGTGTAAGATCAGGCTGGTGGAAATGAATTGAAGAGAATGAAAGGATTTGGCACAGTAGACACATCTCGTGTTGTCATAATCCCAGAGGAGAAGTGTAGGAATGAAGTTGCCTGAAGAGAGAGGAAAAGGAATGTAACTGCTGGAGAAGATAGTTGAGGAACAAGATATGAGTTAAGAAAGAGAGAGTAACTGTGTCAAGCTACCTCTGTCGGAAGCCTATTTAAGCCCCAAGAATGCTGCCAGGAATTCTAGCCTTTTCGACTTAGGAGAGATCTGCATGAAATAAATAGTCTGTTAGCACACAAGACTGTTGCAGCAGATTTTCCAGTTGTGTCTGTGAAAGAAATCCACCGTACATAATACCCCCTGCTCCATGGAGTGGTTGTTATTGTTTTTCAAGTTCAATTAAATCGTTTTTGCATTTTGATCTTGGAGTGGACAATGAACTTAATCAGTGTTACTGTGCATGCTTACCTGCTAACCAATCTTCCCCTGCAGCCACCAGAACACCCAGCAGCAGATTTTGGTCTCCCTGTTACAGTGATCTCCAGTCACAACAAATCAAGAGCCCAGGTAATGAGTGCTTCTATTGTAATTCTTTGGACTGTGTTGCTTAGGTTGTGGAGTGCCCTCCTCCCATTTTTTACCATCTGGATACCCCTAGACGGGGGGGGGGGCTTGCAGGTGTGGGATCTTAATATGGTTCTGGAGACCATTACTGCACCTCCCATCAAGCCCAGTGCTACTTGTGAGCTGTGCTTCCTCTCTTGGAAGACATTGTTCCTCATGGCCATGACATCTGCTAGAATATTTCTAAATTGCAGGCTCTGATTGAGGAGCCTCCTTATCTTTTTTCCACAAGGATTCAGGTTATGTGGCATACCAGTCCTCGTTTTCTGCCCAAGGTTGTTTCTAAACATATGCTAAATCAGACTACTTGACCTTCTGGTTTACTTCTCGACTCCCACGGATCGTGAGGAATGTCTGCACACCCTAGACAGCCATTGGATGTTGCATTGGTACATTGATCATACTCTCACTGTTTCTGACTTTTGTACCAGATGGTGGGCTCCCCTATTTCTAACTGGGGCTTTTCCAAATGGCTAGCCTGCTGCATTCATTTCTGTTGCCAGAGCACATTGAACAGCTTCCTGGTCCTGTCCGTGCTCAATCCACTCACGGCATGGCTACTTCCTACTACATGTGCTGCTGCCACTTGGGAGTTCTGATTACAAATTCACTAAAAGTTACAGTCTGGACATAGCCTCTGATAGTTGTGCTGGATTTGGCCTTACTGTTCTGCAAGGCCTCCTGTCCTAGTATCCATAGATCCTTCCTTTCTCTTGCAGAACTCTGGTACTGCTTGGGAGTCATTCCATGACGTTGCTCAATGGAGGGAGAGATACTTGAAGAAGATAGAGCCATTATTTACCATAATAGTAGATCTTCGAAGAATCTCCTTCATTGAGCCACGGCTCTCCCACCCCTTACCCTTTTTCTATCATGTGGTTTCTGGTTGTCTTGCTTGCTTTCACACGCATGTTCTGCTCTTATGCCCAGTTGGAGTATCCTAATACTTAGGTTTCCATATCTTCTCCTGTGTGCCTGGTTATATCCCGATTGCTTTGATTACTGCCAGTCTGATGATCCTCTGAGCCAGTCTCTGGTGGAGCTGAGGCACGATGGAACCACCCATCATACAGGTGGTGATGGTGCACGTCGATGTGGGCAGCCCCAGCTAGCAAAAGTTTCTGTGTGGTGATGATGATACTGTAGCTTACAGTTCCATGATGTGGCTCAATATAGGAGATTCTCTCAAGGATCTGTTGTTACAGTAAGTAGCTTCTCTTTCCCAATCCATCTAGTGAGTCCTTCCCGAAAACCCAAGTCACCTTAGTAATCACTCTGTAAGCAGTAGCCCACGACAGGGGTTTCTAGAGAATAAATATGTGCGCTTGGTGAATTGTAACACATCCGGGAAATGCAATAATTCTCAAGAAATCCATGTGTATGGAGTGGGTTATTGCACTTTTAAAACAGAAAAAGTGTTTTTGTATTGAATAAAGATTTTATTTACCTATAGTTAGGCTGTTGCTTGGGAGCACATGTGAGTTTGGTAACAAAGACTGAATGTCTTTGAGTAATTCCAGGAAGTGTATTTATTTTGACGAAACCAGTGCTCTGTTGTGTTTTATTATGTTTAGAAACTGGAAACATATTTTATTTTAATGGAGAAAGGATGTATTTTTGTTTAGTTAGGTTGTTGCAAGGTAGAAGAGTTTAGGTCAGTTACAAACTATGGGATTTCTAGGAAATTAATCAATGGTCAGGTGATGTGTTTCTACCAGTAACGTTTTTAGATATGGTCACTGTTTTAAATCCCATTTTATGATATTAGTAAATTCTAAAAAGTCATTTAAATAACAAATACAAAACACTTAAAGGAATAAAAAGTTTCTGCAATAGGCAGCTGTGGCCATCTTATTGCAAACGGGAGGATTTTGCAACAGATCAGAATAAAGGGAGAAATTTGATCCTGAACTTTCTCTTTTACACATCTATCAGATCTGCATTTTTCCACCCCTGAAATATTACTGGCACCCTGAAATATTACTGGCATATGCCATTGCCTTGACTGTAACACTGTTGAGGTCTTTGTTTATTCTTTCATTCCCTACATAAATACATAGATAAATATTGATTACAGAAAAAGGCTCTTGGCTCATCTAGCCTGTCCACCCAGCCTAATTATTGTGCCTCTTACTGACCCACCTTGTTTCTTTTCCTTCAGTTATCTGTTTATGCTTCCTTGTGCTGCCTGGCTGCATCCCTTTCTGACCAACCCCCTCCCAGCCCCCTCACCCAGCTACTCCGGGGTTACCTTGTTCCTGTTTCCCTTTGCCAGAGGGCCTCCTTGGAGGTGCCTAGTCACCGGTGCGGAGCCTGCAGGGAGTTGGGCATCATCATGTGGCCTAGGAATTTTCCACCTTCTTTCTCCCCAGAGTCAACCATACATGCTGTGATGCAGTGTGTGAACTCCACTGCTGCGCAGATGCCCTGGTGTGGGGTCCCTTCCCCTGCATGACCCAGCTGAGCTGTTGCCCAAATCCCTCCAAGCAATAGACAAGCAGCAGGATACTGTCACCCACCCCTCCTTCCCGAGGAAGGCGAGATGTCCTGGGAACGCTTAGTCCTCCCTTCCCCATCCAGCCCTGAGCAACTTGCATCCATTTCTGAACCCGAGTCATCGGCGTCGCAGGAGTTGAGGCACCCAGTGCCTCAGCCCTCCACTCAACTGGTCGGCCTGTCTCACCTTTTCTAACTAATTCCATATGCCTGTTTCACGGTTTACCCCTGCTTCAAGTTGCCCTGACTACTGTGACTCTTTAGCAGTGACCTCCTTAAATCTGTCCTCTGAAACTATAGTTTTAGTGAACTTTCAATGAATAAATGGATTCTGTGCAAAACTTTGTTCGCTGTGCAATGCCTGAGATACGAGGTATCAAATCATATTTATATAGGATCTTGGGGGGGGGGGCTGTAGGCAAACCAACAGATTATTTAACTGACGTCATAGACTCCAGCCTGTTGATACAGTGGTAGGGCTACCACTCATGATGCTGGCAACTTAAATTCCAGAATGAGCCCAAGTCTGAGCCCAAGTCACTGTGGGCTAGCTGGGGTGAGAAGGTTTGAACATCCCAGAGGGCACTCTCCTCCTCTGAGGAAGGAGAGGTATTTCCTGTGCTGCAGTACTGTAACCAGGTGGCAGTGCAGTTGGAGGGCTGATGGGAGGGCTGGATGTTGCTGATGTTGGGGAGTTGCCACACATTGCGTGCACAAGCCCCTTGATGCTAAGATATGACATCCTCAAAGGAGGCCAGCAGAACAGTGGAAAAGCAGCACCCATGCCCACAATGAAAGACCCTGGTATATCCAGAGCTGGCCTCGCCTTCTTGGGGGGACTTTCTGATGAGTTTGAGCTCAAAAGTAGATGCCTTCTCCTGTCTGGGAGGTAAGCTGTGGTTACAATGAAGGATGGCATCTAAGGTAGGGGAGGGCTGGTTGGGTAGTCCCTGGGAGCTCTAGAGACAGGAAGGGGGCATAAACAAATAAAATAATATATATTATACAGATAAATACATGCCAATAAATGTAAAGCATAGACATATTTACTTAATAAATACAAGCCAAACAGCAGATCTCAGAGGTCTGTAGACATAGTGAGATGAAGTAATAACACTCTTCACATCAAGTCCGTCTCCCTGCTATCATGACAGCAATAATCTAAAATGCCTTTTCTCTTCCAGTATCTTTAAAGCCTAGTTTTGAAACTTTGAACACTGTCTGCACTCATCACCTGTTCTGGAAATTTGTTTCTATTACTTCCTGGGTGACCAAATGTTTCTTAACGTTCCCCCTGACTGTCTCCTGCCAGGTACTCGTGCCCCCTAATTTTGCTATCCTGGATTCTGCTAAACCATCTACTGTGGTCTATATTTGCATACCCTTTCATGGTTTTGAATACTTCAATCATAACTCCACTGTCTCCTTTTTCCTAGGGAGAACAACCCAAGGTGCCCCAGTCTCCCAGTATATGTCATGTTTTTAACCTCCCTAATCGTCTTTGTAGCTGTTTGCTCTACTTTTTCCCCGATCTCAGTGAGTTACCTGTTTAAACTTGCTGTGTGGAACTTTTCTTGGAGGCAGGTTTCTTACGCAGCTTTGATTGTCTCTCTTATTTCATCACAAGAGGAAAGAAAAAATGGTCTGCTTTGCCAGAGACTATTCTCTACCTGCTCAGAATTTGTTCAGCCACAGGGTGTCACTGTTGCACCAGGCCAACCCAGCTGCACATTAGCGAGCTGAGCTGAGAAAGCTATAGCTTTAGAATGAGTATCCCCACTTGAACATTCAGATTCTGATATCCAGCCCCTCCTCAAACCTCAGCAGGCTCCCGGATGTCAATTCAAAGCTATAAACTGAGACACACACACACACACGCACCATTTGGTCTCCACATTGTTCTTGCAGAAACCTCCCATTGAGAGCATGGCTGAGTTTCGATCGTGATCTTTGCTGATCAAACAAAGTCATAAGGTGCCCCAGCAGATGGGAAGTAATTATGTTTGGATCAGCTCCATGGTGCCGAGATAAATATTGAACCACTGCATAACCATTAAACACAAAACATAAAAAGGCCCGCATTCAGCTGCACTTGGTTGTGTGTGCAAACATTCCTTTATTCTGTTATTTGCACAGCTCAGGTCAATCCTAACCCTTCCCCCAACTCTGAATTTTCATTTTCCCCACTATAAATCCTAAATACAAACCACACTACTGATGATGAGAAAAACAGCCATGCAGCCCTAGTCTGTGTGCAAAGAAACAATAACTTTGTACCTTTATTTTACTAGCTGTTTTCATACCTTTTTTATAACTAGCCCAATGTATCCAGCTATTCTGTAATCACATCGGCTATAAAAAGTCCAGTCTCCACTGATTCCTGTGAGTTCGCAATGGCAGCTGTAAGAAAATGACCAAATGAACCGGCCCGGTAGCACTACTGCCTGCTGCACTGGTAACCATGGTTTGGCAGTGAACTCTGGTAGAATTGGGTATGGCTGGAGGAGAAAGAATAGAGCATCACACTGACTGCTTTAGTACAGAAGCTGGGTGGCAGCAATACAAAAGCATCTATTCAGGGAGGGCCCAAACTTTGCTGGTGATATGCATATGCGTGTGTATGCCTTCACATGCATGCACTGTGCATCACTGTACGATCAGCAGCCCATGGGCAAAAATCAAGGGAAAGCAGCCAACCTAGCAGGATGGTGCTTCAGTCTTTCAGGCCCCACACCACTGACTGAGCTCCTCCTTGAATAACTGTGCTCGGAGGGGCCTGGCAGCCATCCTGTGGGCTCACCATAGCAGGTGAATCATGTAAGACTCATCAGCGGGTAGCGCCAGAGAAAGTGGGTGAAAGGGCTGGGATGACTGGGGCCAACATAGGCCAGTTGGTGAACTGGAAGATAAAAACATTGATGAAAAAACAAATGCCCTGCGGTCCCTCTCTGGCTCCATCTTAGAGAGGGCCACAACCACTACCTGGGTGGTCACTAGCCAGGTTAAGGGGCCTGGGTTCCCACTAGTTATTTCATGGGGGTCCTTTCCCAAAAGATCAAAATAACAATGTTGGTGCCTCCACCAGAGTACGTTTAGTGGGCTTGCTCTCTACCAGTACAACCCCCTGGGATGTTGTACCAACCCACCTCCACAAAACAGTTACCCCAGACATGGACTTACCAAGTTTCGAACCTTCCCACCTTCAGTTAGACAATTTGCATTTCACATTTCAGATAATAACATGCTCACTAAAATTAGGCTCTGGAGTCAGTTCTTCTGCAAAACAGTAACATCATAATTTATTGACATGGGGAGGGTTAGGATGGGGTAAGTGGAATAGAAGTTAAGCACACTTCTGATTTTGCATTTTCAAAGATTTTTCAATTCCCACAATCATTTCTCTTTTGGTTAAGCCCACATTGTTAATCATTGCAGCCACCATTATCTATCTAACTAGCTAACAGCTGTAGGTGTTGCCATACCCAGAATCCCCAACTGGTACCAGTCCAGAATGATGTCCCTAATTCTGTCCTTGGGTACCCAGATCTTTCAGTTGCAGGCCTGAGGTGCAGCTGGTTGGCCGGTGTTGGCGCGCTTTGCTGATTCAAATAACTTTTTACATTTGACTTTGATCACTTTCCTGCTTCCTATGCCAGTGGGCATGCTTGAACACTTAACTATGTACAGTCCCCAGGTTGTTGCAGGGCAGTTCCCACTGTTGATTCATGGTTCTGAAGAATTAGTCCTTGGGTGGCACCGGTAACTGAAGTCCTGGGGGGGTTGGTGGAATCAGCAGATGTAGAAACCGGGCTCGATGCTTGAAATCTGAAGAGGCACAGAAGCTACAGCCGGCATCTTCAGCTTGCTTGGAGATCTTGCAGCTTGTCCCCTTCGGCCTATTACGGGCCTGTTGCAGGGCACATGTGCAAGGCCTGCCACCTACAAGGGACCCAGACCCAAGAGTGCCCCCCCAGCCAGGCTCCTCCATGAATCAGAGTGTGGGTGCACTCAGGGACAAGCCCCGTGATCCCTGCAGGCAGCAGACACCACTTGATGGGGGTTAGTGAGTTCCCCACCTGGCCCCCGGTGTCACAGTTCACATTCAGCACATTTCTTCTCCTCTTCTCTTTCTCTCATTTACCAGCTATGGTGTGTAGCCAAAGCAGTTTCTGTTCTTTCCTGTCTCCCAGTCCCCAGGGTACAAAGTCCGGGCTACAGGTTCAGCACAACAGTCTATTCCTTTATGTATCTCAGGAACAGACAGCAGGTACCCTGACCCGATAGGCACCTGTACATCCTTTTGCTTTCACAGCCTGTCAACCTTAACACAGCTCCATTCTCACTCTGGCTCACACACACAATTCCAGAACTCTGTCTCAGTAAACAGATCAAAAGTCTTTTTTCTCACCATGCAGCTGCAGCACAATTCTCCAGTCCGAAGAGGCTTTCTCTCTTCACAATTTACAGAAATCCGGTATCCAGTTTCCTTTCCCATTCCTGTCCCACCGAAGAAGTGCAGATGAGAATATTCGTCTTTTTCCAGGCTCAGACATAACCTTTGTCCTTTTTCCAGGCTCAAGACACAACATTTGTCCTTTTCCCCAGGCTCAGGACGCAACCTTTTCCTTATCTTCACCGCTGTGGTGCATTTTCAACCTTGTTTTCCTTTCACTGATATGGTGCATTTTCAGAACAACGCAGATTCCAGTAACCTGCAGCTTCTCTCTTCCTCAGCAAAGCTGCCTCTTAGACAAATTCTCTCCCTTCTGCTTCTCCTTTTGCTTCTCTGATGGGAGAAGGCACCACCTGCCATGGGGGACAGATTGCTGGCAGCCCCCAGGCAAGGCCCATTCCCAGCCTTGCAGCTCCGTTCTCCTCACAGATATGAGAGCCCCCCTCACTGTGGAGGGGCTCTCCCCAGACTAACTCAAAGTCCAAAAGTTCTTGTCTTTTGGGAGCTCTTTGGCAGCTCCCCATTGGCTGGAGCCACTGTTCTCAAGAAAAATTAATATGTATGACGCTCCCTCGATGACTCATTGGTGCATAAAAAGGCGGCTAAACATTCCCTGGTATTTCTCCCAAGAGTCTGTTCAACAAGCCCCATAATCCTTGGCAAGAATCCTGGCTGAGTGGTTGGCTGTCTTGTGTCACATGGATGCTAAACATGGTGGCTGTAGTAAACAGTGTCTACAGACCCCACATGTCCCAGGTTCTACATGTCCCTGCAGCCAAAATGGTTACTTTTATTTAATAATTTCCCCACATACTGGTAGCACCCTAGTGCCCTGTAAAGTGACAGCATCATTTAACGTATTAAGTTAGCCTTTTTGCAGTCACTGCTGCCATTGTACCTTGCCCCTAGGCAGCCCAATATAACCCCATTGTGATCCAGGCACTGTCCCACTTTAAATTCCCTGTGCAGCCAGCATATATTTTTTTATTATTTAGTTTCCCCACTGGATTGGAGCCAGAGCTTCCGTCTGCTGACCCCTTCCTTTATGTATTAACTTTTGTCCCTTTTCAGCCTGTTGCTAGCGCTAACTTTATGCCCCTAGGTGCTGGAGAGGCTCCTGGCTCATTCATATTCATGAGCCGCCTCATTAATATGTAGGAGGTAGCTCCCAAACTCCGAACGCGATTGGCACTCACAAAGCTCCTTTTTCTGTCTCCCCGCTGCCTCTCTGGTGCTGCTAATGATCCCGGTCCCTACCTTGATCTGCCCTGAGACCAGGACCACTGGAGAGACAGCCCAAATGGCTGCCAAAACGGCCAAAGGAAAATGTGCATCCTGCACAAGCATGGAGCATCACCAGGCATCAGAGTGCCAAAAGTGGGCAGTGGCTCCACACATCCGCTCCTTCGGCCCCGCTCTCACCTGAAAACTGTGCGGGCAGCTGACAGGAGACCAGGACATGGGAAAACCAGGGGACTGGAAAAAAAGAAATGGGGGGACAGGTGGACCAAAACCCTGGGGGAACGGAAGAAAGGGGAGCCCCAAAGGGGGCATTCAGATAATCTCCCGGGACAGGGGGGGTTACAGACCAAATACCTGGTGTGTCTGCAGGTGATTAGCTCCCCATATAGACTACTCCCAAAGTGCCCTAGTCCTATTCCCAGTGGTTGGACTTCCACAGTAAGAGTCCTGTTTGCTCATGCATCAGGACTGGAATGGAGAGAAGAAAGTGTCCTTGTGGTCTGGAACTTATTCTGGAAAAGCCACCACCAAAACTAGCTTTTTCTTCATAAACTAACTCAGCCTTTCTTCAGACATTGCTGCAGGAGCAGCTGACACTACAGCAGCCCCTTCTGTTTGCTCTTGGCTGGCTTCTTTTAACTCTTGGCCCCTCAGGCCCTCAGGAGTGGCTCTTTGAATACATCCTCTCAAGGCATGGACCTACCAACCATGGGAGTGGCTTTGCATTTGGTGGCTCAGAACACTTTTTCCCACAATAAACCTGTTCATTGCCACGGTGGGCCTTTTCTTGGTCCCTCTTAGGAGAGGGGGACCTTTTAGAGATGCTTGTGATGCAAAGGGCCTATTACCAGTCCCCCTTTGGAGAGAGTTTCACTTCACGGTGGAGACTGGCATGGTGAGCCTTTTCCTGGTGCCCTCATTGAAGGGGAACATTTCTAGAATCGTGGATAAGTTGTTCTATCCACACTGTTTGGCATGTCCTTTCCCTTTAAGAATCTTGCTGGAAGGTCTTTAAGCTGGCTCCTCCCACCCATCTGGGTGGTATATGCCTCGGCTCCATCCCTTGATGCCAGATCTTCCTTTCCGCTGGAAGATATAGGTTCCCTCCTTACCTCTCTTACGTTTTGTAGGCCTTGTCTCTCAAATCTTTGAATTTACTTAAACTAAAACTCAGAAGAGTTGCAGCTAATCACTTTGCGATATCGACTGCTATGGAGGATAAATCCTCACCTGGTTTCCTCCACCGCCCATGCAGGCAAAAGATGTCTCACATTGATCCGCATGCCACGTGCGTGTACTGCCTGGGGGTCAGCCATGACACTCAGGCTTGTGAGATGTGCCGCGCATTTCACCCGAACATCTTAGATGATCGTCTTGCACGGCTTCAACTGGGCAGACTGGAGAAATGGAATCTGCCGGTCAAATCTAAGGAAGCCCGATGGGCAGTCTCTGCGGCTGCGGGGTCCACGGAGCAGCTCGAAGAAAAGAAGGCTTTCAAGGAAGCGGCGGCACAGGCCGTGGATTGGTCCTCGAAGTCCTTCTTCATACCACTTAACTTGGGCTCCACCTTCTTGGGTTCTTTTCAAGAAATGTGTCAATCCCTTCCCACCAAGGGCAAGGGTAGCTTGGGTGTACATGCTTCTCGGTTCCGAAAAAAGGACAAAGAACCGAGAGATTCTTCATCTCACCGACGATGTTCTTTGGATCATGAGAGATCGCGGTCAAGGTTGAGGCCTTGGCTGCTGGCTTCATGGTTCCCTGTCAGGCCAGCTGGCTCAGACGCGGGATGACAATCCAGTTGAGATCATTCTCGACCCAGTTGACACGTTGCGCTTGATGAGGCCAACAACTCCTTATTCAAGACTCTGGTTCTGGCTGTCACCAAAGAGAAAACTCAGCCTGTTGGAAATCCCATCGGAGAGCCAGTCCCTGACCTAGAGGAGCTGCGGTTCTCCCTGGCACCTTCTTGACCCTGTCAGTCCCCCCGATGATTGAGGTTGAGGTCTTGGACCCCTTCGACCGATAGGCCAAAGAAGCTCATAAGCGCTCAAAGAAGCAGTGCTGCCACCATTCTTCTTCATCCTCCTCAGGTGAGGAAAGGCTTTGATGGAAACTCTGTCAATGCTACGAAGATCTAATGTGGCAGCAGCTGATCATGTCTGGCCAGAAGTCAGTTCCAGCTTCTACTCCAGGCATTACTTGGCTGTCGCCTCCTAGGCTGACACGACTCCTCCGGAGCTGGCCCGCACCGTTCCTCCTTCGGAACTGGTTAAGCCCATTCCAGTTTGGCCAAAATCGACCTCTTCACTGATCCTGGTGGAGCCACCACCTAAACAGCCCCTGTTGGGGGCTCCTGCCAAAGAGTCTCGGTTGGTTCTGGGCCTCCCGCATAGACTTTCTGTCACCCTTACTTCTGATCACCCTAGGTGGGTGGAGGGAGACCCCGGTGGCTGGCCAATTTATTTGGACTCCTCGGAGTCTGAGGACTTGGACCTTCATTCCCGTGCCCTGGACGAGGAATCAGTTGGTAGTCTTTCGAAGGAGGAAAGTCCCTCTTCCTTTATGGGCATCCTCCATCTCATCTCCAAATCCACAGGGATGCCTCTGGAACCCATCCAGAAATGGGCCGAATATCCCCTCACTGATATTCTCGAACAGGGGGATTCCTTGACGGAAGCCTTCCCAGTGGCTGAGGCCATTATTGGTCTGGTCTTGGAGCTCTGGCAGCACCCTGCCTCCTGCCCTGCGCTGTCTGTCCGTATGGCCTGCAACTATGCTGTGCCCATTGGGTCCCTTTCTGGTTTCAAAGAGCACCCCTCTGCAGAAGGTTTGGTGACCGAATCTGTGTTCAGATGCTTGGGTAACTCAGGAGACACTGATAGGCCCCCGGAAAAAGAGTCCAACAAATTGGACCATTCTGCCCAAAAAGTCTATGCCGCCTCATCACTGGGCCTTCGTCAGGCAAGCTCAGTCGTCATCATGGCACACTTCTCTCGCACCCTCCTGGGCTCCCTCAATGAGGTTCTACCTCACCTCTCCACAGACCTCCAGACTACAGTCAAGCAGGTCCATGACCAGGGTTGGGCTGTTGTGAAACAGCAACTCCAGATGGCTCTGGATCTCGGGGACTCTTGCGCCCGCTCATTGGCAGCTGCGGTTGCCATGCACCGCAGGGCTTGGTTAAGGGTTTCTACCTTCATGGCAGACACCCAACACAAGCTAACGGACGTCCCCTTTCTGGGTACTGACCTCTTCAGCCCAGGCATGTACGGTCACCTCCAACACATCGAGAAATCCAGTGCCACCTTGGACTCTGTGACTTCTGTACAGAAGGAATCACAGGGTTACAAGAAGCAGAAGAAGAAGCAGCCATTTCGGCATTCTACCCATGCAGCCAAGCAGCCCTATTTCCAACAGGGGCAGCAACAGCAGGCACAACCTTGGCACCCTCAGCCAAAGTCCGGGCCCCCGGTGGCCCATAAACCTGGTGGATGGGGCTCAGGAGGTCCCCAGTCCTCCTCCTCCTCCTCCAAGCCTGCTCAGTGATGAGATAGGGGTGGCCACCTCTATACCCATCACACAAGCTCTGGGTCCTTCCATGAGGGGCCAGCTCCACCACTTTCTTTCCACCTGTTCTGCTGTTACCATGGACAAGAGGGTTCTAGAAGTGGTTGGCCAGGGTCTGCCTCTGGAATTTGAGCAGTACCCTCCAAGCCGAGCCGTGCCCCATGGGAGGAAATGGTGTCTGAACACACTGAGTCAGCTCTTTGAGATGACATTGCCCAACTCCTCCGCAAGGCAGTGGTGGCCAGAGTCATGGACCCCCCTGTTAACCCAGGGTTCATTCTCAGGTACTTCCTGGTCCCGAAGCGGACGGGGGGCTGGTGCCCCATTCTAGATCTGCACGACCTGAACCAATTCCTCAGGTCATGCACATTCAGGATGGTAAAGCTGTCCCAGATCATACCATCTCCTGAGCAAGACATGTGGTTTTGCTCTCTGGATCTCCAGGATGCATTCTTTCATGTCCTGATCTGTCCATCTCACCAGAGGTTCCTTTGCTTCTGAGCAGAAGGAGCCCTATTTGAGTTCCGAGCCATGCCGTTCGGCCTGTCATTGGCCCCATGGGTCTTCACCAAATGCATTGCAGTGGTGGCAGGCCATCTTCGGTGTAGAGGGGTCAGAGTCTACCCCTATCTCGACGACTTGCTCTTAGTGGGTTCCTCCAAACTGGAGGTGGAGATCTGTCAAAAGCGTACTCCGCAGGTCAGGCCCTCTGCTCCCACAGTGCCAACCTCAGAGTGCAATAGTGTGAACAGGTAACAGACAGGGTAACCCTCCTGTCTGCTTTTGGGTCCGAATCACCTTTAATTTCAAGTTCTGGGAGGATTCAAACTATGAACCTTATGCTAGCGTACCGAATTGTACAGGCTCAGATAATATTCTCTTTGGGGGATGCAATATATCTTTCGCCTAAGGGCACCTAGCCAGGTATCCAAAATGAGCTCTTTTAACTCTATAAGAGACCTTAGGTACATTCTTACCTTTTTACTTAAGCTCAGTAACACCATCAAGCTGTTTCATCAGACTGAACCCTCTATGCATCACATGCAAAAAAAGAACTGACAGACACCCAGGCAGTCTTTCGAATAAAATATTCTTTACTAAAAGATGATAAAAATGTGAAAAATGTAAACACAGAACAATATATCAAAGAACATCACAATCACATAAAAGAAAAACAAGGAAAACTACAGAACAAACTCCTACCAACATACAGTTAGATCTTTTCTATCTAATGTATTACCTCTGTAAGTGCAGTTAAATTAAATCAGAGGGCTGTGTCTTCCTAGAGTCCCAAGATGGCATGTCCTATTTCCCAGTTACAAGGATACATTTCAACCCCATCTCCCCACCCTCTTGATGAGTCATCTAGCTCCTTCTTTTAGAATAAAAAAAAAGATACGAACATGATGTCCTATCAGGAGGTATATTAAATAAGGTACCATCAGCAAAAACTCATTTCCCAAATTATGAGTCTTTGATCCACCAGTTCCTTTGAGGGTTAGAACCCTGCAATCCATCACCTAGGTGCGATATAGCCAACAGGAATCGGCTAAATGATGTCCTGTCCTGTAATAAAATGTATATTTAGTTTCCCAACTTCAAAGCAGCAACAGGCCATAAAAGATAATAAAATACCCTCTGGAAGGAAGTCAATTAATTAACTGGTTCCTGGTCAGTTTACATATCCTGTAGCTTCACTGAAACCTGGGGGGGGGGGCACCCATGGAAGCACAGGCTCACATACTATATTTTTATATTACAAATGTCATACAATAATCATAACCAGCTGGCCAAGTGTCACAGAGTGGTCCAGGGACCTGGCCCTCCAGACCTGCATCAAACTTGGTCTCCTGGTCAATGAGACCAAGTCGGAGCTCGTACCTTCACAGGTGATATGCTTCATCGGGACAGGGTAGAGGTTCTCTCCTCCTTTGCAGAATCATTTTTGGTTGGGTACTTGCGCCTTGCCCGGGAATTTCTGTGCCTTCTGGGGTACATGGCGGCCTGCACCACAGTGGTCTGATGGGCCAGGTGGCATATGCATCCCCTTCAATAGGAGCTTGCCAGCCAGTGGACTCAGCATCATGGTTAATTTGACCAGCTGGTCACAGTGACCCAGAAGATGTAGGACGCTCGCCAATAGTGAACCGTCCTAGCTCATCTGCAGGAAGGGATCCTGTTTGTCCATCCCGAGTCAACGGTTGACCTCACAGCCGATGCCTCTCTCACGAGCTGGGGTGCCCACATGGGGAATCACAGAGCCCATGGGTTCTGGACCCCTGAGGAATCCCAGTATCATATCAACCTGCCAGAGCTCAGAGCAGTCAGACTGGCACTGTCAGCATTCGCTCTGCTCCTTCGGAGTCAAGTGGTGCAAGTCCAGACGGACAATACCACGACTATCTATCTCAACAAACAGAGCGGCATGCAATCCTGGCTGCTGTGCAGGGAAGCGCTCCACATCTGGACCCTCATGAGTCGACTGGCGGCAGATCTCCTACCCATCCATGTGGCAGGAGCCTCAAACCAACTGGCAGACGCTCTCAGCCATGTGGGCAAGATGTCCCACGAGTGGTCTCTCCATCCAGAGGTAGTACACAGGTTGTTCTCCCACTGAGGCAAACCTCAGGTGGATCTGTTCACCTCCAGGAAGAACGTGAAGCTGAGGCTGTTTCATGCCCATCCCCCTCAGCAGGGCTCACTGCAGGGGGATGCCTTCTCGAGGCCGTGGACCCCAGGCCTCTACTATGCCTTCCCTCCACTTCCCTTGGTTCACAAGGTGATCCTCAAGATCAGGAGGGACAAGGCACAGGTGATTCTGGTAGCCCCAGACTGACCCTGCCAAAACTGGTATCCAGATCTCCTCAACCTCAGCTTCAGGCTGCCAAGGCATCTTCCAGTACACCAGGACCTGTTATCAGTCAATCAGAGGAAGGTATTCCATCTGGACCTTCAATCCCTGCACCTGACAGCCTGGTTCCTGAGCAGCTAGAGTTTCAGGCTCTGGGTCTCTGTGAGGATATACTCACAGTAGTGGAAGCATCCGGAAAGGAGTTGACCAGGAAGTGCTATGCCTTCAAATGGAAAAGGTTTTCCATTTGGTGTCAGGGCAACAGTTTGGACCCTTTGTCCTATTCAGTGGCTAGTATCCTTGACTACCTTTGGTCTTTGTCCAAAGGGGGTCTTCGGTCTCCAAACCTTAAGGTGCACCTGGCAGCCATCTCTGCTTACCGGGCATGGGTCAGTCAGCAGACAGTGGCACAGGAGATGGTGATCTGGTGTTTCTTTAAAGGCCTCAATCACACATTCCCTCCATTGCGTGAACCTCCACTTCCATGGGATTTACTGCTGGTACTGGCAAAGCTCATGGGCAAGCCATTCAAATCTATGCACAGATGTGAGATGTCACATTTGTCGTAGAAGACCGCCTTTTTAGTGGTTATCATGTCAGCCAGAAGGACTGGGGAACTACAGGCACTCTCTGTTGAGTCTCCCTATCTGATCTTCCACAGGGACAAGGTAGTCCTGTACCCCCACCTAAAATTCCTTCTGAAGGTGGTGTTGGAGTTTCACCTTAACTGAGTGTTAACTCTGCCTGTGTTCTACCCGAACTACACCTTGGAGGCCGAGTACAGGCTCCATACTCTGGACCTGAGACGAGTGCTCTCTTATAAGGAGCAGACAGATGAAGTTCGGGGAGTGGTTCACCAGCTGTTTGTCACCTACACTGAAGCCACACCTGGCAGACCTGCAGCAAAGTGGACGATTGGCAGATGGATTACATCCTGCATTGATCTCTGTTACCGGTTGGTGGGCAAGGAGCCTCCCAGAAGGATAAGAGCTCATTCTGTCTGCCATACTGTTGCATCGGTGGCTGCTTCCAGGGACATCCCTATCCAGGAAATCTGCTGGACTGCTACCTGGAAGACAGCAAACACCTTCATTACCCACTACCACATCGACCTAGAGTCATGCCGGGATGCTGGTTTTGGGGCCTCAGTTCTCCAATCTCTGTTCCCCAAGTAAGTATAGAGGGGGTGTGCGACTTACCTCCCTCCTCCCAGAGAACTGCTTGGAGTCTGCCAAACAGTGTGGATAGAATAACTTATCCACAATCCTAGAAAAACAGGTTACTCACCTGTAACAGTAGTTCTAGGAGTGGTATATATTGTTCATCCACACAAACCGACTCGACCTTCCCAGCTTCAACACACAACCTAGCTTCCAGCAGGCAAAGATCTGGCATCAAGGGGCAGAGCCGAGGTATATACCACCTGGGTGGGTGGGAGGAGCCAGCTTAAAGACCTTCCAGCAAGATTCTGTAAAGGGGAAAGGACATGCCAAACAGTGTGGGTGAACAACATATACCACTCCTAGAACTACTGTTACAGGTGAGTGACCTGTTTTTCACAGATGCAGCCAGTGCAGTAAGTCTTTCCTGGTTGCCCATGAAAGAGGGGGACACTCCACAAATGCCACTGGTGCAGTGGGTCTCTTTCTGGTCTCCCTTGGTAGACAGGGGACACTTTACAGCTGCCACTGGAAAACTGTTACAGAGACAGTCCACAAGAAAAAAAAAACAGTTAACTTTTATTTCCACGCAAAGAAGATTTAACTCCTGCTCATAGGTTTCCTTTTTCTTGATTTTAAAAGGAGAATGCATTCAGCCAGGTCTCCGTAGTTCCTGGTAGCTGTTCTGTAAATGACTGTGTCCTTTTACTCCTGCTTGGTCGTCCTGCATGGATAACAAAAACAGAGTGATTTGTTTCCCATAGATGGATTAATTTCCATGTGAAATATGGATCTTGTAGCAATGTGTACCACGGTAGGTTAACAAGGTTTCATGTTTTTGTTTTTTCTTTTATGAAGGGGATATTTAGACTCTTGATTTCTTTATGAACATGTACCCTCCATGTGGTGTTTCCCTTTAAGACTCCAGACACTTTTCAAAGGCTTGACTACCACTGACAAAGTGAGTGCATGGTCACTCCTGACTGATGTAAGCCCCCCATTGTGGGGTGGGCTTACTACCCTGGCTTAGGTTAGGTCCTCCCCTTCAGGTAGGGCCCCTTTTCTTAGTCAGCTAGGTGGAGATACCCTCCTACTGCCACCAGGGGGCAGGGTTCATTAGTATTTAAGCCATGGGTCCGCCCCTCGGGGGAGGGAGAGAGGGCAGTATTGAGGAGGGCAAGGTGGTTGAGGGGCATTACCCTCTGGCCCAAAACAAGTCGGCTGGCAGAGTGGGTGTAATGTGGGGAGGTCTCCGAGGGAGGGCTGTTAGGAGCCTGGGGGCCAGGGAGTATTTCCATCAGCTACTGCAGGAGAAGGAAGGCAGTGGAAAGGTTGGAACCTGTCTGAAGATACAGTGGTTCCGGAAACCAGACTCGTGGATGAGGTATCCAGGCAGTGGGGCTGTTGTGGTGGTGGCAGGACCGCAGCAGGTTCCACATGAGGGGATAGCTCCAGTGGGCCTTTCCCATGTGGCACACTGCCAGAAAGTATGGCCAGGAAAGGGAGTCACATCCTGGGATTCACCTTGAGGCCTGCCATGCCCGTGTCTGGGGCAGGCCCATCAGACTCAAAAGGGACGTGGCTCTGGGAACCAGTATTTGTGTAAAGAGTGAGTCATCGCTGCAGGCTCTGGTTCGGTCCAGGGTGGGCTTGGAGGGAAGGAGGATTTTTGGCACCATTTGGCTCAGTGAATCAGTAAGTAATTGGTTTGGGAGCAGCCGTGGGGGCATTTAGGCTGCATCACCCCGGGGTCCCATATTAGGCCCAGCTGGAAGGGAGGAGAAGGCACTTCCCCAAGTCAAGATATAAAAGTACATTGTGTGAGCCAGCACATTGGTGCAGCAGTTGGATTTTCACTTGCGACGCTGGGGACCCAGGTTCAGGAGCAGACTCGGGTTGCCGGAGGGCCAGCTGGGGGAGAAAGGCTTGAGCATCCCATGACTGCTTGCCTTCTCCGGGGGGAGGCCAAGGCACGCAGTTTGCCTGGCCCTGGGTGGAGGCCCGAGGTACTGCAAGTCCTGTCACCAGGAAGGGGCTGGCTGAGATGCGTGGTGGACGTTGGCGCCTAGCGCCTTGATGTCAAGTGGTGCGCACCATGTCAAGGGAGAATAGGAGGAAAAACCGGTGTCGGTCTCCTAGGTGACGGAGACCCAGCAGTGACCCTGATTGCCCGCACCTCCCTGACATCCCCGGTGGTCCGACACAGCAAGAATTCTTGAGGCTCATGGCCCCACCCCATACCCACCTGGGGGGTACAGCCACGGCTCAATAGGGACCAAGGCAGAATCGGGGTGGTTGCGGTGCGGGGATAGACTGCCATCTGTGTCTCCCGAATGAGTGGAGACTGACACCATGGGGGAACATAAATAGCAATTTCCAAAAAAAAGGTACATTGTGTGAAAGCAGCTTAAGAAGTAAGCAAGAATCTCTGCCAAGGAAAGTTCAGTGTGGAGCCAGAGTGGTCGATGCTTTAGGGCTTTGAAGAATCTTGGTAGCTGTGGCTATTTCCCTGCACTCTCTACATGCTGTGTGCACTTATTTCTAATCTCTCAGCCCCATGGAGCTGCTCCATTTAATTTATTCCTTTGGACGCAATTATTTCACATCCAAAATAAAGGATTTTGTGTTTTTTGTAATTCTGTTCATGTTGTGTGGTCAATGAACTAATCCTTTATACAAATGTTATTCTTGCCTTTTGAGTAAAGTTCCAGCCCCTCCTCCCTATTTCAGGATCAGCGGGATGCTGCCAGTTCTGAGATCTGCCTCAAGGGTAAGGAAAGGCTTTGCGTTTGATAGCACCTGCCAGGTAAGGCCTTCTTATTACCTCCAATAATGTGGAAAATGCCAGGAAGGTTTCAGGTCTGTGCCCCTCCCCCCTCACTGTAACACTGGGACCCCTAGACAAGAGATGAGGATGGGGGGGTGTTACAGATGTGGGGGCTCGTCTGTGATATTTTGCATTTTCATTAGGAAAATTTGTGCTTCGCTGATTGCGGAGGAGATGGAGATAGCGATGGAGCTGGGAAGGGGTCCAACCATGGCAGTGAGGCCTGCTTTGTGATGACGCAGTTTGGTGGTCTTTTGAGGTGTGGCAGCAAACTTCCCTGTATACATGTCACTCTATGGTGCCTCCTGCATCTGAGGATGGGTCAGGTGAGGCAGAATGGTTACTGTGATTGGTCCGCTCTGAGAGGCAAGCTGGAGTGGAGTGGAGGCCCCATTTTGTTGTGTGTGGTGGAGAGTGACATGCTTGGAAGAGGTGTTAAAAGAAAAGAAACGGAGAGATGGCAGAAGGATTTTCATCTGAGGAGGAGCCCCATGCTACTATCCCGGCCTCCCTGCTGGCATGAATATGGAATTCTGCAGGGAAGGGAAGGCTGTGGAAAAATGTGTCAGTTGCAGGCATTGTGGAGAGGGGTAGTAAAGCTGCTGCTTTGTTCAATCTGCTCAGGTGCCTCGGTGGGGGGACTATTTGAAGCCATGCCATTTGGTTACCCCAGGCCCTACCCTATAAACGCATCCATGGGTATGGCCTCCTTAAGCTCCCAGGGGAGCCTGGATCTGGGAGCAGAGGCAAAATCTGAAATGCTGGCTGAGAAATTAAAGCAGGAGATCCCAAATATAAAGGTAGAAGTTGTAGAGAGTTCTCTGAGGGAGGTGAGGTGGAGCATAGCCATCTGCCCAGCTCCATCCTGCTGGCCGCCAACTGTCCCCGAGGCAGAGGGAGAGGCAGGGGACTGCCGATGTCAGCTGAGGCCCAGTGGGTTGGCTGTGGATTCCCTGGATGGTGATGGTGGATCCAATGGTACTGTTAAGACCGAGGCTCCCCCACCCTATATCCTGCAGCCTGCCATAAAAGAAGAAGCTGAGGATGAGCTAGCTTGGAGACAGGCTGCTCCATTGCCCCTGGGAGGCCAGCTTCAGCGGTACCAGTTTGCTGATCATTAGATCCAGAGGACCATTGCACGGCCTTATTAATAGCCTGCCATCATGCTGCCTGATACCAACCCACACCTGGCAGTGCAGAGCAAGGCCTTAAGAGAGAGAGGATGGATAGTCTATTGAGGACTGACCCTTCAAATATTACTTACCGGATCCAGGTGTGGTTGGAGCCTGGGGGCTGCTCAGCGCACTAGTGTGAGAGATCTGCTGGAGTGGTCACAGGCTGAGAGGTGGGTGAGAAGACGTATCCATGTAGAGTATCCCTCCGTGTAGTATCTCTACATACCAGAAAGAGTTTGGGACAAATAGAGGAGAAGAGGGCAGATTGTATTTTAGGGCTCTGCTCCAGAAGTTGCAGCAATGGCTGGGAGCCCCATTAAAAGCTAATCAGGCACTTATTCAGAAGGCCCATTCTCTGTGCTTCTCCATGCCCTGGGCTAGTTTGACCCTCTTCAAGCACTTCACCATGGTGAAGGATCGAGCAGGTTGCCGCATGAAATAGTATGTCATTTCCATGGATTCCTTTGGAGAAGAAACAACAAAACCTGATCCTGACTATTATTTCCCCTGCATTGGTGGGCCCGCTATTTAAAGGGAAGAAAGACTGTATACTTCTAAGATGATTTGCCAGGACTGTCTGGTTCTGATGGGAGGTTGAAAGAAAGACAGTTCAGAAACTTAAGATTCTCAGACCTAAAGTAATGTGCCCAGGGGAGGTGCAGGAAGATCCAAGACTGTAGTTATCCCCCCCCTTCCCGAGACTTCAAAATTTCAGGTTTTAAACCCCCCCCAAAAAAAAGAGAGGAGTTTCATATTTATACTTTTCGAGTTTTGCTATTATTGTTACTCCTGTTGGCATAACCAAGAAAAATCATTTCAGTTTATACAAGGACTACCTCTGTATGCGTGGTGACTGAACGGGTGTGAGACTAGTGCATGTGTGTGTGTGTGTGTGTGTGTGTGTGTGTGTGTGTGTGTGTGTGTGTGTTAAGCATAAAAGGTAAAACTATAGAGTTAATCTGCATGTTAAAGTGTTTCCGGCCATTGGTTAGTAAGGTAACAGAGACAGGCTGGCTAGAATAAAAAACAGCTTACCTTTTTAAAAGTTTCAAAAATTTTTATTCTTAAATGGAAAAATGAAAATGTTGTAATGATTTTTTGTTTGCTTACCAAATTTGCTCCACTGGGCAGTAGGTAGGGAGTTAGGAGAGTGGGGGTTAAGCGTGCCTGAGAGAGCTCTGGGCTGGGTGGGGAGTGCGCATGCCCGCTCTGTCCATGGGGATTTCTTGGAGGTGCCCTTCTGCCCCATTTCCAGGAGGAAATTTGTTTTTTAAGGGAGAGGAGAGAGTACGCCCCTCACGGAGTGGGCTTTACTACACTGGCATAGGTTAGATCCTCCCCTTCTGGTAGGGCCCCTTTTCTTAGTTAGGCAGAGATACCCTCTTATTGCCACAGTGGGAAGGGTTCATTAGAATTTAAGCCCTGGGGCCCCCCACCATGCAGGGGAGAGAGAGATGGGGAGACGGTGGTACTGAGGAGGGCATTGTAGCCAGGGGGCATTACCCTCCAGCCCAAAAGAAGTCAGCTGGCAATTTTGTCTGTGAAAATATGTTTTTTTTTTTATTTACTGCTGACCTCTGAGGCAGTGAGCCCCCTGTGAGTGTGGACCCTACTGCAGCTGCATCTCTTGCACCCCCCCCAGTCACTGCCCTGTTTTTCAGTCTGTGTGTGACCAGTGGTAGAGACAGACTGAAGAGCAGAAATGAGAGAAAGGAGACAGACCACACATCTGCTGGAGGCAAGCAGATTTCCTGCACAAGTAAGGTGGAGGTAGTCTCATGCTTGTGCATTGTGGAGGAAAGATTTTACATAGGAAACCGACAGAGGGTTAGCGAGGGCAACTCAACCTGGGAACACTCCCTGGGAGCACCCTGGGGTGATTTTTGCAGGGCCAACATATAAGATAGAGCAGCTTTGTGTCTGGGGAGCCAGCCACTCAGCCAACACCACTACTGGTACTAGTTGTTGCAATATAGTAACTCAATGTCAAGATGTAGAGTACTGGTCTGATATGGTCAGGCTCCGTGGGCTGAAGCTGCACCTGTGAGTTCAGATGGAGAAGCTGTCTGCTACATGTGGAGAGCGGAGGTCTGACAGAGATTCTGGAGAGCTATTCTGCATGTTGTTACAGAGGCCTGAGAAAGAAAGAAAGAAGTTAAAAACAGCCAAGGATGGACCCGCTGTGCCACTTTACCCTGCGCTTAGAGGTAGATCTAATTTCTCTGGAGAACTGCAAGTAACTCAGAGTCTGTCTCTCCAGTATACTCTTCTATAGTAGTTAATTATTTTGGAAACCAGTTAATAGACAGGGCCGTCCGTCTAGAAATTACAGATACTCAGCTGAGATACAACTTTGTGTTTTTTGCTCATTTGTTTTATTGTTTAATTCCTTCAGGTACACCACTGCTAGATCCAAGGCAAAGACAGACTAAAGGCCTACACCAGTTCCATGGCTGGGTATCTATTTACTTTAATAATAAGAGAGCTCCCTACGGAAAAGATGTTGCATACAGGTGTGAGTGTAGTGAGGCCTGCACAATACAGTCAGCAGCTGGGGCTTGTATATGTGTAATGTAAGGGTGGGTTACCTAAAATACATCCACGGGTCTGCATATGGTATTCTATATATGTAATCCCCCAAAAGGTGAGGCTTATCTGTCCATGTGTGGTGCCTGCATCCTCCAGCTGGGACTGGTACTGGAGGCCAGGATAAGAAGAGTTGTTGTCCTGTTGTTTTTGTTGTGCGCCGCTTCAAAAATGGGTGCCCCTGCACCTGAAGTCAAACCAGAGGGATCATGGACGTCACCATGGATAACCTGGACTGAAATCCCAGTTGGATTTAGTGCTGTAGAAAGTTAATAGTAGCAGCCAGCAGCAAGTAACCCTGTGTGAAAGAGCAGTTGGGCCTGGAACTGAACGTATATAGATGGATGTCACCATCTTGTGAACCTTGCCCTCAAATCGACCTACTGGAATTCAAGATTCTGGAAAGAACACAAGCACTTAAGAAGAACAGCAACAGAGTGCTTGGCACTCTTTTGCAGCCACTAGAGAGTCACAGTATGAGTGACAAGCTGGACAGCCAATAAGTGACTGAGAGAGGAAGTGAGCTGGGCAGAATCCTTCCCCCCACCCTGGCCTAAGAATTCAGAGCAGTCCTACCCTAGCAGTTGGAGAGGAGGGAGGTGCTGAGGGCCTACCCAGGCCTCAGAGCATGAGATCCTGGTGTGAGTGAATCTGGTTGCTGGAAGGTCTATCCGAGTTGAGAGAGAAGCACTGTGAGCCTGAATAGCTGTGAAAGACCAAATCTGCAGAAGTCACTTATATACTACTTAAACCAGAGGTGAGTACAAGCTGTTCTACCCTGTCTGGTGCACCAAGGGAGGAGGTGGTCAGGAGCTTGTCTCCGGGTACTTGTGCCCTTGATCAAAAGAGCGCTCACTGGGTAATGTGAGGTAGCTCATCAGTCTCGGCCCTTCTGAACTTGCCATGCTGCCACATGCTGAAGGGGGCTACCACACAGTGACTGAACCTAGCCTGGGCCTCAAGCACCATCTGCCTCCTGTTGTGACATTGTCCATCCAGAAGCACCTGTGACTGCTTTCCATTGGTACAGGACACGTGAGTACTGGTTTGCCAGCCAGAAAACACTGCTGCTGTTGGAATTGTCCCAGTTGGATTACAATTTGTGTTGGATTCCCTTTTGGATTACAAATTTGTTCCGCTATATAATATGCTAGCCAAATGTCAGTCAGGTGGGGTAAAAAGTAAGTTTGTGTATTGGTAAGTGCACCAACACATGATCCCAGGCACCGTAACCTCAGGCCTGCAACAGTATTTAACTTACCTGGGTACCCAGTAGTTAGAACAGGACTGCAGTTTGAAAAGTGATTGCTTTGAATGTTAATTGAAACTGTGGGGATCTGCTACTGAGGGTAGTGGGAGGCTTTACAGAATAATAGACCTTGGTTGTAATCTGGTGTGTGGGTGTTGGGAAGCCTAGTGCACCAGCTCTGTGGAGAGGCTTGGTCACCAGAGAAGTGCATTTGCATGGAAGGATACACTTAAAAAAATAGTGAAAGTAATATAATTGTGTTGCCACTGCCTAACATCCTTGCCAGACTGCTTTGCATAACCCAGCTATGCCATTTACAGGAACTGCATTGCTGATCAATAAAGTCCTGTTGTTAGTTTAAAAAATGTTGGTGTGTGGGCATATTATTAGAGACCTACCCTAATTGGTACACAAGTGTTTGAAATTGCACTTGAAGTGTGGGTACTGGTACAGATGATTTCTTGACTGGTGTCCGATAGTTATTGGGGAGGTGGGTGGGTACTGCATCCCAGTGAGCAGTATTCTCAGGCCAACTATTTCTTCCTCTTTTTCTGGGTGAAAGCACTGCACTGGTCCTCTTATCCCCCATCCAAACCTAACACCCCACATGAGGACTTTCAGAAGTCCAGACCCCACAGGTGCAAGACAGTGATAGTAACCGAGAAAGTAATACCAGCAACATCTGCACAGTGAGCCGGTTACCTATGTAGTTAGCTGTACCTAGAAGATCACTGAAAATACAGTCAAGGGACTGCAAGAAAGACCAAAGGCAGCATGGATTCAGAGGATGGAGGTCATGCCAGATGAATTTATTTATTTATTTATCAAGTCTAGGATTACAAATGCCTTTGAGCCATGGCTCTTTTACAAAGGTTCCATGTCAGAGAAATACAAATTATGGGGAACATCAAGACAGACATTACAACAATGTGGACATTGCAAACAGAGTACAGATTAATACAGTTCAAGGGTAGCATTGTAACAAGGCAGCCAGCGGCATTTGTCAGAGAAAATAGACAACAGATAAGAAGTGCCAGAGTCATAGGGAGAGGGAAGAGGGAGGGGGGAGAAGGAATGTAGGAAGGGTGGCTAGAGGGTGAAAAGTGCAGCATTGGGTATACCAAGATGTGAGGGTAGAATCCAGTGAGGAGGGGAGGGGGGACAACTAGGAGCAGAAAGGGAAGTGGAGAAACAAGGTTAAGTTGGGCAGTCACAGGAGCTGTAGGTAGTGAGACAGTCCTGAGCCTAGTTTTAAACATACCAATAGTTGGGGCAGAGGAGATGGTTGGGCTGAGGCCATTGAACCAGAGTGGCACTCGATAAGCAAAAGAGCGTTGTCCCTGTGAAGTGTGACAGTGGGGGACTTTCAGTAGCTGTAGCGTGGATCTCCTAAGGCACTATTTGTTAATTCGGTGTTGTAACAGAGTTGAGACCCCAGAAGGTGCAAGGCCAAGGTAGATTTATTTCACCATGGAGCAGGTGAGAAACTTTATGCGGTTTGATAGTTGGAGCCAGCCGGTCTGAGTGTACAGGTCACATGTGTGGGTGAGACGGTGAGCACCAGTGATGAACTGACATGCTTTTTTTAAGGCAGTTGAGAGGCATCTAAGGGTTGTGGTTGTGGCCGAGCCATAAATGATGAGACCATAGTCTATTACAGAGATCACAGAGCTCAGGACTGCAACCTTCAAAGCTTCTGGCGTGAGGTGTGGTCTGTGTTTGTAGAGCAGACCAAGCCATGCATTAGCAGCTCTAGCTACATTATCTACATGAAGTCCATAGGAGAGATTAGGGTCAAGCTGTATCCCTAAGTATTTGAAGGACCCCACCTGATCTAGAGTGTTCCCCTGGGTGGTGGAGATAGCCAAGTGGTGTAGCTTGTGTGGGTTATGAGAGCTGCAGAAGAGCATAGATTTGGTTTTCTTGTCATTGAGAACCAGTTTATGATTAAGAAACCATGTCTCTACAGAACTGAAACCAAGTTGAAAGTTGTGTTGAAGAGTTGCAGGATCTTTGTGAGTGGAGAATACAACAGCATCATCGGCATATAGTATGATCTGCTCAGAGCAGTGGTAAGGGAGGGAGTTTAAGAAAAGGCTAAAAAGGAGGGGTCCCAGAATGGATCCCTGTGGGACACCCGAGCGAACAGGCAGGGTGTTAGAAAGAGTGTCCGCAATTTTTACTCTCTGTGACCAGTTTTCTAAGTAGCTTTTAAACCAGAGAGAAGAGTCAGGTGATAGTCCGACATTCAGTAGTTGGTGTATTAGTAGTCCATGGTGTACTGTATCGAAGGCCTTGGAGAGGTCGACGAAAACGGCCCCTGTGAGAAGGCCGTTGTCAAGGGATTTGTGCAAAGCTCCAGTGAACTCAAGAAGGACTGTGGTGGTGCTGTGACCTTTCCGGAAGCCGTGTTGTTGTGGACAAGGTATATTGTATTTATCCAAGTGGTCGGTAAGTTGATCAGCCACGATGCGCTCGAGTGCCTTAGAGAGTGGGGGCAGTATGGAGATAGGGCGATAATTTGAGTGATTCGTCTTGTCCCCACTTTTATGGATGGGTGTCATGGTGGCTGTTTTCCATAGGTCCAGGAATTTTCCACAGCTGAGAGAGAGGTTTAGGATTTTTGTTAATGGATGAATTATCTCATCAAGGGTAAGCAACAGAAGCTTAAGGTCCAGGGTGTCGCTACTAGATCTAGATTTAGAGATAGCTGCAGTAATATAGCGGCGAGCTCATTCAGCCTTACCTTCCTGAAGTAGAAGAGGGGATGGTTAGACTGAGGGGCTGAGGTATTTGGGGAGTAGGCCCTGTTTTCAAAAAAGTCATGGGTAGAACAGCACTAAGGTCTGAAAAAGTCGTGTTAAAGATGTTTGCGATCACCTTGGGGTCAAGGGTTGAGGATCCATCAGCCATTAACATGGCCGGAGAGGTTTTTGGCTGCTTTCCTGTGACATCCTTGATATTGTCCCAGAAAGCACGACCATTTCCCCATGTATTGGTGAGAGCGTCTTTGTAATAGGTGGATTTCATTAGCCGTATGGCTTTTGTGCAGGCATTTCGTGCTTGTTTGTAATTTTGGATGTCCAGTTGTTTGCCAGTGGCCCTGGCAACTGCCCAGAGGTGATCCTTAGTTTCAGCTGTGAGAGAAGAGCCGCAGGACCCATGAGAGAGAGAGATTTTGTTTTATGCTTTTAGCAGGGGCAAAGAGGTCGCAGGCTTTGTTGAAAATTGAGATGAAGTGATCAAGAGCCAAGTTAACATCTGTTGCTTCATAGATGGGTAGCCAGTCTTGTAGAAGCAGGTGTTGTTTGAGATGTGGAAGTTTTCCACGAGGAAGGACTCTGCTAGCGATAATTTTGGGAGGGGGCTTAAGGAATTTGTTAGACCATGCACACATGACTGGGGAATGGTCGTACGAGAAATCCTTGTGGGGAGAGTGGTGAGGACCCAATCCAAGAGGGTACTGGTGCCAGTCTTGTAGTTAATCCTAGTAGGGGAGTTTACCATTTGTGTGAGGTTAGCAGCTGAGATGGAGTCTTTATAGGCACTGGCACTCGATGCTAACCAGTTTATGTTGAAATCCCCTAGTAGAATAAGTTCAGCTTTGGGAGGATGAGAGTTGATAAAGTTTAGGACGTCGTTGAATCATGTTTAGGGTCCCTGGGTGGGATGTATATGGAGACAATAGTCAGAGCTTTATGGTTGGGACCTAGGACGATTTTTATTGGCAGAATCTGGGCTGAGGCAGAAAGTGATGGAGTTGCTACAGCGTGCCAAGACAGGGAGTCTTTGATATAGACTGCGCAACCACCACCTTTTTTGGATATCCGGTCCAGCCTGTGGACATTGTAGCCCTGTATTGTTACTGCTGAGTCAGGAACTTTAGGTGTCAGCCAAGTTTCCACCACTGCAGGTGTAACCCCCCTGAAAATGGGGGTTCCCAAAAGACTTCCAGGAGCTTGCTTGAATGCTCCAAGCCTGAATGGTGTTTGGCATTTAAGCCATTTATCAGTGAGTGTTTTTAGAGCCTCTGGTATTGTCTCTTTAAGAGCTGTCTGCTTGCAGACATAATTAGTTTGTATGGGGGGACTGTGTGCTTCTCTGAGTACCACTCGAGCTGCTGCCAATTCACTTCATTTTTGCAGTCACTAGGAGTGCAAAGGGAACCTATCTGAAAGATGTAACTGTTTGCCAGAAATTATTTAGAGTAATAATGAAATTACAGTTTGTCTAACCTGCTTTCTTTGCAGTCAGAACTGTGTCTGCTAGTTCCCATTCTAGTTTTGAACTGCTGAACTGGATCAATCAGTGTGGGGTAAGCTAGCTCTAAAATGGTGCCTTGGACGAATCAGAACTTGACTCATAATCTGAGCCAGCCACAAGAGGATTGTATGGGCAGTGACTCTGGGAGATGTAGTTTAGACTTCAGTGCCTTTTGGACCAACAGCAGCAGTCTATTGTGAGTGACAGCCAATCCAGTCAAGAACTGGGAGGAACTCAAAGGAAGTGCCAGTTTTGTCGGTTGGAGTTTGAGTTGAGCTTTGGCAGTGAAGAAGGAAGGAGCCCTGTGCTTTTTCAGTGTGCAGTTTTAGTCAAAAACGCGTGTGTAAGGCCCAGAGTTCCGGTCTGCAGCTTGTGTAACAGCTTGTTAGGACTGAATCCGTCCTGTGAAAAGAATCAAAGGATCTCTGAAGAGTAGAAACCAGGCTCACCCTGTAGAAGACTGGAGGAATTGCTGAAAATTGCACTCGGTCTGTCAGGAACTGAATCTGCTGTGTGTTCTCCCGGGTATTGTGCAGTAATTGCGATCGGGATACAGATGCAGCCTGCCTGGTATAGTGCTTTCTTTTACATGGATGTGTGAAGAGGTTTGTGTACCTCAAGTGAGCCCTGCTGACATTGAAGGACCCTATCTTATTTGGAGGTTGTGAGTACTAATTCAGGGTCGCTCCCTGTTGAATTGCCACATTAAATCCAAATGGAATTACTGTACTGCTGACTGTTTAATTCTCCTTTCTCTGTGAAAGGGCCCCTACCAGCTGCCACGGTTTGGACTAGCCACTAGGGCTTGGGTACCCAGGGACAGTAACTGATAGGGATAGGCCTGTGCACAGAGCCATAGGTAGATTATTAGAGTGATAAGCTAATTAACCTGATTTCCCCCTGTCCTTGTTATATCCCCCTAAATAAATCAGAGCTGCTTGTTTCAGCAAAGTTATACTGCCTGAGGTATTTGTCTATGTTAAAGTACTGTACTGTGATTGTTGCACTGTATCTAATTTCACAGGAGGTCCCAGTGCTGGAACCAGACCTGGGGGTAAGTGTATACTGTGAAGGTAATTCTGATATATTGTGTGGGCCACTAGTGGGAAGAAAGGGGGTTGCAGTGTCCCAGAGGGCTGTGACCAAGTTAGTTTAACTATTGCAAACCCTGACCTCTGGGTGGAGGCACCGCCATTGGATCCAGGCCCTCAACCTGTTAGTGGCAAATCAGGCAGGGTAGTAGCCCCTGGGATAGCGCCATCTAGGGGTTACATCTTGGAGGCTCACCGCTGGGATTGTGTGTCCTCTAGTGGCCATATTTACGAACCACTGTTAAGAAAAAAATGGGTACCCCGACAGAAGTGGCTGTGCACCGGCTGGTGGAGTGGTGTACTGGGGAGGACATCGACCCCCAAAATGCTATGCTTATCCTGGACATCCCCCTGGGTATCAATATGGACACTGTGCAGGGAGTACTTTCCAAGGTGGAAGGTTTACAAAACCCTGTGGTGGTGGGTCGGCATGCTAATCTGCTCACCCACACTTTCCTGGCCCTAGTAGAGTTTAAGGATCCCATAGATAGCTCTAAAGTGCCACAGACCATTACCCCAGAGGGAGCCCTCACTGCTTGGAGAGTGATAACTAAGGACAGTAAAGACCCGGGGGGGAATCAGCCCCCACCACTATCTGAAACTTTTGAGGAGAAATTTGCTGAATGGTTGCTGGGAGAGGGAAAACTGTGGAGGACTTGAAGAAACTATTCTTGCCACCTGGGGTGTTCTCCCCAACACCCTCCTGCTCCAGTGCCCGTAATGGTGGCTGAACCAATGCAGACTCCTATTTCTGCACCTGCCATTAGTCACGACTCTTACGAAGGTTGAGGATCTTCTCTGGCACCCTCCCACCCCCAAGGGAGGATGACTGGGAGACCTGGATAGACTGTGTTGCCCCAAGTGCTAGAATGGCAATGCTCGGAAGGCAGCGAAAGAGGGTTAGTGAGAGCCTCGAGGTCCTGTCCTGGCTACCATCCGTGCTAAACGGGCCAGTAACCTTGAGCGACTGCACAGGCCTATCTTGAGGCCTTGGAGAATGTGTATGGGAGCCCAGATTCTGATGAGGACCTATGGTGGAGAGTAAGAAATGCACAACAGTACCAAGGGAGTTGTTGTCTGTGTATGTCTCTCGGCTGGAAAAATTGTTGCAAGAATGCCTCAGAAAGGGTAGTTTGCCAGCGATTGAACTGGACCGAACCAGACTGGACAGAATCCTTAAGTCTGCCCCTTCTCAGAACTGCTGTTGCTTCCAGTTACGCCTGGCAAATCGACTGGAATCCCACCCTCCTATGATGAGTTAATGAGAGAAATTCGAGGAGTTGAGAAAAGCGACTCGGGAGGTACCTGCACCAACAGTTGTGGCTACGACCCGAGTGACTGAGGGTGACCCATCAAGTGAAGTTCAGGGCAGAGGTTGACAGTCAATGAGTGCTCTGACAAGGAAAAAGATATGCCACAATGGGGCTTAACTGTTGAGAGAGATCCGAGAATTCAAAACAGTCCCTTTATGAAGGCCACGCCTGCAAGTACGGGCCCTGACCTATATCCGACTGCATCTGCTATGGGGGTGGGGGTACCCACCCATGTATCTCCTGCTGATAGCTCCAAACTCAATTCCTTGACCATGGAAGTGGAGAAACTGACGAGATGTCTCCAAATGCTTATCACGCCGCAGACAGAGATGGCACCCAGGTTTCCAGTTAGTAATACCCCCGCCCTGGCTCCCAGTGTGGCGCCTCGGCCAGCTCAAACTTCAGAAAGTATGTTTTGCTATAATTGTGGGAAAGATGGGCACATGAAAAGGGAATTCCAGTCCCCAAAAGACACTGACAAAGTTGCATATAGGCTACAAGGAGAGCTTCGGAGAAGAAATCAGTGGTTAAGAGGTGCATGACATGATCCCAGTGAGGGCACCAAAAATGCTAATTCACGTCCTTTTGTGGTAAGGTCAGTTGCCCAGGCCCCCACTACCGCCTCTCCAGACTGGTCCAGAATAGTGGGTCCCTCCATGGAGACTACTGTAAAGGTGAATGGAGTGTCTACAAGAGCTGTATTAGACAGTGGCTCCCAAGTGCCTATTATGTTCCAGGATTGGTATCAGAAGCATTTGTCAGACGTACCTTACAACCATTAGAAGGACTGCATGTATGGGGGTTAAGTGAGAAGGCCTACCCCTATTCGGGTATATCTGAATTTGGCTGTCTTTCCCCACCTCCGTGGCTGGAGTGGCCGAACAAGTAGAGACCCTAGCCTAGTGTGTCCCCCACTGGACTGTATGATGGTGTCCCTTTGTTGATTGGAACAAATGCTCATATGTTGGAAGGCTGGCACAGTTGTGTTATGAAAAACAGGGTCAAAGACTAGTAGAGCTTTAAGAGTTCCGGCTTTAATTAAGAAGGCCTATGAGGCACAGAGAGATGCTGAAAAACAGAACCAGAGGAACCGGTTGGAATTGTATGGAAGAAGGATCCTGAGTCTCTGATCCTGGCGCCAAATGCCCAGTGTACCTTACAGGAGAGGTCCGTATCAGAAAGGATGTTAAGAATAAAATATTAATGTTGGATGCACCAGGCGATGGAAAATTGCCAGAGGGACTGCTGTTCAAGCCTAGTATTTTGCCCGCTAGAGCCCATGCTTATGCCAGAAGGGTAATGGTCCAAGTTCATAATGTGTCTGAAAGAGACATTCGAGAAACAGAGGTTGCATCCTGGCTAATGTGCATTGTGCAGACACTGCAGTGCTACCCAGCAGCAAGAGTTCAAGGAAGAATGACAGAGTAACGCCTGACTTGTTTGATTTCGGCGACTCCCTGCCAGCTGAATGGAAAGTGAGGATCAGTGAGAAGCTTGCCCAGAGAGACCAGGTGTTTTCTTTAAAGGAATGGGATGTAGGATGTGCAAGGAGCTGAGCACAATATCCGCTGCATGAGAAAGACCATTTCGTGAGAGGTCTCGGCGCCTGGCACCTGCTGACATAGATGATGTGAGACGGCATCTGCAAGAGATGTTAGCTGCTGGTGTAATACAAGAATCCAGAAGCCCTTATGCTTCCCCCATTGTGGTAGTGAGGAAAAAGAATGGAACAGTAAGGATGTGTGTGGATTATCGCACCTTAAACCGGCGGACTATCCCTGATCAGTACACAATGCTCCGCATTCAGGATGCTTTGGACTGCCTAAACGGGAGCAAGTGGTTCTCTGTGCTGGATCTCCGCAGTGGGTACTACCAGATCCCGATGGCCCCAGAGGACCGTGAGAAGACGGCCTTTATCTGTCTGCTTGGCTTCTATGAATTCATGAGGATGCCTCAAGGGATTTCAGGTGCCCCAGCCACTTTTCAACGATTGATGGAGCGTGCAGTGGGGGACATGAACTTACTAGAGTGCCTGGTATACCTAGATGATGTTATTGTGTTTGGCAGCTCACTGGAGGAACATGAGGCAGATTATTTAAGGTATTGGACCGACTGGAGGACTTTGGCTAAACTGTCCATTGATAAGTGTCAATTCTTTCAAACATCAGTAAAGTATGTGGGACACATAGTATCCACCGAGGAATAGAGACCGACCCAAGTAAAGTTGAGGCCTTGACCACCTGGCCACAGCCCAAAATCTAAAAAGAACTGCAAAGATTCCTGGGATTCTGTGGTTATTATCGGCGCTTCATCAAGGACTATTCAGAGTGATCCGCCTTTACTTAACCTTACTCAAGGGTATCCCCAACCCACAAAAATACCAAAAGTCAGCGCCCTCAAGACTGAAAGAGTGTATTTTCATCCGAGTGAAGTATTTGGGGCCCGCTGGACTCCTGATTGTGAGACTGCTTTTCATGAGATCATATATCAACTTACCCATGCTCCAGTGCTGGCCTATGCCGATCCAAGAAAACCTTACGTCCTGCACACTGATGCTAGCTTGCAAGGGTTGGGGGCTGTGTTGTACCAAGAGCACGAGAATGGCCTGAGACCAGTGGCCTTTGCCAGTAGAAGCCTGACCCCATCCGAAAAGAACTATCCTGTACATAAGTTAGAGTTCCTAGCTTTGAAGTGGGCTATTGTTGACCAATTCCATGAGTACTTGTATGGGGCTAAAATACTAGTAAAAACTGACAATAATCCTTTGACCTATGTGCAGACCTCAGCTAAGTTGGATGCCACTGGCCATAGGTGGCTTTCTGCATTATCTACATATGACTATGCTCTCGAATACCGAGCAGGTCTGAACCACATAGATGCTGATGCTCTCTCCCGGAGGCCTGTTCCCAGAATGATTGGGTCCGATTGGCAGAACCTGACATTCGGGCACTCTGCCGGAAGTTTGACAGGGAGGAACAAATGTCCACGGACGCAGTGGACTGCATGGTGGATTGCTTGGGAGCCTCTGAGAATTGCATACCTGCTGCTTATTGCCACTTTTCTGCAATAGACATTGGTGCACTGCCTCAGCTGGACAATGACAGTATTCGGCGGGCTCAATCCCACGATCCCATGATCAAAGCAGCTTAGAAGCCCTCTATGCAGGAAAAGATGTGTCAAATTCGCTCCACTGATTTGAGAACTGCACTGTTATACAGAGAAGGTCCTAAGTTGAAACTGATCAATAAACTGTTATACAGAGAAACAGTAGACAGAGGGGACAAGTAGACAAACAACAACTAGTAGCTGCCCACTGCCTTTCGAGACTCAGTACTGAGGTTCTTGCACAACCACATGGGGCACCTTGGTATAGACAGAACACTTGACTTGGTGAGATCCAGATTCTATTGGCCTAAGATGGGGCTGATGTGGAGCAACACATTCAAACTTGTAGTCGCTAGCTTACAGAGGAAAGCTTTTCCCAGAGGGCTGCCCCCCTTGTTAACATCACCACCAGTGCACCCATGGAGCTGGTCTGTATTGATTTTCTGAGTTTGGAGTCAGATCAAAGAAATATCAGTAATGTGCTGGTGGTCACTGACCATTTCACGAGATATGCCCAAGCTTTCCCCACCAAAGACCAGAAAGCATCCACTGTGGCCAAAGTACTTGTAGAAAACTTTTTTGTTCACTATGGGGCTCCACAAAGAATCCATTCTGATCAAGGGAGAGACTTTGAGAGTCGTCTGATCAAAGAGATGCTTTCTGTGGGGAGTGCGAAAGTCCAGAACCACTCCTTACCACTCCCCAGGGGACCCACAGCCTGAACGCTTTCAACCGCACTTTGCTAGATATGCTAGGCACCCTGCACCCAAAGGACAAGCCTAGATGGAGCCAACAAATTAGCACCCTGGTACATGCTTATAACTGCACCAAAGTGATGCCACTGGATTCTCCCCCTACCTGATGTTTGGAAGAAAGCTCGACTACCAGTAGATGTGTGTTTGGGGTCTCTCCTGATGGGGTTCAAGCTGACAACTATTTACAGTATGTGCAAAAGTTAAAGGCCCAGCTAACTCATGCGACGCAAGTGGCTCAAACCATGGCTGCCAAAGAAATCTGGCCAACAAAGAAAGGTATGATAAAAAGGTGAAAGCACAGGAACTCCAGGAGGGAGATCGGGTATTGCTAAGAAATCTGGGACTGCATGGCAAGCACAAGATTGCTGACAGATGGCACCATCTCCCTCACATTGTAGTGGGCAAACTAGATTGTCTGCCAGTGTACAAAGTAAGGCCTGAGAATAATTCAAAAGATGTAAAACAATGCATAGAAATCATTTACTGCCCATTGGACAAATCTTAATTGAGTCTGAGCCCTAGAAGATGCCCTCTGGACCAGTGACTAGAGCTGCTGCTAGAAAAGATCAAGAAAGTCTGCACCTACAGAAGCAAAGTTAAAGTGTTCCCTCCACAAGTCCCAGTTGAGCATGACTGTCAGTCCATATCGGAAGAAAGTGAGTGACTTTGAATACTATCCTTCTTACGAACTGAGTCGATTGTTTCGGGGCAATCCCCTAGTCAATACTGGAGATGAAGCTGGGCCTTCTGGACTGTCTAAGCCCCCAGCTTCATCCCTGGAGCCAATGCTCCCAGAAAGTGAAGTGCAAAGCATCAGATCAGATGAAATGGAATCATTGTGCATGGTTGAACTGTTTGAGCTTTCAGGGGAGGAAAATGATAGATTGGGGCAGACTGGTGATACACCTGAGCAAGAAGAGTATTTTGAGTGCCCTGACAGTCCACTGCCAGTGTCCGAAAGCTCTCCATGCGAGCCAAATGTTGTGGACTCAGAAACTGTAACTCCTGGAGCTGAAAGTGCCCCAAGTTCTACCCTCTACCTCCATGGAGACTCCCCTGACAAGTGAGGACAATGCTGAAAATGAGGCTCAGAGTGCAGAGACTGTAACAGTTCCCCCTAGAAAGACTGGTCGAGCTGTAAAGCCTGTGGTGCACCTCAGTTATGATTCACTTGGGAGGGCTGTGGACTTGCCTCTCAATGTTGTCCATAAAGGAGTGTATGTGTCCCCGAGCTCATTGCCCAAACTGAGCATCAGTGCTAACTCCAAGTCACTTGTGTTGCCCTCTAAGTATGGTGCCCTTGCCCCATCCAGCCCCAAGGTAACTGATAGGAAGGGCCCCTCTCTTCAGGTTTCATGTACAAGAGGTAATAACTTGAGTTATGGTACAATGTGTATGTAATACTGTTAAAGTGACGTACTGCAATGTTTCAGAAATGTGTTCTTGGTAAAATGATATATTGACTGATGATTACATATGCGAGCCTAATGCAAATGTATATGGTTGCAGTTGAAACTTTTGGGTACTTGCTTGACGCGGACGCTCAAGCTTTCCCAGGCCAGGAAGGTGTAACCCCTGCAAATGGGGGTTCCCAAAAGACTTCCAGGAGCTTGCTTGAATGCTCCAAGCCTGAATGGTGTTTGGCATTTAAGCCATTTATCAGTGAGTGTTTTAGAGCCTCTGGTATTGTCTCTTAAGAGCTGTCTGCTTGCAGACATATTAGTTTGTATGGGGGACTGTGTGCTTCTCTGAGTACCACTGAGCTGCTGCCAATTCACTTCATTTTGCAGTCACTAGGAGTGCAAAGGAACCTATCTGAAAGATGTAACTGTTTGCCAGAAATTATTTAGAGCAATAATGAAATTACAGTTTGTCTAACCTGCTTTCTTTGCAGTCAGAACTGTGTCTGCTAGTTCCCCATTCTAGTTTTGAACTGCTGAACTGGACCAATCAGTGTGGGGTAAGCTAGCTCTAAAATGGTGCCTTGGACGAATCAGAACTTGGACTCATAATCTGAGCCAGCCACAAGAGGATTGTATGGGCAGTGACTCTGGGAGATGTAGTTTAGACTTCAGTGCCTTTTGGACCAACAGCAGCAGTCTATTGTGGTGACAGCCAATCCAGTCAAGAACTGGGAGGAACTCAAAGGAAGTGCCCGGTTTGTCGGTTGGAGTTTGAGTTGAGCTTTGGCAGTGAAGAAGGAAGGAGCCCTGTGCTTTTCAGTGTGCAGTTTTAGTCAAAAACGTGTGTAAGGCCCAGAGTTCCGGTCTGCAGCTTGTGTAACAGCTTGTTAGGACTGAATCCGTCCTGTGAAAAGAATCAAAGGATCTCTGAAGAGTAGAAACCAGGCTCACCCTGTAGAAGACTGGAGGAATTGCTGAAAATTGCACTCGGTCTGTCAGGAACTGAATCTGCTGTGTGTTCTCCCGGTATTGTGCAGTAATTGAGATGGGATACAGATGCAGCCTGCCTGGTATAGTGCTTTCTTTTATATGGATGTGTGAAGAGGTTTGTGTACCTCAAGTGAGCCCTGCTGACATTGAAGGACCCTATCTTATTTGAGGTCGTGAGTACTAATTCAGGGTCGCTCCTGTTGAATTGCCACATTAAATCCAAATGGAATTACTGTACTGCTGACTGTTTAATTCTCCTTTATCTGTGTGAAAGGGCCTACCAACACTGCAGTTTGGACTAGCCACTAGGGCTTGGGTACCCAGGACAGTAACTGATAGGGATAGGCCTGTGCACAGAGCCATAGGTAGATTATTAGAGTGATAAGCTAATTAACCTGATTTCCCCCTGTCCTTGTTATATCCCCCTAAATAAATCAGAGCTGCTTGTTTCAGCAAAGTTATACTGCCTGAGGTATTTGTCTATGTTAAAGTACTGTACTGTGATTGTTGCACTGTATCTAATTTCACAGGAGGTCCCAGTGCCGGAACCAGACCTGGGGGTAAGTGTATACTGTGAAGGTAATTCTGATATATTGTGTGGGCCACTAGTGGGAAGAAAGGGGGGTTGCAGTGTCCCAGAGGGCTGTGACCAAGTTAGTTTAACTATTGCAAACCCTGACCTCTGGGTGGAGGCACCCGCCATTGGATCCAGGCCCCTCAACCTGTTAGTGGCAAATCAGGCAGGGGTAGTAGCCCCTGGGATAGCGCCATCTAGGGGTTACACAAGGAAGTCAGGGTTGTGTTGGCATATGAAGGCTTGGAGTGCATCCAGCTTTGGTAGTAGGCTGCAGATATTAATGGCTGCAAGGATAAGGGCACCTGGAGTTTGTGTGTGGCCTGAGCTTCTAGGGCCAGGATTGGGATGGATGCTGCCTGAGATGAGAAGGAGGAGGAGTAGGAGTTTTAAGGAGCAGAGTCGCAGCTCTTTGAGAGATAGTTTTAATTGTTGTTTCCTGGAGTAGAAGTTGCAAGGTTCCAGGCGGTGTCCCATATGGACTGCAAGGTGGTACAGTGTAGAGAGGTGGCCACACTTGTTGAGAGAAGAGTGGGTTAAGTAACCAGGAATATCCAAACGGTGCAAGCACAAGTCTCGAGTGGAAGTGCAGTTCCCTTGGAATAGCAGTGGAAACCAGAGTAGAGGGTGGCGGGGTGGGGTGGGTGGGTGGGGGTGGCTAGGACCAGGGAGAGGAAGAGGGAGGCCAGGGCAAGGAGGAGGAGGCGAGAGAAAGGCAGACAGAGCCCACATGGCTTACGTACTAGATAAAGAGATAGAGATATAGCCCTCTAGTGGTGAGAGGATATAATCTGCTAATGGAAAAGTCAACAGTCAAAAAAAAAAAAAAAAAAAAAAGCTCTAAATTCACTTCTAATATCAACTCAGAACTTAAAGTGACTGTAAGGATTAAACAAATTATTAAATCCTAGCACATAAATTCAGCTAGAGATACAGGAGTCAGAGGTGTGTTCAGCAGGAGATAGTGTGGGCCACTTGGAAATCAGCATCCACTGGTACCAAATCCAAAAGTCAGGGCTAGTACCTTGCAGTACAGAGGATTTCTGAAAAACTGTTTAGGTTCCAGAAATTGAAGGGTCTGTGGCCTGGTCAAGGCACGCTGGATCCCTTGTAGTACAGAGGATTTCTGAAAAACTGTTTAGGTTCCAGAAATTGAAGGGTCCGTGGCCTGGTCAAGGCATGCTGGATCCCTTGCAGTACAGAGGATTTCTGAAAAACTGTTTAAGTTCCAGAAATTGAGGGGTCCATGGCCTGGAATGATTTCTTTTACAGGATAACAAGGGAAACAGAGCAGGGTGGGATGGATGACGTGGTCTATCCAGAATTTAGCAAGGTCTTTAACACCATGCAGCACAGGAGACTCATTAAGAAACTGAGCAGCCTAGGGGTACAGTCCAAAATGGTGAATTGGGATAGAAACTGGTTACTGATAGATGACAAAAGGTGGTGGTTAACAGCACTCACTCTAATGATGGAAGAGTGACAAATGGGGGGCCACAGGGATTAGTACTGGGACTGGTCCTCTTCAATGTCTTTATCAGTGACATTGCAGATAAACTAGAAGGGAATGTATGCCTTTTTACAGATTATACCAAAATCTGTAATGCGGTTGTAAGCCCTAGGCGGTGCTATTCTAAGGGCTACTACCCCTGCCTGTATGGCAATACACAGGTTGAGGGGCCTGAGTTCTGTGAAAGGGTGCCTTCACCCAGAGGAATGTTATTGGGGTAGCTTAACTGCTCTGGTATTGCCCTCCAGGATGCTATAACCATCCACCAACCCTTCTAGTGGCCTAAACAGTAACACAAAGATACATTCACATTTGATAGACAGCAGTAATAATATGCTCACACCCTTTTTACTTACCACCAGGGCTGGATCTGCTGCAACTGCCCTGGAGACCCCCTGGAGAATAAGATCAGCAATGCAACCATACAATATTCCCACTGTAACCCAACTAATAATATGCACACTAGCCAGGTTAAACGTGAAAACAAACAATCAGATTTATTTAGGGAAAGTGAACAAGGGAGGGTCATGAATCTAGCAGAATGATTAGCACTCTGATTTAATTCAGGTTGGTTCAGCATGCACTGTAAGTCCCTTTTAAACAGTTCCACAACCCTGGGTACCCAGTATGTCATGCAAGCTAGCCTGAAGCGTTGCCCGAGGTGGTCGGCATTGCAGCTGTTGTTGGGGCCCTTAAGAAAGAAAAGTTAACATGCACACAACCCAATTATTTGTAATCCAAGTCGGATGGCTCAGTCTGTTGCACCTATAGCTCTATGAGGAGAGGGACTGAGGGATGTCAGCTTGTACACCCTGGAGGAGAGGAGTGTGGGAGGGGACATAGTAGAGACCTATAGGTACCTCACAGGGTGCAGGAGAGGAGTCTGTTTTGAATGAGGAAGAGCACCAGGACCAGACGGCATGCAATAAAGATGGGGAGTGGGGTTTAAGAGGGATGTAAGGAAGTAATACTTCACTGAAAGAGTGGTAGATGCCTGGAATAAACTACCAGCCGAAGTAGTAGAGGTGAAAACAGTAGGGGGCTTCAAGCATACATGGGATAGATGTAGGGGAATATTAGTGAATAGGCAGAGAGGAGAGAGGATCATCAGTGACCAGTTAGAGTCAGTGTAGACACACTAGGCAGGGACCATCTGGGCAGACTGGGTGGGCCAAGCAGTGCTTTTCTGCTGACAAATTCTATGTTTCTATTACTTTGATTATTTGGCTGTGCTTGGCAGGGCAACTGAAGAGCAGCCACACCTGTGAACAACTGTACTGCTGCCTCATTGTCTGACCTTTGTCCTTTCCCTGAACCTTATTCCTGATTCCCTAATAAAGCCCTTGCTAATCTTTTATGTTTATCTGTGAGCATGTTATTAGTTGAGTGATAAGAATTGCATCTGTAGGGATTTATCATATTGTGCTGGTCCATGGGTGAGAGTGATCTGGTGGAGAGGATGGTAGGCACTGAAACCCAGTAGGTTGTCCAGTACTTACACCAAGCCCACTTTAACCTTTCTCTGGGTGGAAGCACCGTGTAATTATTCATGTACTGAACACAAGCTCCTGAAGCCAGAAATGTAATTACCCAGATCCATCAGCATTGCTGGATCCCTCAAGGTAGGAGTAGTAACTATCAACATCCATGGTGATCCGGTTACGTATATTTTTGAAGTCTGTTTTAGTATGGGATATGTCTTTATTGTCTCAGCACCAAGTATCTGTATGTGAGAAACTGGAATGGGTTGTCACAAAATCTTTGATATTAACAGTTAAAAATGTAGCTATGTGAGCCGGCCCGGTGGCACCGAAGGTTGAGGTGCTGGATGCCACACCTCGTACTATGCCGGCGACCCAGGTTCAGGAACGGACTCGGGCTGCTGAGGGCCGGCCAGGGAGGAAGTGGGATTGAGCGCCTAATGGCTGCTGTCCCTCTCTTGGGAGGGCTGTAAGCTAGCCTCGCTGTGATACTGCCATCTCCTGGGTGAACCTCAGTATTGGCAGTGCAGTCGGGGAAGCCATTGGGAAGGGAGGGGCATACATCGGCTGAGGGTCCTGAGCTGAGACGCGTCTCTGCGTGCCTCACCTCACCTCATTGGCCCTCCTCGAGTGCCGATGCAAGCAGGGGAGGGCACAAGAACAGAGGAAACTCACTGCCCTGGATCTAGGTGACGAACCCCCGGCACCATGTCTCTGGTAGTAACTGGGGGCAGACTCCACTGTGCACGCACTCCAATGAGGACTAAGGGGGAGGTTTGGGGAGTGCCTCCTTTGCCCTGCCCGGAGGGTAATCCGGATGCCCTGATTCGTGTGTCTGGAAGTGTGCGGCACTCTAGGAGCAGACTACTTGGTCCTGCAAGGATGTAAGAAGGTGCAGTATGGGAGTTCCGAATGAGCGATCCAGAGCAGAAGGTAGGAGGATAAAAAGAAAGTTAAAACAAAAATGTAGCTATGTAAAACTCTATTACTAGGAATCAGAGACCACAAAGCAATGAGCCACTTGCAGTTAGATTCCCACATTCTGTTATGCTTTGATGCTAGGTGGTTGCATTCATGGCATAACAGGTAGTAAGCTTATACTTCAACTGGTTTGTTATCAATTTATTTTGACAGGGCCAACCCATAGGCGCAGCGGTTGGATTTTCGCTTGTGATGCTGGCGACCTGGGTTCGGGAACGGACTCGGGTTGTTGGAGGGCCGACTGGGCTTGAGCATCGATTGACTGCTCGCCTTCTCCCAGGGGTAGGGTGGGGATGTGGCCCGGCACTTGCTGACAACTGGCAGAGGCCGGGGGAATGGCAACACATTGGGCTCTGCTAACTGGGGGGGCATGGTGGATGTCAGCGTATGCCTTGACGTCAGTGGCATGCCACACCCGAGGGGAGAACATAGGAAAATATCTCACCAGCTGGCCAGATTATGGTTGCCAGCCCCTGCCACCACGGAAGCCCCCGGATGGTCCTGGACCCCCTCAGCAGCACCGAGGCGAACTGTAAAAGAGTACGCTGGTTGGCCCCTCCTGGCACCCTTCCCCTTGTAGGAGTGGGACCCACCCAGTAAAGGGTTACACTGGGTTACCAGGAGAGGGGTTGTGATGTAGGGTGGTGGTGGCTGGCAGTGGGGTGGAGTACCGGCGGGGTCCCTAGGTCAATCGAAGAAGTGACCGGCTGGGGAACGGGGAGGAGCATAAAAAAATTGTTTTGACAGACAAGATACACAATCTATTGACAACTGTGACACATGGGGAGAGAGGAGCAGCGATAAGCCACAGCCCCATCTTGGGCAGTTGTCATAGTGATATTCACCTTAACTAACTTGCCCACATGTCTGGTGTCCAGGTACTAAAGGAAGCCATGAGGCCTTAGGCTGCTCACTACCTCCTGTCAACCCTGTTGCATCCAGACTGTGACCACCCACCATGGAGAAGGAAGAGCAGGCATGAACACCCACATGAGTTCTCAATCGATATAGCACTTGACATGGATAATGAGAAGCAAGCTACCACTGGACAGTGAGATCTGCACTACATAGACAGGAAATGGTCGACCACTGAGACTGTCCTCTCGTTTACCAGTGATACCGATGGGTACTAAATGGTGAGCTAATTTTTCCAACCAAGCTGTGGAATGTGTCAGACCAACATACCAGTGAGAAGTCTGGATAACATTGACTTGCTGTCCCAGAGGATAACTTGTTGGAATGGCACCTGTGCTAATAGCTGGCATTACTACCCTCACAATAGGGTCAGGAAGGGGCAGAGATGGATTTTAAAGCTACAAGAGTTTAGGACTCTTATGAGCAGACAAGCCACTACCTCCACGTGGTCCTCACTCACCATTTCCTTTTTTTTTATTATGAACATTTTTGTTTTTCAGAAAGAAAATACAGCACAGTAAAAGTATATATAGACATGATACTTGCACACTCCATTGTGTAAAATGTTACAGATACATATGTAAGACAGCAGATTGCCTAATTAATAAATTGTGAAAATGTACACCAACTTTGAGTCTCAATCCTCTTTAAGTGGTGATCGATAGTGCCGTCTCAACAAGTGTTTGATGCTAGACTCACAGGAAAAGTTATTGCATGCAGAAGTGAGTGGTTTTGTCTCAGCAGCTGGGGACTCTGAACTAGCCGCTGATTCATAGGTAGTGACAGCTGGTATAGAAACTCATTATCTTCAAAGATCAGAGGCAGATAGGTACGGCTTCCATGCAGTAGATATGCATGCAGATTGTCTTCTGCTGTGGTGAACAGAAAATACATAGATAGAATAAGGTGAGGCAGAATGGAGAAATGGAAAGATGGAGAAGGTGGTGTGGGTGGGGTGAGCCTCACGGAACAAAGTCTGGGTAGTTGTCGAGCTAGTGCAATACCCATTGATGCCTGATCTGGTGTCAGCAAGGGTCCACCATGAAGGTGTGACATGAGTGTTCTGGAGAGCAGAAGGAGCTTACTGGGCAGTACAAATCAGCCCTTGCCTAGTGCAAGGGATAACCTGTACAAGGGAGGAGGAGAGAGAGGGAAAGTTAGAGGTACTGTGGGTACAGATATAATCAACAAAAGGTAAAAAGCTTAGGATAGGAGTGCTGTACAGGCCACCAAGCCAATAGGAGAAATTAGACAGGGAACTGGGGTCCAAAATTGTGGAGATGGCTAGCAGGAGGTAGGTAGTAATTATAGGGGACTTCAGTATACCTGGGGTAGTTTGTAAGATCCCTGCTACCATCTTCACCAGGAATCCGGTGCTGCTGGATACACCCCAGTGTGGGTTCCTGACTCAGTGTGTCCTGAAGCCCACCAGGGAGAGGGCCATACTGGATCTGGTTCTATCTAATGGTGCGCATATCATGCAGTTACAGGTGGAAGTGCCACTTACAGAAAGTGACCATCACACTGTGTTGCTTTACCTGGACATAGGCAGGAAGCAGACTATGACAAAAACAGGGGTGCTAGATTTCAGGAAGGCAGACTACAGTAGGATGCGGGAAATACTAGGAGGATACCTTGCTGGGATCAAGAAGAAAACGGGGGTAGACCTGAAAAGGGCCATTATCAAGGAAGGGCTTTTGTGGCAGCCACTAACGAGTGTGCCAAAATAAAAAGCAAAAAATCTAGAGTCAAGAAGCTAAGCTGGTTTGATAGGGAGGTATCCCAGGCAATAAAGAGTAAGAAATCCTTCAGTAAGTATAAACACACCCAACGGGATGAGGACAGGGAGGAATACTGTACTAAGGCAGAGGAGGCAGTATGATTGTCCAAGGCCAAAAGAGAACTGCAGCTATCAGAGGGTGTGAAAATGGGGGAGTAGGCCTTCTTCAAGTACATTAGGGAGAAGCAGTATATCAAGGATGCGATAGTCAGGTTGGAAAGGGGGAGGCGGAGGGTAGTGAGGAGAAAGCAGATGTACTTAACAAGTGCTTCTGTTCAGTTTTCACTAAGGAGAAGGAAGGCCTAGTACCCGAGGGGATGAAGGTGGGAGGAAACAGTGTAGAACGGGTCACATATGGAAAGATTGAAACTGACAGGCTGAGGAAAGGCTTAAAGGTTCTGAAGGTAGACAAGTCCCAAAGACTGGATGGCATACAGTCAAAGGTGCTGAAAGAGTTGGCAGATATGCTGGCGAGTCCCCCTGTGGACCTGTTTAACACTTCTCTAGAGATGGGGGAAGTACCCCTTGACTGGAGGACAGCACATGTAGTGCTGCTACACAAGAGTGAGCTGAGGGATGACCCTGGTAACTATTGGTCAGACAGTTTGACCTCAATAGTGGGGGAAGCTCATGGAAACCATACTGAAAAAAGACTGGTAAGCATTCTGGAAGAAAATGTGCTCCAAGATGGGAGGCAGCATGGGTTCACATCAGGGCAGTCCTGCCAGATCAACCTGATTTATTTCTTTGACTGGGTTACCAGGACAGTGAACAAGGCCAGACAGTGAACATCCTGTAGCTGGATTTCAGTAAGGCCTTTGACTCTGTTCCCTGCAGGAGATTAATTAAGAAGCTGGAGGACCTGGGGGTGGGGCAAAACTAGCTATGTGGATTAGAAACTGGCTCCAAGATAAAAGTCAGGGGGTAGTGGTTGGTGGGGGTGGTCTTGGAGGCTAGACCAGTCATAAGCAGGGTCCCACAGAGCTCAGTGCTTGGTCCGATGTTATTTAACATCTCCACGAGTGACACTAAAGATGGGATAAATGGTAAGATATGCCTGTTATCAGATGACACAAAGCTCTGTGGGAGAGTGGACATGGAAGAGGGGAGACAAGACATTAGAGAAGACCTGGCCAAACTGGAGAGGTGGTCAGGTATTTGGCAACTGGGATTCAGTGCCAAAAACTATAAGGTAATTCACTTGAGGGCGAAGAACCCAGAGGCTAAATATTGGCTGGGAGGTGTGCCAGTTACCAAGTCAGAAGAGAAGGACTTGGGTGTGATCATTATAAGTGACCCAAAGCATTCATCACACTGCAGGAGAGCAGCAGGCAAAGTGAGCTGGATGCTGAACTGTATAGCCAGGTGTGTAATCAGCAAGAAAGCAAAGGACATTCTTCTACTGTACAGATCACTGGTTTGGCCTCATCTTGAGTACATGGTGCAGTATTGGTGCCCTTACCTAAAGAAAGGTATCAATCTGCTGGAGGTGATCCAGAGAAGGGCCACCAAGATGATCCAGCGACCGCAAGAGGAGAGACTCAGAGATCTCGACTTATACTCTTTGGAGGATAGAAGAGGGGTGACATGATTGAAACCTTTATATACCTTTTAGGTTTCAACAAAATGAGCTCTGAGGGTCTCTTCAACCTTAGTGGGAACAGCACCATAAGGAGGCACTGCCTTAAGCTGGTGGGGTGGGGGGGATTCAAGAGAGAAATTAGACACTTTTTTGCTGTGGGGTGGTGGCGATATTGAATGAGTTACCAGAGGAAGTTGGCTTCCTAAAGACTATGGACAGCTTCAGGGGCGGTTGGGACAGAGTAAAAGGGAACGTTGTATGGAGGGGAGAGTGTGGGGGGGCACTGATGGGAAGGGAGGCATGGTTAATGGGGAGGGGAAAAGATCCTTCAGTAGATACTGAGGGGTCTGTAAACTCCAGCAGACATGATGGACTGCAAGACCTTTTTCTGCTGGCTCAATCGTATGTTCATACGAACTATACCTTAATCCTGTGGGTAAACATTGGGGGAATGGGGTAGCTGGTACTGGAAGGTGTGTACTGTCCTTCAATTTGCAGTGGCAAGGACATTGAACACTCACAGGTGAATAGTGTAAATGGAGAGGTAAACAGAAGGGACCTAGGAAGTCAAGTACAGTGGTGAGGGCCAGCACTAGTTTTACAGGACTGCTGGAGAAATTCTATCTGTGGTACCCTGAAAATGGGTCCTTGTAGGGGAGTCAGCCTAAACACCTGTGGTAGGCAACTTGGTGATTAGCACCTAGAGCAATAGGTGCGCCAGGAATCTAGGAGGATGATACTAGGGGATGTGGGGGGGGCAGATAGAAAGTGGGAGGGGGCCTGATAGAGTCCATCTTCAGGGAGGTTCTCTGGAGATATGGTGCTGCTTGGGATACAGCAGGACTGCAACATTTGCTGTGGAACTTGCCATGGAAGGTGGAACTTAGCCTTTTCTGGAGCAGGACTGAGTGAGTTCTGGTGCAGACAGCCACTGCTACTCAAGGATGCCTAAGGTCCATTTAGAGGGTGGCCTATAGTTTGCAGGAGGGAAAGGGGAAGGGTCCGATTGGGCAAGGATGGGGCCCCTGAGGTGGAAACAGTGAACTGGTTTGCTTCCTGTATGATTTGGTGGGTCTGGGAACCGCAATGTGGAGACCGGAACTTATCACCATTAAGGATACTAGGTCTGCCCCAATGTGACACCTGAGATGAGCTTGGAGACCAAAGGGAAGGAGAGAACTAACGAATATTAGTAATAGGGTCTCCAGCATAAGGGGGACGGGAGGAAGTCATAGGTGAGAGAGATCAGAGAAGCAGGATGGTCAAGTGCTTTCTGGGGTGTCAGCGGGGAGGGAGGCAAACAGGGTAGAGAAGTTCATTGAAGGTATGGGGAGGAGGAAATGGCTCAGTGTTATTCTCCACCTAGGGACTAATGATCTGGCTGGCAGGCCCTTAAGGGAGGTGTACAAGAGTTTTACAAACCCAGGAGGGATGCTTAAGAGATTCTGCCAGTTTGGACTAGGGGAGAAGGGCAGCTTCTCCTGATCACTCACTTCAGTGTCTGGCTAAAGGAGTGGTGAAGAGAAGAGGACTTTGGGTAAATGAGAGACTGGTGGCATTCCTGGAGGGATAAAAAGCTATACAAATGTGATTGGCTACATCCCTCTAAGGAGCACAACAGTATGCTAGGCCGAAGGTTTATAGTGCGCATCAAGACACCTTTAAACTAGTGGGGGACAGGGGACTCAGTTACAGATAAGTGCAACTACTCAAAAGAGTGAGGCCTGAATGGCCTCTTCCAGCACTAGTAGAAAGAGAGAAAAACAGGGAGAAAACAGAGTAAAGACAATGGGGTAACAGAACAAGTTATATTGCAAGCGCTGTGGGGTTTCCGTGAGGAGGAAGGTGGAAGGCAGTAGATGAGGGACTGAAGATAAGAACAGGTGGAGGATGGGGGACATGGAGTTAGGGGAGGAGGAAAGTAACAGTCATGGAGGGCTATGTGACCTACTGCCAGGAGCCAGGATAATAAAATCAATAACCTGCAAGCAGTGGTGGCAGAAGCACACTTGGACCTGATGGTTATCATAGAGTCAAGGGTCATGCAGTACCATGACTGGGACCTGCCCATTACAGGGTTTACATTCTTTAGGAGGGGTAGGAGTGGGGAAAGGTAGAAGAGGTAGCACTATACATAAGGGAGGATATATTAGCCATGGAGGTCGGGGATAGTGAGGAGGGCTAGTGCATAGGGACATTGTGGTTACAGCACTGGTGGTTACAAATGGGGGAGAAGAGTGGTATGTAGGCCACCATCACAGAAAAAGTTAGCAGGTAGAAAGCTAGGGGATAAAATTAGAATGGCAACAAAGCAGGGGGAGGTGCTGCTAATGCAAGACTTCAAGCCAGATGTCGAATGGAGGATCCCAGTAACAGTAAGTGTTAGGAATCAGCTGCAGGTAGAGGTGCTCCTGAAGGCATTTGTGACCCAAAATATTGAGGAGCTTATAAGGGAGGGAGCCATGCTTGACCTAGTCCTGATCAACAGAAATAATATAGGGGAGATCACAGGGCAGAATCCATTAAAAGATTTGGAGACCATTAATCCATGTTGTTTACTGTAAGATTAAAAATGGAGAAAAGGAAGCCATACACAAACGTTCTTGACTTCAAGTGGGTGACTCTGGGTGTAAGGGTTGCTGCAGGAGAAGTCTGAAAGGGTGAAGGCAGGAGATGAGGTAGAAAGAAATGGGAATACATAAATGGTGCTGTATTGGAAGTATTGAATTACTGTATCAGGGTAGTAGGGAGAAACAAGAGGGGCACAAAAACCACTATGATTTTCACAGGAGGTAGGTGAGGCTGTGAGGGGAAGAAGGTCTTCATAAAGTATAAAAACAGCCAGGGTGAGGGAGTTAGGGTGGGGTATCTAAACAAGATAAAGGAGGCTAGCAAGGCCATGAGGAGGGCAAAGTCTGATGTGGAGCTGAGGACAGTGAAGGGAATGAGGAAGAGGTAAAAAAACAAACATTTTTTTCACTGCACACTTGAGAAATGCAAAGCAAAAGATGGAACAGTGTGGCCATATAAGGGGGAGGAGGATAAAGGGAAGGCGGACATACTGAATTCATTTTTCTGTTTGGAATTTACAATAGAGGACAAAGGGTTATTACCAGACTGTGTAGTCATGCAAGGTGGGATGAGGTGGGAATATCAGCGAGGTTTTGGATCTCAGAGATAAGAGTGCTGAAGGGTCTAAGTGCACTGAAGGTGGACTAATCAATGGGTGTGGAAGGGCTGCACCTCATGCTGTTACAGGAGATGTGGCAGGTCCTAGATGCATCACTGGCAAAACTCTTTAATAGCTCACTGGAAATAAGGGTTGTTAAGGAATGGAGGCTGGCAAGTGTAGTTCCCCTGTACAGTAGCGGAAAAAGGGATTATCCTGCGAACTGCGGACCTGTCAGTTTAATGTCCATAGTCAGGAAGATGGTAGAAACCCTAATAAAGGAGGGGCTGGTGGACTTCCCTGGTGGTGAACAGACTTCACGATGTCAGACAGTATTGGTTCACAGGGGGAAGTCACATCAGATGACCTGATTGACTTTAATTGGCTACGAAGGTGGTGGACAAGGAACAGATGGTGGACATACAGTACCTTGATTTCAGTAAAGCCTTCGACACTGCTCAATGTGTATGACTGGTTAAGAAGCTGGGAGACCTGGGGATGGGGATTTAAAGAAAAAGGTAGGTAACAAATCAGAAAAGTGATAGAAACCAGACGGTAGTTCTTAATGGAGGAATACTCAAAGGTCAGGGGGAGCCACCAGCGGAGTATCACTGGGATCAGTCTTGGAACTGGTTCTTTTCACTGTTTTTATTTGTGATACTGGAGTGGGGAACTAAGAGAAGAGCATCTTCCTTGCAGATAATGCAAAGATCTGCTGCAGAGTGGACAGTGAGAAGGGGGTGAGAAGTACAAAGGAGGATCTAAAGGCTGAATATGTGATCTAGGGTTTGGCAGATTCTATTAATGTTACCTGTAATGTGCTGTTATGTCTGTATCTTAAGTTTCTTGTCCTAGTGCAATTTATGTATGACGTAGAGCCTTTGTAAATGAGTCTCTGACTCAAAGGTCTTTCTGAATATCTTTAATAAATAAAATAAATAAATTGCAGTGCCAAGAAGTGCAAGGTTATGCATTCAGAGGCAGAACATTAAAGGGCTGAATACAGAATGGGGGGCAGGGATTGCTGTGGAAAATACAACAGAGAAAAGAGACGGGGTAATAATGTCAGACAATATGAAGACAACAGCACAGTGCAACAAGGCAATGGAGACAGTGACTAGGCTCTTGCGATGTATAGGAAGGGGGACTAGCAACCAAAAAGAGCAAAGTGTTCAGGTTTCTGTTTAGTCCTCACCTGGAATATGGTGCGTAATTCTGGAACCCACACTTGAAAATGGACAGGGACTGAGTGTAAGCAGTGAAGAGGAAGGTAATCTGAATGATCCAGGGTCAACACAAAAAGATTTGCATGGAGAGGTTATCGAATCTCAACATGTACACACTTAGGGCCAGGAGGGTGAGGAGAAACATGATAGCAGATGTATAAATACCCCCATGACATTAACAAAGTAGACAGAGCAGTGTTGTTTACGCTATGTGGAAACACCTGTCCTAGAAGAAACTCAATGAAGCTGGGGGTGGTATTTAAGAGGCTCATCAGACAACATTTCCTTATGGAATGGATGGTGGAGGGGTGGGACAGGCTGCTAAGGGAGAATGGCATGCTCAGAGTCCATTAACAAGGGGGGTCAATAACAAAATGAATGGAGATTTCAGTGCTGAGGAGGGCTGGGGGCATAATGCCCCAGAAAACATTTTTAAAAAGGTATTGTAAATTGTGCATTTTCATGCATGTTTTTTTGTATTATCTACTTACACCCTCCTACATGCTCCGGAGCTGCCTCTCCTTCGGGCCGCCATGACCCACAGACATTCCCCTACTATCTCCCCCTCGGCCACCTACCTCAGATCTGCAACCTTCCAAGGGGTAGCCCGGTGTAACCCTTCATCATGTGGGTCCTCCTCCTTCGAGGGGGAAGGCACTGGTGGGAGGAGACCAGCACACTATTCTGTTTTTGGTCCTGGGTGCTGCTGAGGCATTTCGTGGCTTCCGAGGAGTCTTCAGAGGTGCCCAGGGTCAGCAGCCATCATCCTGTTAGTCTTTGGAGCAGTTTCCGGTTTTCTGGTTTCCCCAGCATGCCACTCGTGTAGTGCCTCCAGTCTCCACTGGGGGCCGCTACCAAGCGAGGCCATCCCCAATCCCACCCCAGGATAGGAGAGTAGTCTATCGGATGCTCAATCCTATCCTCCCGCTGCCGACCCCCGGCAACCTGAGTCCGTTCCCGAATCCTGGTCGCCGGCATGGGTTGAGATAAGATGCCAGCACCTCAGCCCTCTACACCACTGGGCCGGCTTTTCATGCATTTTAATGCTCCAATAATGTTGCCAGTCTCTTCAAAAAGCTTATTTTTCAGTTTTTAGCTTTTAATATAACGCCTTCATGAGCTGGCTCACTGGTGCAGCAGTAGTGCTACTGCTTGCACTGCTGATGACCTGGGTTCAAGAATGAGCCCAGAGTGTTGGAGGGCCTGCTGGGGTGGGGGGTAAAGATACACACCCATTGGACAGCTCTTCTCCTCTAGGGAGGGAGGATATGGTGCCATAGCAATAATCTGGCATTTGACAATGGCTGGGAGTAAGTGTTCTGAGGGTCTGAAGCTGCAGTGGGATTGGTGGAGTTGCAGACATTGGGATGCCAGGTGCAGGAGCGCACCTGACATTACCTAGATGCCACTGCATGTCCACTCCACCTGGGGGAACGAAGCCAGATATCCCCCTAGGATGTGTAGCATGTTGCAGGACTTGGCTCCACTCTCACCAACCTGTAACAGACCAGTGGCCTAGATTAGCACAGTTCTTCCTCCCCTCTCCCCCTGGAGGGAAGCCTACTTGGATGGATTACTCCCAGTCTCCCAGAGTGCCTGGTAAGTAAGTCCATGGGTTTTCAGGCAGTGGGGTGGGGTGGGGGACCAAGAGGGTTGAATATGGGGTATATCCCTGCCAGTCTCAGGGAACAAAAATAGAACTGAAAAAAATAAAACAGCCCCTTCCTCTTAAGCATCTTTTGATTTTCAGCTTTTTTTTAAAAAAAAAAAGATAAACCATTTATCTTGCTTACACCAAAATAATAGCCATGCAGAGCAAAATAGTCAGAGGAGGCAGAAAAAAGGTTTGATTTACAGTCTTAAAACTGAATTTAAGCCAGCTGAGTTCTTGGTGCTTCGTCAAAGGAACTTAGTTAAGTTGAAGAAACGTGTCACAATGATGAGTCAGCCCATCACTATTCAAGGTGAACATGGTAAATTTGTTTTAGAGAACAGCAAGCGGTTCCAATATAGTTTATTCATTTATTTATTTAGTTTTTGTTTACCGGGTAAGTGCCATTAACCAAAACATGACTATTTTCAGGCGCAACCTGGGAGATTACAATAAGCAGGGTGAACAGTGGAATACAATTTGATTTGGGGTAGAGGCATAATACAAGCGAGAGCTAAAACAAGGTTTTTCAATCACATAATTAGGTGGAAAATAAAAGTTCAGTAGTTTACATTAATTGGAAGAATCAGTGAAAAGTTACATACGGCTGACAGTTGATTGGGTAAGGGTAGCTACAGCACAACAAGATGAGACAATAAGTGCCTAGAGTAATAAGCTGGAAGGTCAGGATAGGTGGAGATCAGTTTACAGCGGCTGGGGATGTGGGTGAAGTAAGAGGCAGAAATTCAGGGTGGTTTGAAGCAGGCACAGGAGATCTGACTGAAGAGGAAAGAAATTATACCTGTTTTTGAACTGGGCATGACTGGGGCTAAGAGGACATCAAGAGGCAGGGAGTTCCAGAGTTTAGGCGTTGAATGAGAGAAGGCAAGATTTCCTTTGTTTGATCTACATCTGGGTATTTGCAGCAACGACTTATCAGCTGATCGTAGGCCATGAGAGGAGGTCAATGGAGTGAGTAGGGATGCCAGCGAGATTGGTGAGCCTGCTCTAATGATATTATCAGTCTGGGAGCCAAGGGTAAGAGTTCGAGCCAAAGTTGGGGGGAGCCAATTCAGATCTGCATAGAGTTTGCAATGGTGTTTTGACAAGGGAGAGGCTGATGCATACCTGCATATGCTGTTATAGGTAGTGTCCCACTCTTTAAGGAGAGTTTTGGGTGCATTGAGATAGGTGGTTACCCCATAGGATAGTGACGGGAGCAGAATCCCATGGGCTATGGCTAGTCTTGCTGACTGTGTAAAGACAGAGCTGGTTTTATATGCTACTCCTGTTTTGGCATTTACCGATTTACAGGTGGATATAATATGCTTACCAAAATTGAGATTCTTGTTGAGGAGTACACTTAGATACTTGAAGGAGTGAACTGGTTCAAGGACCTTTCCGTCTTGACCAGAGACTGCAAATTTGTCACGGTTTTTACTTAGTTTGACTGTAGAGCCAAGCAGCATAGTATGCGTTTTATCAGCATTCAAGATTAGCTTGTGGTGGAGGGGCCAGGATTGGGTGGACTTAAACTCAGTAGTGAGGATTTGGTTTATATGTTGAATATTCTTATCACTACAGTACAAGACCAGGCTGTCTGCATAAAGGATAGCTGAGCAACCGTGAATATTCGGAGAGATATTGTTAATGAAAATAGAGAAGAGAAGCGGTCCTAATATTGATCCCTGGGGAACACCTAGATTGATAGCCCTAGGGCTAGATAATGCAGAGTTGAACCTAACAAGCTGAGTCCTATTTGACAGATAGCTTCTAAACCAGGCAGTTGTGTTATGAGACACCAAGGGCTAAGAAACTGTCGAGCAGAATAGGATAATCAACAAGGTCAAAGGCCTTTGTTAGGTCAATAAAATCTGCTCCCGTGAGGTGCCCTTTGTCCATCGCAGTTAAGGTGTCATTAGTTAGGTGAAGCAGGGCTGTGGAGGTGCTATGACCCTTTCAAAAGCCGTACTGAATTGGTGAGAGAAGGCTGTACTTTGACAAAAATTCAGTGACTTGTCTTGATACTAGATTTTCCAGGATTTTACTTAGGACTGATAGTATAGCTATTGGTTGATAGTTGGTCATATCTCTTTTATCCCCTTTCTTATGGATTGGAGTGACACGTGCCATTTTCCAGATGTCAGGGACAGTACCATGGCAGAGAGACAGGGTAAAAATCCTTGACGGAGGCTGAGCAATAAATGGTGTGGCTAGTTTGAGGAGTTTAGGTTCGAACCCATCAGAGCCTACACTAGTATTGTCAGGGATGGTATCTAGCAGGCCCTGGATGTCAGATTTTGATATTGCCTTAAAATGGGTTTGCTTGATGACAAATAATGTCAACATAAGCTAAAATGTCATAATTGCAACACATATCGATACTCTTTCAATGTTAAATTCCTAACAGTGCCAATGCAGCTAACGAATCAGTTGAAATACATCAGTTTGTGAGCGCAGTATTGTGTTCATTGTATATGCTGCCTGGTGCTCCTGCCCTAAATTGCATAAGGGCAGTACAACCAGGCAGCTGAGTACAAGAATTCAGGAACATGTTTGTTCCATATGTAGGTATCTGATGTCGAATGCAATGGGCGTACATTTCAAAGAATTCCATCATCATAATCCCAATGATTTACATTTTACAGGACTAGAAATGATGGAACTTGGAGAGAGAGAGAGGTGATTCTCAGTTGCCAGTTACTGTGGAAAGAGTCATGGTTGATCGACAATTTAAAAATGGTAGCACCCTATGGTTTGAAAAAAGGCTTCAACTAGCCCCTTTTTGATGTGGTGATCGTCAGTTCAAATTGTCATTGAAACCATCCCTTTATGTAATATATTCATTTCTACACTGTATATAACATGCACTGTAAACAAATTTTATATATATATATATATATATATGATTTTTGTATAGCAGTAGTACAGTATCATATGCAGTATTTCTAGTAAAGAGTAATAAGACTGCCTCTTTAGTCTGTCATCTCCATGGAACCATAAATTTTCAATATGGATGCAAAACTATTTAGAGAAAAATGTATAGCCTTGTATAAAATATCACTTTTTCAGTATATTGAATGATGATTTACAAGACTAAACTTAAAATTATTTCTTATCATATCGTTTTCCATTTTTCTACAATATTGCATTTAATTATGGATTATGAGAAGTCTACTGCAGAGAAGGTTGCATCAGAAATCATGACTGGAAAACAGATACAGATTATCCAAGCATGTATAACATTGTTAGTAGGATATATGACAATCAATATTTGATAAACTAAATATATTTATTTTATTTATTTATTAAAGAATCAGAATTACAAACCTTTGAGCTAAGAGCTCATTCACAGAAGTTCCTCATCAATTAAAGGAGGGAAACAATTACATGATTTGGGAATAGCAAATGCAGCTAACAGACATTGTCGTAAACATATTAGTAACACATTAACAAACTAATATAATACAAGAAATTGAATATTAAAGACAGAGGCAAATTGTAAAGTACAGTCTTAATACAGAGTACATAAGGAACAAAACACTGGCAGTATAAATAAGGTGCTAACAGTTCAGTTAGGTACTCACAAATAGTAGCTAAGGAGCCTTGTCATAGGCAAGAGGATGCCAAGGTAGAAACATCTCAGTGAATGTGTAGCGGGCAATAGGTAAGAGAGTGGGGAGGCCGATTTAGCAGAGTATGTATGGATATAGTCTAGTAGGGTACACAGGTAATGCCCTGGGGAGTTAGGTAGAGCAGTAGCAGTGTGTAGTTCGGGCGATGGAATTCCGAAGTTCAGATTTGAAGTCACTAATGCTGGTGAGGCTTGTGATGGCTTAAGGGAGCTCGTTTAGCCAGGTGGGTGTTCTGCCTGCAAAGGCACGACTCCCTAGGGACGTTCTTCTGAATGGCACCACAAGTGCGTGTTTTGTGACACTTCTTGTAACATGTTTAGAAGGTGCAGGGCAGAATAAAATCTATAAAATTCATAGTATTAGAATTTATTAATTCACGTGCAAAAGATCAATTGATTATAGAACAAAACAGTTCATACTGCGGGTGGTGGTTTGAGTGCACTAATTTAATTTATTCACATGTGTTTGTGTTAAATAAGTGGCAGGTCTGGAGTTAAATCCGGGGGTACTTATTAACTTAATTCACAGAGCCTTTATTTGCATTGGTACTGCTTAGTGCCTCTAGTAATGTAATTGGCACCCACAAATAAATTTATCAAATTGAATCTGTTAAATAAAAGTGGAAACTCGTCTATTAATTCCCTCATTAAGAAGTGCATTTAAAAAGGCACTCGGGGCCTCACCAACTCTGCCTCCTGACCGAGAGGTAGTGGACCTCACTATGTTGGGAAGCTGGTGTTGGTCTCTTGGTCAATTTGTTTCTACAGGTAACAGGCCAGTAAAGTACCGGTGCCTGCTATATGCCTATTGTTTTGGATAGGTAAGTTTGCACATGTGTGTTTTAACACTATAAGTTTTTACTGTTTTTTTATGTATTTTATCAGAGTCTCTATTTTTGCTACAGCACTGAGAACTCTTTATTAATTATCATAAAACAAATATTTCTCGAAGCATGAGTCTTGTGTGTATCATCCTTTTAAGTTGCATTGTATAGTGTCCAAGAGACGTGGATGATAGCACCTTCAGTGCATAGTTTTATTTCTAATAGTCATGCAGAATGGAATATAGCTGTCTAGCCAAGTCAGCGGGAGTTAAAATCCTGGTCTCATAGCCCTGGGCCAGGGATTTTATGTGCAGGCAAATACTCCTTTACTGGTACTATAAAATCTATTAATAGTTATATTTTTACTGGCTTAGTAATTACACAACAAATGAAAAGTTCATAAGAGCTAGCTAATATTTGAAAACAACAATTAAAATCTTTTACATCATTGTATGAAGTAAAGATGATAGAACCACAGGCATTAAGTGGTTGTAGCAACTCTTTGAACTGTATCTCAGAAATTTCAAATTTAGAGCCGAACTATCTGGAGTCCATAATTAAAGCCAGCAGAAGATGATTTGATCTTAGAAGTACCCAAAGTAGGGGAATTGGCTAATCTGGACATTAAGACTCTTTTTGTACAACTGGTGAAACATTTAATAGCAGAATTTAACAGGTGGTACAATTTCACAACGCTAACAAAATACCGAGAAATTAATTAATAGGATCCCAAGAGGTCTACAAATTGATATTATGCCATCCACAGACATCAAACGCTTCCAGTTAGGGGAAAGATGGGAGCAGGATACAATAAACAAATAATACAATAGTCAGGTGCAACAGACAAAAGCAGTTAAAACATGAGCAATTGGAGTCACACAGTAAAACATTAAACAGTCTAAATAATACATTCAGGTTACAACCACTCAGCACACGATGGGGCAGGTTGTTATAGCAAGTAATGTTCTTATATTTAAAAGATCTTTCACCAAAAGATGAGTTGAATCGTTGAATGGAGAAAACATTCATTCGCTCATTCTCCAGTCCTCAAAGCACTGCTACCAATTTAACTCCTCATACTTGGGGATGTGTGTTCTGCAAATTTATTTTATTTCATCCATGAATGTTCTGTTAATTTGTTCTCTGTTGTGCTTTTCTTACATGTAATATGCTTATGGAATCAGCTCATTACTGTATTAATGAGTTCTCTGTTTTGCTTTCCATATGTGTAATATGCTTATGGAATCAGCTCATTACTGTAATTGTCTGAGTATATGTTACATGACTGTTTATGCCTGCAGTTGTACTCTCCTGGGTCGTTCCTGAAAATAGGCAGAATTTTTGCCTAGTGTACTTACCCGGTCATCAAAAGCAAATAAATAAATATCTAGATTGGGACATAGTGGAAAAAGTATTAGAACTTCTTGGAAATTTCTCCATCACTGAAATGGGCAATAAACCTAACAGTATTTTGTGAAGAAAAATAGTTGCTTTAAATTCAATACATTGTTTAAGTGGAAGACATCCCATAAATGATCCCAAATGCTAATTTGCCAAACTATCCCACTCATCAATGTAATAAACAGATTGATAAGATCATAGATATAGCATTATGGAAATGATAGCTTGCATTTAGAGAAGCAGATGATGTGCAAAAATGCCTATTCTGTGGTTCCAATGTTCTACATTATTTTGAAACTGCATATATCCCTGTCCGCTCCTCCTAGAAGGCCAATAGCCTTGAGGATAGGCTTGCTGGTAGAAAACCTATCTAGTTAATGTTGACTATTTTCCTAAAGAAACTGTAGTCCCCATGTGAGACTATCTCTGAGACTCACAGGACCTCTTATTGAAATTAGCTGCAACTGAATGGGACAATAGTTACATGTTTTTAACTATTGATTTATCTGCACTGTACACAAGTATACCCTATAATCTAGGTCTGCAAGCTGTGAATATGTTTCTGGAGAGGCAAGATGGTGAAGAAGCAGTGTCAGTGTATTTCATTTACCAAGCATGCGAGTTCATTCTTACACATAACTATTTCACGTTTAGTGGATGGTACTTCCACCAACTCAGGGGCACTGCAATGGGGGCCATTATGGCACCATCATATGCAAATCTGTCCCTGAGTTGGTGGGAGGAAAAAGTGGTATTTACCACATCGAATGCATGCCTGGGGGGGTTGGGGTGTTACCTACTGGTACCGCTTTATTGGTATTATTTTTTGCATTTGGTGGGGTACTGAGGAAGAACTCAGAGTCGTTCAGTGGATGAACATTAATGATTGCAGTCTGCAGTTCACTTATACGGAGGGGGATTTGCAAAGAGATCCAACCTATACAGCAAAACTAGTCTATTAATTGCCTCATCCACAAAGGTATTTAAAAAGACACTCAGGGTTTCACCAACTCTGCACCCTGACGAAGAGGTAGTAGACTTTGCTACATTGGGTTGTTGGTGCTGGGGTCTTGGTTGGTTCAGTTCTACAGGTAGTAAGACAGTAAGGTACCAGTGCAGGCTATATGCCTATTGTTTTTGATATGCACGTTTTGCACTTGTGTGTTTGAGCACTAAAGATTTCTGCTGTTTTTCTATGCATTTTATCAGTCACTATTTTTGCAACAGCACTAAAAGCTCATTTTTTAATGTTACAAATATTTATTGAAGCATGAAATTGAGTTTGTGCCCATCATCCTTCTAAGCTGTATAATATTATATAATCTAAAATGGGCATAAAGCCCTGGAAAGCAATTTTATTTACAATTCGAAACTGGAAAAAAAAGCCACTGACTTGATAAAATTGTAAGGGCTGGGGAACCCCTCTGTGTCTTGGGGTATATATGGCACTTCTCATTCTGAAGGGTGCATGCCTTATGCCATGAAACACTCTCTCTCTCTTTCTTTATCTTTACTTTTGCCACCATGGGTCGGGGTGAATGGGGACCAGGGCAAACAATGCACACTACTGGGGCAGCACAAACTGTGAGACTTACACACACACTAAATGTCAGTACTGGGAGATGGGATCAAGCAGGATGTATTTATTTAACCTGTTAGGGTGTCACACAGCTTTGAAGGGCATTACCCTCACCTTCTTCAGTTTTTCATCAGCGGTCAATACCATCAACAATCACCTTCAGTTTCTATGGGCTGCTAATCACATCCAATATACTGCACTGTCACAGCCATATTCCCTGGTCTTATTCCCAGTGATTAAATGGGATTACTATTGTTGTGCTGTCATTCACTATGGCCTCTTTACCCATTCAGCACATCTAATGCCCACTGTACCACACATCACATTTCATTTGCAAGAGTTACCTCCCTTTGATTCTAGAAAGGGCAACACTATCATTTTTACATTTGTTGCCATTACTACAAACCATATCACCTATTTGGGAGTCAATGGCACCCTGGAGCTCCCAAGACCATTTGCACTTAACATCTTCTCAGCCAGGTTAAGCACTACCTCTGGGGGCAAATGTGTCTGTGCACGACTCAGTGTGGCAGAAAGTAACATCAGTCTGGATACAGTGCATCAGCATTATGATCTATTCTGAAATTTGGTGTATACAGTTGTTTCGGCCATATGTGTCTCTTTCTGATATCACATTGATAGCCCAAGTGGCCCAGAGAACAGACTCCCATGCTTATTTTATTTATTTGTTCATCTTGGAAGTACCTTTGAGTTAGAGACTCATTTACAGAGGTTCCACATAATTAAATCAAGTTACATGGGAAGAAAGCTACTATACAACAGAAGCAGCGGGGAGGACTAACTGAAAAGTAGCTACATTACAGTAACAAATACACTGGGAGGCTATTGGGTACAAGACAACAGTTCCAACACAAAATTCAGGAAAATTAAAAGACAGACTGAAGCTATTCAGTTCTTTTGTTAATAAGTGCTAAGGTGGCCCTTATAATCTTAGACCCTGAGGTAAGTGCAGAGAATGGCAGTAAATAAGCTAGGAGAGGGGTGAGGGGAAGAGGGAGGCAGGGGAATATGAGAGGGGTGGAAGTGAGGGGAGATGGAGAGGGAGGCCAGGGGGAATGTAGATGGTGTGGGTGAGGGCAGGAGAGGGAGTGGGGGGGGAGGAGGGTCAGTAAAAGTAGGGGAGGGGAAAAAAGGGTAGAGGGGGAGAGCGATAAAGGGTATGTTAATAGTAGAAAAGGGGTGAAAGTGCAGGAGGTCAAGTAGGAGGAAACAATGGTGGTTTACAGCTGTGCCACAATTCAATGACTTGTGGTGTTAGGTTTAGAGCCAAGGTGCCATTGGAAGCGGGATTGGCATTTGGTACTGTGGGAAGGAATGGGTGTGTGTCAGGGGAAGGGGATGTCTAGCAGAGAAATAGCTCAGGAAAAAGACTGGAAGGAAGCAATCAATGACAAGCAGGAGATTTGAAGAGGAGGGTACTAGGTTGAATGACAGAGAGAAGCAGTGAGGTGGAGAGGTCAGGAAACACAGTCACAGGCACTGGTGGAGGCTAGCAATGCACAAAGTTTCAATTCAAATGGGCCAAGTTTAGATTCCTTCATGATGTCCAAGTTGAGTATGTTCAGATACAGTGGAGCATGGTATTCATAGGACCTTTTTCCTTGTGTGGTCAACTGGAGGGGGACTTTTAGGGTTAGATTGCTTAGCCCCCGGTATACCTGGTAGCAGAGGGAAGGCAGAGGAGGTTTTGCAGTCCTGAGGGAATAAGTCCCATAGTAGATTTTTTTCCAAGGAGGCACACTTGATATTTAATGCTGTTGTCCAGGTTGAGCCATTCTTAGCCACATCTTTGGACATACTTACCCCAACTCTTATTAGGCCACGTCCACCAGACGACCATCATGCAGGGCACCTCCCCAGGGTGTTACATAATTACATTTGCCTAGGCCTTCAATGTCCCAAGAAAAATTCAGTGAAGGTTAACTTACATATCTGCTCTCTCTCTTTCATACAGATGATGGGAGTGGATACTCACTTATTCTGGTGACCTCTCTTGAGGGGTGGCCCTGCACTATTCCCATTGTGCCATCAGGTTTCTCAATCTTTCTTCCTCACATGTAGGACATCTTCCAGGTCTTCCTCCTACTATTGGATGTTCTACATGGGGATTCTGCTTTGCAATCCCTGCTGGATCCCAAGCCTTAAGAGACCTCACTGGAGGGTACCAGTACCGCTCTGGACCCTAAGTCTGCAGGTCCCCTTGGCTTGGTCGCAGTCAGAATGCTGGTATCTCTGATGTTCTTCTGTCTTCCTCCAAAAATCCTTCAGACCCTCAGCTTGCCTTCCCTTCTTACAGGGTAAAAGGAAAGGACAGGACCATGGATATTTATGAAAGTTTCCTGCTTCTGGCTGAATAAGAAAGCTCCAAGCACAAACTCCAGACACCCTGTCTCCAAGCTGGAGCCTACTAGAGAACATCGCTAAGGATCAGACTTAACCCTTTGAGTGCTTGTCTAGTAACCTGCCTTGAGCTTGATGAAGAATGAGGCTTGTTACATAATCTATCAAGGCAGGAACTGATTTTCTTAGAAATGCTTTCAGTGTGGGGTTTTAAAGTAAGTGAGAAATCCACAATGAAACCCAAATATTCCAAAGACACTGTAGAAGATAGCAAAGTACCATGTGAGAAAATCTTCAAGTGGGAGACAGGGAGCTAGGAGAGAAAAGATGGAGATCCATCCCATCCCTTCCCTTCCCATCCCATCCCATGCCTGAGGGGGATTCCATCTTCTGCACTAGCGGTCTGGTGCTGAGTGCAGACAGCTGCAGGGTGCTTCCCAGCCTGCCCTCAAGAGCAAGAGTCCAGGATTTCCTGAGGGGGATTCCATCTTCTGCACTAGCGGTCTGGTGCTGAGCGCAGCCAGCCACAGGGTGCTCCACAGCCTGCCCTCAAGAGCAAGATTCCAGGTACGCTTCAGGAAAGCAGCTCCAGTCCAGCTTGCTAGCCGTGAACTCAGTTGGTGGATGGTGCTTGAAATTATAGGCAGATTCAGCACTCCGTCTCTCCCTGACTGGCTTCAGTTCCTGGAGATTTGAACTGCTTGGCGCAGTCCCCTGGAGCTCATCTGTCTGCTGCCTAAATTTCCTTTTTCCTAACCTCTGCAACTAAATCTGTGATGTGTCTTTGTGCCCACTGCTGAATTTGAATTGTTAGTGTAGGGAACTACAACCCCTTTTTTGAATAGTTACAGTAAGTGTAGGAAACTATAGTATTTTTGGAGTGTTTCAACTGCCTTAAGCTATTTAAGTATTAACAAAGTTTGAAGTTAAAAACTGCTTTGCCTAACTGCTGAATTGCTGTTTCTGCCATCTGCCCCCACCCAACCCCACTCGCCTCTTCCTCTGTATACTGGTGACGCTGCTGGTGCCTAATACCAGCCACTCCCATAGCCATTCTCTCCCTCTCTGGCCATTTCCCCATTTGCAGTTTATACTGATCTGCCACTAGAGGCATCTTATTTTTCCTATTAATCCTCCAACCTTGCCTCTGCCTTTTCCTGTTCTAATCACCGTTATCCCCTGCCTTGTTCTCACTTTTAGCATATTGTACTCTGAAGAAAAAAAAAACAAACTACTCCACAGTGGCAGTCACACTCACCGAAGGTCAGTTATTCCCCTTACCCCCCCAATAAGAAATAGCAATGGGCACCATGGCTATCACACTCAGCCTACTCATGGTTACCTTTCTTGCTCTGCCCATGTCCCATCCTGCCCTCCTACCCTCCACCCTGAGCCCCACCCCCCTCTACCACCCCACAGCAGCCAACCACCCCACTCTGGACACCCCTATTTTTCCACGGCACCCACCTCCAACCAATACCCCCTCCCCCGGGACACTCTGGGCCCACCCCTTCCTTGCCATACCTACCCTCCAATCCCTACCCATCCCTTGTACCTCCACTAGTAGGACCTAGCATCGGTACCTGGCTAAGGGTCCTGGTCATCACAGACCACTCATCAAATTAATTGCTCTACTTCTTCTGCTCTCTGGGAACATAAACCCCAACCCCAGGCCGTTTTCAACTAGCCACCCCACATCCCACTCTAGTACTGGCCTCAGCACTGCATCCATGAATATTTGCAGCCTCCTAAAAAAATCTGCCGCTCTCCAGTGCTGGGCTGTACAACACCGTCCTGATGTTATAGCACTAGTCGAGACCTGGCTCTTGAGAAAAACTCCCGACTCAGTTATCTCCCTTCCTGGCTATACTCTGTTCAGGGAAGACTGTATAGGCAAACATGACGGCCAGTGTGCAGTCTTTATGCGTGACACACTTTTAGGCCATGCTCTTCCTGCCCCCAAGCTCGGTTTTAGTGCCCAAGCCCTCACCCTTAAGGTTACCCCTTACCCAGCCAGGGGCCCTCTTTTTCTCACAGTCTCTTACATACCCCCGAGGGACCAGGGACCAGCTGTCCACTCCCTCATTGATTACTTCACCACACTCCCACACAAGGTGGAGCAGCACATCCTATGTGACCTTAATGTCAATTGACTGAGTACCACAGCCCCCCGTATCAGGGACTCCTTTCGCTGCCCTAGATATGACCCAACTAGTTACCTCACCCACTAGATTTAACCGGTCAGTCGGCTCCAGCACCCTCCTAGATGTGATTCTGTTGAACTGCCCCCATAAAATCAGGGATATTAATGTACTACCAGACTCTCTTAGTGAACACTCTCCTGTCCTCTGCCACTGGTCATCCCCCACACCAAAACCTGTGTCTCAGGTCACCTCGTGCAGGCGCTTTCGCCCCCAGGGGTCTCAGAAAGCTAAAAATGCACCTAGCCCAGCTTGACTGGTCCCCAATCCTACTCACAACAGATATTGACTCTGCCCTAGCCTGTTTCTCCAGTGCCTTCAGCAAGGCCTGCGACCTTTTCACCCTCCTGACCAAAATCCGTACCAAGAAACACAAAGCCCCATGGATCTCCTCATCCCTCATCCAAACACTGAAACAAAGAAATAATCTCTGGCATGTTGTGATCGAGACAGGCAAACTGGCTGGCAGACAAGCCTATAATGCAGCATGTAACAAGTGCACCTGGGTTGTCCCCATACTCAAACAGGGCAACCCTAGGATCCTAGATAACTATCGGCTGATTGCCATCCTGTCTGCTATCGGTAAGCTTCTTGAGGAAGTTGTGGCGGGGCAACTCACGGATTACACTCAGTTTCATGAGCTACTGTCTCCCTCACAGCATGGCTTTCATAAAGGGCATAGTACAACATCTGCCCTAGTCATAGTCACTTCTGGGATAAGGGCTGCTATGGACCAGGGCAGACTCTCTGGGGCCATCTTTATTGATCTCTTTAAGGCCTTTGACCTAGTTGACCATACCTTGCTATGCACGCAATTTAGGACATTGGGCCTGTCCCCGCCTGCACTCAGTTGGTTTCACAATTATCTTCAGGGCAGGCAGCAACTTACCAAATATAGTAAGGTGCTCTTGGACACCACCACTGTGTCCTAAGGGGTTCCCCAAGGGTCAGTCCTTGGGCCCCTGCTCTTCTCCATATTCGTCAATTACCTTCCCTCCTCAGCTGCCTCTTGCAAGGCCATCCTGTACGCTGATGACCTTGTTATTCTCACTCATGCCTGGGACACTAGGGTCATTAACCACCAATTGATGAGGATTTCATGAGTATCCAATCCTGGATATCGTCCCACAAGCTGGTCCTAAATCTTAGAAAGACTCAACCCATGCTGTTTGGATCCCAGGCTAAGTTAAAAGCCTCCTCTGTCCCTCTGTGCATCTCGGGTATTGATGGTGTTCCTGTGCTCACCACCGACTCTGTCAGATATTCTGGGGTGACACTTGACCCTCAGCTTGACCTTGGTCACCATATCCACAATACGCGTCGTGCTGTTAACTGGAAATTGGGTCTGGCTTACAGGGTGAAGAACAATCTTACCTCTGCTGCTTATCTTGCATTGGCTGAAGAGTGTTTCTCCCATCTCTATGCTATGGTCTTATTTTGTTTGCCCATACTACCAAGGTCCACCTCACTAGGTGGACTGTAGCCTACAATAACATCTACTGTTTTGCACTTGCAGCCCCTGGTCTTACTCACCATTGTGATCTGTATAGCAAGCTAAACTGGCTCTTCCCGTCCAACTACATGAACTTTACCTTATACTGCTTCATGGGCAAGGTTCTGGGCACTGGCACCCCCCCCCGGACTGGCGGAACTTCTCGTGCCTGCTGTCTCCACTCCCTACTCCCTAAGGTTCCTGGGCCCCGGTATCCTTAGGGTTCCTGTGATGCGTACCCAAATGGGGGACAGGGATTTTGCATCCTGTGCCCCAAGATTATGGAACTCCTTTCCTGTCCAGGTCAGGTCTGCCCCATAACAGGCATGTCAACGAACCTCCCTGTGGAAGCACTTGAAGCTCTCCTCAGTATGCGACTGTTGCAGACCTCCCTGAGCACCCTGGTCCCTGCACTGTACTCGAGTACATTACCTGCTGTACTTGGCTCCAGCCCTGCTGTTGTTGCCTGCCCACTGGGTGTGGCCCTGTGTAAATTGGGTATATTCTGTATCATCTCTTGTGCTTGGCTCTGGCCCTGCTGTTGTTGATTGCCCGCCTGAGTTTTGGCCATGTGTAAATTGTGAATATTCTGTATATTTTGCTAGGAATTTTGCTTTAGAAACTCTGTGCTGTTACATGTTTACATTTGACAGTGTCCACTGCTATATTCTGAGCTATCCCACTATGTATGTTGTATGTTATGTTCTCCTGACTTCAGTGTATCTGTCTTACTTGCTTCAATTTGTACTCTGTACGTTCTTTTATTCTTCTGTACTCTCCCTGGTCGTACCTGAAAATGGGCATATGTTTTGTCTAGTGTACTTACCTGGTTAACAAAAGCTGAATAAATAAATAAATAAGGCAGGCTAAGGCCAAATATTATCAAGCCACCCTTGAATCCACCTGGGGCTCATCCCATGCCTTTTGGGACAATATGAAAGAGCTCAATGGAAAGACCTGCTCCCCCCCACCATCACTGCTCTTCATAGATGGTACCGTCACTACTGATCCTCCCCGCATAGCTGAGTGCCTCAATATGGCTTTCTCAGATCTAAGCTCTGTCCTCCCCAACTACTTTTTTGATCCTATCCCTGCCCCCACCCCCACCACCTTGGATCGCTCCCCTTTCTACCTGTGTGCCATATAACCCCTTGAAGCCAGGCCTCATCTGCAAAAAGCCTTAGCTAGCAACAACCCCAAGTCCCCAACTGTGATCCCCTGGACTCCAGGATTCTCTGATTAGTCCTAGATACTGTACTAGCCCCTCTCACCAACCTTTTAAACTGGTCACTATGTCTTGGTCAATTTCCCAGTGCCTGGAATATTGCAGAAATCATCCCTATCCATAAGAGTGGAGATAGAACCTTCCCTAACAATTTCAAGCCCATCTCCATTCTCCCCCCTCTCTCCAAAGCACTAGAAAAAATAATGATCATTCAGCTCTCCGAGTATCTGGCCAAATACAACCTGCTGTGTCCAGAACAACATGGATTCTGCCCTGGACACAGCACCACTACAGCCCTCCTGGAGTTCTCCCAGCACCTCCACTCTGCTCTCGACTCTGGTCATGTTGCGGGTGCAGTGTTCATTGACCTCTCCAAGGCCTTTGACACTGTCTGTCACTGCCTCCTACTTGACTCCCTCCACCAACTTGGCTTCTCCCCTGGCCCACTGGCTTGGTTCACCAGTTACCTCTCTGCCAGATCACAGCACGTGAAGATAAACGGCACCCTGTCCAATACCCTGCCTGTTCACTCCGGGGTTCCCCAGGGTTCCATCCTGGGCCCCATTCTGTTCAGCCGATTTCTCAATATCCTCCCCAGCTCCTGCTTGGGCAATATGGTACTCTATGCCGATGATGTGGTTCTCCTTGCCTCCCACACAGACCCTGCATCTCTATAGGAATCCCTGCAGCACACATTCAACCAAGCAGAAAAGTGATTCCTTGACCACCGGTGGTCATTAACCTCAAAAAAACAAATCTATGCTTTTTTTGCATCACCAGAATAAGGCCAAAAATACCCCCCTCTGCATTCTCCCCAGTAATGCTCACCTTCTCGAGCAGGTGTCATCCTACAAGTACCTGGGCATCACCTTCAACTCGGCTCTTACATTCCACACCCACATCAATACCCTCTCGGATTGGCCGTCTCTATTGCCACAGAGATTACCTCCCCCAAACTGCTCTCCGACTGGCCATCAACTCCTCCGTCCTGTCCCTAGTGGACTACGGCCTACCTATCTATGCTGCGGCTGACAATACCGCCCTCACCAGAATCCAGACCTCGATAAACAAGGCCTGCAGGCTCCTGACCAGTGCATCCCTCCACACCCATACTTGCCTGCTTTATTCCACCACCAACCTGCTCACCTTGGAGGAGCACCTGCGCTACCAAACCTGCTTACTTGCCAAAAAATCCCTGCTAGGACTGTCCCCCCATGGGTCACCACATCCCTGCGGCTTGCATCCCCATCCATTGCCACCCGTAGCTCAGTTAAGGCCACCTTTCTGGTGCCCCATACCAAGACCTCCCTAGCCCAAAGATCCTTCCACCACCGCGCCCCCACATGGTTCAACTCCCTCCCGCTCTCTGTCACTAAGTCCACCAAAATTGGTCCCTTTAAAGTCGCTCTCCGTAACCACCTCTTTGGCGTCCGAAGCTGTAGTTGCCCTTAATCAACCTAATGTTGGGGTCCCTCCCTGTTTCTTGCCCATAGCCTTGACAATGTCCATTGCTCCCCCCCCCTTTTTTTATATGATTGCTATTTACTGCATGTAACTTTATCCCGTAAACCACTGTTATATTGTGTTCTTTTTGTTATCTGTATTGCACCTGTATGTTACCATGGTAACCTGTGAAGTGGGTGCATGAGGAAGGGCGCCGTCCGTTACGGCGACACCTTCCTGGTGCAATCCACTCACGGTGGTGGAAAGGTAGGGTGACCGGATGAGGGGTGGGCGAACTAGGTGACAGGATGTCGCTATACATGCGCGGGAGGGTGGGGGCAGGCGTGGGCTGGGAGGGGGTGGAGAGGCTGTAGGGGGTGGTGCTGTGGTTGCTGGTTGAGCTGCGTCGTGGCATCAGGGATTGGCTAGTGGCTGGGGTGGCTGATTTACCGAGTTTGGGTCCTGGCGCTGGTGAGCCCAGCCCGCACCTTTATTTTACTGCTTCCTCCCCCAACGTGCTCCCCTGGGTTGAGAATCATAAAGTAGGGGTGGTACTGGGGGTGAAGCCCTCCTCTGAGGGTGTGTGTGTGTGTGTTGCCTCCCACAGAAAGCTGTAAAATATGTCTTGGTGCCATTGTGCTGGTATGCTGGGGTTGTCAGAGTGCCCAAAATGTGTTTGCCACTCTGACTGAGTGATAACGGTGATTGCCTTTAGGCGTTCACCGTTATCACATAGACCCTGTTACCACTGTTGTATCTCACACTGTAACCATGTCTAACCTCCCTGCGATGAGGTGCCTTTGTAAATGAATCCCTGACTCAAAGGTTGTAAATCTGACTTTCTAAATAAATAAATAAAAAAATAAAAACAATGTGGCTTGGGTCTTCTTTTTATTAAAAACCAAGAGGTTATCTGCAAACCAACACTGAATTTTAACAAACTCTAGTTGAAGTTGAGAAGTAAGATATGACATGGAAGAGAGAGATTAGAAAATGTTGGTGTCACTGTCATCTGTATGGAATTTAGTGGAAAAAAGCAAGAAAGGAGGGAAGAGGGTAATGAGAAAGAAAAGAATAGGGCCCGAAATGAAACACTAGGAGACACTCATTGATGTGGGCAACAAAAGAGGAAGAGACACAAATCCACAAGACAGAATGACATCATTCTGATAAGAAGAAAACCAAGATGTAATGCTTCTTGAGAACCCTTAGAGCCACAATCAAGACAGTAGGATATTATGGCTCATAAAATTAAAGGCTTTGTATAGATTTATAAAAATGGTCACCACATACATACCTCTGTCCAAAGCTTGAGAGACCTCATCGTGAAAGTCAGCCAGAGTAGTACATCTGGAATGTAGTATTTGAAAACTCAATTGAAAGAGAGTACCTTATTATCACAGAGGAAAAGTCAAACTTAGTTATGCACCACACACTCTAGAAGCTTGGGATGACTGAAAGGAGAGAATAGGGCAGTAGTTATGGGTGGAGGAGACAGAGTCACCATTATGAACAGGAATAACTGAAGATTGTTTCCAAGCTGCAGGAAATATTGTAAGAGAGAGAGAGAGAGAGAGAGGGATTAAAAGGACAGGTAAGAGATGCAGCAGTAACATCAGTGCCAGCTTTAAGAGAAAGTTGTCCAAATGATCAGGGCCCTGACGCTATCTCTTTCTGCTGCTGTTTGATTTCAGTTCTGTAGAAAAATAGTGTATAAAGAGTCTTTATTTGAGATGCTTTTGTGCACATAAAAGGAGAATTGCATTGAACTTGTAAGTCAATTTGTCCTATAGAAGCTGGGGTGTAAATACTGGTTCATATTCTGTCACAGCTCCATCTTTGCAGGCATTTTAATAACTTTCGAGGACATTTATGATTTTCACATTTCTGGTAAGTATTATGGATGCTCAGACACACAGATTTATATTCAGAGTTGTTGTATTCTGTTAGGTTGTTTGGAATTAGAAATGTGGGGTTTGATGGCAAAATAAATCTCAGCTCCGAGAATCTCATTACTGGATTTCAGAATCAGACTCAAGTTCCATTACACACACACACACACACACACACATACACACACACGCACGCCACGCATGCCACGCACACATGCACACACATCCTGTGCACCTTCCCTCTACACTCAAGAGCCATAGGTGCAGCTGCACTATCCCCACAAAAAGTCACTCACTGTATGCCAGCTAGCCTGGCAGTCTTTCACAATAGCTAGCCATGAACCCCAAGAGTACATCAGTAGCCACAGCCATGCCAGTCCACTGCTTCTCACAGGCAAGATGCATTTGTAGAGTTGGAATAATCGTGTCACCACTGTAGTAGCCTGAGGAGCAGATAGACACAGACACAAGGTCTGTTCTCAGAGCATCTTTCTTCATACTACCCCTCTGACTCCCACATACTGTGCATGCACTGAGCCTGGCAGGAACCTGGCACAGACTGCAGCACAGTCTACTAGGACTACAGCTAACATGATGTCCCAGGTACTTATACGAATGGTAAGGTAAGGAGTGAGGAACAAAGTCCCCACTGGGGGTGAAGTAATCAAAGGAAAGAGAGTCATTCAACCACACATCACTCCTGCATACCATTTATGGTGCAGTACCTGCGGTGACACCCCAGAAAGAGACAGCATTTAAACTGCACAGTAGCTGCTACACACAAGAGGCCAACATTCAGCATCTGAGGCATTCTGTGGTTTGAGTAGGTCCTCAAACTCTGAGTACAGATCAGAGCTTTGGCTCACAACTGTTTAGTTAGGTAAGGCTGGGGCAACACAAGTCCAGAGCAGCACTGTGTCTGTTTACGAGGTCTGATAGAGAAGACTTGCATGTAGGCGATCAGGCCTTGTTTGGGATTACAAATAGTGATCACTTTAAAGCATCAGCAATGAAAAATATTTTTCCAGAAAGCATGTTTCAGCTGCAGTTCATAAAGATATCAGCATACCTGTCAAATCTACTTTTCTAAGTACTCCTATACTGTGCATCAGAAGTTTTTATTTTTCTTGATCCTAACCCTTTCCAGGTCTACCATGCTATTTCTAAGCCAAATGTGGTGGTCATCTTTTTTTAATTTTTGAGAAAAAAATAAATTCAGACATTACAAATACTGAAATGTTGGTAGAACTAGACAATTTGAACCCAAAATTAAACTGGAAGATGCCTGGAATCTTTTATAATGCAAAAATGTAGGGTCACATTTTTTTGCCCTAGAGTGTTGCACTGCTTCTTTAATGTTTGAACTTGATAACAGACCGTGGTAAATACCTTGCCTACCTCCAGCATTGGGCTTGCTAGACTTTAACAACTATGATACCCATTAACTTTTTAAGGGAGCTTCCAATTGATATCTTTGGCATGTGTCGCTGGTGCACCTGCTACTTCAAGACATTGTGGGACTGATGGTAGGTGACAGGGCATAGTGCGAGATTTCCATTGTTATTGATTGCTTAACCCTTTCCGTTCTTCTTGAGTGCCTTATTCCAGCCTGCCTCAATAAACTTAACCCACTCTTTGCATTTCTTCTGTGTACTGCTGTTTATTGTGTGGTTACTATGTTCATCACATTGTGGGGTAGGATTGCGTGAGCCAGGATAAAGTACCGTTTCCTGAGTGGTAACATCCTGAGTGTCAGCACAGATTTCAAAAGGTTTCTCCAGGTGGAAGTGAGTGCACCACTTAGTTATTGTCCTCGTTTATAACAAATGAACCCAGTCCCCGTGACCAGCTTAGGGAGCCCCCCTCCCCCCAGTAGAACCCTGGGTTTATAAAGGCAAGAAGAGAGAAAGTGGAAAAAGATCAGAAAAAAATTAAAGGAAGATATAAAGCTGAGTATTATCAGAAATATGTGATTTCCAGTTTCCAGCTTGGCTATAATATGGACACATGGGAATAAGCTGACTGTAAAAAGAATTGGCCCAAGAGTTGAGCCCTGTGGAACACTGCAATAAGGGGACAGGCAGAAGAGGAACATTTATTCGTTAATAACCAAAAAGACCTGATTAGAGAGGTAAGAGTTAAACCAAGAAAGTAAGGAGCCAGAGATATCAGCAAAAGTTTCAAGATGATGAATAGGAACACAGTGATGAATGGTATCAAAAGCAGCACTAAGATCAAGGAGACCTAAAAGAGAGGGAACTTCTGTCTGATGCAAGACAGAGCTCATTAACCACTCTCAGAAGGGCAGTCTCAGTACTATAGAAGAAGTGGGAAAATGTCTGATAATAAAACAGTTCAGAGTGCAAAGGTCCGTAGGGGCTCTCATTGGTTTACCCCAGGAAATAGGATGTGAGTTTTTTTAGAAGTACCTGGGGAAAGTGTTAGCGAGAAGCAGCATCACATCAAAGATTTCTTCCCATGGGCACAGATTACAGTGGTAGCAATGAATTTTCCTGTACTCTAAAGAGTGTTTACCTGCGGTATCCTGTTTGTCTGTCTGCCTGAGTGTCTGTCTGCCTTCCTGATTGAATGTTCAATCATCCTCTGCAAGTGGTTGTGTTTGTGCTTCTGTTTCCTTCTGCTTCCATCCATCTTCTTCTCCTATTTTCTCTGTTCTATTTCTCCTCTCCATCCCCGAGCACAGCCAGTTGGTTGCAAGGCAGTGAGCCCAGGATATCTGCTTCTACCCATCCCCCATGCCCAGAGCAGTGTTGGAGAAGATACGCAGAGCTTTTCTCTTCTCTCCCTGTCCCATCTCCACTCTCCATCCTCCTCCCTCTTCCTCCCCCTCCCCCAGCAGCCTTTTAGTTGTGCATTTTTCACAGGAATTGTCTTACCTGTTCTCTTTCTCATGCATGCATGTGCTCTTCCTTCATTTCATTTTTCGTTTCATTTTATTTGATAACTGGGTAAAAAGCAGTGGGCCACATGGCCCTGTTACAGGCTTGACCTGATGAGGGTCAAAGACTCTCAAAAAACATTTATGACAAACAAGAAATATGCCAGACTAAAACCAAAATACAAAAATACAATAAAATAAAAGTAAAAATAGTAATAAAAGCAGCACATTCATAAACAAATGCATACAGACTGTTGATATAACATTTTTTTCAGATGCTTCTTAAACTGATATAAACTAGTTGCATTTTGTAAATCAGCTGGCAGATCATTCCAAATTTGTATAGCATGGCACATAAAAGATGTTTGAAATTTAGTAGTTTTGCAATTTAACACAGTCAAACACATAGAATTCTGGGAACATAATGATCTTGTAATAGTTCGTTGCATAAAAAAATTATACATTGGGTTTATGTTTGCAAGATTAATTGTCTTATAAACAAAATATGCTATCTGTAATGTATCTCTGTTAAGGAGTGGTAACCACCCCAGTCTGCTGTATAAACCACAGTGATGTTCCCTGAATTTTGCCGAGGGCAAATCGACATATCGAATTATACAAGATGTTTCTTTGTTGTCTAATTTTCTCAGTAGCATCCCCCAGACTAAACTACCGTAATCTTATATTGGTATCAAACATGCCATCGCTATTGTCCTTCTAGCCTCATCAGTTAGAAAAGGTCTTGCTACATATAAAGCTCCAAGCGGTTTATCTAGTTGTTTAGTCACATTGTTAATATGTGCCTGAAAACTGAGATGACAATCTAGTGTCACCCCCAGATATCTAAACTCAGTGACAATGTCAGTTGGTGTACCATTGTTTGCTGCAAAGGAAAAAGTATCTGTTACCTTCTTTTATTTTTTCACAGACCAAAATAACATACCTTTTGTTTTCTTTTTATTTATCACTAAATGATTTTTACTCAACCAATTTGCTAAATTAGCATACTCTCCAACTAACTTTTGCTGAACTATATCAACACATCTGTTTGAAACATATATCAGTCCATCATCGGCATATGAGATGATGGATGATTGTGTGCAGACAGAGGCAGTTTAACGGCTCCCCCTGAGGGTGGTCATGAGGGCCAGGAGAAGGAGCCCTCCCCCAGAGCTCAAGGCCACTGTTCATCTCCCTGTCACTATCTACAGCAGTTTAATAGCTTCCCAAGGGTGGTCATGAGGGCAAGGAGAATGGGCCCTCCCCCAGAGCTCAAGGCCACAATTCGTCTCCCCGTCACCATCTACGGCAGTTTAATGGCTCCCACCGAGGGTGGTTGTGCAGGCAAAGAGGAGGAGCCCTCCCCCAGAGCTCAAGGCCATCGTTTATCTCCCCGTCACCATCTACAGCAGTTTAGTGGCTCCCGCTGAGGGTGGTTGTGAGGGCAAGGAGAAGAAGCCCTCCCCCAGAGCTCAAGGCCACCGCTCTTGTCCCCGTCACTGTCTACAGGTATGCTACTGGCTGAGACACGAGTCTTCTCTCAGATGGGAGTGGAGGACTGTTTTTGGCGCCATTTTAGAATTCAAAAACTTGGACTGTGCGGATTGTGCTCCCTGCTTTAATGTCGCTGTACATATGCTGATAGTTTTTTAGATAAGATTTTACAGCAAAAAGCCTAATTTTATCTGTTTCAGCAGGGTACTTTAAATCAAATTAATTGCCAAAAGCCTGTTTTCAACTGGTTCAGCAGAGTACTTTAATTTAATTAATTGCCCCTGCCGGCCTGTGCTGGCTGTTTCAGCTATTAAGGTCCATGTATTTCAGCCTGTATTATTTAAATAATATTTTACCTGCATTTAATCTGTTAAAATTCTGCCTTTATTTAGTTTCATATAGGTAACTTTATTTATTTTTTTATATTTCTCTTTTATCCCTCCTACCTCCCCATCAGAGTCGCACCATTGGGAGTCACCTATTAAGCCTGTCCCTGCCAGTGCCTTACCTGATAGTCTCTGGTCCCTCCCTCCTGCCACGGAACCCCCCTGGGTGGGGTCAGGGTGGGGGCAGACCCCCGACTCTTGCATTCATCGTCAGGGTCTGAGGGTACAGGCAGGCACTGGCACATTGGGACATGGCTCGTCACTCTATCTTCCCGGCTCTGATGGGGTGTTTTTCCTGTGTTCCAGTGGGATGTTGTGGGCCCATACATCATGGCGCGTATGCTGACGTCAGCAATGTCCCTCTCCCTCCCTCCCTCCTTGAAGGAGTAGCCCCTGAGGCTGATTGGCCGGCGGCCTACATCTGCAACCAACCATACCCCCAGTGACTCCAGCTTGCTGTCGCACCCTCAGCCTCCGCCAGGAGTTGCCGGTTGCTGGGCTGAAAGACCCTCCCTTCCCCAGAGAAGGTGAGCAGTCGTCGGATGCTCCAGCCTATCTCTGCCCAACCAACCCCCGGCAGCCCGAGCTCACTCCTGAACCCGGGTCGCTGGTGTGGTGCAAGGTGTGGCATGCAGTGCCTCAACCCTCAGTGTCACTGGGCCGGCCATATAGGTAATTTTAACTAATTGTCTCTAGATTCTGTCTGTGCTTCAGCATGCACTACCAGTGTTCAGCAAGTTCCCTAAATTAATCCCCACACTTTGTATAATTAATTGTGTAGCTAACTTCATTTTGAGCGAAATCTCCATTTACAGCATTGAAGTGTGCTTACCGCCTAGTGCTTTGTTAGTTAGCCCTCTTGCCAAATGCTGAAAGCTGTTTTTACATGCAAACCAAAACTGTGTCTGCTTAGCGAATCTAAGTAATTTTGGCCACATTTGAACCAAGCATAAATTAGTACTGAGTACCAACACAATCTAAACTGAGAAGGAAGCTGCTACACTAAGGAGTGCCTCCCAGCGTGTTATAATCCGGGCCATACCAGGCAGCTAATGCACTCAGAACAGGTTTACTCCCGAGAACCCGACCCCCTTATTGTCCAGCCCCTCCTCTTTTTACCTGCATTAATCCTGCTTTTTCCTCAGTTTCTCAACAGTTTAACAGCCCCCCCCCCGGTGGGTGGTCATGAGGACAAGGAGAAAGAGCCCTCCCCCAGAGCTGAAGGCTGCTGTTTGTCTTCCTGTCACCGTCTACAGGTACGCTACTGACTTTGTCTCGGCTGCCCCACCACCACCCTTGGTGAACAATGAGTTTTATAGCATTCACCATGTGATGGTGTGAAACCTATCAGGCTTTTTCACCATTTGCAGATAATCTGCTCCTACCACTAGCGGCTGCTACTGCTATCAGTCTGTTACACCCCATTCAAACCTGCACCACTATGTTGCATGTTGCCTTCCCTAATACTAATCTCCATCCTTGCTCCACTAGTGCCCCTCTCTCCATCCCCCTATCTCGAATTGTAGGCATGTCTGCTGGCATATAGTACCCTGTCAACCACTGAATCTCCCTCCGCCACCTCCCACACAGGGCTGCTACCTGCGGCTCATCTGCACTATGGTTTAGCAGGCTCAGTCATTCTTCTGCTGTCCTTCCATGCTGGCCTGATAGCCCTAAAATTCTCTGCACAAGTGCCCTCTGCACTCACAAATAAGACACCAGAATCTCTACGCAAGCTTCCTTGGACCCGGTCCTTCAGTAAACTTATGATAAACCTCCTACTCCTCTTATCTGGAAATGTTGAGCTAAACCCTGGACCATTCCCCATCCATACAACCCATGTCACATCCCACTCCCCTCCCCTCCCTTCAGCTCCCTAAGGGACTAAATCTGGTTCACCTAAATGTCTGCAGCCTGCTACACAAACTACCCCTCCTGCAACCACTTGCCCTATCCCTATGTCCTGACATCCTGATTATCTCCAAGACCTGGCTAAAACCGCACATCAAAGACACTGAGGTCACTATCCATGGCTACACTGTCATTCGTAATGATTGCCCCGGGCGTAAACATGGTGGTGGCAGTATGGTACATACTCACTCCAATTCACCCAAGTATCAGTACCCATGCCAGCGCTGTCCATTGATACCTTAATGCTGAAACTATCCCTTCAAGACACTATACCCATATTCATAACTGGATCCTACTGCCCACCTGACGCCTCCTTGCCAGACATATTGGAACACCTCACCAACTTAAAATCCATGGCATCAGGAGGAGAGCTTTATATCCTTGGGGACTTCAGTTGGAACTGGCTCATCACTGCCAGCTCCAAGCTGCACAGCCAAGTGGCCACTCTCAATCTATCCCAATTGATCACTGAGCCCACTCGCCTGAACCCCAAATCCTCAAACCACTCTCTCATTGATTGGGCTCTCTACTCCCACCTCCAATGTGTAATAGCCTCAGGCCTCCAACAGGACTTGATAAGTGATCATCATATGACTTACACAGTAGGGAAAATCTTCAGGCCAAAGGCACCTCCCTCAAAACCCTTTCTGACCAGGTCCTATAAATCCCTTGACCTCGCCTCACTTCTAAATGACTTGGCAAATGCTGACTGGTCTGGCATCCCTCAGGCAACTACCATCAACTCCGTCATTGATTATTTCAAGTCCAGGTTCCTTGCTGTCTGGGACTACTATGCCCCACTCAGACAGGCATGGGTGAGGGGTGCTCACCTGCCCTGGATCACAGCTGACGTCATGGCTCACCTTAGAGTTAGAGATCAGACATGGAAACCCTTCAAAGTCTCTGGCCTAGCCATGGATCATCTATGATATCGTGCTCAACGCAACACCTGTATGAGATTAATCTGACAGGCAAAAGCAAATTATTTCAACATCACCGTCACCATGAACCTAAACCACCCAGCCAAATTCTGGAAGGTGGTCAAATCTCTTTTTTCCCTACAGTCTCAGCCCCCAACCCCTGCATTAAACATGGGTGGCTTGACTGAAACTGACCCTCTTGTAGTAGCCTCAGAATTCAACTCCTTCTTCACAAGCTGCTCCTCCTCTCTGTTGTCTTCCCTCCCCTCTACACCAATCTCCCCCTCACCCACTCCCACCCCCGCTGCAGCCCCTCCACAAGCCTCTTCCTTCTCCTTCTGCCAGGTTACTCCTCAAGAAGTATTAAATGCATTTCTTGCCTTAAACCCATCCAAAGGTAAATGCCCCACTGGCCTGGACTCCAAAATGCTATACCTGTCTGCCCCTGCCATCGTCTCCCCACTGGCAGCGCTCTACAACCTTTCCTTCACTCTAACCTTTATCCCATCAGAGTGGAAGCATGCCACAGTCATCCCTCTTCCGAAAGGCAGCAATCCATCCATCCCTGGAAACTACCACCCTATTTCCCTCCTTCCCATACTGGCTAAGCTTCAGGAACATCTGGTCCTCTCACAACTCTCCTCCTACCTTGACTCCTCATCCTTTTTCACACCTTACCAGTCTGGTTTTAGGAAGACCCACTCCACCGCCACCTCCTTGCTAGGGCTCACCAATTCCATCCATACTGGTATGGACCAAGGCCACATCACCTCAGCAATTTTTGTTGATCTGACAAAGGCATTTGACACTGTCTCCTACCTGCTCCTACTGTCCAAGCTCTCACTCGCTGGACTCTCGGGTGTAGCCACCAAATGGCTCCACTCATTCCTGGCAGGTAAATCCTAATCGGTTCGTATTGGCAACTCCATCTCTGCACCCCTTCCTGTCTCTATCAGTGTGCCACAGGGCTCTGTCCTTGGACCACTCTTGTTTTCCATTTTCCTAAATGACCTGCTCTCTGCTTGCCCTCACACATCCATTCACATGTATGCGGATGATATGGTGCTGTATACTTCCGGCCCCATGCCCACTGATGTGGCAACCAGACTGCAGCAGGAATTCAACAATGTTCAGCTCTGGTTTCGCACAAATCAGCTCTCCCTCAATGCCAAGAAAACAGTCTCCATGACCTTCAGCACTAGGCAGAGACTCCTGAGGCTCCCCACCCCCCCAAATTCCAAACCCTGGATGGAACATCTCTGGAGGACTGTAACTCCTTTAGATATCTGGAGGTCTGCCTTGACTGGCACCTCAACTGTTCTGTACACATCTATGCCATCCACAAAAAACTCCATCCTAAGTTGGGGGCTCTATACCGAAATCATGGCTGCATCCCGCTGCGGCACACCGAGCCATGGTACATAAAATTATCCTCCCTATTTTTGACTATGGGGACATAGTCTACAGTGCCGCATCCTAGCCAGACTGAACCCACTCTACCTCTTCTTCTGTCATTTTGCCCTGGACTGTCTACCCACTACCCACCATTGCGCCCTCTATCAGACCCTGGGTTTCACCTCCCTCTGGGACCAAAGGCTGTCCCACTGCGCTCGGATCACAGCCAAGTTCTGGACCCAGTCTCTGCCCACCTACCTCACTTCTTTACTGTCTGCTCCTACCCTTCCAGCTTATGCCCTAAGGAGCAACGGAGTCAGGGTCCTATCCGTGCCACACATGTCCACCACCACAGGCCAGACAGCCTTCAAATATCGCATGCCTAAACTGTGGAATTCCCTCCCCATGGGCATTCGGCTTGCCTCTCCCACCTAACACCTCAATTCATTACTCAAAGCACATTTCTCCTCCTCCTGTACATGCAACTAAATATTCTATTCACCCTAAGGCCAACCCCTCCTATTGTAGTAATAGCACTAAACCGTTGCACTATGATGAATGGGTGTATATTACCTTAAATCTATCAACTACCCTGCCCTAAACTTCAACTGCTGCTCTGTATTATTTTGTATTTTGTACTTTTTACACTGAACCTGGTACTTCTATATAGTATGTACTCTGTATGGCATTGTGTACTCCATTACTGTATTTTCTGGACCTCGTTATTCAATGTTATACTTGTACTCTACCCTACCCACAGAATGCATCTGGAATCGAGCAGTGTTCCTGCTCAGTATGCCTTCCTGGTAAAACTTTTAAATAAATAAACTCATTTATAAAAAGTGAAAATAACAAGGAGCCCAAAATTGAGCCCTGTGGTACGCTGTATTCAGTTCTTCTTTCCTCCTCTGGAAACAGCAGCATTTTCATGGTTTGTCTACTACAGTACAAATATTTTGTATGCAAGCCCCACATTGGTAGGGTTTACCTGTACTGTTATGCATGGAGCCCTTTTGTGCTGTGGACATTTTGATACTCATTGTGACCCTAGGGTCTGTGGACAGTATCAGTGGGGGTCATGGATCGAGTGAAGAGGCGCGCTACTTCTTTAGTGTCTCCTCTGCCAGCACTGCTTGTCAAGCAGAAGCATCAGATGGTCTTCACTGCTGCCACTGCCAGCTTGGCTGATGCTTGTGACAGGTGTGTATCTCCCTGAACATGCATGGGGCACAAAGTGAGTTTCAAGGGGCCAGTGCTGTGCAAAAAGGGAATTTTGGAGGTTGTACCGGTGTTAATCAGGGCTCAAGGACAGTTAGCAACCAATCAAATAGAGCCTGCTCCAGAGCCACCAGAGGGCTCAAAGGCTACTGGAACACTTTTTTAATTCATCGAGGTTTGAGAGACCCAGTGATCTGTTGCGGAGCCTATGGACAATCCCTCCCCAGTGACTCACATCTGATCTTGGCCTATGGGGAGCCTGTCCATTCAGGTTTGCTACTCAGAATTTGCTGAGCTTAGAGGATGCGCTCCTGTCTGTCTGAGAAAACAGACCTACTGTCCATGAGCAGGGCTGTTGGTGGGACTTTTTGTTAGGGGGTCCTGGACTTTCTGGGGAAAAAAATTGGGGTTCTCAGCTAAAATTTGGGAGTCCCGGTGAAATATTTAGGGGACTCCAAGGAAATGAATGCAATGAGTCTGGAAAGTACAGTTTTTACCATTGTATGCTTAGTTACCATGTTTTTTTTATAACTTTTCAGGCAATTCCTATGTCAGGATAATGGCTATGACAATACTTTTTCTTGTCATACAGTTTGTTTTTCGTTGTTAATAAAGAAATTCTCAGCAGGGTTGCTAGTGTCATTATTTAAAAGGCATCATAAGACAGTGGGGATACACCATAATAGCATTATAACACCCGCATTTTAAACCTGATCTGTGTGCACTTTCTGTAGATGCACTCAAATTACAATAAAAAAAAAATTATACTTAAAGTTTTGCAGTAATTTCTGCCTGTCTAACATGGTAATTCTGTCTTACTGCCCACAAGCAGACATCTGCCAACCTTGCTACAAAAAAGTCAAGCCATTTAATAACAAGCATTTGTCAATGCCGAATGTTGTCTTGCTGGTTTTGGCATTGGTAGTGCAGGAGTTAGAGAGACGCATAATAGAAGTAGCAGTGAAGTATAGAACCAGCATCAACCCCACCCCACCATGCAGAGAGTGACAGACATTGGGGTGTGCGTTTGTGTCGCTGGCCATAATGCTCATGCTGTTTCACCTCATCCTACCCTGCAGAGCCTGACAAGTGTTGCATTGTGCCTTGGGCTCATCTGGCCTTATGCTCACCCCATTTCATAAGGAAGTATGTTGAGATGGGTGCAGCATAGGAGAATGGGTTGAACTTTGGGGCTGAAGAGTCCAAGGCACACCTTGATGCCTGTCAGTGGCTGCAGGGTGGAGGTGGAGGACCAATGGTGTGAGCAGTGCAGCAGACAATCCAAAGACACATCCCTGATGCCTGTTAGTCTGTACAGGGTGAGATGTAATGGTTAGAAACCCTAACACCCTGGGCGTGTGTTGGTATTTGCACTCCATATTTTAAAATGTGTCCTTTTTGTGACCCCACCTCATGAAAGCATTTGGGGCCTCTGTTCATGAACAGTGTCCCTGAGATTTTGTTAATCTGTCTCGAACGTTGATTTCCCACAATGACCGCACCATTCTGCACCACATGAAAATGTCAGCTGCACCATTGATAAAGGGGTGTGAAGAGATGGCAATGTGGGAAATCTGGAGTGAAAATATTAAACATTCTCAAAGTTACGAGCGTGTGTGAAAACTGCACATTGCACACTCGTAACACAGTCATTTAATGGAATTACTTCACCAAATTTTTAACAGAGCCATTTTTGGGATCTGTGCTCATGAACAGTGGCACTATGATTATCGTAATGTGCCCGAACGTTGATTTCCCACAGCAACCGTCTGATTGTGCGCCAGATGTGCGAAACTACATTTCGGGCAGTATGTGACAAATGACAGCTGAACTGTTCATAAGAAGGTGTGCCAAAATGACAATGTTGAAAATCTGGAGTGAAAATATTACAAATTCTCGAATTTATGACTGTGCATGTAACATAGTCATTTTATGGGATTTTTTCACCAAATTTTCAACATACACATTTTGGGACCTCTGCTAATGAACAGTGTTAATGTGATTTTCTTACTCTGTTCTGATCATTATTTTCCTACAACGACTGCGCCATTGCACGCCAGATATGCGAAAACACAGTTCAGGTAAGACATGGAAAATGAAAGCTGTACTGTTCATAAGGAGGTGTGAAAAAATGGCAATGGTGAAAATGTGGAGTAAGAATATTAAAAATTATCGAAGTTATGAGCGTGCGTGGAAACTGCACAACACACGCTTGTAAAACAGTCTTTTTATGGACGTTTGTCACCTAATTTTCAACATAGGCATTTTAGGACCTCTGCTCATGAACAGTATCACTGTGATTTTCTTACTCTGTCCCAAACACTGATTTCCCACAGCGACCACGCTATTCTGTGCGGAAGTGCGAAAACACATTTTGGCCGGGATGAAAAATGACAGCTTTACTGTTCATAAGGAGGTGTGGAAAAATGGCAGTGTTGAAAATCTGGAGTGAAAATATTACAGATTCAGCAAGTTATGAGCATGCGTGGAAACTGCGCAACGATGCTCAGAACAGTAATTTTTGGATTTTTCACCAAATTTGCAATATAGGCTTTTTGAGAGCCCACCTCATGAACAGTGGCACTGTCATTTTGTTAATTGGTCCGAAGGCATTTCACACTGTGACTGCAAAATCACCTTTTGGGAACGAATAACGCCATGACAGTAACTGAATTCATGAGGAGGGGTCCCAATAACCCCATGTTGGAAATGTGGTGCCAAAATTCCCAAAAATGCCCGAGATATGCATCAAAGTTGAAAAAAAAACCCTATTTATGCCATTATACAGCTTACCGGCATGTTTTCAGTTTGCGGTCGGCTTTGCAGAGTGCAGACGTGTTCCCGGTCCACAGAAGATTGTTGCGCTGGGCTTCAGATGTAAGTATGGGGTGAGGGTGTGTGTGGGGAGGTGGGGAGGTGGGGCACGCAGTAGGTGGGCGCAGGTTGGGGAGGGGGCTGCAGACTGCGAGGGACTGTTTTCTACTTTACAGGGAAAGCACAAAAAAAAAATTGTGGGAAGGTTTTTTTTTTTACAGGTACATTTGACACGCTGGGGTGGACTCCCAGCGTGTCACCTGCATGTTTTTTTTTGGGGGGGACTGGAGCCAACGGGGATTGGGCACCCCATTGGCAAATAAAAAAAGAGTGTTGGGGGGATGATGTCGACGAGGATTGGGCTCCCCCATCGGTAAATGAACTGGGAAGTGGGGATGTCACCTACGTGTTTTTTTTGGGGTTGGGACTGGAGCAGACGGGGATTGGGCACCCTGCTGGAAAATAAAAGAGTGTTTTGGGGGAGATGATGCCGATGGGGATTAGGCTCCCCTGACGGCTTTTCTGGGGACTGTGCGAGGCGGATGGCACAGCCGCCGCCATATCGCACTGAAATGTTACACCGGGAAAAGCATGCCCTGCAATAAGGTGGAGCTCCCTTATTGCAGCAGCTAAAACCTATCAAGGTTATTGGCATGCTTTTGCACTGCTGTCATAGACTGTGTGTAATCTAATTCGTGCCACGGAGCCCAGCCCCAAAAAGTAGTGGTGCCACAGGCCCAGGCCACAGGCCACAACAGGACCGCGCCTCCAAAACCTGCTATTTCAAAGTTACCACAACATGTTTCTTGTGCAGGCACAAGACAAGATAAAAAGCAATAAAATGTTCACTAAAACATAGTTGGTGCTGCTAAAAGCACAGTCAATGGTGCCAGTCACTTATCTCCCACTCGACTCTCTTGCCTAATACTTCAACTCTGTTCTCTCCTACACAAGTCTTGTATAAAATCATTTCAATGTCTAAAACAGTCTCCCCTCTACCCACTCCTGTTAATGTCATGGTTAAGACAGCGGCACAGTCTACATGGTGGGGTCTCTTGTGGACTTGCTGTTCTTTGTTCCTCATTTTTCATAGCATGACACGTCTTCTCACCTGGTTACTTCTCCTTACTCCCTCCTGCCCATAACTTCTCCTTACTCCCTTCTGCCCATAACATGTCCTTGTGCTAATATTGCTCGGATAGTATTCTGAGCAATCCGGATCCACCAAATACCTGTCATTTTGGCAGGATAGTGAATCCGTCAAATAGTGGCAGCTATCTGACCATGGATCCGACCCCCCCCCGGATCCAGGTCAGGTCCCGTGTTATCCGATGCCAAATTCAGGGACCTGGCACCAGATCCAGGGATCCAACATCAGAGTCCTGGATCCAGCATCAGATAATGCGGGATCTGACCTGGGTTCTGACCTCCGAATCTGGCTGGATCCCGGGTCGGATCCCACCCGGATAGTGACGCCATCTGACGGAGCACAGTCAGATCCATGGGGGCACTATCAGAGCAACACTACCTTACACCATCCTGCCTATAACTTCTCCCAACTTTCTCCTGCCCATAACTTCTCCTTACATATCTCTCCTTCCCATTTCTTGACATCTCTTCTGTTCAGTTCTCGATGATAGAAGCCACTGTTGACACACTTTGGAAAGAGCAGAATGGGATAGTTAATTTGTTAGACATTTGTTCCTACCACCCACCAAGAAACCCATCAATGCATGGTACTGTTGAGATAAGAGCAGAACGGGGCTATAACTTGTTATGGACACCCCCAACCCCATAAGGTTTATGAATGGCAATATTTATCTTCTCTCCTCTTCTCAATGCTTTTTAGTCAGTTGCCCATCAGTCATCTTTCATCTCTGGTCACTCCAGTCTGGGTCTCAAACTAGTACTAGCAAACAAAAATCACAATTTAAGACAATTTTAAAACATTATTTTTTGTGCAATCTAATGGCCTTAAATTTCTTAAGGGCTGGAAGGGGAATATAGTCTTCAGCTTCAGCTCTGTCTTGGGCTATCTGCATGAGTTTGCTCACAGTGGCAAACTTTAGAGAACTTCTACCTTTTGTTTTTATTTTGTTTTGCACAGAAAATCCTGTTTCACATGCCACTGATATAACAAGTGACATAAGTAAATCTTAGCCATTGTGTCAAAATCAAGGAATATATCTGAATGGTTTTCAGTTAAAACTTGGCAAACTCTGCTGAGCAAAGTAATTCCTTTTTTAGATTTGAGAACAAGCTTGAAATGTCCGTAGTCTTTCTCAGCCATTTCTTGGTCAATAAGTGCTGGCAGTGTTTCTTCTTTGAAGGCCGTGTCTTGGATGTAAGTGCAAATATCCTTTAGTTCATGCCGTCCATGGTCTGTTATTTTGGAGTCATCAGGGAGACATTTAGGATTTAGAATAGCCTTTAAGCTAAGCAGGAACTGCACTGAAGTTGTCTCAGATCTTGTGTGGATGTATTCAATGAGCTGTGTCAGATATTCCTGAGATGCCATCTGGAATTGCATACACAGTACTGGTTGGTTATTCACTTTTTGCTCTTGCCACAAGCCAGGATGTTGGACAAGTTCTTGAACTGTCTTTTGAAGTTCTGCCCCATTCTGCTCTTGGAACTGTTGCAGTCTAGTAACAGTGGCTTCTATCATGTTGCTGGCCACTGAAATGTCAACATTGTCCCACTGCATGACTAGAGACAGTGGACCCGATTTTCAAAAGGTCAGGACTGGTGCAAGGGGCTTGCATCAAGGAGAAATGATGCAAAGGGTTACTTGCACCATACCTTGTGGCAGTCCCAATTTTGTTATGCACCCTGTGCCACTGGGGGGACCACCTAGGCCAACCGGGCTTGCACCATCCTTGCTGTGCTAACCGGGCTTTTGCCATCCTTTTGACAGCTGCACTGGTGCACCATGGCAGAATGGCACTTGAGCTGGGGCAGCATTGCAGTATGCCCTATAGCAGGAGTTTGCAAGCCCCCCAGTGGGCACACAGACCTGGCTTTTAGACCAGCCTGGAGCTGGTCTAACATCCCATGTGCCACTCCCGGAGCCATTGCTGGGTGGGGGGGTGACCCTGTGCATCCCTGTTGAAGGCACCCTCCCAGCCCCCGACTTCTGCCACACCACCACTGGAGTGGTCAGCAGTCTGTGGTAGGTGGGAACCCTCTACGCCCCCTCCAGTGGTGATACAGGTGTTGTTCCCCCCCACAGACTTACACTGTCTGGTGGTGGTTGTGCACAGGGCGCATCGGGGCCATTGCTGCCCCCCATTCTGACCAGTCTCACCCACCCATGAGTCATCACCCATCTGTATGACCAGCCAACCACCAGGGCGACCAGCCAGGAGTGTGCTATCACTGGCCACTGCTGCCACAAGTCTGTGCCACAGCTTGTGGCATTCCCTTTCTAAGTGCTGCTTGTTTGGTGCATGGGTCAGCTTGCAGCAGACTCAGGGACTTTAGTACCAGGACTCCTGTTCTACTAAAATCTGCTGCAGGGTCTCTGGTGCACCCGAGTTTACCACAGATGGCAGTTCAGCGCATGGTGTGCCAATCTAAGAGGCTCATTGAAAAATCAAGCGTAATTTATTCACCACATCTAATATATCCATGAAAAAAGGAATGCATAAAATAAAGCAGACAGGTTCTACTTTTATCTGAAGGCCCTTTGCTTCTGGGATACCTTTTGCTGTATCATGCTTTAAGGCTTGTAACAGCACAGGGTAGGATCTGTAAATTGCTTGAACCGCACTATGCAGTGACAGACACTGGAAACGTGCAGGTTCTTTTAGAGACAGACATCTAATATTGTCATTGTTGAGTGTTTCTTGGATGGAACACATGGTATAGTACTATACTGCAGAGTTGCTGTAGTACCTGTACAGATTTGTATGGCTATTTGATAGTAACTGAAAACATTGTTGTCCCTACATGCTTGTCCTGTTGCCAGTGCCAATCTGTGGGCAACACAATGGATCTGAATGAGCCTTGGATTTACTTGCTGTCTTAAAGGAATAGTACAGTCAAAATTTGCTAAAACATATGGGCTCAGATATTCAAAAGGGTTGCGCCATGCGCAACAGGGACGCACCAGCGCAAGTCCGAAAATGTGCCATTTTGCGATATTCAGCGGGAGGCAGATGCACCCCCCCAAATCACAATGCACAAGAGCGCAATGGTAATGAATGCATGCACAACTGAAGGGGGAGAAACCATGCATAAATGGCGCAGTGCGATATTTAACAACATGCGCCATGCACAATAGGGGAGCAAACAGAAGTTGCGCGATAGTGGAAATGATCCAAAATAAAAAGGAACAAGAGAGAGGTGCAAGAACGCTACAGGGAAGCCACATGTTGGTGAACTGCAGGCAGCCACACAGGCACACAGAAACTGTGAGCAGGACAGGGCAGGAGCAGGACAGAGCACCTAGAACCACCAGGAACAGGGAAGGTGTGGGGATCTTGTGCCACAGCGCAGGACAACATTTGGAAGTGCCACACAGCATTGAGGGCACAGACAGTGGGCAGTACGGCCACTACAGGGAGATGTTCCCAGTACAGGGGGAGTAGCAGTAAGGACAGCGAGGGGAACAGTAAAACAGCTGCCGGGGGGGGTAACACAAGCCAGGGACATGGCCAGTGCCACCATCCAGATGGAGGCAGTTATGAGGGGGGTGAGAAGGCAGGCATCAGGGGGGCGCGGCCGTGGAAGGGCCTGTCGGCAGTATGCCCCCAACAGGCAGTACCGAGCCTGCACCAGCTTCGAGCTGTACACTGATACTGAGATCGTGGGCTGGTACCGTCTGAACGGGGCGATACTGAGGTGGCTCTGTGAGCTGTGCAGTGATGTGATGCAGGCACCCACACGACGGAGCCATGCTCTGTCAGTGGAGACCAAAGTGACAGCTGTCATGTGCCTGCTCACCATGGGTACCTTCCAGAGACCAACAGGGGACATGACAGGCATAACCCAGTCGGCCACGTCACGCCTTCTCACCCAATTCCTCAGTGCACTGCTGCCACATGCTGCAGAGTACATCCGTTTCCCCAGCACACTGGCGGAGTGCACAGCAAACATACAGGAGTTCCACAGGGTAGCACATATGCCTGGCATGCTCAGGGCAATAGACTGCACCCATGTGGCCATCTGCACGCCACCTGGCCCCGAAGGGGCCGCATACATGAATCAGAAGGGGTATGCAGCATCAACTGCCAGGTGGTGTGCGATGCCAGGGGGCGCATAATCAATGTCTGTGCCATGCACACTGGGGGAGCACATGATGCCTTCATCTGGCACCAGTCCACACTGTGCCACAGGTTCAAGAGTGGGGACATCCCCACTGGCCACCTAGTGGGTGAGTATGCAAATCACGCAGAAAGACATGGAGCTTGGGAGGGGCATAGTCAGAGGTGACATGGTTACTGGCCTAGATGGCCCATAGCGAGGCGACGCTGATCACCAAACTAATGTCCACCCTCTACACACAGGTGACAGTGGATACCCACTCCGTCCCTGGCTGCTCACACCATACCGGCGGCCCGCGACCCCATCACAGCAACGCTACAATGAGGCACATGCCACCACACGCAATGTCATCGAGTGGGTGTTCGGGATGCTGAAGGCACGTTTCCGTTGTCTGGACACATCTGGCGGTGCCCTACAGTACAGCCCCTCAAAGGCCTGCAGGCTATTCCTGGCCTGTTGCATCCTGCACAACATGGCCAACGACTGTGGGATAGCCATACAGGTCAAAGAGGGGGACAGTGATGGGGATGATGAGGACGCTGGTGAAGATGGTGATGGGCAGCCCCCCCTTGGTCGAAGGAACCCCCAACTGATCCGGATGGCACAGCTGCACTGGGACACCATCACAGAGGAGCACTTCAACCAACCCAGGTAAGTCATGGGGAAATGTGCAACCACCATTGGCAAGGGCACAACCCACAAACACGCATGGACAAACCCAGGGGTGCATGTCGTTAAGGGAATTGGCTGAGCATGGAACTGCACACGCCGTCAGGGATGGGCCAGGTCTAACATGGCACGTGGTCACACACATGCACACACACTCACACACACACACCCACACCCACAAGACATGCTCAAAGGGTAGGAGACACGCCTACCCCAACCGCCATCCCTAGCCACACACATGTCCACAGACCACCACGCTCAATGCCTGTCATTGTGCATGTGTCAGACGCTGGGCACCATTGCACAGTGGCGGACAGCGCAACGCAGGCATCATCATGCACATGCCACAGCGGACAGCAGCTGGGAGGGTGTGCAGCTGGAACATGTGTGTGTGTGTGTGTGTGTGTGTGCAGGGCCGGGTACCCCACCCGTGCATTGCATGTTGAACAACACAATGCACACAGAGCAGCATCAGACAGTAGCCGTGGGGGGAGACAGGTCAGTCACACGCCACAGTGCCACAGCCACCATGGATGCGTGGGTGGCCCCACCGAGACCCGCCAGCAGTGACTGGCTGACCAATGGCCTCATGGGGTGGCACCAACAGTCTCCCAGTGGTTCCGCTACGTGAACGCGACCATGCTCGAGCAGGAGTCTGCAGCACACCGAACATGCCTGCTCCAGGCATGCTCGGGATGCCCACAGCTGAACCCAGTGTTGACAAGGAGGGTGTCACATGATGCCGGGAAAGGGGGGTGGACATTGCACTGCGCGGTGTCTGCGATGCATGGGCAAATAACTGTGTGCCCACTTTGGCCATGGCAGCTGTGATTGTCTGTGTCAGCCTGTCAATGGCAGCGGTCACATCCTCCCGCATCTGGTCCATCCCTGCCAGGAGCAGACTGGTGTTCCTGCTGTGCCGCTCCTCTGCCTGGTGGAGAGCTGCACTGAGTGCATCCACAGCCATCACAAGCCGCAACTGCTGATCGACTGATTCTTGGAGTATGCGGGTGTGCTCTTCTAAGAGGTCATCTGCCTGATTGGCATGCTGTCCCTCACGGTGTTCGCGGCCCTGATGGGCAGCACCCTTTGAAGGTGGGCACTGCACACCAGGGCCAGGCCTGGGCATGTCCACAGGCGGTGCACTGATGCCGCCCCCGACACTGTACCCCCATGACCATTGGCTGACTGCTGACACTGACCCTCCGGCTGCCGCTCTCCAGGGCTCAACGGTGCTGCCGCAGTGGCCGCAACAGCCCCACTGTCCTGGACACACACCAGTGCTGCTTCACTGGTGCAGACAGGCACAGGCTGGGACTGTGATGTCACGCAGGCCTCCACGGCGGCACCACCCATGGCCATGCCCGTGCTGTCACCTGCTGTGTGGCCATCCTCCGGCCCACATGTATCACTGTCCATGAAGTGAGCTCCATCATCATCAGTGATGGATCTGGCACCAGCCCGAGTCTCAGCATGATGGCATCCATGGACGCTGGCATGCTGGGACACGGGCAGGGCCTCCTCCGCACCTGCTCCACCAACATCAGTCCGGACAGCCAGGCGGGCCCACTGTTGCCCTGACCCTCGGTCACCTGTGGAGGTGGATGGGCCCTCATCTATGTCCATGGTATCGCCCTCAGTGGACAAGCCCACCACCGCTGACCCATATAGACGCTCAGGAGCTGTAAGGGAACACAGTAGCATTAATGTATCTGCCCTACCCTGTCTCCCCCCCTTTGACAGATCAGGACCTAACATGCAGTGACGGGCTACCACCCATCTGGAATCCACCACCTGGAACACCCTCAATGGCACAAAGCCGCATGCTGCCAGCAACCTGCTCTTCTTGTGGGGTCAGGCGTTGCACGGCCGGCTGTTCCCCACCAGTTGCAGCCCGTGCTGCCCTGATGGCAGCCACCTTGTCCTTAATCCTCCGCCTATCCATGCACATCTTCTTTTGCACTCCTGCGTGGACCGCTGGTGGCTGCCATCAGGTTGATGGCACGCACCACCTCTTCCCATGCAGCAGCATGGGCCTGTGGTGTTCCCTGCTGCCGCTGAGCAGCGGCTCCTGGTCAAGGTAGGCCTCAAACAGGGCATCTGTTTCTGTCTTGGTGAAGTTAGGCCTCCTCTTCCTCCCATGTCTCTGTTCCTCTTCCTCCACCTCACAATCGCTCATTCTTTATCCTGTGGGAATGACAGGTGTTACCTGTGACTGTGCAGTCCCATGCATGTCCCACACACCACAGTCCACACTCCCAAACAGCAGGCAACTCACCACAATAGACTGCAATAACAGACTATGGCCACTGCAGTCCAATGTCGCATTTTTATAGCGCAACGCATGCAAATGAGGCGAGATGCAATTTTAAGCGGATGCTAATGCGGTATCTGCGCCATTGAATGGCTGATTAGCTGATCTGCATATGCCGGCTGAATATCGCGCTGTTGCGCTTTGCGCAATTGTGTTGAACATGCTCAGGCATGGGTGCATTTCTGTGACATGCGCAGTGGACACCGAACGGTGCATGCCCGGGGTGCTGACACCGATGCCTGCCGGGCTGCTGACATGCTGTGCGCAGGAGACAATGCAGGACATGGCCACCATTGTGCCAGTGGCACTACTGCGCTGTTCACATGTATGGCGCTCTGGCACTGGGGCGCTGTAGGTGCACTGGGGCCACAGTGAGGTAGGCCGCTACAGGAAGTGGCATACAGGTGCCCTACCATGCTACACGCAGTGAGTACCAATCACGCTGTGGCGGTCTGTGTGCAAGAGACCCCTGACCCTGTGCTGACCTTTGCCCCCTAGGCACCATGCGTCCGCATGGGTGCACCTCTATCGTGCTGTTCGGTGACAGCGCAATGGGGAATGACAGTGCAGTACCGCGCAGTATCTGCACTTGGTGAACGTGCGCTACAGAGCGCCATTTTGACACCAAAACATTACAGGGTGGCATGGAGATGGGCACCCATCTGGAGCCAACTGGAACTGGCCAATCTGGTCCAGTTAGTGGAGCCCCATACCACTGCCCTATTTAGGGAGGCACCCCTGGACAGGGCCAGGAGTATGGCGTGGGAGGAGGTGACGGTGGCCCTGGAGGAGGCCACAGGCATGGAGAGGACTGCAGAGCAGTGCAGGCACCGCTATGGTGACTTGTAACACCGGGACACAGAAAGGCTTGCCTGCCTGTGGGCACATGCCAGGAGGGGCATGGTGCCACGGCCAGGTAGGTGCCCCATCCATACACTGTTAACGTCCATATGGGTATCATGGTGGCATGTGTCCAGCACATGGGGGGAGCCATCCAGTGTTGGCCGTGGTGGTGGTATCAGGGTGGGGGGAGGATGGGTATGGCTGTGTGGGATTGCACACACATGGGGTGGGAGGACTTTGCTACTGGATTGTACTGATGTTTCTCTCTCCATGTTTGCACCCTAGGCCCAGACGAGCAACGGCGGGCGAGGGAGGGGAGGCTGTGCCATGATGAACAACAGGCCAAGAGGGCGGCCGGACAAGACAGGTGCAGGGACCAGCCTGATGATGGTGAGTGCCTTACATCCATGATTACTATTGCATGCTGTGTAACAGGGCAGGCAGTGGGGCATGGCCACCATCATTGACACTACTGCCATGCACGCAACTTGTTACAGTCAGCACTGTCCAGCGGCACTGCATGTCTGGGCGTGCATCAGTGGTGGTCCATGCGTGCACCAGGTACATGGCTGTGCCACTGCCTTCGCACCGCATAGCCATGTCACTGAACAGCCACAGTGGTGCTGTGCAGGACTTGGCCGGTGGGTGTGTGCAGCGGTCCGCATGGCTGTGTGTGCCTGGGTGGGCAGGTCTTGTGGACGCGATCACTGTGGGTGGTCACACACCATCACAGAGGCATGTCCCATGGCCGTATGCCATGCACAGTGGGTGGGCTGCATGGGGCTGTGCATTCACACCTATTGACTCTGCTCCCTTGTCCTAGGTGGATGGCAGCTGCATGACATCAGAGTGGCACTGTGGGAGATCCTTCAGGTTGTCAGGGCATCACTGGAAATACTAGAATGGATCAACAGGCTGGGTGTCAGATGGCGTCATAGCGGGAGGAGCAGCCAGAGTGGGGAGCGGGGCTCCTGCTGAGCTTAGCAATGCCCCTGATTTCCCCTACCCCCTGGACACACCCTCACACCCCTCCTTCCCTCTACTGTTTGTTCACCCCTGCCCCTTACCCACCCCCACCTTGTTTGTGGCCCTCCTCCCAAACATTTGTAAATAGTTGTATATAGTTTTGTTTGCTGTTTTTAAATACATTTCCTTTGATATGCCTACTGTGGTGGTCTCTGATTTGCAGCAGGCTGTAGGTGCTCAGCTGCGGTGGTGTGCATGGCGTCAGGGTGGTGCAGTCATGTGCATGTGTGTGTCCATGGGGAAGTGAGTATGGTGTGGGAGTGGCTATCAGTCACTGTCTGTGGTGTGTGTGTTGTTCCCTGTGCACTGGATGACTGTGTGCAGTGGTCCACGGTGCATGCTCTGTGTCCATGGCGCACCTGTCAGACTGTCCATGGCCTGTGCAGTGGTGGCTGTCCATGCTGGACAGCCACTGTATCCGGCACAATGCCGGGTTACCTCCTGTCACTGGTGTGGTGCATGTCTGCCTCGGGTGACACTGTGGCCGTCCCACCTCCATGATGTCACTTGTGTGTGTCGCCGGGGATGTGCACCACTGTCTGTCACTTGTGCTCTGGGCGCATGCTGGTGGCATACAGCTCCACGGTGCCTGTGCAGGGTGGCTGGCACTCCTGTGCCATGGAGGGGTGCTGGCCATGTGTACATGGTTTCCGTGGCCACACGCTGGGGGCTTGGTTGCCCCGCTACTGTGTCCCTGTGTTGGTGTGCCCTTGGGTATGGGTGGGTGTTTGTCCATGCACTGTGTTGCATCTTGTGTGGTGCATGCTTCCATGCACCACTGTGGGTGTCTGCGCTGGCTGTTGTAGCCAGTGCTGGGTTGGGGTGTGTCCTTGGGAGGGTGTGGAGGTGCTGTACCACTGGTGGTGCGGTCCGGGGCATGCCCTGTCACGTGTGGGGTACCTCGTGTGCCGACGCATGGTTGGTCTCTCAGCTGTACCTCGTGGGGGATGTGCATGGTGGCACTGTGTATGCAGTCATTGCATTGCTGTGTGCTGCCACCTGCTGATGAGTGCTCATGGTGGGGCTGCCTTGCATGGTTCTGTGGTGCACAGGGTTACATTGTCACAGTGGCGGTGGTGGCATGCATGGGGTGTCCTGCACTGGTGGACACTGCTCCTGGGCAGGGTGTCTGGGGATCACGGTGCAGGGTGTGCTCTGCATTGGTGGGATGGTGTGGCATGGGGTGGTCGGCCCTCCTTGTGTGCCGGTCACAGCTTGCCAGGGGGTGTGCTGGGGCACCATGCCCCGGCTGTGGGTCTGTTGCTCGTATCCATGGGCCGGTGGTTATTCCGGCTCTCCACCGGTTGTGCAGTGCATGGGGTGTGGGGGGCGATGTCTGTTCTGCTGTGTGCTCCTCTGCCCATCTGTGGCATGGGTGGTGGGCCCCTGCATCCTGTCCCTGTGCATCCCTGGTTGTGCTGTTGCACTGCTGCCCTTCACCACTGAGCATCCCTGGTTGCGCTATGGTGCATCTGAGCTGTGCAACTGTACATCCCTGGTTGCACTATGGCGCAGGTGGCACAATATTCAGTCATGTGCCGCAGGCACATCTTGACCTGCACAGTTTTTGAATATCGCACTTCTTGCACATCAGCGCAGTGGACTTGCGCTTGCTCCTGCTGTTGTGCACTTTCTGGGTGCAGTTTGAATATCTGGGCCTTGTTGTGCAGAGTATTTTGATTTCTATGTGTAGTTTGGTATGTCCTACCCTTTGTTTGCTAGTAGGAGTTTTTTCTAAATTAGCCTGCTAGTTACAGTATATGACAGTTTTATGGCCCCTGGGGATCTCCATCTCAGCAAGGTTTATTGCTCTTCTTTTTCCTACAATGCATCCTGTCCCATGTGACAGTGATGCGTCCATGACCACTGATTCAGCAAGTACTAGAGATGGGAGCCTGATGTTCTGGCCTCCAATGAATCACTCTAATTCAATATTTTTGCTTTCTATGTGTGTGTCAGGTCTAGCAAACAGGAGTAAATGTTTTGCTTTTAAAACTTTTCATTTCATCAAATTACACACAGTCATAAAAAGCATAGAAACAACCCCAGATCATCAATGCTTGAATTAGTAACATCTCTAACTGTTTTCTTACAGAATAACCTACTCAATTAGCTTTCAAGCAATTGCAAAACTGTAAATGTAGCAATTAGTGCTCACTGGATAAGGAAAGTTACTTAATATCACAGTTCCGCTGTAGTAAATTGACTCTAAACCAGTACTTGCTGAAACCATGGTCTTGAATACATCACTGTCACATGGGACAGGAGGCATTGTAGGGACAAGAAAAGCAATAAAACTTGCTGAAATGGAGATCCCAGGGGTCATAAAACTACCCTAAAAGTTTAAATTTAGTAGGCTAATTTAGAAAAAACTCCTAATAGCAGACAGAGGGAAGGGCACACTAGGACTACACACACAAATTAAAACACTATGTATAACATGTTTTTTTTTTGCAGATTCTGACTGTACTACTCCTTTAACTTTGCACCCACCCCACTGTGTAGTCCAGTCATGATGCATGACACATGCATCATCACTTGCTAGTGTAATGATCTTCATGGGGTCAACTATATTATCAGAATACATTTTTAAGATTTCTGATACAATTGTCTCTCCAATCAAGTATTGCAATGCAAGCAATGGAATGAAGTTTAGACAGTGTATTGAGTATGCACTTTACATATGTGTTCAGTTTTTTGTGAATGGTTACATCAGTGGTTTCATCTGCTGTTGCACCAAGAAACTGAGAACCTGCTAAGTGGGCTTCGCTTTCTTCCTGTATGAATTTGTTTATGGAGTTCAGCATGTCATATCTTGCATCCCAACCACAGTAGATTGTGCCACTGTCTTGCAGCCCCGTGACAGCCATTTCATTTCTGTGAATAAAAGAACAAAATCACTAGATCTGATTCCAGTACTAGCCCCCGGGCCCCTCCAAAAAACTGGTTCCTCATCACCTCACCTGTAGAACTGTAAGTATCAGACTGGTTCAGTGATTGACCCTGTTTGGTAAGATACAACATTGTTAGTAACTGGTCAACCTCACTGTCATCTTTTGGCTCAGGACTTGCTATCTGTTTCCCAAATGCAACTGGAATAAATATTTTTTTTGCTGTTCTCCTTCTAATTGTACCAGCAAATCTTCTGTTTCTTTCATGTCTGTAAAAATCAATCAGACAGTTGCAAGCTGGTTGTGCCAGTTGTGGCAAATGGATTGCCTTTCCCGGCTGCTTTACACCAGCTACATTTCCCAACAATGTTTCCCTCTATTTCATCTTTTACAAGCCATGGAAATTGCTTTGTCACACTGACCCTCCAAAACCTTTTCTTTTGTTTTTAGTTGAGCCTGCAGATGCTGTCTGTGCAGACTGCTTATCAGTAGCAGTGTCATCGACATTCACGGTCTCTTGCGATGTGTTAACTTCAAACTCAGAAGATGATACTGTATCTTTTTCTTTTCCTGCAGAATCTCCTCCACCAAAATAATCATATTAGGCTTCGTTGAGACATTTTGCCACTGTCTGGTGCTGAGCGCGAGGCATGCAGTCTTGAGTTTTCCCTCCATTTCGCTGAGTCTCTGTAATAAATGTGCACGGGCTAAAGCTGAGATCCCTACGAGATAAAACAAATATACCTAAGCTTAAAGAGAAGTTCCAAAATATTGAAAACAGGTTTGAAACGTGTTTTTCAGTACAATAACCCAGTACCTGATGCTGGTGATAGTCTACTGAGGGAAAAACTGAATGCTGTCCATATGTCCACTACGTGAGTGAAGGGATTGAAAATTGTGCCGAACAGATGGCCAGCTAATCCGTTGCACCTCCTGGTCTGCTGGCCCCACCCCAGTGCTCAGTCATTTTGTGACATCTAACCAGGGAGAGCAGAAATTTGGCGCCACATACAAGTTGATGGGGGAAGTTTTCAAAACTGTTTTACGTTAATTAAAGCAACCCTTGATATAAATGGAAGCTATCACTCAGCTAATAGGACCCCTATTAGTTGAGCAACAGCTTTCATTTATATCAAAGGTTGCTTTAATTAATATTAAACATCTCTGAGAAATTCCTCCACTGACATTTATGTGGCGCACCCCTGTGTTCTCCCTGGTTAGACGTCACAGAAAACCTGTGCGTGGGAGCGGGGCCAGCAGACCAGGAAATGGAAGAGATTAGCTGGCCGTCTGTTTGGCACTATGTTTGATCCCTTCCCTCCTGTAGTGAACATATGGACAATATTAAATTTTTCCCTCAGTAGACTATCGCCAGCATAAGGTAATGGATAACATGTTGAAAACCCAATTTTTTGTATCTTGGAACTTCACTTTAGTAAACTGTCATCAATAATAGTCACACAATGCCCTAACTGCCTACAAAGAATAAAATTCTACTTACATTTTAACTGTTGCTGTGAGTCTGTCGGTTACATTTTCAGGGCAGCTTGGCCATGTTGTCGATGCTCTGACTCATCCCGGGTCAAGAGAACTGCGAACTACTTATTTTTTGTTGTTAAATTATTGTAAAATAAAACAGATGTTGTTTGCTAACTTGCAACCCTGCTGTGGTCTCCTGTGCCTCTAAAATGGCTGCTCCACTTCCAGACACAGTGTCTCTGCTCCAGGCTGAACCATATCCTTCTGGGGTACAATTCATAAGTTTCTTCATTCAGTAGTTGAACACTGCTCTTTGCTCCCTCTGGCCCCTCCCCTTCAGTGCTGTGGTCCTCTCTTGTTGGAATGGTGCTGAAAATACCCCAACCCCCATAACATGCTCACAGTGACTAACTTTGCCGGGGGGCGGGGGTAATGTGATTCCTGCATGCACACTAAATTGGCCTGTTGGGATTCCTGGGGCCTTGCACAGTGAGCATCTCGGGGACTTTCTCTAAAAATGTTGGAGCATCCTGACCTCAAAAATGGCTGCATTCCTGAGAGCCTTGCATGAGTGTGAGTCAGCAAGATGAGACGGAGAAGTGCGTTACCTCAGCTGCTGAGGTGGAGCTGCTTAATGCAAGACTGCTGCGATTTGACAGATTGCTCCTGAACTGTCAGCCACAAGTTGTTGGGCTGTGAGGGAGCTGCCTTGCAGTCATGACTGCGAGAGAGCGGAAAGAGAAACAGGAAGACTTTATTCCAATAAGGCCAGAGTGGCCTGCACAGCAACTGCACCAGAGAGACTTGGGAGCCACCAAACCTGTCATTACTACCTGGTGATGGCCAGCAGCAAGTGTGTTCACAGCCTTGCATACTACTGACTACCCTGAGAGAAATATCCCTGAGAGAGAGTCCAGCTAATTAGCAGAGTTGTGGGAAGTGAAGGCCAAGGAAAGCTGAGGAGTCAGAGAAGTGATCCACTCTGCAGAAGAGGGGAACCAGTACACCCAGCCAGGACTGTGTAGAGGGGAAGGCAGCTACTGCTGCACAACTGAGGATAACCATGAGGAACTGAACAGGGTCTACAGGTCCTGCATACAGAATCTTGTCTAAAGTTCTACTGGCCTGAAGTAATTTATGTGTTTGTTAGACTTGGACATTCAGCCAGGATTACAAATTTGGGGGTTTGCTACAACTTGTCATTGTTTATTTAAGTCACCACATACAACTGTGACAAGCCTGCACCATTTAAACTGCTGAATAGCCAGTGAAGCACCAAGAACTCCTTCCAAACATAGGGCATACTGATTACAGTAGGGAGTATGGTAGAGGCCCAGGCAGTACAACTGGACCCAAACAGAGCCACTCTCCCTGGAGCTGTGGTGCTGGTAGTACATCTACAACAGAGTAAAAAAAACATGCACACACTCACACTTGTGTCCTTGCTAGAACAGAGTTACACCAAACAAAAAGGCTAATCTGCTCAGTATTTAATGTCAAGATCCAACTGGTCAGCAAACAATATGCAATACAGTTCAAAATGACCCTCAACGTTTCATGCTTGCATACTTTGTCAAGAGGTTAAACATGGCTTCCACAGGTGTGCCCTTATATAGGTACCATTCTTAAAGAAACACTTACCAATTAATGTCATGTGTCATGAGTCAAAGCAGTGCTCAACAAAATAAAAACTATACAAAAATGCTACAATTAGTATAAAATGATTGTAGGATATATTAACTACTAATTATGCAACATGTACAGGTAATAACATGATACAGTACTCAATTCAGTAAAGTAATTGTAACAAATCAAAAACTGTACAAGTGTTCAAAAATGCAAGATAACTTTGCTAAGAAACTTCATAAGATAGTTTATCCTAGCTAAATCCCATACATTTTATAGGCATCAATTAGCACAGGAGAAAAAAAAGATTACAGCACACAAAGCAGGCAAATGTACACATGGGTCAAGAAGCCAATCTAAAGTCTAAGATAAAATAACTGGCTGTAATCACAAAAATGGTACCAACTCGACCCTATCATTGAGTCCTGGTGGGATTGTCATTCTTAATTTATGAATCCAAAAAGACTCTCTGTGAGCCAGCTGGTGATCTCTGTCTCCTCCCCGAGGACCTACAAAAACCTTTTCTATTTCAGTGAAAGATTTTTCTACTGCTTGTTGATGCCTAGAAAATGTATGGGATTTAGCCAGGATAAACTACCTGATGCAGTTTCTAAGCAAAGTTATCTTGCATTAGCACTTTTTATTTTGTTGAGCATTGTTTTGACGCATGACATTAATTGGTAAGTGTTTTTTTAAGAATGGTACCTATAGAAGGGCACATCTCTAAAAGTCAGGCTAAACCTCTTGCCAAAGCGTGCAAGCGTGAAACATTGAGGGTCATTGTGAACTATATTGCCTTCTGCTTTCTGACCCTTGGATCTTGAAATTAAATACTTAGCAGATTAGCCTTTGTGTTTTGTATACCTGTGTTCTAGCAAGGACACTGGCATGAGGTTTGTTTTCCTTTGCCCAGACAGTACATTTGTCTGTCTGTCCCCCTCCCTCCCTCCCTTCCTTCCTTCCTTCTTTGCACTTTGGCAGCTATTTATCTGAGAACTCCACTATTTCTGGCCAGCAGCCTTTTGACCCAGACACTTCCAGCCAACAGCCTATACTTTTTTGGTTTGCCCTGCCAAGTAATGGTCCCTGTTCTACTTGGCTGCCGTATGGTGGTGGAGGAGACAGCAACAGATCATTTGTGGTTATGGTGTTAGGGAGGTGATAGACTATATGTGTATTCTTGGGGTGTAGGTGAATAGTGGCACTAGCTCTTCATGCTGCCCAGGAGGTAGGAGAAATCCCTTTTAGGTTCTAAACACCTCCCTTGCATGATGTACGCATGCTTACCAATGTTCTAGGGGGGTGGTAGATGTTGCATGGTCACCCACAACATTGGAAACAGCACTACAGGCCTCCCCTAAGCACAGCTAAAAAGGCAACACTGCAGAACCTTCTCTTTGTGGGAGGAGACCACACATGTTCCCTACCAGCCCCCACTTCTGATGTTGCCTGGGATGTAAGTATGGGTCACCTACAGTACATGCAAACACAGCTCACTACCACTCAACACAATGTAGCCAACCCTCACACCCCTTTCTGGTAATAATAGCAGTTACATTTTTAACTTTCCATAATAACCTTCCTATCCCAATACTATTTCATCATAACTGTAACTAGGTCAGAAAAGAGTTTTTGTTTAGCTATCAGATAAATCTGTGAAAGACCTTTATTTTTGAGTTATAAGTTCTACTTGTGTGGAGCAACAGATCTGGTTCTGGTACCAACTAGAGTCTCTGACTTAGTTTCTTGAGTTGGAATGCCTCTTGCTGTAGAGTTACCAATTGACTAGCTTTGCTGGCTCCTTGGCTTTAAATTCCTTCTGTAGCTAACACCAGCTCAGCTGTCTCATGATAGGTGCGAGGTGTCTCTGATTCCCATAAACTGTAGCAGTCGACATGTCAATCTTGTACCAATGGGGAAGTAGATGCCTTTCCCACATCTATGCCTGTAGTCTCATTTGGTTGCTTTTTCAACATTCATAATGTAGGGACATGTGCAGGGAAAGAGTTGAATGCCATTTTCTATGTTTTGATGCATTTGCAATAATTGTACCTACTTTATGACAAACAAATTCCAAAAAAGCTGATGTTAATAAAATTAATGATGCACTCAAGAATTCAAACTGGGATGAAATGTTGGACATGAGTGATACTGACAATATGTGGAATAAATTAAAAACATATATACTTAAAATAGCAAACAAATACATACCCAAATATAATAAAAATATAAATAAAAACAAATTGAGACCAAAGTGGCTAACTCATAAAATCAGGAAGTTACTCAAACAGAAGGAGAGAGTTTATAATAAGTTTAAGAAAACACATATCCCTCTGTTTCTGGACAAATACAAATCATTAAATAAAAAATGTAAAGCAGCAATAAGGAAATCTAAAAGGCAAACTGAAATCAGTCTAGCAATAAATGGCAACCAAAATAATTCTAAAAGCTTTTATGGCTAAATAAATTCACTCAAAACACAACCATGCAAAGTAGGTCCATTGCAACAAAATGTCTAAGTGGTACAGGAACCCAAACAAATGGCAAATATCTTAAATACATACTTTTGTAGTGTGTTCGGAACATAAACCAAAAAACATAACAGGGAAGAAAGAATGGAAGGAATTTTTGTTGAGGTTAGTGAAATAGAAATAGAAAGACAAAATAAACAAAATCAAAGAGGATTGCTCTCCAGGACCTGATAATGTTACAGGCAAAATGATCAAACTAATGGCAAAATATTTGTTATACCCTTTTAAAAAACTTTTTGAGGTAAGTCTAAATATTGGAGTTGTACCCAAAGACTGGAAAACTGCTACTATCACACCTATCTTCAGAAAAGGCGATAAATCAAAGGCTGAAATGATAGACCAATCAGCCACACATCCTTCATTGGTAGCGTGCTGGAAGGTAATATCAAAGATAGGATTGAGTTGCAGCTTGGGAATATTGATGCTTCCCAACATGGTTTTGTGAAAAAATAGATCCTGTGTAACAAATCTACTCTGCTCATACGAACAAGTTAGTAAAAAATTGAATTGTAAAATACTGTATGATATCATTTTTATTGACTTTAGTAAAGCGTTTGATAAAGTATCACACAATTATATAACTATCAAACTCAAGAACAGAAGGGTGGATACACTCTGTACCAACTGGATTCACAACTGGCTTGAAGAAAGAACACAGAAAGGTATAATAAAATGGCCAGCATTTGGAAATATCTGCAGTGACAAGTGGGGTCCCCCAAGGGTCAGTGCTTGGTCCCTATATTTTTCAGTTCTTTGTAGCAGATCTGGCAAATAATATAAACAATGACAACATAAAATTTGTAGACTACCTTAAATTGGGGGGCCAATGCGATACATTTGAAAATATTGTCTCACTTCAGGAAAGTCTGGATAATATAGAAAAATGAACTCAAACATGGGGAATGAAGTTAAATATTGAAAAATGCAAAACCACGCACCTAGGTCCAAAAAATAATAAGCACCAATATACCCGTGGGAACATACCATTAACTTATACGGAGGTGGAAAAAGACCTGGGAGTCTTAATCACAAATGATTTGAGCATCTCTAAACAAGCAAATGAGGTTATAGGAAGGGCAAATAGAATCATATAGAATACAAAAAGAAATATAGCCTCAAGAGAGGCAACAGTACTTCCCCCCCTTTATTGGGCATATGTGAGGCCCCATATTGATTATTGTTAACAATTCTGGACACCATATAAAAAATGGATACAGTACATCTACAGACAGTATAAAGAAGGTTAACAAAACAAATTCATGAACTCGGGGACAAAGAATATCAGGACCACCTCATGGAATTAAAATTAATGTCACTCGAGTAGAGACGTTACAGGGGAGATATGTTACTTCTATGGGATGTTATAAATGACCCATATCTATTCACCAAGATGGGTTTCACGTAAAGACAGGATAGGATAGAAACCAGGGGACATCCTCTTCAACTACACAAATACAACTATAACACTAATAATAGAAAAAACTCTTTTTCACAGAGGGTAATTGGAGTATGGAATGCCCTTCCACTAGAGATAATTATTAGTACAAACAAGATTATTTTCAAAAACAAACTTGGCCGATGGGCACTAAATGGGGGTTTGAGTTAGTAATTAATAGGGGACATTGGATGAAAGACAACATGGGTAACTTTTGCCCACAGTTTTTCACAAACAACCTTAGTATGAACCTTAGTATGAACAAATGATGCATGCATCAGATATTAATGCATGTATCACTGTTTTTGATGTGAGTGGAAGCCATAGTGCCATAACGTGTGGCAACTGCACAAGAAAGAATGTGGTCCTACTTTCTGGCACATGTTCCACAACTGAGTTAGAAATGCGATGCAAATTATAGACTGCTTTTTGAAAATCCGACCCATTACCTTTAACTTTAGAAGGTGTTGAATACCTGGGTGAATATTGTAATTTACCATCTGGTGTGTCTTAAGCTCTTCTTCCCATTCATGAAATTGTGAAATATCTGGCCATTTACAAGTTAGTTTAGCTGGGAGCACTGGTAAGGTGTTCTGCTGGGCTGAAGCCATGCCATAAACATGTAGATTGATAGGCTACTAATGCCAGGCATGCATCTTATTTTCAATATTTGACTAAAAGCTCTGCTTCCCCACTGCTCCAAGGAAACCTCTTACTTCTGGTGACGTGTTTAACACATTTTTTTTTTCTCTCCCCCAGTTGGCCCTCCTTTTGTGGAGTGCTCCAGCCCCATCACCACGATGTCTGCCGGGACTTACCTGCTGGCTGTCTTCCCCCAAGGTTTGCCCCCCGGTGAGTGCAGAACAGATCTGGTTCTGGTTAGTGTGCTCAGCTGGTTGGGTGTGGGGCCTGTGGGTGCTTCTTGTCATCCTGCTGCCGGCATTTTCCTCCAGTTTTTCATCCCTGGAGACGTGATGTTTGATGACATCATGGTGCACGCCATGTGCTCCCATGTGATGGGCATTGACGTCTGCCGCATCTCCTGACCTTCTTGGCCCTAGATGCCTTTCTCTCAGCTTCCACCATGGACAGGCAAGCTTCAGGCTCTACCAACCCCCACCCCAAGGAGGAGAGCAGTCCTATGGACACACGATCTTCCTTCCCCAGGCTGACCCTCTGACAGCCTGGATTAGCTTCCAAACCCAGCTCATTGACATTGCAAGTGGTAGCACTACTGTTGCACCAGCAGGCTGGCTGAAACTGTTTTCTTGTGCAAATTCTGTGAAGCTGCTTGCAGAAAATTGTAGGCTATGATTGAAATGACATTTTCCAGGATCCTATATTGAGCAACAGTTGATTTCAAATGGTGAATAACTGTTGATGAAGTTGTTTTGCACAATTTGGAAACTTCTAAGTATCTGTAGAACTAATCTAGCACCAAGATCAAGGAAATACCCTTTCACTCAAAGACATCTGGTCCAACCTTTTGTCAAGTGTGATCTGGAAGAGCAAATTGTACTTTATGTTGTGTATAGTTAAGGAATTCCTTGCAACATTCAGTGCAGATCAGAGCAATTCCTTCTAGCTGAGACCTGGCCACCAAAAAGATTGCTTGTATAGCTTATGGCACTATCAGATACCTTCATGACTCTTGTGTAGCTTTCTAGAATTCTAGAGTGCCAAATGATGGAATAACTAACCTGAAGCCTTTCAGGAGAAGTCCTTGTTGGACTATTAGTTCTCCCATAGCAGTTCAATATACAAATACTGACCAGTGTTGAGGACTATAGTGGGAATATTGACCCAGAGGGATTAACTATTGCCTGACAATAGTTATATTACTTGAAGTCGAAGGCTTAGGGCACCATGACTATAAGAAGGTTATAGTTCATCCCGAGGGGTCAAGACAGTCCCACTATAGCCCGAAATGACTCTGGTCAATACCTGTTTTATAAAACCTTACTTCTCTGATGTCCCCCCCCCCACCCCATGAACATACTGTACATACAAAGAAACCAGCAGAAGAAGAAGGCCATTTGGTCTGTCTAGTCTGCTCATATTGCAGGGTCCACAGCTTGAGCTAATGACTCTCCCATAGAAATGTACTTGTTGAAATAACCAATGAAGATACCAAAGTGACATAAAAAATAAAAATGTACCTGTGTCCTGTAGATATGAGTCTGTAGGATGATCATCTGGAGGGGATACATCACTTCTCCATCTAATCACTTTCATGTAACTCTGTGAAACTAGTATTAGTGATGGGGAGACTGTTTCCTTTACTTTCTCAGCCCCGCTCCTAATTCATGCAGGTAGGTTTTGGCTCTTCCTTTGCTGCACTGCCAATGCTATCCTTCCTCTTCTATGTTCCCGACAAAGCTAAGTCAGACATTGACAAATGAGAGGGAGGGAAATGCCAGATAAAACCCCAGAGGGTTTCATAAGATAAATAAATAAATAAGAAATAATTAAAAGAATAAATAAAAAAGACACAGATGCCACCCTGCATGGAAACAGTGGAGCGCGAGCATTGCAGTGGCAACCTTTGCTCGCACTGCACTGTTTCAGAACTGTTAATGCTGCCAACTATCTTGTTGTATACCATATTAGAGTCAGCAGCATTTTTTTGTGAAAGAAAATCAGAAAGGGAGGAAACTACTGGCACTACTGAATGTGTTTGGTTAGGAAGTGGGAAGGGGATCCACTAGCACCAGGAAGAGTTGAGATAAATGAAGTATCAGGGAAATCAATGCCATGTTATTTTTTTAAACAGGTGATGGGTGTGTGGTTTCCATGACTGATTGGCTCAGCAGGTAGTAGTCAAAAAACTATTGACCAGTCTGAATGAGCAATAGCCCAGTTCTTTCTTTTGAACTGGGCAATAGTTCAAAATTGAGAATGCCATGTGACTGGTCCTAGACCAAGCAGAGACACAGATTTTTTCTTCTTTTTTTTCTCATTCAGGTTTTTATACCCCTGGAGCTGGCAGGCAGGGCTCTGTCTCCCCCCCATGGGGGTCTCGCATCTGTTCCTGGACCCATGACCCCATCATTGGGATTGTGGCTGGGGGCCTCATGGAGCCTGCCAGCTCTGTTTTTTACAATTTTCTCCCCCACCTGCCTCAGGCGTGCATACACATGTGGAGGCACATGCATGCCATGGTACTGACGTGCCCTCCTTGTAAGTGCCATCCACTCAACTACCCTTAGGCCTCCACCTGGGGGCAGCTGGACTGCAAGGGTGACAAGGAACCTCCCTGGGAGAGGAGAGTTGCCTTTTGGCTGCTCTATCCAGCTCCCTCCCCCCCGGCTAACCCCTGACAACTGAGGCTCATTCCCAAACCTGGGTTGCCGGTGTGGTGTGAGCTGTGGTGTCCAGCGCCTCAATCCTCAGTGCCACCAGGCCGGCTTGCACACATTTTTTTCTAAGGTTTTATAACAAGAATATATGGCACTTTTTTTAGCTTAGATTTGTCTGGACAGACTTCTAGTCACTAGGTAGTAATCTGCTAGCAGACATCATCTTCCTGAAGCTGTACTCATATCTCTTGGAATCATTTATCTGTAACTGAGAAGCTTTCAATGACAACATTAACATGCATATTTACTCCTTCCTGAAATTACCTTTTTTTCACAAGTCGTTTAATTTGCCAAAGCCACAACTGTTGTTAGTGGTTTGCCAGGGACATGATTGCCTGTGTACAGAAATCTCAGCAATCCCAAGTGAAATGGTTACATTCTTGGGTATAACGTGTTCCCATTTCTTTGGCCCAGGAAAGGGATTAATGTTTTTTGATTAGTTTCAATGTTTAATATCATTCCAGTCAGACAGATAGTCAGAGAACAATCCACATTTCCATGTCACAGTAAGAGCCCCCTTCTAAATTTGCACACATCTTTTCACAATGTTAATTCTCTGGAAGCATATGCCACCAGATATTTATGGCACTTTGTGCATCATCATAGCACCTGGTCCATAAGACAGTACCTCTGCAGATACAACCATTTCCGTTTTTTGGTTGTTGATTGCTAATATTGATGTTGAAGTCAGTTCTCCTTTAATGTCTTGAAATGCCTTCTCATGAACATCTCAAGTCCACTAAGCCTTCTTAAGATCTTTAAGAGATTTTGTTAGGTCTGAAAGGTATGGTGTAACATTTCTTTGCTGATTTGCCATTCCCAGGAAAGGTTTGACTTCTCTTGTGTTTGCTTGACAACTTGCCTGAGACTGCCTGCATGCTTTCTGGGTTGGCCTTCATCACAGTGGAGTCAATAAGATCTTCCAAATATCAAATCTGATCTTTTGAAAGTTCCCACTTGCCATTAAGTACTCCAGAGTTGTCTAACTTGTGAAGAATATTATGCTGTCAGCCATTATGCTCAATCTGTGTTTTCCCACAAACAAGGACGGCATCCATTTAGCAAAGTAAACCCCCAAGACCTTCCAGTATCTAGGACATTCTGAAAGTGTTCTTGGGCAGATGAAATACCAAATGGAAAGTGTATGAAACAAAACCTATGAAATGGTGTGATAACTGTACTCAGTAACGCTGCACACTGGACAGTAATATCTGTCAGAACCCTGAATAAGCAGCCAGCTTAAAAAAAACACACTGGCACTTCAGCACTGAGCTGAAGTATTGTCACTTGCTGGAAGTGGATTTTTTTCTCAGTGCACACTTTCATTAAACATTATCAGACTGACACAAATGCAAACCTTGTCATTAGGTTTTGGAACAACCACCATACCTACACATCTCAGGTGGGGCAAGCTCCAGAAAATAACTCCGGGGCAAACATCTCATGCCGCATAAACATTCAATGGTATAGCTTTTACTGATTGTCCATTGCAAATTACTCACACTGAGCATGTAGCCCTGTCACAGGAGTGGACCTGCACTCAGGAGGGAGCCCTCATGGGAGACCAACCCTCACTGAAGAGCACTCTGGAGATTACTCCATAGTTCTCAAAATAGCCGCAATATTATTTCCATTGAACCTAGGACTGCTCTCTGTCCCTAAGTTGGGAGCAGAGTGGCTACTCAGTGACCCCCCCCCCGAACTCACATGTAAAAAAAAAATATATATAGTTATAATTTCCAAAATCTAAGTGTCAGCAAAGGGAAAAGCATATCATAACAGATGTTACTTATTGTCCAAATACCCACTGGTGTGGAACTTCTGGTACTGAATAAGATATTACAATGGACTGATTTTAATGAGTACTCAAAAATATCTTCCACTTTGACGAGATTTTACTCCCCACCTCGGCGAAAATGGTCACTGCACTTCACGAGCAGGCCACAGTTCTCCTTTAATACAGAGAAAAAATGGATCTTTTGACTGGGAAAAAGCCTCATGGCCCTCTTCCTCTGAGGTGTGCCATTGAACACCACCATTTGGAAGTCCAGCAGCTCAGCACATGTGCGGCTGCTCACATTCTCTCCCACCTCAGCACCAGTGTCTCTCACCAACCAAGGAGCAAGAGGATGTCCAAGGTTCAACTCATAGGTGCCCAGGAAACCTAAATATCTATTCTAGGAACTCATGAGAATCCCAGGGTTTGCACAAGCCTTTAAACAACTATTTCTCCCAAGGGCCAGCCCAGTGAAGCTAAGGGTTGGGGTGCTGGACACCACACCTCACACCACACTGGTGATCTGGGTTTAGAAGTGGACTCAGATCACCAGGGGTCAGCTGGGAGGGGGAGGATCAAATGTCTGAGGGATAACACTGCTGTCCTAGGGAGGGAGAGTTTGTAAGCCTAGCCTATGACTGTCACCAAGTGGAAGCCTGGTGGTTGTGTAGGCTAGGGTGGCAAGAAATGGAAGGGTCTGGTTCCTGGGGGGTAGTACATGCCTCCATATACATGTTCCCATTGGCCGCAGAAGGGGAACAAGGAAAAAAGTGGAAAAAGCAGGTTAGTGGCTACGTGAAGCCCTTCAAGTGGAAAAAGCAGATTAGTGGCTGTTTGAAGCCCTGCCTGCCCATCAGTGAAACTGCACCACCACCTGAAAGACCTGTGGTCTAACTTGATTGTATGCTTAGGGGGAGAGGATGGACCTCCCTCTCCTGACTTCACCATGGGGGGGGTAGATCTGTGGGGGTACTGACCGCAGACAGCTTTGAGGGAGACAGACACCAGTCTGTGTGTGTGCATATGTGCAAACGCTAAATAAAATAAAATAAAAAAGCAGATGATCCTGTTAAGTTTCTGCATGTCTGTACTCTCCCGGGTCGTGCCTGAAAATAGTCATTTTATGGCTAGTGCACATACCCAGTTAACAAAAGCTAAATAAATAAATATATGTGTGTGTGTGGGGGGACAGAGCTTTGAAGCTACCACGTCTTCCGAGGACAGAAACACCTATATGGAAAACAACATTTCTCCCAGTTGTACTTCTCATCTGTGTTGTGGCTTTAGTTACTTTTAAACACTAACCCCAGAGCCACTGTTGGTGGATGTCCTTACTCCTCATCTGTATGTATCTTGTTTATAGACTCCTCGCCTTAATTAGTGTGCCTGTAAACTGCCATACACATGTACAATGCACTGTCCAGGGCCATATAATATGTTTTGACATCCTAAGAGGATTGATTTGAGGTGTTTTATACTGTATGTAGACTTAGTGGTTATACTCACATCTGCACACATGTTGGTTATAATCTCAATACCCTGACCCAGTTGAGGTGCATTTGGTGTGTAGCTAAGGTTTAAATGAGGTGCTCACCTCAACTGAACTACTGCCTGAGAGGTGTACATGAGGTTCAGCACCAGTGCACTTGCACTGTAATTAAGGTGAAGTTGATGTGTGTCTAAAAATGCTAATTAGGTACACCTCAATGAGGTGTACACATCAACTTGAGATGTAGTCAGAAGGTGTAGATGATGTATGTCAAAACAAATGTGAAATAGATACACCTCAACGAGGTGGCCAGTCTAACTATAAAAATAAACTCTAAATAAAGGGCAAGGATCTTATCTAAAAGAAATAGTAAATACTATTTGCTTATAGGGGCACTGTCAACCCCCTAAGTCCTCAAATTTTCCCCAACTTTAAATACATGTGTAGCCCCCCCACACACTTCCCAGTAAGCTACCCCTTGGTACCCTCAACTGGGCTCCCAAACTACTTCGGACACTTTTTGGTACCATCCCTAGCTTTGGAAATGTATACCAGGGTCTCTATTTCTAGAGGTTGGAAAGGGTTGGGGGTGTACAAAAGCAAATACTACATTTGTGACCATTATACCCAGGTCCTGAGGAAAGAACTTTTGACTAGGTCTGTACTTCTAGAGGGGTACCCAGTAATTCCACACAGGAAGCAGTAACAAGAATATCTCCAAACCAGGTTGGGGTTCTAGAGTGTGGCTTTATTACAAAGATGGTACACTAAAGCAAAGGCGGACCCCCAAGGGTTTACACTTCATGGCACAAGGCAAGGCAGAACAACAACATCTGTAGCGGACAGAAACTCTAATCATCCCATATTGCATAGGACCTTGGACTCTCTTCAGCGGCAAAACCTCAGCTGAAACACACATTTTCTTCTAGAGGCACTGGCCATAACTTAGCACACAATTTCTTCTAGTGGCACTGGCCACAACTTAGCACACAATTTCTTCTAGTAGCACTGGCCACAACTTAGAACATTTCCCATATGGCATAGGATTTAAACATTTGGCAATGTGGCAACTGGCCATGATGGAGCACACTGGTGCTCAAATTAGCACAAACCCACACCAGGAGGTAAACTTTCTCTTCAGGCATTGGCCACCATGTCCTGAATAAGCAGGCACCCTTATGAAACCTGTAGTGCTAAACTGGTCACTCCAGATGGGGGGTTGCCCACCTTTTGCTTCCATGTCCATACCCAGCCATTCTTTCAGAGTTACACCTCAAACCTTTAGTAAAACAGAAGAACAATGCTCCTTGGAATGACTTTCACGTTCAGCATTTGAAACACACTACTTCTGAGTGTGAACTAAAATCCTGGACAATGTGCCAAGTCTCACTGGGGACTCCACAATTGTCAGTCAACTTTAAGAAAGGATGAGAACAGTCTCAAACTAGTACAGAACTTGGTGTATAATTCCCTTTGTCAGGGTACACCCCAAAAGAAAACACAGGTACATTCCTCCTGGGATACCCAAAATCAGATTACTCACGGTTGTAAAACACAAACAGGCAGCTTCAATGTCCTGGATCAAATCAGGGGATTGCCCCTCGGGTCCATTCTGCAATCCTTCTCACCTCTCAGGGGTTGAGAAAAATCAGGAACTCCTGCTAGACAGTTGTCACCACTTCTATTGGCAGACAGATGGTTCTCAGCACTAGAGTGAGAAAAACGGGCTGTCCTCAGAGCCCACTCCGCAGCTCCTCACTCCTCCAACTGCTCACTCAGAACTAACTGAAAATTCTAAAGCTCCCCACTCACAGCTAACTAGCGTGGCTTATGCTGTTGCGAGAGTTCTAAATGACATCACCTCTCTCCTCTCAGTTAAGACCAAGTAAACAGAGAGGGAGCAGGTGAAAATCCATTTAACTAGTTATTCACCAGCTGCCTTCCCTACCTAGCACTGACACTGATGGGATTCTAGTAACACTAGGGGATCGGGGGGTTACACATCTTATGATTACTCACATTCTGTAGAGATTGCTAATGTAGCTGGTTGTTTGATTCCAATTATATTTTTCTTTTAAAAAGTGAAAAAAAGAATGATCACCACACTGGTGTTACCACACAAAAGCATGTTTGCTTATATTCCTTGATGAACTCCCACTGCATCATTCTTGGGCTTGGGATTGGGAACACTCTCAATACAGTCTAGAAACTCATGATGCAATGGAAGGCGAGGAGACTATCATATCATGAGTGACTGCACTGTTTGGGGGTGTTTGTCATGTTCAGGAAATATGCAATAAGAGCAGGTCAAGGATCTGAATCAAAGCAAAGTTGGGTACAATTACACCATTTGCATGCATTCCATTTCTACAGGAAAGGAAGAGGATAAAACAACCAGCAACATCAATGAATTATAGTGACGGTAAGCAATCATATAATGTGGGTTTTCAACTAGAGATATTATGATGCATGAAAGGTTGACTGTGTCCCTTTAATTAACCGATTTTTTTTTTTTTTTTTTTATTTATCACTTTTTGCCCATACCTGCCATTGGGGCTCTGCCCTGGTCACAGCGCCCCCACAACTTCCACCTTCTACTTAGCCCCTGCTCTCCCGGTTACCCCTGGCTTACCCCCCAGGGAGCGGGGTCACGGCACCATAGAGATCACCAGTACTGTGAGACCGGTAACTGGTTGGGTGAGCTTGGCCAGGTGGCTAATCAAAGTCCGGGGGCAGGGCTTCATTGAGATGGCAGGCACGGAGGTTTTGTCCTCTATAGGCTGGGGCGGAGATGTGCAATGACGTCTGGCGTCTGTTCCGCCCCAGAGATTCTTGACCTTCGTCAGTGCAGGGCTACAAACCCAGCCTCCACCAGGTGTCACTCCTACACTGAGCATACAACCCCCCCTCCCCCCGGAGAAGGAGAGCAGTCCTAAGGGCTCTCGATCCTTCTCCCCTCGGCTGTCCCTCTGATGACCTGGATCCATTCCCGAACCCGGGTCACTGGCGTCACAAGCAGAAATCCAACCACTGCATGGCGGACCAGCTAATTAACTGATTTTAAGCTGAGCTTTAAAAAGTATTTACAAAGGGAAAGTTCCATATCTCTGTACCTCCTCCAGCCTCATTACAGGAATAGATGGAACACCTAGGAATTCCTGCATTAAACTCATTACAGAAATAGACAAAACACCCAGTAATTCCTGCATTAAATAGATGGAACAGTGACTACAGGAAGAGCATTCATAAGATATTTATTTAGTGGCACTGGAAATAGTGAATCTTACAAAAAGCACAGGAAAAGTACTACGGAGTTACAGCCCCTATCCCCACCTCCATTAAATAAACAAAAGACATACATATAAAAGACTTGTACACCCTGGTAATACCTTGCCATGTTCTGCAACATGAACAAACTGTTATTATAAACAAGAAACTGTCTTACTCTGAGAAAAGGTTGGTTATTTTCCAAGCACTGTCCGGCTAATCATAGAGCTCCACTGCTGCTTGAGATCAAACTGCTACTAACCAGGATGTATTGCAAGGAAGCTCAGCAATCAAAACTGCCAATGGTGTCCCTGCAGGGCCAAAAAGATCCACTCAGTAACACAAGACAGAAGTCAAGTAGTGGTTGAGGTACATACAACTAAAAGTTAGGTTTGTGAGGTGCAGTTGAGGTGTACCCTGCTAAGTGTTAAACTTTTCAGGTGTAGTTCATGTGCATACTGCTAAATGTAAAGTTTGTAAGATGCAGATGAGGTGCATAGTAGTAAAAGTACAAGTTTTTAAGGTGCAGTTGTGGTGTGCAGCATTTCGGAGGTGCATATAAGATGCAGCTGAGGTGGACATAGTGTGTACACCTTGGATATGGTGTACTCCTCAGTTCACTTAGGGTAGCCACATTTTGTATTAAAGATCAATATGTAAGTTTTTTTTTTGGTTTGCCAGATTCTACTTTATGCTAAAATGTATTATCTTCTTTGTCTTCTTAATGGACTAAGTCATATCTGAAGAAGGATGTGAAATTACTGGAAGGGGTACAACGCGGCAACAAGAATGATCCAGGGACTGGAGGACAGATCATATGAGGAGAGGCTGAGAGAGTTGAATATGCACTCCTTGGAGGAGAGAAGGGACTGGGGGGATATGATTTCAGGCATGACCCAGGTCGTGCCTGAAAATAGTCACCTGTTTGGCTAGCGCACCTACCCGGTAAACAAAAACTAAATAAATAAAATAATTGAGCCTTGTAAGTACGTAAAAGGGATAAACCAGGCAGACAATGAAGGGATACTCAGGCTGAGGAGGGGGAGGGACACGAGAGGCTACGGCCTGAGATTGGCGGGGGGGGGAGATTTAGGATGGCAATGAGGAGGCACTTTTTCATGGAGAGGGTCATGGCAGAATGGAATGCTCTACTGGTGGAGGTGGTATCCTGTAAGAGAGTGGGTAGTTTCAAAAAAGGATGGGACAAGGTGCGGGGGGTAATTGGGAAGGGGTCAGGGCAGCTGCAAGGTGAGGGTGCTAGATGCACACTCGAGCAAACTTGATAGATCAGGTGGCCTATTTCTGCTTGCAAGTTCATATGTTCGTATGTTTTACTAGAGTGACACATGCCACTGCATAGTGGCCTTTCTTGGAGCATTTCTGGCATATTGCATCCTTTCCTGGAAATAGCTGATAGCTGTGTGAGGATGCATTCCCAACTCCTGAGCAAATATTCTGCTTGTTTTGTTGTGACATTTTATTCTTTTGTCAGGAATTTGAATGATAGAACATTGATTTTCTGAACCACATGGGAGAGACATCCATTTGGTCGAGATAGTCAGTAGTTTGTAGTAGAGGGAGTCAATGTTAGGAACAGGTGCTGTAGTGCCTTATTTATATGCTGCTTATGCCACTGTGTTAAGGTGTTTTTTTTGGGGGGGGGGTGATCAGGGGTGATTAGAGGTGATTTTGTGATTTATTTGCTTTTAAATGTGCTTATCACTTTGCTTTATTTAAAGAAGTCTGTAATGGAGTTTTGTTTCAGATTTCCTGCTCACGATCATACAACCTGTACTCGCAGACCTCTGAGCAACAAGAGGTGCATATAAATGCACTCCTCTTGGTTTTCTAGGCACATTAAGCACTTACTGAAGCATTCTTCAGATTCACTGAGGCTAGAAACTTTGGTGGGTGGTCGCTGTCACTCTCGAACTCCCCATCTTCATCATCTGCTTGTTCTGCCTTCACTCCCGATGTTACCATGGTGATGATCATATCGTCTTCTAGATTTTCATGTCTATCCTTGTCCAGATTACAGGTGACCCACTCATTTATTTCAGCTTCTGACACATTTTGGGTAACTTTGTTCACCAGCTCAGTCAGAGTGCACATTTCTGGCAATGCCTCTGTCACTGGCTCTATGTCGGTTGTTACTGTGGTAACTAGGGAAGCCAGGGTACCAGGGCTCATCATCGCAACACCAGTAGTTTCTGGTTTAGGTTCCCTAATGTCCTGGCTTCTTTTTTCCCCAGTATCCCTGATTTTGACCAGGCTTTTGCTATAGTCCCTAGTCGTACTGTATCCCATGCCTTGGCACCCATGTAGACAATGCCCTTAATGGTGAGTTCTTTGATGATGTCTTGCAGTCGCAGGTCATGGCTTTTGTCATCTAAAACTGTTTGAGACTGTTTCTTGCAGCAGTTGCACTTGAAAATCCCTAGCATGCCCTGATCAGAGGGCTGGAGTTTGGAGGTGGTGTTTCATGGGCAGACTCTTTGAATGCAATTACTGCCTCACATTATGGACAAATTGATCTCTGTACTAATGTACGAAAATGCCAGCATCCATCCAGGCATATTTCTGCACTGCACACTGAAGGGGGATATTATTCATATTCACATGATAGAAACACCATGGCTTCCTTGATTTGCCAATTTTTAGTGGCCACAGTTTGGAACACCCTGTAGTATTTCTACAGCTGAGGATCATTACATGCTCTTTCTGCTTTTTAAAGCTAGGAGCATCCTTTTTGGTACCACCAACTAAGGTCTTGTCAGGAAGACAGTGTCAGAACAATCCCGTCACATCAGCATTATTAGGCTGATAGAGAGTAAGGGATTCCTGAGCCATAATAGCTAAAAGCTGCTCGGTGATCAGTGCTATGCTGTCATTGGCTGCACTTAGCTTCTCCCCAAGACATCATAGTTGCCTGATGCCATGTCACTATTTAAACCTGTCTAGCCACCAATCACCAGCAACAAATGGAGATTGGCATCCAAGCATCTGTTGAAAGATCACAGCCTTCTCCTTCAGGACCGGCTCCGAGATTGACATCCCTTTCTTCCTGCTCCTGTATAAACTACAGGTGAACTGTGGCATCATGGTTACCCTCAGCACACACCTTCACACATTTCCTGCTCTCAGTGCCGAATGTACCTTTCATGGCCATCACTAAAGAAGGCAGTTTTTTTGCATCTTTGATATCTGTGATTATTGATTTGTGAATGCCATATTCTGCAGCAAGGGCAATAGGGAATTTGCCATTCTCAAAGCATTCCAGAATCCTTAGTTTCTGTGCCACAGTCAAGACTGTACGCTTCCTCTTAACTGACACTTTGACAGCTGAACTAAACCACCTCAGTAAGAGAAACTCTTTTAAAGGCTTTTTGTGCTGGTGCTATCAACCATCTGAGCAACAGCTGATCTGCATTTGTGGTTTCACTCAGCACTACAGTGTCATACAAATTGTGTGATGAAAATAGGGCAACACAGCCCAAGTTCGTTAGATGGGGATTTTCACTAACGAGAGGTCTGGATAATAGGGATCCTACTGTATTTACACCTGAAGTCAGATTTTGGATATCCCCTTCTTTGTGCACTGCTTTGCTAATTGTACATTTGTAACTCATTCCTGTACCTGGCTCCCTAATATAACTTGATTGCTTTTCTACCACCTTGGTCTGACAAGCTATCTCAGATCATTTCATTATAGGGCACCCCATATCCAAAATGCTCAAGTAGAGAATGAAGTGCTGTGATAATGTTTTCCATGTGCTCCCCTGCTTATTGCTCACCCTGGTTTAATTTAGCCCTTTCAAATATAGCATTATGCCATACCATGAAATGGGAATTAAATTTGTCTCTGACCATATCACACTGTTTCTTTTATTCAGCTTATAAGTCAAATGAGAAAAGAATAACCATTAGTGTTATCCACAATGGAATAGATTAAAGTATTAAATCTGATTCTCATTCTACATTACTATCAGACCCGGAGCATGTATAACTCTCTCAAATCATCTGATTCATTTGGGCCACTCTTCTAGCTTACCAAAATCAAACTCTTTGGGTGGAGATATTTGAAAGGATAAAAATAAAAATGCTAGGTTACTTTTAATACATTTATTTGCGCTATACGCACGCGTAGCACTCCCCCTGTATTAACTGCAACCGTCAACGCACGATTCACGTACTACAGATGCTTTATCAAGATGTCATGATACTGAACCAGCTGTAATATAAACAAAGTTACTGTAATTATCCCAGAGTTGTGCATTACCATAATACTCTGTATACAAGTGCAAACAGCAAGTTATATGTATATAGTGCATATAGTGCAAAATGAATTGCCACTTCACCCTCAAACCTTATAATGCCCATTTTAAATATCAAATAAATACTCATAAAAACACACCATCAATAAATAAATAAATAAATAAAGTTATATAATCTAGGCATAATATTAAATAATTATTGGATGTGATTAATAACTAATTTCTGAAGACTATAATCAAACCTATCTAACTGTACATACCACCCCCCTCAAAATATAAACTTTCCTTATTGAATATTACAGAGCCTAATATATAAAATCAAACTCTCAGAAAAAAACACAGACATAGTTCATTTGTTACGTAAAACTGGAGCCAGTTGAAAAGGTTCATTAAGCCCTGGATATTGGCCTGCTTTCAATTTATACTACCAATAAGTCTCACTCATAATGTTCTCAGGAGGGTACCCATAAGTGTGGCTATTGCACAGCGTGCCAATATATACAGGTGGGACAAGAATTTTCTACTGCATCAGGAAACACTGGACACAAGGTAAAGGATTTTGTTCCTTATGGAACACAGGCAGTTATTTATTTCATCATCTGCAGTTGTAAAAGTTTCTATGTAGGGAAAAGTAAGAGAAAACGGAGAGAACACATATTAGAACATGCAAGACATATTAGAATTGGCACTTTGTAAAATGCGCTGACTACTCACAGCCATAAGAAAGGTGTTGGACATTCATTTCTATTTATGGGCATAGAAAAAGTAACTTTGGGTACCGGAGGAGGAGACTTGAATAACTGACTTTTATCAAAAGAGACTTATGGCAGTATAAATTGAAAACAGGTCAATATCCAGGATTTAATGAACATTTTCAACTGCGTTGATGGTTGCAGTTCACACAGGGAGGTGCTACATGTGCGTATAGCACAAATAAAAGTATTAAAAGTAACCTAGCATTTTTTCCTCCAGCGGATTGAGCAGTTGGGTACTATTGCCTTGTGGTTGTTTTGGTTCTTTTTTCCTGGCTCCACTTTTGGTCACTGAGCCATCCGACTTGCTTTAGATTTGAAAGGATGCCATTTTGAGGCCTGCACTTGTATTTACTCATTGTCTGTCTGAAGCTGGTGTTTTTCACTCATCATTTACTGTCTTCAACTCTACAGCCACTTCTAACACCATGTAGGGGTATAGCTATTAAAAAACACAGTCTCTCTGTCTGTAGAATGAACAGGATGATTTCATGGCAGAAAGTAATGAGTTGGAAAGAGTGCAGCAAAGAGCAATGAGGGTAATCTTGAGAAATGACATCAGATATGATGATGATGCCTTAAAAACATGTAAATGTGAAAAGTTAAAGGGAAACTGCACCCTCATATCTTGTAAATTGTTTCTACGTCAACAGACAACTCTTTTTCTGCAGCTGCTGGGGATATATGTGTTTGCTTTAGTTTGTTTTCCCTGTTCATGCTAGTCCCCTGTAACTATCCTGGGCGTCTCTATTTTATGGTTGTTGAAATGTCATTGTCCATGAGATCAGCGTTAACATATGAGAACATGGTATCACAGCACCAATTTATACCATGTCTCTTTGTGCTGAAATTACAAATATCCTGGAAAAAAAACTCTCTGGAAACACACAAATTAAATGCAATTTAAAGGGGAAACCCTTGCATTACAACTCAGTTTACAAAGCTAACTGAAGGTAAGTGTGGTATTTCACATCTTGCTGCAACTTGTTTCATTGAATTCTAATTAAGCAGACAGGCATACTGTGGAGTCTAAAGGGTGTTGACACTTCATGTTCTCATATGTTAATGCAGCTCTCAGGGACAATGATATTTCAACAGCCAGAAAATGGAGACCCCCTGGATAGTTACAAAAGTGAAAATAAACTAAAGCAATCACGTATATTCCTAACAGCTACAGGAAAAAAGTTGTCTGTTTACATGGAAACAAATAAAATGTACAAGATATGAGGGTGTGGTTTTCCTTTAAGTGTTAGGAGGGAGGATGAGTCAAAAATTATTTTTAGACATATGTGAGACAAGTCACAGGTTGCATAATCTCAGTATTATTTTAAAATCCTTGTTTTAAGCATAATTACTACCTATCTCCATGGCCTCTAGAATGTTGTCCTATAGCTCTATAATAGTCACTGTCCTAACCATCTTATTTCTACTTACTGTTACTGACCTCTGCAACTCTTCTCTTGACTATACCACACAGACTGCCAACAAGCATTATCTGGATTTTCAATTCTCCAGTACCCTAGTTCTCTCAACCCCGATTACGAACCATTCATGGTATATCAAACCCAGATACATTTTCTATGTCATGCAGTACCGCTCCAAATTCTTCTTCCACTGGTCTCACTCTGGAATCCCCTTACCCTATCTAAGTACTGCATGGCACCTCTCTCTCTCTCTCTCTCTCTCACCCTGTCTGGGGACACTGAAACCAACCCTGCCCCCCTCCCTTCCTAACTCCTGCTAATTCCTCCCCCATGGCTCAACTCCAAGAGGCTTAGGATTGCCCATCTCAATATCAGGAGTGTCATGGCAACTCTTCCTGATCTGGAAGCCTGTGTCCCCTGCTACAACCCAGACATACTTGGGATTACTGAAACCTGGCTAAGACCAGCCATCCCTGACTCAATGTGTAGCCTCACTGGATACAACCTGCTCCAGACTACCGCCCTTCTCCCAAAAGAGGTGTAGGAATCATTATCTATTTCAAAAGCAATTTGCAACTGACTGCCATACCAGGTGCTAAACCTTCCTCCTGTGAGGTTTTACACTCACTCCTTACTTTCAGTGGCTCCAAAAAAAATGACATATTGTTTGTGTTTACAATCCTCCCAAAAATGGCACATCTTGCCTCACTGACATGACAAATGTACTGAAGCAAGTGGTGCGGCACCGCACCATTACAGTTAATGGAGCCCCCCAGCGTCCGCCATACTTCTGGGTCACGGACTTTTAGAAAATAAAAAAAACTCCGTTGCGGCATGAGAAAACTGTCACTTTGACTGGGCAAAGCTAAACTGGAGGGTAAGCCTTTCAGGGATGGGAGCCCCCTAGTTTTGATTGTTTTCCTTTAAGCAACTCCATTGTCTGCACCTGTAACTGACTCCCAAGTCTCTTTGTCCCTTTTGCACGGCTGTCTTTTTCTCTCTCCCCCAACATGTTTCAAACTCCTTTAGTAACAAGTGTCCCTCCTCTGAACTTTTTCTGGTTGTGTAATTTCACTTAGTTTTTCCTGCACTGTTGTTATCTCAACTTATTTTTCTCTGACTGTGCTCAGAATGTCATGTTTTGTACCAGCTTCTTCCTGAAACTGTATTGCTCAAAAAGAAATGTTCTGTATCTTGTATTGTTTACTACTGTCTGTTGTTCTGCTGTTGTACCATTGTTCTGTAACCTCTCGGGTTGTGCCTAAAAACAGGCAGTGTCTTTTATAGTGCACTTACCTGGTCAACAAAAACTAAATAAAATATTTTTGTATAACTTTAAACTGTGTTCCTATGTATTATTTTTATTAATGGAATTGTATTGTGCTTCAACCATTCTGGTTCTCCAAGTTTTTGGTTGTAACTGTGTTTTTTATCACTCTAAATCTAAATCTTACCAAACACCACACAGGTCTGCTTTAGACTATACTCTCTGGTCTGTGTAACTACCAAAAGCATCCCCATTCTATTTCTTTACTGTGTTCTACCTAAATGATGCTCCTGCTGCTGGCTAAACTGTATAATTACTTCACACTTCCAAGGCTCCTTACTGAAGTCAGAGCTCCCTGGCCCCCCACACACACAACAGACTCGGATAAGGAACAGAGCAGTATCATTATGACAGCTCATAGAATACTTAGCAGTAGTTCTCTGATCTTAGCTCAAATTGTAAAAGGTTTTTTTGATTACATATATTAATTATTGATATATGTATGCATGTAGGTTAATTTGATTTTGTATTTGTACCTATATTAACCAAGACACATTTGAATACAGAGTTTATCTCCAATATGATTTGCCTGATAAAATACATTTTCAATACATAAATAAATAAATAAATAAATAAATAAAACTGGCCCAGTGGTGTGGAGGGCTGAAGCATTGCGACTTACCTCTTGCCACACTGGTGACCCATGTTCGGTGATGAGCATGGGTTGCTGGGGGTCGGCGAGGGGGGGGCTGGATGAGGATTGAGCAGCCGCCAGGCAGCTCTCCTCTTCTGGATTGGGGAGGTTAACTATCCTGGATTTTGACCGCCACCATGTGGAAGTCTGGTAGTGGTGCAGGTGTCAGAGGGGGGCTAGGCATTAGGCCAGGGTGGGAGAAGCAGAGTCATTTCAGGCCAAGGTGTGCATGTGCACCTCCACGCACATGCCTGACCTTGTCTGGGGCTTCGGGGTTCATGGGGGACAATAAGGTGGAAAACTGGGGAGCTAGCACTGACGATCTGCAGGGTCGGAGGAAAGGAGAGACTCAGAACAGCTGGAATGCTGAAGGGACAGGCTGATACAGCTGCCCAGCCTGACAGAGGGGCATAAAGGAAAATCTGGAAAATAATAACTAAATAGTTCAGCATCCCATTCTGACTCCCTTTAAAAAAAAACTTACTACTTGTGCCAATGAGAGCTTATCCAATAGATACATTCTTAAATTAAAATGGAGCAGAGTAGCTTCAAATGTTCAGAGGGCCATGAGTAAGAGTGCACAGAGATGACCTCACAAGAAATAGTCCCCCATTTTCTTGGTCCCCTTTAGGGAGGTCAGGCTGCAGAGTGTATCCCATCATTGGGTCCTCCAGTGCACTTGCAAAGTTAATTACTTTTTCAAAAGTATAGGGAATGCTAATTAAGCTTTTAAATGTAGGTGTAGTATTTTTATACCACACATCAAAGTTTTAAGCTTAAAAGCTTACCATGTTATTGTATGTGGTTTGCTTTGGAGCTGACTCCAGGACAAGAGCCTTTTCATAATATGGTCTGGCATCGGTCTCAGTGTGTTATAAGAGACAATGGTTAGGATTTCAGATGTGCATTAGGGATTTGTAATGTTATGGTCACACCCCCCCAATGCTTGTACCAGTATGCTAGACTGCCTTTTAGATGGTCTAACTTATTTGTGCGAGTAATACAAGGTGCGATAGTGTAGGCGGCACTTGTGTTGATACAGTGACACATGAGTCACTTTTTGACACAAGCTGCAGTAAAGCAGGAAAACTGTGGCACATGCATCCAAACATTTGAAAATATCATTCAAATATTTTAGCATTGTGACAAACCCACCCATCCACATCACAGCTAGCACCCCTCTCACAGTCAGCTGTCACAGACTTTCACCTGTATCTGTCCTCTTCATGTTCTTGTGCCCACATTTGTTCTTCTGCAAAGATGGCACACCCCGGACACCTGAATCCTCTGAGCCCAGTCACCTGTCCCCCTGGATCAAGCCAAGGCTGACTGCTTGAACCCCAGGTGAAGTGTGGGTTCTGTCTTATCAAACTTCTCTCCATACTTTCCCCTGTGTCAAGAAGGAATGTGTTTTTCAAATTGCTTAAACTAGATATAGCATGCCTCTTTGGAATGATGGTCATCCCAAAAATTCACAAACTATACCCCTATAATTGAACTGCACAACCAGTCTTTATATTGTGCTTAATAAGAAGTAATTTAGTTATGCAGTGTATTTACACAATGGCTAAAATAGAACAAAAGTGCTTAGTTATTATTTATTTCAAAAGTTTCATTTGGAAAAAGCATACTGAGCTGAATAACAGCTCATTTCCAGATGCATCCTCGGGGAAAGGGGAAAGGGGAAGGGGAGAGAATGTAAATCAGTCATAAAACAGTAGATTACATGGCAGGTATAAGGAAACAATAAACACTAAGCTACAATCATACAGCAGGATCGTAGAATCATACACAATTTGTGCAATTTTTAGTGCAGTTTGTGCAAGGATGAGGAGGTGGTTTTAACCCAGGGAGGATGGAGGAGGCACAAATAAAGTACAAAGCACAATTAGAGGGAGAGGCAGAGAAACTAGCCAATGGGCTATGAGGGAGAAAAAAATGGAGCAAGGTACTGGGGTGTTTATTTATTTAGTTTTTGTTGACCGGGTAAGTGCACTAGACAAATCCTGCCTATTTTCAGGCACGACCTGGGGTGAGGGGGATACAGATGAATGCCAACTGACTTTGAACCAGATTAAGCTGTTGGTAGTATTTTTAGTGAATGAGGGAACTTTGGGCAGGACACCGGGGAAATTCCCCTACTCGACAGTAGGGGGAACCTATGGCCACGGCGTCAATGACCAGTCCCGTCTCACAAGCAGAGAGGATGGACTTGAAGGCAATGGAGGAGACTGGTGTCTCCAATGTTAATAAACCAATGGATTTAGAGGACACAGTTGAGAATTTATTGCATTCAGAAGATGGGTGAGATACCCCAGTTAAATTGTTTTCAGTGGAGGATCTTATGATTATGAGTGAAATCGAGAAGAATGCAGCAGGAAACTCGGAAGCTTTGGAGGAGCCCGAACGAGCGTTGCAGCTTCTGCTGAATGAGGAAGAAATCCGGCATGCTCAGGAGATGAATAGATTGCAAGCCCAGCTGGCAGGCTTGCGAGGTAACGGCCTAACTGTCAGTGCAGCAGTGAAACCTATCAGGATACATGCTGACGTGGAAGGATCAAAGGCCCAGCCAGGGCCGGGTGAGTCATCAATCTGTTGTAATGACAAGTATATGGAAAAAGGGGAAAGTAAGCTGGCTGGCAATTTAGATGCTGGAAATAGCGTGTGCCTACAGCCAAACCCTGTAAAACAAACTTCTGTTGTAAATATCATGACTACGGACCTAGGTTCCCACATAATTACCACTGTACCACCTAAAGCCAATGGAGGTCACAGTAACCTAGGCCTAGAAACCACTCGACCAACTGAGATAGTAGCCAAACCATTATTAAAAATATCTGGGTTTGTGTCGGTTCCTACTGCTTCTTTTGCAGATAACCCGAAAGCAGCAGGACTGATTAGGTTCCAGTCTAATAAACCTGAATCTCAAGTTATGGCTACTCAGTTTTCTTTTCCTACTGAGAAAAGTATCATGAAATCAGGCCAGAAAGAAGACAAATGAGAGAAAAGGTTAGCAATGGCCTTGGCAAAAAGGCATATAGGTGTTGGATTTGCAGAGGCGGATAAGAAAACACAGGCAAGTGATAAAATTACTCCTGGTAAAAGTAATTCTGCAGCCTCAGCAATCCAGAAAGCATTTTCTGTATGTCCAGATCATGTTAACTCTGAAGAAGTGTGGTCCCTAGATAAAGACTTCAGTGAATCAGGATGGAAACAAACCCCAAGGGGATATGGCTCCCTGATCCAACATGGGGTGCAAATTTACCCTTTAGTCCTAATTTCCCCTACCTGGGCCCCGGGACAAAAAAAATGTAACAAACTTACAATTTACAGACAAAGGTGAAACACAATGTAAGAATACTATTATCGACCAGGAGGTAAGACTTCAGGGGAAGCCCAGGGCAGTACCATCCCAAGTGGTGGGGGTAGAGCCTGAGAACCCCATTTTAAAAAACAATATGACAGAAGACCCAGTAAAAGAGAATGATATGCCTCAGGATCAAACTCAGCAACAAAAGCCATTATTGTCAGAACTATTTGCCAACATAAAAAAAGAAACAGCCCCAGACAGAAAGCAGTCAGAATTAGATATCAAGGAGGCATGGAAGAGAGACTGGACAGGCATTTTGTGAGGAATGTTTTGCTGAAAGACTCATTGAAGTTTTCCTCTCGGGAGGTGTTTGCATTTATAAACATCTCCGGGGAATATAACTTTGATGTGAGCTTCCGTTCAGCTCATTTTTGGATTTATTCTGGGAACGTTATACACAAGTGAAATACTCTCCTATTTTGACTCCCTTTGTGATCATTCCATTGTCTAAACCTTTAGTTAAATTTGTCACGGTTATGTTTAGAAATGAGGGGGTACATGTTGCTGACATTTCTTACTGGCTGTCACAAAAGTGTGATTTATTAAGGGACCCTGAGGCTATTCTCGATGCTGAGTTGTTTTGGACTGGAGGGTGGAAATACAAAGTGAAGTTATGGAGTTCTAAGACTGGAATAACTCATATTCCAAACTCATTTATGTTAGGAAGAGACCGAGGTGTGTGTTTTTATGCGGGACAGCCTCGGGTCTGCTATAAATGTGGATCTAGGACACATATTTCTAGTACGTGTGATAGGCCTAGGTGTGGTAATTGTGGCAAAGTAGGACATGTATCCTTTCAATGTGCCTCACATACAAAATGTGACCTTTGTGAAGATTTTGGGCATGCCTTTATGGATTGTCCTTGGGCTGCCAAGAATGCTGCTAGTAATATTAGTCCTGAGTTACTGATTCAACAGGCTCAGGACATGGCGGTATTACAGGAGATACCATTCCTGAAGGTACCTAGTCTAGAGCCTCATCCCCCCCAATCCCACTGAAGTAGAAGATCTAATTGAAAAGGTGGATAACATAAAGAAAGAGGTAACTAGCCCCTTAAATCCACAGGACTCTCTAAGTGTGTCTGGACAAGACATTTTAACACCGGTCTGCTATAATGATTCAGTACAGGCTACCGAGTCTCCCCCTGCACCAGTTTCTCCACAACATAGATGTAGATCCTCAAGAAGTGTGAGGTCTATTTCTATCCCCCCCCCCTTCTTCCCCTGCTGAAAATGAAAATTCAACAAATCCATTTGCCATTTTGGCCCTGGAATGTGGGGATTCCGAAATGGAACAAGATGAAGGTGATTCTCAATCTAGGGAGCTGGAAATGGAGGTCCAGAAATCAGATTCCGTGGGGTATAAGGGAAAAAAGGAAAAAAAAAGAAAGGAAAATTAAACATCAGGTACCTGTGTAACAATGCATAACTTATGGCATCATTGAAAATTGGTACATTAAATGTACATAGTTTATTAAATATCGGGAAACGTCAGGTAGTTTTTGATTTAGCATCTGCTAAAAAAACTCCGTCAGAGGCTTGGGCTCTATTATAGAATAAAGCACTTTCTCACAAGTGATTCTAAAAAGAAGCTGGTCCAGGCCACATTTCTATCAGTATTAGATTATGCAGATTTCCTATATGGTCGTTGCCTCAACTCATATCTGAGCAAACTGGACACACTTTACCAGAGAGCCTTGAGGTTTATTACAGATCTTCCTCTCAGCACTCACCACTGCTCACTTTATGCTGCAGTTGGATGGACCTCGCTCCAATTTAGAAGAGACAGGAATGCCACACTATGGACTTATAGAGTGATATCAAAGATGCTACCAAATTACGTCTCAGACTGCTTCACACAAATCACATCAAGTAAATATGCCCTAAGAAGTCTAAACTTCATCATGCTTAAAGTGCCCAAATTCAGTTCTCGATATGGTAGATCTGCTATCAGCTATGTCTTATCTGCCTTATGGAATCACGATGAGAAGACCCTGAAATTGAACAGATACATCTCATTTACATCCTTTAAATATCTGTATTCGAGGCTTATTAAAGAAAAATGTAATTGTTTCCACAAACAGTAGAGTATTCCTAATCTTATCCATCTCCCTCCCCAGATAGCCAACTCATGGAAGGTATCCACCTTTACTAAGAGTCACCACCCCTCACACTCCATGCACCCCTCCTTTCCATCCACCTCCCCTTAATCCCTTTTCATATATCACAGCCCTATACCCCTGTTATACAAACCCCCCAGTGCCACCCTCCTGCCCTCTTCATAAGGCCCACAGGTTTATTCGCTCCACAGTATAGGGCCCCACCATCTTCCTCCTCCCCACCAGCCAGGCACACCACTTCCCCCCTTCCTCTCACCCCTTATTAACACTACACCTGAATTTAATGTATAGTCTGATTAGAATGTATCCTTAGACTCTGTGTATACTGAATATTCTATGTAGTATCCTAGAGTGTGTGTATATTGAATATTTTTTAAGCATCTATGTAAATTGAACCTTGGCCTTACCAGGTCCATCTTGCAAATGAGCTGTGCTCAACGATGTTCGCCTGGATAAATAAAAATTTGATTGATTGATTGATTGATTTTATACGATGGGTTAAATTAGAAATTTGCTTTCTTCAAGAAACTTGGGCCTTTTCATCTGATAACATAAGAAGCTTTCAGGAGGAATGGGCCTGGGGACCCTCATACTGGTCCTTTGGCCAAGCAAGTGAGGATGGTATAGGTATTTTGTTTAATTCATTTTCATTTAAACTTTTGAAGCTTGTTGATATTTTTCCAGGTAGGGAATTGTTGTTAGATGGAATATGGAAAATAATTACCTGTCATTTGATTAATGTTTATGGCCCCAACTGAAGGCATAAAGAGTAACATTGTTTAATGCTAACCTCTTACCATATAATTTTCTGTGGTGATTTTAATTGTGAGGTAAAATCTCAAGTAAAAAAATCTAAACCGAAAGGATAGGTTTATTGTGATTCGTATGTCCTGTCGGAAAGGGTGATATCAGCTGATTTATTAAATTGTGTAGAGTTTCAGGTCAAAGGTTCAGAATTTACATTTAAAAGAGGCAAATATGTCTCCTCGATTGACCATGTATTTATTTCTAAACAGTTTCCTCCAGCAATAATGGAAATGTACCCAGTAGAATTCTCTGATCATGTGGCAGTATTGGTTACCTTTACTAATACACCATCTTTAAAAAAATAATTTTCTAGATGGAAGTTAAACATTATTGTCCTAGAGGAAACCTGGGTCCAGTAAGGAATAAGAGACATAATTAAGGCTAGGTGTTCAGTGTATTTTTTATATTCAGATATTGGTCAATGGTGGCCGGATACAAAATTGGATTTTCAAAACTGGTTAAAACAATATCTAAAACGTAAAGAAAATAACACATTTTTAAAATATATTTCTTTACAACAGCAACTATTTAAATTATTTTCATGGTCTAACACATCTCATTATGATTATTCAGAACAAATTAAAATTATAAAAGAACAAATGTTAACTTATCAATATGATCGGGCATGAACCATGAAAATTTTATTTCAAAATGGTATAAAAAAAACCCTGGTAGGAGACCCTTATCAGGCGCATAAACAATTCAGGGGCAACACTGAAATGGATTCTTTAAAAGACCCTCAAGGGATATTGTGTCAATCAGAGAAGGATTTATATAAAATAATAAAAGATCATAATGCTACTATGGAGCCAGAAATTTATCCCACGGCTCAGGATATAGCCACTTATCTGAACAAATGCATATTCCAAATATTCCCCTGAATTCAGAAAATGGGAGCTTTCAAATAAAGACTCAAGATATAACGTCTGCTATTAATAATATTGCATCAGGTAAATCTCCTGGTTTAGATGGTTTACCTATAGAATTTTATAAAGTGCTTGTTACTGAACTCTCAGACTGCTTAGAGCCAGTGTTTGACTACTTTTTTCAGACTAATACAATTTCATCTTCATTTTTAGATGGTATTTTGATATATATATACAAATCTGGAGATAGACAGTTGATTACCAACTGGAGACCTATAACCATCCTTAACACGGATTACAAGATTTGGCTCATATTTTAAATAATAGACTAAAATTATTGGCTGGAGAGGTTATTTCTTTGGTACAATTTTGAGGGCTCCCTTCCTGGAAAATACAACATGCTCTTATGATTATTAGGGATGCGATTGACTTTTTATCCCTTTCAGGAAAACATGGTGCCATCATTTCGGTGGACTAAGAGAAAGCATTTGATCGGGTTTCGCATCTATACTCATTTTCGATTTTGCAATAATTTTGGCAACTCTGGTACAGTATATTAAATTATTGTATTCCTCCATGATGGTATATCCCATCATAAGGAGATCTGTAACTACTGGATTTCAAACTCATGTTGGAGTACGGCAAGGCTGTCCTCTAAGTCCCCTCCTCTATGTGTTTTCATTGGATCCATTTTTAAGACTTTTAATGGACTCCCCTAACTGGCAAGAGATTACAGGTACTGGAATTAAGAATGTTCTACATTTACAGACTTATGCAGATGATGTGTGTCTTTTCTTTTCAAACTTTACCCAATTCCCTATTTTTTTGGAGAAAATGTCAGAATTTGCACGGGTGTCAAACTCAATGGTGAATATTAAAAAGAGTAGAGGATTGTTTATGGGGTAGAAAATCCTGACTTCCTTCAGTTAGTGGGTCTCCAGATTTCCTCAGAACCTCTTACAATTCTTTGGATCACTTTTGGATCCTAGAACTTAGCTACTTTTAATTGGGAACAATCCTTGTCTAAGTTAGAATTAAAAGTGAACACATGGAAAAAATGGAGTTTATCAAAACTAAAAAGAATTCAAATTGTAAAAAAATTGCTGATCCCTGGATTGCACTACGTGCTATGTTATTTCCTCCACCTCAGTTATTTGAAACCGAACTAAATAGTCTCTTCTTTCAAATGTTGTGGGGAAGTAGGTTAAACTCTATACGTTGGTGCTTTACATGTCTCCTTTTTTGTAAGGGAGGACTGGGAATGATTGACCCAGTAATATTCTTTCACACGTTATTTCTTTCACAAACTGTGAAATGTGGACTAGGGATGGAAAATACCCTTCAAGCCACTTGGTGCAAGTTGAACTTAGATTTATATTTTAAAGCATGGGGGTGGTACCTCCGAGAATGGGGAATTATTTACATGTTCCAGAATACTTTAAATCTGTAGTTTCCAAATTATATAAATGGAATTTAACAAAACAGCAAGTTTTGTCCCAGTCTGGTCGCAGTCTATATCAGACAATGATGGCACAGTGTTTTCCTATAGATCCAAGTTTTAAGCAATGTCCACCTAATAAAAATAAATTTGTCATTGCACAATTGAATAATCCTAGGATCCCCCCTCATACGTGGGAACATCTTTGGCTTTCAGTTTATGGGAGAATACAGATTAGAGGTAATACAAAGCATAAAACCTTAGATGAAAGAAATTGTCCTTACCCCGATTGTATTAACTTAGAGGAGACAATGGAACATTATTTATTTACTTGTTCTTATTCTAGTAAATTATGTTTTTTTTTAGCTGCAAAATGGAATATGCCTTGGCTTACTATTATGTCATATGAATTGCTTGTTTTGGGCCAGTATTCTAAGTTGGGATCCAGGTTTCATCATGATACACTAATGATTTTTACTTTGTTGCATAAAATTTTATTTATGGCAAGCTAGATCAGATGGGTGCTGAACCAGAATAAAATGTCATATGACATAGTACAGGTTTTAGTGTATCAAGCTATGAGGTATACATATGAAAAAGATGTAAAGAATATGGCGCCTCAGAAGGTACACAGGTGCTGGAAAGGGTTTCTATTTTTTATAAAATACAAATAATCCCTTTCTAGGCAGAACAGGGATATTCAGTATTTATTTTTCAAGAATTGATATGTACAATCATAAGTATTTTAACATGATTTAATAGGTAATCATAATATAAGTATGGAATCATGAGATAGACTTATATTCCAGTCTAGGTATGATGAGAAGAAGGGAGGGAATGGGAAAATAAAAAGGGTATGTGTTTGCAGTTTAATATGAATTATAATGATTTTCATCTTCTCTTTTTTTTCTGATTGTATATGTTATTTTGATTTATTCATGTCTTATGTTTGTATATGATGTTATTGCAATAAAACTACCCCTACTCTTTTCGATAAGTGCCATGGGATCTTTAACATCCACCTGAACTACCACCAATCCAGGCAGATGGGACCTTGGTTTAACATCTCATTCGAAAGACAGCACCTCACAAGTGCAGCACCCCTCTCATGCTGCACTACAGTGTCAGTACTGGGATATTAACCCAAGTGCCAGATGTGGGAACTGAACTCACAGCCCTCTGATCTCCTGGCCTCAGAGGCGAGTGTGCTACCTACTGACCCTGAAGGGGGATAACAGAAGGGGTGGCCAAGAGAAAGCAGGAGGAGCTGGAGGTAGCAAGTGGAAGCAGAGGAACAGGGAAAGCTATCAGGCGCAGTCCAAGGTGTAAGTAATATAGTCATGCTACCCGGTGGTGCTGAGGGTTGAGGCGTTGGATGCCACACCTCGCGCCATGCTGGAGACCCATGATCGGGAATGAGCACGGGCCGTTGAGGGTCAGCAGAGGAGAGAGAGGATTGAACATCTGGAGGACAGCTCTCCTCTCTCGGAGAGGGATCCAGGGCTTGCCTGGCACAGCAGCGGCCCCTGGTGGAAGTCAGAGGTACTGCTCATGCTTAGGGCTGTAGTAGAGGGTACAGAGCTGCGTGGACATCATTGCACATCAGAGCTCTGGGGGAAGGGGAGCTGTAAAACAGCACTGATAGGAAAAAATAACCCACACCATTGGTAGGCGAAGGTGGCCCAGAGGTCACGACACTATGTCCAACGTCAGGCACCAGGATGCTCACTTCAGTCCTTCCTCCAAGCAGGAAGCCCTCCAGTACTATAGACAGAGCACCTGAAGGAGTGTGGCGGTCCTTCCCCAGGGGACTCAGATCCGGGGGGCTGGGTTAGTCATGCTGGAGGAGGGGTCTCCTCCACCAAGGATGAGCAACATGGGGTTTCAGGCAGGACAGAATAAGTTGCAGTCCAAGTGACCATGCTAGAGAGAGGCCAAGGTGAGGGGTGAATAATTAGAATTAAAAAAAAAAAAGTAGACTAGTCATGGAGTAAGGAGGAGAGAGAGTGTTGGGAGGAGGCGCTAAACCAAAACAAAGGGAAATGTCCCACCTTCATGGACGCAAAAATGCTCTACCTCTCCGCCCCAGCTACTGCCGCCCCTCTAGCCGACCTTTTCAATCTATCCTTCTCTCTGGGCAAGATAACAACAGCCTGGAAGCTGGCCACCGTTATACCTCTGCCAAAAGCAGGTGACCCCTCCTCCCCTGGAAATTACAGACCCATCTCCCTACTTCCTATCCTGGCCAAACTCCAGGAACGATTGGTCCTGTCCCAACTCACCCCGTACCTAGATGCCTCCTCCTTTTTCACACCATTCTAATTGGGCTTCTGTAAATCCCACTCAACCACCACCTTCCTACTTCGTGTCACAGGTGACAACCTCACCAGTATGGACAAAGGTCACATCACCTCTGCCATTTTCATTGACCTAGCCAAGGCCTTCGACACAGTCTCCCACTCCCTACTTCTCTCCAAACTCACCGCCACAGGGCTCTCTACTCCAGCCACTAACTGGTTCCATGACTACCTAGTAGGCAGGAGACAAGTAGTCAAAATAGACTCTCACACCTCCCACCCATTGCCTGTCCCAACAGGTGTTCCGCAAGGCTCAGTCCTGGGTCCCCTTCTCTTCTCCATCTTTCTGAATGACCTCCCAGCAGCATGCTCACACTCCTGTATACAGATGTACGCAGATGACACTGTCCTATACTCCTCTGGTCCCACAACCCTCAGTGTAGCAACCCAACTCCAGGAAGATTTCAATGCTATCCAGAACTGGTTTAGGTCTAACCAGCTATTTCTTAACTCTAAAAAAAACATATCGCTAACGTTTGGTTCACCTCAAAGACTCTCCTGCCAAGTCCCCACCCCCCTTTCAAAACCCTGGACGGAACTCCCCTGGAAAACTGTACAAGCTTCAGATACCTGGGTGTATGGATAGACCAACACCTAGATTTCTCTGCTCACATCACCTCTCTACATAAGCGGCTACTCCCTAAACTTGGGGCACTGTACCGGAACAAAAGCTGCCTCCCCACACCAACAAGGCATGCCATTGTACAAAAAATGATCCTACCCATAATCAACTATGGCAACATAGTTTACTCCACCACCCCCAGGTCCACCTTGGCCAGCCTAGACACCCTGTTCCATTCATTCTGCCGTTTCATCCTCGCCTGCCACCAATCAACCCACCACTGCAATCTCTATAGCTTGTTAACTCTACCATCCCTACATGACCGCAGACAAACCAACTGCGCCAGATTCGCAGTCAAATTCTGGTCCAACTCCCTCCCCCCCACTTGACCTCTGCCCTCTCCCCACAACCGTCACCAACGTACTCCCTTAGATGGATTGACCATAAACTGCTCCATGTCCCATTTATGCACATATCCAAAGGCCAGGCTGCTTTTAATTACCGATTACCTCAGACCTGGAATGCCCTATCTGCCCCCATCCAACATGCACCAAATACCTCCCTACGGAACAAATTACTCAGAGTACATTTCACCTCCAGTTGCTCCTGCTTCAGCTAAGAATTCTTGCTTAAATGTCTCACTGCTATAATCTCATATGTATTGAACAGTATCTACCCCTCTGTATTCTCTATACTGATTGTATGTATCCTACCCCTGACTGTAATTTTCCCCCAACTATGTAATGTAACAATCCTTGCACAACTCTGTACTGTCTAAGCTTTACTAATATGTAAGTGGGTCTCGGCCCTCAGGTCACATCTGGAATCGAGCATGTTGCTCAGTATGCTTTCCTGGTAAAACTCGTAAATAAATAAATAAATATAATGTTTTGAGGGCGGGAGTTACACAGTTTGGGGAAACAGTAAGAGAAAGCAGCCTGGCTATTTGAAGATGTTCAAGAAGGGAGTGCAAGGGGCAATAGCCTGAGTTATGAAGTGAGTAAGAGGAGGGTGGAGTGGTGGAGAGGAGAGAGGTAAGGTAGGAGGGGAGGGAGCCAAGCCAGTATTTAAAGACAAAGGATATGCAGTGACTGAGGCATCTGGTTTCAAGTGAAGGGAGGGATAGGGAAGAACATAGGGAGCAGTGGTAGGTGTGGGGTGGACAGTCCAACCCAAAATGCCAGAAGGCGTGAAAGAGGGGCCCCAGTTTGGCTAGGGCAGACTTAGGAGTGGCAGTGTAGTCAATGTCACCAAAGTCAAAAATTGAAAGGATCATTTTCTGGGACTAAAGCTCAGCAAGCAGTAATAGAAACATAGAAACATAGAATTTGACGGCAGATAAGGACCGCTTGGCCCACCTAGTCTGCCCATTTTCCTACCTAACAGATAAGCTGCAGATCCTAGTTAACCAACAGCTTACTTCCTCCTACCCCGCACTAGGACTGCCTTATGCCTGTCCCATGCATTCTTGAATTCCCCCACTGTTCTTGACTCCACGACCTCCTCAGGGAGGCTGTTCCATGCATCCACAACCCTCTCTGTGAAAAAATACTTCCTCACATTACCGCTGAGCCGTCCCCCTCTAGCTTCAAATTGTGCCCCCTTGTTCTTGTACATCTCTTTTTCTGGAAGATGCTACCCTCTTGGACTTTGTTGATTCCCTTGAGGTACTTGAACATTTCTATCATGTCCCTTCTCTCCCTTCTTTCCTCAAGGGTATACATATTAAGCTCCTTTAGTCTTTCTTCGTATGTCTTCTGGTGCAGACCCTGCACCATTTTGTTGCTCTCTGACAGCCTCCACTCTGTCTATGTGTTTGCAGAGATGGGTCTCCAGAACTGCACACAGTACTCAGATGGGGTCTCACCAACTGTCTGTACAGAGGATAACAACTTCCTGTTTTCTACTGTTGATGCCTCTTCCTATGCATCCAGTATCCCCAGCCTTCCTTACTGCCTTCTCACATTGCTTGCCCACCTTTAGGTCATCTGATATAATTTCCCCAGGTCTCTTTCCATTTTACTGTTGTCAGTATCTCACCCCCATTGTGTACTCTTCAGCCTGGGTTTTGGTTTCCCAGGTGCATTACCTTGCACTTCTTTGCATTGAATCTGAGCTGCCATACATTTGACCATTCCTTCAACCTTGCCAAGTCCCTTCTCATCCTTTCCACTCCATCTTGTGTATCAACCCTGTTGCAGATCTTTGTGTCATCTGCAAAGAGACATACTTTTCCTTCCAGTTCCTCTGCAATGTCATTTATAAAGACATTAAAAAGGACCGGTCCCAGTACTAAACCCTGCGGTACCCCGCTAGTAACTCTCCTTTCTTCACTGTGTACTCCATTTACTACTACCCTTTGCATCCTGTTGTCTAGCCAATTTTTTATCCAGGCTACCACCTCGGGACCCACTCCAAGGCGGGCTATCTTGTGTATTAATCTTTTGTGTGGGACTGTATCAAATGCCTTGCTAAAATCTAGGTAGGCCATGTCAACAGCCCCTCCCTGGTCTACTACTTTGGTCACCCAGTCAAAGAAATCTATTAGATTCGTCTGACATGACCTTCCCATCATGAACCCATGCTGCCTTGGGTCCTGTGCCCCACTGGCCTCTAGGTACTCAACAATTCTTTCCTTCAGAAGTGATTCCATCATTTTCCCTACCACTGAGGTCAAACTAACTGGTCTGTAGTTTCCTGCCTCTGTCCTGCTCCCACTTTTGTGAAGAGGAATCACATCTGCCCTCCTCCAGTCCTTGGGTACCACCCCATCCTCCCATGATTTGTTAAAGAGAGTAGTCAGCGGTGTTACTAGTTCTACCCTTAGTTCTTTTAGAATTCTTGGGTGAATCCCATCAGGCCCCATTGCTTTGTCCACCTTCAATTTTATTAGTTCTTTCAGAACCCTTTCTTCTGTAAATGGACTGGTATCGACCCCCATCTTCAGAGTGTTTCTCTTGTTTGGTTTAGGTAACTCCCCCTCCTCTTCCTTTGTGAATACTGAGCAGAAATATTCGTTCAGTATCCCTGCTTTTTCACTGTCACCCTCTACCCACATTCCCTTCCCTTTATTAAGCTTCAGTATCCCTCCTGTGGTCTTTCTTTGCTCTCTAATGTACCTATAAAAGGTCTTATCCCCCTTCTTAACAGAATTGGCTATCCTTTCCTCGGTTTGGGCCTTTGCTATTCTGACTGCCTTCCCAGCCTCTTTCTGCTTTAACTGATAAAGTTCTCTGTCCTGCTCCTTCTGTGTTTCCTTATATTTCCTGAATGCTGTCCTTTTCTCCTTAACCTTCCCTGCCACCTCTTTTGAGAATCATAGTGTTTTTTTCCTTCATTGTGTTTTATTGATTTGCTTTAATATAATAATAATAATAATAAGTTTATTTGTATAACGCCTTTCAGCATACCTAGGCGCTGAACATATTAAAACCACTACATCAAATATAAATCAGTAATACATATAAATAAAATCATATCATAGTAACATCAAATATTAAAATCAATTAATAAATATAAATTAAGATCTCAGCAGAATAAATTAACTTAAGCATCCAAGAAAGCCATTTGCCACAAATAGGTTTTCAAGTTCTTCTTGAATTCCTCCACGGAGGTGCACTCCCGTAACCAGCATGGTAGAAAATTCCAGAGAGTGGGGGCAGCAGCACGAGAAAATGCTCTGCTGCCAGAAGATTTTAAACTCACTCTCGGAATCTCTAGCAACCCCTCGTTGGCCGAGCAGATCGAGCCGCCGGGGTAGTAAGGCACCAGAAGTTCTTTCAAATAGGCCGGACCCTGATCGTGAAGGGCCTTAAAAGTCAATAAAATGACTTTAAAGGTGATCCGCCACCGTATAGGCAGCTAGTGCAGTTCGCGCAGCACCGGGGTAATATGGCAGGACCTACTTGTCCCAGTCAGAACCTGGGCTGCAGCGTTCTGCACCAGCTGTAGGTGGCGGCAGATTTCAACCCCAGAAAGCCCAAAGTAAAGGGCATTGCAATAGTCCAAACGCGAGGACACAAAGGCGTGGACCAACGTTGGCAAAGAGTCAGATGAAACAAGGTGCCTTACCCTGGTGATATTCCTAAGATGGTAAAAGGAAGTCCTGACAACGGCCAACACCTGAGACTGTAATGTCAGCCTGTCATCTAGGACAATCCCAAGGCTACGCACCCGTTCAGAGGTCGGTAGTAACACGCCACCAAGAAACATTCCAGAAGGCGAGCCACCACAGACCTCTCTGTCTGACCTCCCGGGTCCACAACCAGAACGTCTGTCTTCTCCAAGTTCAACTTTAACCAACTAGAATCCATCCAACCATGGATTTCTTCCAGATAGTTTTTAAACACCATGAGAGCTCCATCCTGGTTGGGTGCAAAAGACAGGTATAGCTGGGTATCATCTGCATAACAGTGAAACCTCAGCCCATACCGTCTTATAATGTCTCCGAGGGGCAGCATATACACTGCAAATAACATGGGTGACAGCACGGAACCCTGAGGCACCCCACACAACAAAGAAGTTGGGCCAGAAGAAAAAATTCCAGACACAACTCTTTGTGATCTCCCAGTGAGGAATGAGGTGAACCATTGTAAAACAGTTCCCGACATTCCACAGATTTGCCTCAGGCGTGCTATCAACACCAGGTGATCCACAGTGTCAAAAGCTGGTGAGAGATCAAGGAGAACCAGAATGGAACATATCTTCTGCTCTCTTGCCCTCAGAAAATCATTAAGCACCCGAACCAGTGCAGTCTCGGTGCTATGTCTTTTATGAAAACTGGATTGGAAGGATTCGTAGATATTATGGATGGTTAAATGGTCTTCCAATTGGCCGGCCACTACCTTCTCAATAACCTTCCCAATAAAGGGAAAGTTAGAGATGGGTCTGTAGTTTGAGAAACAGTCTGGGTCAAAAGTAGCTTTCTTCAAGAGAGGTGTCACCACCACCACCACCTCTTTCAGGGAGCTAGAAAACTCACCTGACTCCAAGGAGCTCCAGACTATTTGCACCAGGACCAGTAAGAGGAATGCAGCCTCTATTCCTGTACAATGCACCAAGTTTAGGGTGACTTTTTTTGTGGATGGCATCCAAATGTCTAGAAAAGTCAAGGTGATGGTTGAGCCAAGCTCCTATTGTAGGTACTTAAATGAGGGAACATCATCAACTGTGGTCCCATCTAAGATGTGGAACAAGGGGAGAACAGTAAACTTTGTGAGCTTCTGTCTGGTGCCAAAGGTCATGGAGACCATTTTCTTGGCATTGAGTGATAACTGATTAGACCGGAACCACTGGTGGACATTGTTCAAGACCAGCTGGAGTCTGGCTATCAGATCACAGGGGGAGGAACCAGTGGAAAATAGAACCATATTGTCCATGTACATGTGGATGGATGCAGAGTTGCAGGCAGAAGGGAGGTAATTCAGGAAGACTGCAAAGAGCATCAGACCAAGAATAGACCCTCAGGGGACACCAGTAGTGATAGGGAGTCACCAATTCTAACTCTGATTGAGTCCTACTCTCAAGGTAAGAATGGAACCAATTAGTAGAGGAGTTGGGAAGCTTCACTGCCTTATGCTTGTCAAGGAGGAGGGGGGAGTGGGCAAATATGTCAAAGGCTTTGGCAAAAAATATGGCTGAGGTAAGAAGGCCCTGATCCATGCCTGACAGAATGGAGTCAGTGAGCTGGAGAAGAGAGGAGGAGGAGGTGGAATAGGATTTATGGAAATCAGACTGGAAGGAGGTGAAGGAAGAGGAGTCAAGGAAGGGGGAGAGTTGAGACAATACAAGGTGTTCTTGAAGTTTAGATAAAGTGGGGAGTTGGGAGATAGGGCAATAGTTGCCAGGATGGGAGGTGTCGCCACCTTTGAGAAGGGGTATGACAGTGGCCTGTTTCCAGATGTTGAGGACAGAAGCAAGGGAGAAAGAGAGGTTAAGAAGGGAGGAGATAGGAAGAACAACTGCAGGAACAAAGAGATGCAGGAATTTGGGGTCGAGACCATCAGGACCCTTCCCCTTGAGATGATTTAGTGCAAGTAGGGCCTTGACAGTGTCAGCAGTAGAGATAGGAGAAAAGAAGAAAGTGGTGGGCAGGGTGGAAAGACAGGGGGGGATAGGAGAGGAGGAGAGGGGTAGGGAGAGGGAGGAGAGAAGGGAAGAGGCAGAAGAGGTGAAGAAAGAATTAAATTTGGTGGCAACAGAGAGGTGGTCTGAGACTGGGGTGTTACCTACCTTGAGGACTGGGGAGGAAGACTGGGTTGGGGGACAGAAGAGGGCGTGGAAGATTTTCCAGAACTTACAGAGGTGGTCAAGGTTGTCCTGAAAGGTGGAGGAGAAATACTCGGCCTTGGCAAGCCTAGTCACTCAAGTAAAGGCACTGTGAAGGGCATGGTACTTAAGCAAGTTGGCAGGGGAGCCAGTGGACTTGTGAGCATTCCAGTCAAGATCATGTGCACATAGGCAGGCCATTAGCTCCACAGAAATCCAAGGGAGGTGGGAAACTCAGACCATGGTTTTCCTAAGGGGGGGGCATAACGATCCCAAATTTCATGGTATCTGGTACTGAAGTAGTCAAAGGCAGAGGTAATGGATCTGGCAGAAGAGATGGGTGACCAGTCAGTAGCTACCAAATCTGCATGGAAGGAGGACAAGTCCAGCAACTGGAATGACCAGATTTAGGGGAGTTTCGGAGGAGCTTTGGGATGGTGTATCATGCGCATACAGTAGACCATGTGATGGTCACTAATAATATTGGAGAGGGTGCTGGCATCTATAATGTAATGTGGGTGAGAGGTAAGAGCCCAGTCCAGCAAGGAGTGACTGAGGGATTTATGACTGTGTCGAGTACAGTCGGAGATCAGTTGAGTTAGATTGAGCAACTTAATATTTTGGCAGATTTTAGATTGAGACGGGGAGAGGCAGTTGATATTAAAGTCCCCAAGGATGAGTAATTAACCAGAAGAGGCATGGGTGGAGATAGTGGTCAGGATTTCAGCGACAGATGAGCTAGATAGGCCAGGGCAGCAATAGACACCAGCTACAAAGACAGGGACAGAGAAAGGGAGATAGTGAGTTTGATATGGAGAAGTTTATAAGCAGAGGGGGAGGAGATCGAGAGTATAGGGACAAACTGCATGGTAGAGGAGAAGTAGATGGCAACACTACCACCCCTCGAGGCACTATTCTGCTGGGTAAGGGTATACCCAGGGATGTAGACTGTGGAATCAGGGATCTTAGAGGAAAGCCAAGGCTCTGAGACTATGAACACATCTGGTTGAAGGTTAATCATGACTGGTTGCAGCTGATTGATCTTGGAGAGGAGGCTTTGAGCATTGATGTGAGCCACTCTCAACTCTTTAGTGAGACAAGTGGGAAATGGGCGAACAGGGCCAGGATTGGGTTCAACATCACTTGCCACTAAGAGCAGCAGTAAGATGAGGAACTTGATGGAGTGAGAGATGCGCTTGTGTGGCTGATGAGGGTGGGGGGTGGGAGGGGAGAGGAGCAGGAGGGAGAAAGGATTTAAGGGTTTTGAGGTGAAGCCGAGGAGGGGAGGAAGGAGCTACCAGGAGTCAGGGGAGTGTGAGAGAGGGGAGGCTGGAGGAGAGAAGGAGAGGAGAGAGAGAGAAGAGGAGGGGAGGGAGAAGGGGGGGAAGGGGAAGGAAAGCCAGTGGATGGAGGAAGGGAAGCAAGAGAAATCAGATGGGGAAAGAGCAAATGGGACATAAGCAACATATTAGGAAGGCTAGAAGAAATAAGGGAACAGAACTAGATAAGGGGGAAATGGAAGAGCTAGTCCTGAGAGAAGTAGCAGAAGAGAAGTGGAGATTGAATTGATAAGGAAGGAGGGAGCACAGTACAGGGAGGCAGGGGATAAGAGTTGACCGGAGAAAAAGAAGAGGGGGCAGGTAGTGCAGGTAGTAGCACAGAAATACCAAAGATAAAGGGATCCTACGTAGGGAGCTTGTGCAATTTATGGGAAAAGGAAAGGTAGGAAGGGCAGTATAGGTGTACTATACTATCTGCTGCCCTTTGGTGAAAGCTGGAGTCCTCCCTCTTCCCCTAGTACTAAGCAACACCTTGTCTTGTGTGTTGTTGCGCCTAGACAGACACTTCATTCCTCCACAATCTGCGGTGGAGAGGAACTCATCCTTAAGGAGCAGAGGGTTGCACATTCAGTTCTCACTTTCCTCTCAGCTCTCCCATCCCTGGCAGTTCTCCGTTCACTGCACAGTGCTGGGATGCGTAATTTGGGAAGGGGACATAGCAACTGATGGAGTTTTACCAAATGAATGAAAAACAAGTGTCCTATAGTGGTGGCATTTTTCAATTATTTTCAGAAGGGCCTATCCGATAAGGCTCACTCCCACATTCCTCTCCCCTTGTTATTTTCTAGTTATTGATTGCCTTCTTCTTGTTTACAGAGTTTTAATGTGGATTTCTAGTGAATGTTGGTAGAAGAGTCCAGCAGCACTTTCTGCTGCTGTGTAGTGGTACTCTGCTCTAAATTTTTGAGTAAGTCTCAGCCCAGTCAGTTCTTCTATCCAATCAAGTTTGGCAGTCAAGAGGAGTTCATGGTGAGCATGTGCCTGTTTGCACAGTCCAAACTCTTTTTCCTCTACCATGCCTCGCGGAAATCAGCTGAACAGGGCTGAGCATGGGAAAAGTGTCATTTTTGAAAAACTGTTGAGGAGACCATGTTGATCTCTAACCCCCCCCCCATCCACCTTCTGTCTCCTTCCCACCATTGCTAACACCATATAAACAAAAAGAAGACACATATCAAAAATAATTCTCCCCAAGAGAGCACCGGAGCTGAAGGAGAGGGCCACCCAAGTTACATTTACATTAAATAATGAGTACATTGATTTAGCTCAAGTTGGCCTTCTCCCTGCTGAAGTCCACAGCACTCTCATGCATCTTTATTTGTCCAGTTATGAGCACTGCCTTTAAATAACTGCAGTGCATGACAGGTCCATCTATTTCGTTAAAATTAGTTCAATGGGATTGTCATTTTCAATGTCTGATGTCCAAATTCTGCCCCTGCCTTCCTAATTCCCTCCAAGGCTGTTTCCAAATACTTCTCTCATTTTATTGATTCCACAAATTGTGTTGCTCTCCTCGGGTCGGTGAAAAATGTATGCTTCCCTTCTATGGTGACTCTGAGCTTGGCTGGCTTTAATAGGGCATAAGAAATATTTTTCACCCTTAGCTTCGCTTTGACCTCATTTAACTCTTTCTGTTGGTTAAATAATTCAGAGCTGATGTTTGGGAAGAGCTGCAGCTTTGAATTTTTGTAGGGAACATTTCCTTCCTTCCATGCTCTATCTAGCACCCACTCTTTCTGTTGATATTTGGGAATTTTTAAGAGCATGAAACATGGTTGTTCTCCTGAGGCCGGCCGACCTTGGAGGGCTCGATGAGCACGATCAATTTCAATTTCTCCCCTAAAGCCCTCTGGTATAGGAAGGCTACAAATAGCTCTCCAAAGAATTTTTCAGGATGGTCCCCTTCTATACATTCAGGTAGTCCAACTACTTTTATATTTTTCTCTTTGACTGTAATTTTCTAATCTGTTTTGTTTTGTAGTTGCTGAATAAGTTTTCTTGTGCTTAGTAACCATTATTTCCAGAGGCACTGAACTATCTTCATTGGAGCTTACTCTGTTCTCATTCTGGTCCATCCTTTGCCACAAAATCTTTGATATTTTTCAGACATTTGAGTGATGTTAGTCTGTACTATTGCTAGCTTCTTAATAATACCTGCAAAACCCTGTCTAATTTCTAACAGCAAGACATCTTGTTTATTTACTGCTCCGTCGGTGGTGTCTCTGCTGTTCAACGGCTGCTGCTGTCCTGCTTTCTTAGCTTGGGCAGCTGCTGATTTTGATGGCTTTTTTTTTTACTTTAGAGCAGTACTACAGGACATTTTTGGTGGTCTGGTAACTGTTGCTTGAAGGTCTACCACTTTTCCCTCTTCTGTTTGCCAGTTTGCTGTTTATAGATGCAGGCTGTGAGATTTTAAATGTTAGTCATTGAGTTCTGATGTAATGCTGTTTCTCAGTCGGTGGCCATTTATATCCATGAGAATAGGCTAACATTAATCTAATTCATCATACAAGTCTAAAAATCAAATATTTGTGTAAACAGAATATTCAACTAAATTATAAATGCTTAATATTAATTTCTGTATCCTGTTTCCTTAAGTGTTGGCTTCATTTTCTAAGACTCACAATATATTTTAAACATGTTAGAGCAAACATTCTTTGTTCTCAATTCCATTTCCGGCCACCTTATCTAATCAATGATAATGTGATGTACACTAAGGAGACAATAGATATGTTTAACTTGATATCTCCTAACACTGAGCTAGACAAAGTACATGGAATATTAGAAAACCTGTTTAATAAATTATGTCCAGTTATATACACTTCAATGGGCCTACGCAACCAGAATAGTGTGATTTTTTTTTCAGTTAAATGTTTTATTGTTTTCAAACACGAAACAAAACAACAGAACAACTATGGCATCATATAGTACATATGCAGTAAGGTAGCTGGATATTCACATATATATCTATACAGGTGTGTTAGACATATAGAAACTCAAAGAAACTCATGGGTGCAACTCTTAGGCCATATGAGATGTGTCTACACAAAAGACTGAGAACACCAAAGGCACTCGAAGAAGCTTCTAAGCAGTATTATATACCAAAGGCACCTACCTTAGTCCTTGCCAAGAATCCAAAACCATAAGGAGGTACTCCAGCTGATTGGACAAGGCTTCACGTGCTTCAGTAGATGTACCTTCCAATGGCCGATTCAGAGGAAGCACCTAAAAAAGGAAAGGTACCACAAAGTAACCAAGTGGAATAACCATGCCTAGATGTGGAAATTGCATTCCTTACCATTATACAGTGCATTCTATATACAAAAGTAATAATAAAAAATGATAACATTAGTAAATAATAGCATAAAAAGGTAGATGGAAACCAGACACAGAAAAGCAACAAAACTAAACTAAGAAATATCAACTATGTAGAATACTGTCAGCAACTGATTGAAATGTAACGTAATGTCACTATACTCACAGCAGACTTATGCAAGTAGTCAATTTCATGCAATACATTCGTAAGAGAGAAATCCAGTAGTCCCATAGCATATTGATTCAACCGATACCTGCTCTGGATGCCAAATAAGCCATGTAAGGGGGCCCGGCACATCTGGAAATGAGTTATTTGCCCTTTTATCAAATGGGAACATCTGTCCAACTCATACACTGTGGCAAGTGCTGAAAGTATTTCACTCATATTGGGCGTAGTGGGCTCCTCCAGTTCCTGAGGACTGTACATTTCACTTGCATGCTGAACAACATTAGCCATCTAAATTCACAGGGGTTAAGACTTGGAGCCTCTGATTTCAGGCCAAGCAGCATAATGGCAGCACTGGGAGGGACAGGGTGCTGTAGGATCATGCTGGCTTCATGGAATACTTTCTCCCAAATACATGAGATCATAGGACATAGCCACAGGACATGATAGAGATCACCTCCAGGTTGGAGACATCTTCAACAGTTATCATGTGGGATTACATTCATCTTCTTAAGCATTGTGGGAGTTCTGTATCATGAGTGCATTATTTTATTATGAATGAGTCTGCTGCGGACATCTGTATGTACAGTGTGCCCTACCTGCCAGCATTATTTCCATTGGAGGTCAGAAATTGATATTTATAAGGCCTTCTCCCATTTAGTTTTAGAGGACAGATTAGGGGTGGGCAGGGTATCTCTGACTGAGGCATATAATGTCCCAGCTGTCCCTTTATGTAGTGAGAGCCAATTATATATTGGGGGTGTTAATTCAGTTGAGCTATTTCCCTTGCGAGGCAAGGGTTTAAGGGCATCTCTGATTTGTAAATACTTCCAAAACTCGGAGCAGGGTAGGTTCCGTCTGCACTGCAATTGTTGATAAGTATCCACCAATAGAGAGTTTTGCACCAATAGGTCTTTAGTAAATAAAAATCCATTTGTCTTGCAACTTAGGTCACGTCACAGGCATGCCACATATTGTGATAATGGGGTTATTCCATATAGGGGTGTAGAGAAGGGAGAAAGCAGAGATATTTAGTTTTTATGTAGGTTCTGCCAGTATCTGATTGAAGGACCTATATTGGGATGTAACAGAAATTCATGGGGGGCACCAGGCCATAGCAGAGTGGCCGTGACAGGGGAGCCACTTAAGGCCTGTTCATTCCCTAGCCATTGGAAGGAGTCCCTAGAGTGTGGTTGGAACCATTTCATAGTCTGGGTACACTGATACGCTAGTTTATCGCCCTCCATCCAGAGAAGTCCTCAGCCCCCTTGTTTCCAATGTGCCCAGAGTGTATTCCTACTGAATCGAGGTCTGGCAGTGCCCCACAGAAAACAGCCTGTTAGTTTGTCCATTCTGTGGAGCCATTGAAAAGGCAGAGATAAGGGGATGTATGAGAGCAGATGAAAAAATCTGGGTGTGAGAGACATCTTAAAGGCTGCAATTTTGCCAGCTAGTGTGAGATTCAAACGAGACCAACAGTCTAGTTCAGCTTTACATTTAGTTATCAAGGGGCCCAGATTATTATCCCACCACTTTACAACATTGGCTCCAACCCCAATGCCCAGATATGTAATAGTGTACTGAGACCATTTCAGACCATAGTGGGGCATACTGTGGGGGAGACATTTAAAGTTAAGTGGGAGAATCTCTGTTTTGGATTGGTTGATTTTGAGACCAGATATATATGAAAACTGTTCTAGTAAGGTAAGGAGGTGAGGAATAGATTCTGGAGCATCTCGTAAGATCACTAGTAAGTCATCAGCATACATCAAAGTTGAGGATTGTGGCTGGTCTAAACCAATGCCTTTTATGAGGGGGTGTTATCGAATTGCTGCAGCCATAGGTTCGACCGCTAGGACAAACAAAAGGGGGAGGGATAGAGGGCAGCCCTGCCTGGTGCCTCTGTGAAGCTGAAATGGATCTGATATTATAGAATTGGTAAGCACCTTGGTGGGGGAGGGAGGTGTATATAGTTGTTACTGCTGATTTGAAATGAGGCCCAAACCCAAAGTGCTTCAGGACAGTCTGAAGGTAGTCCCATTCTACGGAGTCGAATGCCTTCTCAGAATCAATTGCCAGTGTGGTAGCTGGTGGAGTGATTTTTGCTAAGTGGATGAGACTGAGAAGGGTTCATAGTTGGTCTGTGTTATATTTGCCTTTCACAAATCCAACTTGAGAGGGGGTGTGTGCGATATGGGAGTACTGGATTTAGCCTGTTAGCCAACACCCTGGCGTATACCTTACTGTCCAAATTAATCAACGCGATAGGGCAATAACTGTCTGCCTCCTCAGAGGATTTTCCTTTTTTGGGAATAACAGTGATAGTGGCTTCTTGAAGAATTTGGGGTACAATACCCTTAATCTCAGCCTCTGTAAATACCTGGCACAGTAGGGAAGCGATCATAGGGCACATTGCCTGGAGATAATCTACCAGATATCCATCCCCTCCAGGTGCTTTCCCTTTTTTGAGAGCCATCAGGGCTGTGGAAACTGCCTGTGGTGTGAGAAGGGCTTCCAGAGTAGCATTTTGAGTAGGGGAGAGCTTGGGTAGGCTGATAGATTGAAGGAAAGCGTGGGATGCCGGGGAGGCTTCCGGCCTTGAGAATGTATACAGGCGAGAGCAGAATGATGCCATAATGTCATTCACCTCCTGACGATTAGTTTGGACAGTTCCTGTGCTTGGGTCCTTCAGCCCAGCTATATATCTGTGTGTCTGCTGTTTTCGAAGTTGATAGGCCAGACCTCTCTCATTTTTATCCCTACCCTCCCAGTATGTATGACAAATTCTAATGAGAGCTAGGTCCGCTTTCCTGGATATTAGCTCACTGAGTTTTATTCATATATTTAGGACTCTTCATCTACATGCAGAATGAGGAGAGGGGTGGGACATAGCTTTAAAATCTTTCTCGGCAGTGAGCAGTTCACTTTCAAGTTGGATCATTTCCTTCTCTCTGCCCTTTCTCCTGTGAGCAGCATATCCAATAATTTTCCCTCTCATAGTCGCTTTATATGCTTCCCAAATATTTTGGGCTGTGGTCTCAGATACAGGATTTTCCTGCAGAAACAACTTGGTTTCAGATTTAGCCCATTCAACGAATTTTGGGTCTTGCATAAGGAGATGGTCGAATCTCCAGATAGGGGACTTGGGGGTTGACGAGCCCCATAGCAGGGTCAGCTGCACTGGGGCATGGTCTGATATCACCATGGGAAGAATATTGGTTTCTAGGACATATTGTGTAATAGATTGAGAAATCAGCCAAAAATCTAATCTACTAAAGGAGCCATGTACCCCAGATTGGAAGGTATAATCCCGATCTGTGGGATGGACTAGGTGCCAGATATCGACCAGCTGGTATTCAGAGCTGAGACTCAGTGTAGCCTGTACTCTCTTTGTGTGGGATTCTTTTCCTTGGTCACTTCTGTCTAGGGTGGGGACAAGGGTCAGATTGAAATACCCCCCACCACCAGCATAGGTATGTCAGGTTTTACCATTGTCCCTAGCTTTGCATTGAGTTCCAGAAAAAAGGAAGGACCATTCTCATTAGGGGCATAGATATTGGCTGCAAGGATCTGATCATGTGGAGTGTCCAGTAGTGCAAGCATCCATCTGCCTTGGGGGTCTGCTTTACTGTTCGAAACTGACCACGGGAGAGATTTATGTATTAAGGTAATTACACCTCTTTTTTTCGTAGGGGCACAAGCGTGGATTTCTGACCCCATCCAGTCCTTCACTAGGCACGTGTGATCCTGCTTAGTTAATTTGGTTTATTGTAGGAATGCTATTTGGGTTTTCAGCCTTTTCAAATGTGTTAAGACGTGTTTTCTTTTTGAAGGAGAGTTTAAACCCCTGACATTCCGTGTTATAAAGGAGGTCTCACCCATTGTCAAGTCTGTAGTGGAGCATCATGACCAAGGGGATATAAGCAACTGACCATGGGGAAAACTTGTCAGGGTAAGAGAATTGCATTAAGTCATACATTTTTATAATTTGTAGCTTCCTAGGGGTATCGGTTGAAGAGCAAACCATAAAGTTGAACAGACTTCCATACATAAGTTGAATTGTGAGTACCAGCATAAAGAGAAGTGACAGTCGTATCATAATAATATGCACAAAACACAAACTATTTACAATTGGTGCGCAACCTTGTGAAATGGCGTGAGTGGGTAACATAGGCCGAGGTCTTGCTGTCCTCTGAGACCTTACCAACCTAGCCTGTCAGGGGGGTGGAGAGCCTGTAGCCCCAGACACATGGACTAGCCCTATGTGAGCAGCGCTGTCCCCAGGAATTCAGGAGTAAACAGAAATAAATAGCTGTAAGCAGCGTGGCAGATCCGGGTATACCCAGAAAGGAGTATTAAACCTTGGACGGGAATGTCCAGAGGGGACTATGGAGCAAAGGGCGAATAATCTCATAGGCAATTATGCGACTGATAGTCGTCCAATGTTCGAGGTGTTTGTGACAGTGACCAGCTAGGATAAGGGCTCCCCCTGGGGTATGGAGGGAGGAGGAACCAGAATGAGAAGGAGCTATTTATCAAGTCAGAGATATGACACATGGTAGCAGAGGATGCTATACATTTGGGTGGAGGATACCACACAAAGCATCTGTAGTCCAACTATGACTTTGCTACCCATTTAGCCGTTGGATCCCATCATGGAACAGCAGGACCAGGTGCCTCTAATTTCCCAAGGTCTGTGTCGCATCCCAAACACATATCCTCCAAACCCTGCCCCCCCAGCCCAGGTAAACCAACAAGCTAACATAAAATCTCTAAAGAGAGCCAGCGTTCACAGTAAAACATTAAACATTTTCTTGCTGTACTATAAGAAAAAAGATCATGATATAAAGTACTCAGCAGCGCCCTGTATTCTTTCCTTAACGTGCAGGGCTCTGGCACAGGGACTGGTGTGGAAACTATCCCAGATTACATCAGAAAACTAACTGGGATAATTTGCCCAGTCCCACCTGCATTAAATTAGTGTTATCTGGGAGCCACCCCCCCCGCAGTCCCAACCAAGCCATGAATATCAGAAAAAACAGAAAGGAAACAAGGACACTTATCTAGGTCAGGTCCTGCTGTTCAGTTGCTTGAAGTAACTCCGCATCTGAGGGGGCTTGCCGTGTCCATGCATCGGTACTGTAATCGGATGTAAGAGCTGCTTGAGTCAGTGTCCAGTAGGCCAGAGGGCAGGCTGTGCTCGAGTAGTCAGACATGCTTGATTCTTGAGCGGAGGCCTCAGTCCTGGTGGCTTCCTGCACCACCTCCTCCCTGGATAGTTGGGAAAGACCACGGTCTCATCCAGCTCTATGGGCATTAATAAGGTGAATCAGTTTGGTGTTGAGAACTTGGTTACAATGTCATTGAGAGGTACCTGCGATGGTGAAGACAAATTCAAAGGGGCCACGATCCGATCTTGGGGATGGTCACATTTAGTGTGCCTCCCAGTTTGTTGTCGTTTGAGTGATCTGGCAGGAAGAGCCGAGCGGATCCCTTGAAATTAAAAGTCAGTTGGCCTAGGTTCGACAGTGAGGCCTTCAAAGCTGGCAGATACTGAATTGTTGTTCTGGTTCTGTTCTGAGGCAGCCTGTCTCTTGTGATGGGACTCTGGTCTGGTATGAGGTGGCCAGTTAGTGTGTAGGTACTGCATAAGAGTGTCTGGAATGGCAAAAGTTACAAATGTACCGTTCACTTCCAGGCGCATAGTCACCAGGTACCTGAGGGAAAACTTAATTCCGAGAGAGTGCATCATTCTACGGGCTTCTGTATATTCCTTTTGTCTAGCAGCCAAATCCCGAGAGTAGTCTTGGAACACTAAAATTCTGTGTCCCTGCCAGGAGACAGCATCGAGTTCATAGGCCCTCGTAGAGATTCACTCCTTATCTGTGAAATTCAAAATACGAGCCATAATGGGCCTGGGTCTTTACCCTGGCTTTGGCATCGGATTTAGCTTCCTATGAGCTCTTTCAATGGTCAGACCTGGTGGCATATCGCGTTGCAGTAATTCGGGTAGAATGTCATAAAGGAAGTCTAACAGGTTTCCTCGCTTTAACCCTCAGGGAAGCCTAGGAGTTGGACATTGTTCCAATGGCTCTTATTTTCCATATTGTCCATTTTTGTTTGCAGTAAGTGAATCACCCTTTCCTGTTCTCGTACCGTGGCAGTAAGAGATTCTATTGAGGCAGTATTTTTATTAGTTCTGGCTTCTGTGTGGCCAGTCATTGCATCCAGCTTCTGAATGGTGGTTGTAGTTTTATTAGAGGCTAACGTTACCTCTGCCATTTGTTTCACCAAGGCCATGAACATCTTGTTTGTTTGCTGCACAGTCAGCCCTGTGGTGTCATCAGAGCTCCCGTACTGAGCCATAGTGATGGTCAGTTTGCTCAATTTAACCTACAATACAAAGAGTGAGGTTGGAGCCGAGTAGCTATAAATGTTCCTGGTGAGCCCTGCTAGATATTGCTCTGCTACACCTTACATTAAGATTGGCTAGCTGGTGTAAATCATGGAGAGAGGACCTGGGGGATTTGAGAGCGCTCGGGTTAGGTGTCCATTGCTTTCATAGCCAAGCCACATCCCCCCCCCACCAGAATAGTGTTATGCTTGTGCAACTATGATAACTGTTTGGCCATTTACACTGTCTATTCCATGGAGAATCCAACAGAAAAACCTACCTAAGGAAACTTGGGAATATATTATAAACAACTAACTACGTATTATGACCTTTTTCAGGAGGAGAGGAAAAACACCCTTTTAACAGGAGGAAACCTCTGGAGATCCAGGGTCTAGGTTGCCTTCCCTCCAGGCTAGGGGTTGTTTATTTAGTTATAGCTCTGCTGCTGCAATTTAGAAACCCAATCAAAAGGGGGGAAATGTTCAAATTTGGTGGAAAGCTCTCCCAATCCCTCTAACGGGAACACTGTGAGTGGTTGCGAGAGGCCTATTCAACAATGGATACTCTGTAGTAAGAGTGGACCCCCAAGGTAGGAGGAGGAGGAGAACAACAACCACTGAAGCACTCATGTGGCCTACTGACTAAAACAAACCGGGTAAACCAGGGGCGGTCATAGGGAGAATAGCTTTCAAAGGTGCCATCACGATGACACAGCCAAAGGAGCATCCTTGGGCTGTAAGTGCTCCATCCCTCGGCAACTGAAGTTATAAATTCTGCATCAAGAAGTGCACCATATAACTGCATACTAAAGCTCCACCCAGAGCGAGGACATTCCCACTATGGGCCAGATGAGAAGGACCCCACCCCAAAGTTCACATGCTCAAGATGCGGACTTCATAAGTGCAGAGTAAGACCATCAGCTTACAGGGTGAGTCCTGAGCCTGAAAAGGTAATGGACATGGTTGGCATGCCTCTGATTTATTTTATTTTTTTAGACTTTATCTCCTCTGGGGCCCCTGGTCGGCCCTGGTGTCCTCACATCCTTATCCTCTGGCCACTGTCTGACCCGTATCGGTCTCCCACTGAGGACAATCACCCAGTACCCCATGGCTTACCCCCCTTGGTGGGGTGGCAGGGGGCTACCAACTCCCCCACCAAGCCCAGATTTGCATTGATGATCCCCTCCTGGAGTCGGTGCGGGTACACTCAGCTGGCCATCAAGCCGCTACAACTGGGGCACCCCTTTTTCCTTGTTCTGTCTTTCAGAGGCGAAGCATGCAATGCCGGCAGGGGGCATGCTGCACGTGTGTCCTCAAGCAGCATGCCTGCTGGCTGCTCTGCCTACTGACCCCGATCTATCAGAACCAGGCGTGTCAACACCTAGCCTCCGCTAGGTGTCAGGCTAAGCTGGTCTCTGTGCCCCATCCCTCCCCAGGAGAGGAGAGCTGTCCTATGGATGCTTAAGCCTCTCCCACTCCTGCCAACCCCCAGCAACCCAAGCTCGCTCCCAAACCTAGGGCGATGGTGAGGCATGAGGTGTGGCATCCAATGCCTCAATCCTCAGCGCCACCAGGCCGGCATGCCTCCGATTTATTAATAAGAGCGTGAATCAACATAGAGGCCTAGATAGAAGGAGGCTGGGTGAAGCCAGTGGCTATAGATTAGGTAGCAGATTTCGATGAGGAGGCTGGGTGAAGGCAGCAGCTGTATATGATGAGGAGGCAGGCCTTAAAAGGTTGCGAGCAAACTCTGCAACCACGAGATTTAAAGGTTGCAAACAAACTGCAACCATGAGAGCTACCAGGTGGGGCCTGGGTAAGATATAAGGCTGCATTGTGAGCCGGCGTTTGATGGTTTAATAGTAGTAGCAACCAGTGGAAAACAAGCTAACCAAGTCCATTACGGAAGCCGAATTTATGGTGACATAGAAGGTAGGTGTTTAGGCAGTGAGAGGCTGTGATGCCAGTGATTGATTTAATGAAGTTTAGCATAAATGAATCAATGAGGTTTAGCAGATAGGAGATGCGTATCAGGATTTGCAACAGCAATAAAATGGGCAGCAGCATAGGTAAGCATGATACACTGCATATAAGGTAAGATGAATTACGAATATACTTGGCCAACCAGTTTCATAAAGGAGCAAATCATAGTTTATGTAAAAGGATTTAATGCTATGGTTTCAGCATGAATAGTGAGTGAATTGATATGATTGCATGAATAGTGAATTGGAATGATTGGCATGAATACCTTAAAGAACTACTGACACCTCCAAGAAAACTTTAAAAAACATAATAATTAGGTACAGTTCTGCTTGCTTTCCATTTATATTCCATATATTTCTCCTCCCCATAATTTATTATTTATTTATTTATTGCAGTTAGGGATTAATACCTTTGAGTCCCTGGACTCGTTTACAAAGGTTCCAGCTCATACAAAAAAACAAAACAATTATGTGAAACATACAGATTACAGACAGTAAGTACAGTAAGAATTGGTTAAAATGATGGACACTTTGTTTCAGTCAAGTTACAGCTAAAAGTATCCATGATACAACTCATGCAAAATACAGTTTCAAAGTAAGTGCTTAATGTTGTCAGGAGGAAAGTTGCCTTAGCCCCCTGGGAGTGTGGTCTGCGTAGTTAGGGGATCAGTTTATATGGTGGGGGAGCAGCCTGAGGTCGGCTTTGTCGATTGAGAGACGGTGATGGTTGGGGAGGAGGTGAAGCTGGGGGCAGCATCGGGAGAAGGGGTGGGGTGGAGGAGGGGCTGCTGGGGGCAGCTGGGAGCTTAGTCGGAGGCCGTGAGGGTGGACATCAGGAGAAAGGGGTGGGGTAGGGGGTAGGGGAGGGTGGGCTGCTGGGGTGGACAGCTGGGAGCTTAGTGGGAGGTTGGTGAGGTGGACAAGAGTGGGGAGACTGAGGGGATCAGGTGCGAGGGCAGGTGAGGAGATATGTAAGGGGTGGGGTGAGGGGTTATGAGGGTGGGTGAGATTCAGTCTACAGCGCCCTGTTATAGGCTAGTTGAAGCAAACACCGCCATTTCACAATGCAGGAGAGTCCTGAGTCCTGTTTTGAAGTGGATAATTTTACTGCTTTCCATGAGGGATGCCAGTAGCCCATTGTACCATTTAGGCCCTTGGTATGAGATGGATTTCTGAGCCAGAGTGGTGCACTTAAATGGCACCAGAAGCCCGCCTTTCTCTGTGTGCCTGGTAGGTTTAGCTGGTAAAGCCCGCTGAAAAGGTTCACATAGTGATGGAGGCACAAGTCCTAGCTGGGCTTTTTTGACAAGCAGGCAGGTCTGGTAGCAAGCTCTGAGATGGAGAGGAAGCCATCCTGTTTCGGAGTAGAGGACACAGGTGTGGATAGAAGATTTGGCACCTAGGATCAGCCAGCAGGCCTTGTTTAGTAAGGTTTTTATTCTGTTGAGTGCAGTGTCGGTGCCTGCCCCATATATTGGTAGGCCGTAATCAATTGATGCAAGGACCGAGCTGCTCATGGCAAGTTTTAGTGAGTCAGGTATCTTGTAGTGCCTGTGGTGGTATAGCACACCAAGTTTCATATTGGTGGTCTTGACCACATGGTCAATGTGACTGGAGAAGTTGAGAGTGTGGTCAATGAGAACTCCCAGATATTTAAAGGAGTAGACTTGCTCTAGAGCTTCACCATTAAGGTTCTCTATAAGCATGGGGGTGGAACTTCTTTTTGTTCTGTGAGACAGTGAACAGCATGCTCTTAGTTTTGTTGTGGTTGAGCAACAGTTTTTTATCGCAGAACCAAGATTCAAGCTTGTGGTTGTGTAGGAGTAGGGAGGTGATGGTAGCCTGATCCTTGCCAGGGGCAGAAATTACAGCATCGTCTGCATAAAGTACGATGTATGCCGGGCAGGCTGTGGGTAAGGTGTTGATGTAGAGACTGAGGAGGAATGGCCCTAGGATTGATCCCTGGGGGACTCCAGTGCTTATCTCCCCTGGGAGCAGAAAGTGAGTCACCAATTCTGACATGTTGAGACAGGTAGGCAAAGTAGCTGCTGAACCATGCCACTGTGTCTAGGGATAGACCTTTTGAGATCAGGCTGTTAAGAAGGAGGTGGTGATTAACAGAGTCAAAAGCCTTCATGAGGTCGATGAAAATTGACCCCACTGCCATCCCTTTGTCTAATGCGTCATATAGTTGGAAAGTGTATTCAACTAGGGCTGTTAGGGTGGAGTGGTGTTTCCGGAAGCTGTGCTGTTGGGGGCACATTAGGTTGTGCTTCTCAAGGAACTCTGTGAGTTGGTCGGAAACCACCCTTTCTAGTGCTTTGGAGAGGGGGGGAGGATAGATATTGGCCTGTAGTTGGAGGTGTTGGTGCTGTCTCCTGTTTTGAAAACAGGTGTGACCAAGGTCATCTTCCAGGTGTCAGGGAACACACCTGACCTGAGTGAGGCATTAAAAACCTTAGTGAGTGGGTCGGCAAGCTCATTTAGGACAAGGGCTACCAGCTTCATATCGACTTCCTATTACTAAGGAAATGTGCATGAATATAGGATCTTTATCCCTTAGAGTTCATTTTGAGTTCATCTGCCTCTGTAGTTTATTCCCTACTTCAAATCATAATCCTCTGTTATGACATCACAGTCTGTTGCCATGGGAGTAACTGTGAGGTCACAAGCAGTGCATTATGACCTCAGGTAGGCAGAAAGCAACAGGAATAGATGCACTCTTCAGGAGCAAAGATCCTGTTTCTTATCCCAGGAATCCAATAATATTATTAACTTTTGCAGTGTCCCTTTAAGACAACACTGCCCCAGAGAGAAATGGAACTATATGCGAATGATGGAACCATTTGCCTCGTGCCATTTTTCAAAAGCTGCCCAGCTAACTGCCAATTTTCTAACTCCTCAGATGTTTTCTCTCCGCCTGCAAGTCAAGATGCCCTAGAGATTCCTCTCTCTCACAGTCGTTCCTGACGTGTTATTTCCTTCAAAAACGTATTGATTGATTTCTTTTCCATTGCTTCCTAGTTTATTGTTTTTAGTTTTAAGTTACCTTATTTTTTAGTGTATTTTAGTTAGTTCATTGGTTCCTCTTGGTTTACTTGAGCCAGGGAGGAACCGAGGGGTTGTTTATTTTAAATCGGAACCTTTATTTCTGTTCTGTTTGCTTTTTGATTACTTTTCTTTTCAAAACTATTATTTTTTAACCAAGTTATCGGTTTCTTTTTCCCCAGTTCCTGGTTTCTGAACTGACCGCAACCAAGAGGTTTTGAATTTTCTCAGTTCCAGGACTGACCGCAACCTTCAACTTTACTATTTATTTAACGGTTTGCGGTTTCTGTTTTCTTTAACTCTCTTAAAATGTCAGAAATGCCTAAGAGGAAAACAGGACCCCCGGGGTTTAAGTATTGTTTAAAATGTGCAGAGGTGTTTGCCAAGGCAGACAACCATGACCTATGTGTAGTCTGCTTTGGTCAACAACACCTCACTATGGATTGTGATATTTGCAAGTCTTTTCCCCTAAAGGCGCTTGAAAACGTTGGGAAAGGCTGCAAAAAAGACTTGAAAAGGGTGCCATGGGCTCTGACCAGTCAATTCCCTTTAAACTGTGGCTGAAACTGCTAAAGCCTCTCATACCACCCCTAATACGGGTCAAGGCTCTAGCAAAAGAGGGATTGAACCGGCTGACTCCCCGGTGCCTGCCAAAAGGTTAAAAAAGACAAAGCACACTGAGACCCCTGCTGGGAAGCAACAAGGGATCCCTCAAGTGCCTTCTTCTACACCTTCACTTGCTGACATAGCACAGGCTTTACAAGTGCTTCAGGTTCTGCAGGGCTGGATATCCCCTCAGCCACCTGTTCCAGCCCTTGCAGGGCAAAAATCTGCCTCTGTTCCCCCTCCACTCCTGGAACAAATGGAGTATGGGGAACGAGAAGAGTTTGAGGTAGAAGAGGGAAATGAACCCAAAGTTTCTCCTGAACAGGAGTTTGGGTCACTCCCCCAGACCTACTGAGAATTATTCATCACATTTTGCATTTGTGAGGAAAATGGTCAAATCCTTGGATCTTGTCACCACTGAGGAGGTGCAAGATGAGGTGGAAGCTGAATATATGCAGTTAATGGGGCTGACACCCACTAAAAAACTCCTGCTTCCTTTATGTAAATTCTTTAGGAAGGACATTATGGCCATATTGCAAGCACCCAGTACCGTTCCTCCTGTTGACAAAAAGTGTGACAAAAAGTACCAGCTTAACAGGACAGGTGCTGAGTTTCTTTTCACTCGCCCAGATCGTGAGGGTATTGTTCAGCAGGCAGCATGTGAAAAGGCTAAGGTGCTTCTGGCCTCACACCATCCTGAGAAGGATTCAAGAAAAATGGATGCCATGGCAAAAAGGGGCTACCTGTCTGCTTCATTAGCAATCAGACAAGCCAATTACCAGGCATACGCAGCCCAGTACCAAAAGACTCCGTGGCAGTCAATACTGGACACCTTGGAAAGGAATCCTTTTAACACCATGCCAGACCCAGTTGAAACTGCCAGAATGGGTCTGGAGGCATCAAAATTCCAATTTCAAATGGCAGCTGATACCAACGATACTGCTGCTGGATGGATGGCTGGTACAATAGCCCTCAGGAGGTTCGCTTGGCTCAGGGCAACTAACCTGACCCAGGATACCCAGGCCAAGGTCACGGATTTTTGCGTGGAAAACAACTCACTCTTTGGTGAGCAAACTGAGGCCTATCTGAAAAAGGTAGATACTTATAAAACCATCTTCAGAAGTACAGCTAAGAAGAAACCTTCACCTGCTCCTAAGCCTGATGGAAGGGGAGGTAAAGGTAGGGCATCATACAGCAGACCTTTTCTTCAGGCCCAGGCTGTGCCACAGCAGATGCAGTACCCTACCTACAGGGGTAGGGGTTAAAGGGGTCCCAGGTGGGGCTCCTAAGCTGGACAAGCCCAGCCACAACCAGAGCAAAACTCCTGACTCGATTCTCAGGCCCTCCCAAGAATCTGTAAGGGGCAGGGGGACTCACTACTTTGATACCTGGTAAATCCAGGTACAAAAAGGGTCATATTGGCAATAACTCTGCTAACATTGTGGAAAAAAAAGCTAAACTACTTAGGCCTGAAGAAGGCATACTTCCTCATTCCCGTGGGGAATCTCTCAGGAGGTACTTAAGCTTCAGTTTCCCTTCAACTCCCTAACAGTTCCCAACACTCGCCTTTGGTCAGTGGTGGTGGTTCACCAATGAAAAACTAGGTGCATCAGTTTTTCCCCTATCTGGATAACTGGCTAGTCATGGGACATTTCCCCAGCAGGTAAAGGATCACTTTCAGGGTCCCTAGGGTCCCAGATGGTAAAAAAAAAAAAAAAAAAAGTCAGTCCTGATCCTTGTGCAGTCACTGCAGTTCTTAGGTAAACAGAATACCGTTGTGGGAAGAGCTTACCGGCCTCAGGGAATGGTAAGCAACATTCTGCAGCTGGCACTATAGACAGCAGCACCCACAACTCTTGGACCACCTGGCTTCAGCAACAGGTACATTCTTGGGCCCCAGTTTTTCAGATGAGAGACATACAGTCCCTCAGAGCCAACTGGTGCCAGAGAAGGGACCCATCTTCAGAGCCAATCCCAATAACAAAAGAATTACTGTAGGCACTTCAGTGGTGGACTGAAGGAGGCGACCTCAGAAATAAGTATCTCTTCTGTCAGGAGTCTTCATCTGTGATCCTTGGGACAGATGCATCTTCACTGGGATGGGTTGCATATCTAAGAGAGCACATCACCCACGATTCCTTTTTTTTTTTACTCTGTTTCTTACTCCAGGCTTCCTGGTCGGCTATTCTGTCTGTGCTTCCTTTTCTCTGGCCACCATCCAACCTGCTCCCAGCTCCGATTAGGGCCCTTGCCTTCCCCCACAGTTTGCCCTCCATGGTGAGGTGGTGGGGAGCCCCCAACTCTTCCACCATATAGGATCCAGTTCCGGCGATGGTCCCTGAAGCTGGGGTGCCTGTAGATGGCCATCAAGCTGCTGTGACCAGGACACCTTTTTCTCCTCCATTATTATGCTTTCCTGAGAGTGGGGCATGCAATGACATTTAGGGAGGGAGTGCGTATGCGTCCACACGCATTCCTCCTGGTGCCTGCCCCACTCAGAACCTGCTTGCAGTGTTGGTGCTCTGCCCCCCAGCCACTGCAAGGGGTCAGGAGTACACCATCCACTAAGATCCCCCCTCCCCAGAGAGGGAGAGCACTACCTTAGATGCTCAATCCCTCTCTGCCCCTGCAGACCCCCAGCGGCCCGTGCTCATTCCTGAACATGGATCATTGGCATAGCGCAAGGTAAGACGGCCCGCGCCTCACCCCTCATCATCACTGGGCCATCCAACCCACAGTTCTTAAGAGTTACTCCAGCACATATGCCATAGGGAACTAAGAGCAGTGCTCCTAGCCCTGCAAACCTCTATCCCCCAGACTTGAGGGTGGTACAACTCAGAACAGACAAATATCACTATAATGCACTACATCAATAAACATGGAAGGACAAACTCCACCCCTTGCTTCACATTGGCAATGAACATATGGAGTCTGACCTACTCCCCCAGTGCCTCTCTACTGGTTACCCATCTGCCAGGAAAAGACAGCACCTAGCAGGTGACCTGAACAGAATAAATCAGGCTCCTCATGAGTGGGTCTAGAATAACAGGTGCTGGTCAAGTATTCAGAAGGTGGGTCACCCCAGTGATAAAAGTCTTTGCATCTTGCGAGAATCACCACCTGCCTCAGTACTGCTATGGACCACCACACAGGGGGCACATTACCCCCTGGCTGCTCTGCTTTTGGAATGGGTTGGGGAGACACTGGTATGCCTTCTCTCCTTTTCCTTTGTTATGCAGGGCATTCATCAAACTGGGATCTCAGGCAGCAGCCAAGGGGTCTATTAGTACCAGATTGGGCCAGACAGCCATGGAAACTTTCTACTGTTTTTCCCTTGTCTGCTGCCAAGCTTATATACCCCCCGGGGTCATAACCTGTTGACCTCCTACTGGGGGAGGGAGGTTCATGTTCACCAATCTCAGGTTCCTTGGTGTTGAAGCTTGGCCCTTGAGGACTGAGAGTATGCAGGTCTGCATCTCTTATAGAGTATCCTGGAGGAACCCTAACAATGCCACATAGAGCTCCGTCTATGTAGCTGTGGGCTATTATCACCCTCACAAACTGTTCCACCACTATAAATCTGTGCTTAATCACTGAGTCACTTAAAACAACATTTCACCATTATGGCAGGTGAAGTGTGTGTGAGTTGTCCGTATCCTGTATGTCTGGTCACCGAGAGTCGACCTGTGCATAGTCCATGACGTCATGTCATGGTTGGCGCGTTGGAGTGGCACTGTTGAATTCTGACAGCCTGACTCCTGTCAGAATCGCGCAGAAGTCCAGGTGAGTAGTACAGTTAGTGGAGTGGAAGACACTAGTAGACATATCGGGGCTGACATCGATGTGTATCAAACTTCATAAACAACAATTCTACTGAGCAAGTAGACAGCCATTGAAGTGGTACATCTGGCCAGAATGCTCATACAAGCGCTCCTGTTACCGTGACCTTTCTAATTATTGGGATCTAGCAGTGAGCATAAATGCATGTGAATTGGGATGTATACATATGGTACACAATAGCACAGTACATCCCTGAAGTGTGATGCAATGAGACAGTCAGGAACTGTAATGTGAGCGTATCATGTGAAAGTGATTCATGGTGGTGAGTGTCGATAGCTATGTAATGCACAGTGACTTAGTCCCGTGAATGTCTCAGCTGCCCTCAGTGCAATATGTACCTGACGAGGTGACAACAACATCCTAGTAAGGCTGCTATGCATGAATATCTGTGCATGCTGGTTCATAAGCTGTGCAACATGCATTCATTTCACAGACCTCCCACGTATGACAATACTGCCGGGCCTGCAATACATGAAAGTCTGCATATTTTATAACCCCCCCATCTGACAGTCCTTACCACCTATGGTACATATTCAGGAGTTCACCACCATCTGTGTCTGATATCGGGATGCATCATCTCAGCGGATGTATCGGCTCATACAGTAGTACATCATTCACTGTTCCAGTTAACCCATATGCTGAGTAATGAATATTCCCGCTTTGACATTATTGATCATTATACGTAATTTGTGACTAGCCACCGATGATGGCATCATACATCCACTACCTGTCATCTGAATGTAGTAGAATGTATTGCACCTCCAGGTGATTGACACGTCCCTGAGTGGTGATTTCTCACAGGCTCTACACCGTTCCTGTAACATGTTTGTTTTACTTTGTTTTGTATGGCTGCCATAACGGCTACAGCATCCTTTCTCTTATGAATCCATGTGGGACGCTATGTCCCTAACACAACAGAACACTATGGCCCCAGGCACTGTATTGCACCTGAATAATCACTGTGTTTTGGGCACCTCATGGGGAATTGCCACAATGACCCAGGTGAGATCAACAGACCGACCATCCTGACCTGGTCATGGGTGGAGGGGCCAGAGGAGGTAATGGTGATGAAACGCTCCCGAGCAAGCATTCACCAGCATGGGTTAGCAGCCATTAGAGTATTCAAAATGGATACCAAACAACCCCAACGATAATATACATCCAGCGAAAAGTGCACAGATTCCTGGTGAAATGCTTCGGTACATACAAAGACCATCACTGGCTGCTGGGTACAGATGTGGCAATGTGTCCCACTGCCTTCTAGTTGTTTGCATAGTCTCGCTCTGTGGGTTATGTCATAAGGGTACAGAATGTAACATACTTATCCAGCAAAGACAGTGGTGAAGTGGCAAAGCTGTTGGACATCAGTATGTAGGGCTGTGGGTTCTATCCTGGAATAGGGTGGAATGCAATTTCTTACTCTTCTGTGCATTTCATGTTGTTTTATAGTACAGTAAGCTCTGTTGACATGAACAGACTGCTGGGTACAGACATCCATGTGGACATGTGGTTATGCAGATGGATGTGGGTATATGCTGCTGTCATACTGTTCAGGAGTCCACTGACATGCCTTGGACTGCAAGACACATTTGAAGCACACATCTAACAAGACGTGCATTCCATTTCAAACCGTAATGTTTAGCTATTACAGAGTGGCAAGTGGCGCTGACCAGGAATGGAGATTCTCACTGTGGGTTTTGTCTATTACACACTGTCAGCTGTGATTCAACACGACCCAGCACTGTTGTGTGAGGGGTCATCATTTGTATTTGATCACCGAGACCAGGGGGGATGTACCACACAGCTGTAATGTCAGTAACCTGGAACAATGCATTGCAATGACATGAAACAAGACCTAAGTCATATATTCCATGTCTCGCTTGCTACACACCCACCATTGGAGTTTGCGATGTTGCTTGCTACTGCACACATTCACTTTATGGACGTCATGGAAATGAACCACGACACTACGTCACCTAAATGTTACTTCCTGCTTCTCGTGCTGGCAAACAGTAAATGGCACATGGAAGACATGCACACGGGTAGAGACCATTGTGCATGACATCTTTATTTAGTACTGCTTTTACATTACTACATGGGTTGTCTGGTGAGTTGTAACACCACTGCGTCTCCGATTGCATTCAAACGGCTCCTATACTCGGTTCTTGTCCCTTTTAAGGGAATTCAGAAAACCTGCTACTAAGAAAACCTGTGCTACAAAAATGGAAAAGGTTTTTCACTTTGGTGTTCTTCCAAGGGTTTGGTACCAACATGGGCAAATATCTCAGCTTGGTGGGATTACTTAACACACCAGCACTCACTGGTTTCAGCATTTTCCCCTGTAAGTACACTGGTTTCAGTGCCTGCTCATATCTCTGCTGGGAAGGAAGCATCCATGGCACCCATTCCAATCTTCAGTATTTCTAAAGAGTTGTCCCACCTGTATTTCCCTCACAGGAAACCAGTACCAGCTTGGGACCCAAACACCTGCATTGTTAAGCTCATGCTTCCCCCTTTTCTACTCCATAGTCTCAGCAGACCCAAAGTGTGTTAGTTGGAAAACATTTTTTTCTGGTGATCATCACTTCTGCCTGAAGGATCAGTGAGCTCCAGACCTTATGCATGTAAAGGACTATATCTCCTGTCATAGGGGCAAGGTAGTGTTGCGAACAAATGGGAAGTTCCTATCCAGAGTCCTATCAACTCTCACTTGAACCAGTCTGTAACTTTGCCAGTCTTTTCACTGAGCATTCCTGCTCAGGCGAACGCAGACTGTATAGTCTAGATGTACAAAGAACTCTGAATTATCACATACATTATACCAAGGATCACAGGCAGGACAGGCATGTGCACTTCCTGACCTATGAAGATATGGGCAAAGGAAATCCAGCTTCCAAAAGGACTAACTCTTGTGGGATAGTTCAGTGCAACCAGCTTTGCGACTCCAAAGTGGGAAAAGGAGCTCCATCAGGGCTCAGAGCTCATTACACAAGGGGTACAGATGCCACTGTTGCAGCTGCCAGGGAGGTGCCAGGGAGGTGCCCCTATTGGAAATCTGTACAACAGTTACCTTGAAGTTGTCTACACCTTTACAAGGCATTTCATCCTAGACACTTGTCCAGAAATTATGCCAGGTTTGGCACAGCAGTTTTGCAGAGTCTCTTTCTTAAGTGGTTCTGTGCCCACCTCCAAAGGTACTGCTTCGTAGTCTGCAGAAGTTAATAATATTAGTGGATTCCTGGGGTAAGAAGAAATAATTACTCACCGTAGTAATCTTCTTTCTTCCAGGGGATCCACTAATGTAGTTTTCATTTATTTATTTTTTACTTTATCTGATATTTTCCCCTGCCACCCTCACCTACCTCTCCTTCAGGTCAATTACCACAAGGGCTCTCACCTCTCCTGTCACCACTGCTGATCTCAACCTCACACCGCAGCCACCTTAGGGTAACCTGACGTAACCCTTCATTGGGTGGGTCCTCTTCTTCCGAGGAGAAACAGCCTAATGACCTAGGAATTGGCCCTGGGTGCTGTTGCGGCCAGGTCAGCCATCGCGGAGCTTGGGGAGGCACTGGTCCGGGCGGCCATCATCCGGTAGGAGGAGACGCCATTTTCTAGTTTTTCCTCTGATTCCCCTACTCGCATCACAACTGAGCTCCCCTGGTGTCCACTGGGGGCCACTACAGAGTGACTCCATTCCCAACCCATCCCAGGAGAGGAGAGGAGAGGAGAGCAGCCCTCTGGATACTCAATCCTACTCCTTCCCCTGCCGACCCTCACCAGCATGGTGCAAGGTAAGGCACCAGCACCTCAGCCCTCTGCGACACCAGGCCGCATTAATGTTATTAACTTCCCCACCCTTACCTCCCCTTCTAGAACCAGAGACCTCTACATCCCTGACTGATTAGTCAGCTGTGGGGGTGCCAGTTACTGGCATGTTTTTCTTTATCTGTTTTTAGCCCTGTGGGGCCTTGTTTTCCTTCTCAGGTGATTCTGACACTGAAGGGGGGTTGTTAATATTGTAGTAGTTGCCCCAGTGGGGGTCTTTTATTAGTGTTAATAGAGTTTTTATAGTGGGGCCTCTTTGCAGGCTCCGTCCAAATCTGAGGAGTTAGAACATTGGCAGTTAGCTGGGCAGCTTTTGAAAAATGGCATGAGGTAAATGGTTCCATCATTTGCATATAGTTCCATTTCTCTCTGGGGCAGTGTTGTCTTAAAGGGACACTGCAGAAGTTAATAATATTAGTGGATCCCCTGGAAGAAAGATTACTACGGTGAGTAATTATTTCTTTCATGCAAATAACCTAAGTAATAAATAATAGGGGAGGAGAAATATAGAACTAATGTGAAATACAAGGTGGACTGTGTCTAAATATTATGTTTTGTTAAAGTTCTCCTGAACATGTCACCAGCTCTTTAAATGTCATTAAGGCAGAGATAGGTTATTCCAGTAAGGAGCATGCAGCACAGTAATGGAATGCAATGAACATCTGAAGGCCATGTAGGCTGTGAGGTTACTGATTTATAAATGACTAACTGAAAGCCATGAAGGCAAGAAAGCAGGGCAAATCATATACTGTAGGTTACATAAAGCATGCTCCTGCTACTTGGAGCCACAATGCCCCACCGTGACATTACAGTTCCCCACCATAACAGGAAGCCACAGCTGAGCACCATGAGACCAAACAGCACTATAATGTTGATAGGGTAGGAACCCCAAAAATAGAGGTGTTTTTACTGGCAAAGTCCCAGTTAAGGACAGCCAAATGATGGCAGCTGCCGAGGCAGTATGGCAACAATAAACTGCAGCAGAGCTACAGAACAGGAAGAGGCAGCTAGCTTGGCAGAGTAATCCAGAATCAGGTGCAAACAATTAAGCTGGAGCACAAGAGACAGCAGAGAACCAGCAATGGGAGCTGAAGCATAGAACACAATTGCAGGAAAGCTGAGGATTGTAGGCAGGAAAGCAGCAGGCTGAGCAAAATCTGGTGAATAATTGGAGCCTGAGTGTGCGGGCACAGGGCAGCGTAAGGTAAGGAACAACAATATGTAACGTGAAGCACAAATAAACAATGTACACACAGGGTGCTAGAAAACTAGAACGCCCACTAGAAACAGACAAAGCAAACACAAGTACAGGAGCAGAAAGGATACAAACACGACAGGAAGCATGAGCAACCAGAGGCTAACAATACAAACCAAAAGCAGGAGAACGCAAAAACAGAAGTCCAGCACAAAGCAAGCAAAGTCCAAGCATGGCAAGACGGAGGATGGGAGGGGGGGGGAAGACAGACTGACAGAGCCTCCGGCTGCAAAGAAAAAGTACTTCAGAAGGAGGCTGGGAGGAATTGCTTATATAGCTCAGGAAGGGGGTGTGGCTGGTTGCTCACCCCATTGAACTACAGGCATAGCCTTTCAAAAATAAAAACACTGATAATGGAAACAGCATTAAAGCATGGTTTAACAGTGCTTGTAAAAATCTAAGAAAGAACTTATGAGTTACCGGTGAGAAAAGGCACACATACTTTTCAGGCATCTTTATGTGTATACATTCCAGAGGAAACATGGATGATGCATTATAAAAAAATGTTAAATTCAGAATTCTCTGGATTACAAAATATTAGAGCAGATATGGAGCCATTCTTGAACTTCTCTGGTATCCCACTGGTTGTTGCAATTTGGGAGGCGCAGGGCACCATCTTCACCTTTGCTTCAAATAAGCCCCCTAGCCCAGAAGCAATGACTTGTGAGTTATACAAAAATAATTGCAGCCCCCCCTTAGGTCTAGGTGTATCATGGGTGTTGTGGGGAGGGGTGCACCACAGACCAGAAACTCTCCCAACTCATTTCTCAGCTGCATAGAAATAGAATAGAATAGCATGAGATGGCCTACCTGGTAATGTCTTCAACAGGATGATAGAAGCTCACCTTGCCTCCAGCCAGCACTGCTCCTTATGCCCAGCGGCGATGGAAAAATGCAAAGAGAAAAAAAAAAAACACTTCTGAACACCTCTTCTGCTGCTACATCCCTTTGAAGATGGGGGGAGGTTCAAACCTTGATCTCGAAACAGAAACCACTGCCACAACTGAAGCAGATTAAAATAGAATTCATTAGAAGGCGTCATTGGTTTTGTATGCTCACAAACTAATACAAAGTCACAAGCACCACAAATCTCCAGAAACATGAACTTTCTTCTGGGCCTGAAAATTATTAGGCCCAGACACATAATCAACTTTAAATGGAGCAGCTCCATGGGTCTGAGAGACCAGCAGAAATACCAAATGGCAAGTTCAGGTACAGCATTTTGTTTGCTCTCTTCCATTTCATTATTTGCTCTAATTTATCATACAGCATGAAGCAGCAATAGATCTTTTAACTTAGGTGATAAGACAGCATGGTTCATTCCAGTTCTGAAAGCTTCTTCCAAAAAAAACCCTTCTCAAATGCTCTGTTCACAGATTTACTATCTTTACTGTCTACTGGGGGAGTGACTTACTCCTATCCATGCCAGCTGAGCCATATAGGCCTCTGGGCAATTAGCAGCCTAAGCCTCCATGGCTGCTCCAGACAGACACTAAAATCCCACATAGCCTCTGAGTCAAAAGAGCCATATAGAGGGGAACTCTCCCTACAATCCCAGCACAAAAACTGCAGCAAAGCAGTGGAACCTATCCTTGCCCAAAGTTACTGCCTTCCAACGAGAAAACCCAGGCTCTTAACGGCTCTGAAGGACCTACCCCAGATATGGGCATGGTAGGTCCCAGGGCCTGCCCCAGACATGGGCATGGCAGGCCCCGTGGTGAATCCTAGGCCAGAGCCTCCCTACCTCCAGACTATTATCCTCAGATAGTGTGCCACCAGGGAACGGCATCCCAGAGCTGCCACCTCCAGGACACCCTGCATCAGCGCTGCCACCACTGACACAGCCCCACTACCTGAGCACCCCATACCTTAAGCAAGCTCCAGTGTCCTGACTTGTTCCTAGAAAATTCAGCACCTGATGACCAGGGGTACATCTTCCTCCACCTCCTGAGCCACAGTAGATGCTCAAAACTATCTGGGTCATCCCTCTGAAACTCTCACGACCACTGCTACACTTCCTTGCCTTCCCATCGGAGTACCACCCTCCCGATGCTCCAACACTGCTGAATGCTGGCCTAACTAGGCCGAGGGGGGATCACCCCTCGAAACACTGTCCCTGCACCCACCGCCGACTCCTGCTCTCTCTCTTTGGGCAAACCAGGTGTAATGTTGCGTTGTGTTTGTTATATTGGACTCGAGCCTTCAGATTTCTTCAAAGAATTTATTGAGGTTCATTCAGAGTAACATGCATGTTCATTCTGGTCATCAGTTTGGAGCTGAGCTACTCAGCTTACATACAGTGTTTTTATAAGCTAAATTCTACAATTCTTATCTTTAAAAATACCAACATTTTAGTATGAGCCAATCATAAAACAGAATAACAAGCTGATTCCAAGGTGTGGTGCACTTTTCCACAGCTTACTTCATTTTTGTTACCCAATATTTTTTGATACATATGCCAGTGGGTCAATCTGACCCAAGCAAAACAATGAGTTTCACTCACACCATAGCAACATGCAAAAACTTAAGGCTTGCCTTTTCAGGCTGTTCGAAAATTCAGTGCCTAAACATGCTGTTATCTTATACTCTGCCCAAGCATGCTGTTATCTTATACTTTGCCCAAGCATGCTGTTTGATAAGGCAAATGCACACCATCCTCAGAAAGATTCTTTCTAACATTTTAATATTCCTTCCTAAAGAAGGTGATTACAAAACAGTTAATGGAAATATACAGAAATACTACAGTGCATGGAATTTTCCATTTTAAAGAAATATTACACTACAATCTTTACATATTGTTAACTTAAATATTGTAATATAAAAGGTGAAAACTAAATATTATAAAATGTGAAATATTACAAATATAAAGGTGATTAAATATTATACTACAACCTCCCCTTTGTGACTCTTTAATTGGAGATCACATGAGATGTTGTTGCCATTGTAACATTTGTATTTGGCGAATCATGTGTTTCATCTTACGATACAAGAGCACTTGTATAATAACAAGAACACAGATTACTGCAATCCCGCATACTACCACTATTAGGGTTGGACTAGTACCCAAAACAGCCATACCCCAATCCCACCAGGATATAATAGGGATATAATATGACTGCCTTTTTAGCTCTTTAGCAGAGGCCTTTTTTGAGAAAATAAGTCCTTTAGTTTGTTGACGATACATCAAGGCACCAAGTGTCATTTTATCAATTTTGGGTAATGTGTAATGAGGTGGAGTTGCCAAATCAGTGAGTGAATCCAAGGCCATACTGGAACCATCAATATGGGTAACATTTGTTCGGCTATAGGCAGGACATTTCCAGAGGGTCCAATTTGCAACCCACCAGGTTTTGTCACTACACCCCCATACATTTCAAGGTTGACCGGCAATTACACACCATGATTGGTTCCATTTCATAGCTTGGCGGTATTCATTTGCAGACGTTAGAGTAAATTTACATTGATCAGGAAACCATGGGGCTGTTGATGTCTCTTCCCCACATATCAAGGTTTCATGTTCTTGTACACACTGTTGTTTAAGTAATACAACATATTTATTGTGTACTGTGATAATAGTATCACCTGGTATTTGGAGTCTCATGATCTGGTCATGTATTAATACTCTCAGATTACTGATTTGCCACAATATTTTCAGTGATTTAAAACATACAGATATTGTTACTAGTATGGGAATTACATGTCACAGCACTTGTGCATATCGATTTGGTGAATTTTATACTTTAATTATGGCCAAGGGTGGCAAGATCACATTGGGATGATCCAATAATTAAGTCACATTATCCTTGCCTATGCCTAAGGGTAACCTATTGGTCTCAATTTTATTTAAGTCATTAACTAGATAAGCAAGTGCTTCAGCAGCTAATTGAGAGCAAGCTAATTCTACATAGCTGTCTCTAGACATATTAGAAAGTGAGTTATAAAAACGGGCTATTTGAGCAATAATTTTAAAATTCTGTAAGGTTTTTTTAAATGCAAACCAATCAATCTCTTTATTATCAGCTGCTAATTTCACAGTAGTTGATAATGGTCCAGTAGCCATATTTTTTAAAGTTGTTTCCAAAGAACGAATATGACCCTTTAAAACCATTGAATCAACACCATTAGCAATTCCTAATCCTGAGCCAAACCAGCCCCACACGTCTCCTTTATGACAAGATAAGCTTGGTGATGCTTGTGCAGGAATTTTAAATGACCACTTTCTGTGTCTCTCATTGTATTGATTCAAAGTATTGTTATAATACTGTTGCCACAATACTGAAGTCCGATCTTTACATTGTATCGGTAATCGGGGAAAGGGAAAATGTAACAAAACATTATAATACTCTAATTTACATGGATAATATAGAGGATATAAACATTCTGCGTCAAAATAATACCATCAGATGGGGGCAAGAATTTTTGCCCTGATATACCTTGTTTTTGATATACTATTTTTCATGCAGCAAAATTGCGCCATGCTGTTAAATTAACATTACAGGACATTTCTGGCCATTGTGCATTGGTAGTATATGTTAACAATGGATATTTATTTGTCAGCGGCAATACTGTAAAAATTGCTTTAATCCTACTGTATAGTTTGCTACAATAGATGTATTGTATAAAAAATGCCACATATTACGTCTTGAATCGTAAGAATAATTTAACACAGTTGTATTTGATGGATATTATAATATGTCTTTTAAGTTCATTTGCAACAAGTCTTGTTCTTTTTGGGTTAAATTAGTCATATCCCCCAAAGTAGAGTGGATATAGATGCCTTTTTGGGCTGTTGTGTTGACCACACACATTGCCGTGCCAGGCCAGGCTTTTGATGAACATCCCCATGTCGCATATTGACATTGTCCATAGCAAATAAAGTACCATTTTATAAGAAGATAACCAGTATGTTTATGTTGTTCTCCCAACAATACTGGAATACCCTATACAGTACGATTAGCATAGTTATTGTTGTATAAACTGTTCCATATGTGCCCTGGGCATCCATTTTGGTCAGAAATTATCGGAATCAATAAGGCACTGCTCAGTACAAGCAAAGGAAACATCATTGTCTTTCACCTATTGGGAAAAACAGAGCAGTATCAGTTGTTATTATTTAAAGGCTGATACAATTTACATTGGTCCACATGGACCCATTTGGTCTTTGTAGACCGTTGTCAAATTCGACGAACTTGAATAACCCATGGACCTAATATATCAATAACCATATAGGGTCCCATCCAATTAGCATCCCATGGTCCTTTTTGACCAAAATTTTTAATCATGACGTGATGACCCCTTTTAATGGGCGATATCGCTTTTTCATCATGTCTCTTTTTGTTTTTTTAATGAGTCTGTACCATATTTTTGGCAGCATGTAGTAGGTACAGATTTAATTGTTTTTGCAACTGTTGCAAAAACACATCAGTTTTGATATGGTCTAACACAGGTGTAGACAAATCTGGATCTGAAGGATAATACAGCTGCATATTTCATCCAGTCATCAATTGATATGGGCTATAGCCAGTACTCTTGTTTTTCGTACCTCTAATACCCATTAGGATTTCTGGTAAGTGTGTCACCCAACCTTTACCAGTGTCTAACACTGCCATTTTCAATGCATTTTTCAAAGTGCGGTTTAACCTTTCTACCATACCTGAGGAGTGTGGATGGTAGGGTAAATGCAAGCATTGAGTGATACCTAAGATATCACACAAAGCTGTCATTATTTTTGCTGTGAGTCCCTCAGTCACTTTCAAGGATTTTTGGAAAACTCCAACGTGAGAATACTTGTTCCCACAATGCTTTTGCAGTAGCTGTAGCACTATCATTTTGTATGGGCAATGCTTTTACCCATTTGGAAAATATGTCAACAATGACTAATAAATATCGGAACCCCCCTTTTGCAGTAGGCAAGGGCCCCACATAATCAATTTGTAAGCTGGACCAAGGACCGTCCGCCAGGGGTATACGCCCTAATGAAACCCTTTTTTTAGGCACTGGAGGATTCATCTGTGCACAGATGAAACAAGCCACCAGGCATTGTTTGACATCTTTTCCCATGTTTGGCCATGAATATTTTTGTGCCAACATTTTACAAGTTTTATGGAGCCCACAATGGCCCCCAATTCTGTGATTGTCCATGATAATATCTTTTCTAAATGAAGCGGGTGGGATCCACTTTCTAAACCTTGGTTGTTGTTCCAATATTACCATATCTTTCCATATGGTAACATGTTTGGTGGTACACTGTCCTGTATCTTTTTATTGGTTCTGACAATCAAGAAGCCAAGCATTAGTATTTTGGATTCTTCCCAAACTAGGGACTTGTGATAATGCTGATATCCATTTTGGATGATTTTTATCATACTCTTCAACTTTCCACAATTGTGTAGCGTCACCTCCTAGAGGGTCTACCCATAAGTTTGTTTGTTTCACGGCTATTTGAGCCAAATTATCTACTAAATTATTATTTAGTTCATGGATATCTTTTGGATTCTTTTGGTGAGCTCTGACTTTACAAATAGCAATTCTCAATGGAGTTTGAGCTCCTGTATCCCATATATGTTGTAATATGGGGGCAAAAGCCAAGGGTTCACCGGCGGCTGTTTGCATGCCTCTTTTTGTCCTAATAGGAAGAAAATCTAACAAGGAATTGACAACAAAAGCACAGCCCGAGAAGATATTAATGGCTTCCTTTGGATACGCCATAATAGCTTCACGTACTGCTTTAAATTCCACTCGTGGGGCAGAAAACGATGACGGACATTGTACTAAAATTTCCTGATTTGTTTTAGGGGTCCAAATATCATACCCAGTATGGAAATGGCCATCATCCCAAAAGCGGGAGCCATCTACATACACATCAATACCCCTAATATTAGGTTCAGCAGCAAAAATTGGTTTATATTCTATACCCATGACTTTCCCACAGTCATGCACATCTCCCTCCCATGCCATTAACTCTACCAACATGGGGGCAGTACATTTTTCTACAGTGATATTTTTCTCTTGTAGGACCAATGCCCATTTTACCAGTCTCTGAGAGGATACACTCCATACATCCCTCTCTAAGAGAAATTTTACAGGTGTGTGTGAGGTTTACAAAACAATGTTATTAAACCCCACAATATGTTCAGTAGCTTGTATTGCCCAATATACAACTAATAAGTGTTTTACACATTCTTTATAGGCTTTCTCTACTGGAGTTAATACTCGAGAAAAATATCCCACTGGACGTAACGTCCCTGATTGCTTTTGTAACAGGACGGCATTGATCACTTGATCAGTAGCATGTACCTGTAGTACAAAATCTGATGACTTAGAAAGGCTAATGAGGGCAGGAGCCGTCATTAGTGCTTGATTTAGAGCCATAAAAGACTGCTGATGCTCTGGTTCCCACTGGAGGATATCTGCTTCTTCTTCTTCCTTTAACAAATTGTATAGTGGTTTTGCCATACTAGAAAAAGCTTCTATAAAATCCCTGCAGAAAACTACCATTCCCAAAAACTGTTGAAGTGTTGTCTTCGTTTTAGGTCGTGGTAATTGTTGTATGACCCGATTCTTATCTGGATATACAGTACAGCCTTTCTGATTAATACAAATCCCTAAAAAGGTGACTTGTGATTGCCCAATTTGAGCTTTGCTCGGGTTCAATTTTAACCCTCCTTTCTGTAGTACAGTTAACAGCTCATCTAATAAACTGACATGTTCCTGATAAGTATCAGTTTGTAACAACATATCATCCACGTATTGGATTATTGCCTCAGGGTGGGAAAATCCCAACAGTATCTTAGCCAGACACTGATGGAATAAAGTGGGGGACGAGTGGAAACCCTATGGTAAACACTGAAAAGTGTACTGTTTATCCTGAAAAGTAAATGCAAATTTATACTGACTATCAGGATGGACAGGGATGGACCAAAAGCCATTTGACACATCTAGTACAGTATAAATTGTAGCTGTAGGGGACAGCCGAGAGATCAGATCAGGAAGCCTTACTACACGGGGGGGTGACCAGGGGCGTGACCTTATTTAGCACCCTATAGGCCACTGTTAATCTCCAGGTACCATTGGGTTTGCATATCGGCCAAAGGGGACTGTTCACAGTGGAATATATGGGTCTAATGACATTTTGTGACTATAACTGTTTTAGTATTACACATATTTTATCCTACGCTTCCTTGGGGAAAGCATATTGTTTTTATGGAGGGGGGTCTGGTCCTTTAATTTGGAGTTTTAGATTAGACACCCTGCCACACTCTGTAGGATTTTAGCCCAAATTGTTTCATGTTGCTCGATAACATGTGCTGTCCACTGAGGTATATGCTCCCATAATTCCTCTAAATGGTAGATTTTTAATGATTTCACAGTATATATACTATGCAAATTATCCACATTTGGTCCTGGATTAGTAGTACTTCTTTTTATAAAATCATGTTACTAAGATCTGCTACTAAGCCATATTGTGCCACAATGTCCATAGAACATACATTTTAAGTGCTCTTTACCAATCTGGACCATGACTGGTTTTGTTAGGTATGCTGTTAACACCCCCTCCTGAGAAGCCCTGCAAACTTATTTGCCGCTTCCCATGGGTTGTTAAGGGCATATCACTATCTGTAATGCTAACTGTTGCTCCAGTATCAACCGATATTACAGTTTGACAGCCCTTGACCATAGCCGATATAGTATGACGACCCTCCTAGTCCTCTATCAATTTCCCTAGGACTTGGAAGGTGGGGGCTTCATCCCGTCATTGCCCTAATTGTGTCAGTTCTTCTTTATCAGGTCCCTTTTTAATGGCTGCCACAGCCTTAGTATTGATCAAATTATTGAGCATTTTAATACATTTTTGCAAGTCTGCCTTACCACCTTGTTTAGCATTATTACCAGGATTTTGTGCTCGTCTCCTTTCCAATACCTGTTGTTATTTTTCCTAAATGTCTCCACCTATTGCCCAACAATTTTGTTTAAAGTGTCCTACTTAATTACAATTATTACAAGTATATCTACTCTTATCTTCTGTTTTGACAATAGCAGCTACTCTCCACTTGTCCTTTCACTTTTCTGGGCTTTGATCATCTTGTTGTATTCGCCACCAATCGGTGAGCAGTTCTTCTTTTTTTGCACATGTCTTGGCTCGTTTACATAACATGTGAATTGATGCAGGGCCAATGTAACCTGCTGAGTGATTAAACTCAGAAAAGGTTCTTTATCCTTACCAAGGTCTGCCATACCCCCCTAAATGGCGTATGCAGCATATAATTGATTAATGAACATGACTGGGGACTTTCCTGGGAGTAATTGTACTTCATAGATCTTACCCCAGTCATTGTGGGACACTCCATACATTGACTGTAACACTGCTTGAATTTCATCTATAGTTGCCCAAGTTTTGTTATTGTTAGAATTAGCCTATGTACCGACCATATTAGCTGGAAGGCTGTGGAGTAACACAGCAGGTAGGGAAAGTGTTACTACTTTACATGCATCTTTGTTAGATTAAAATGAGCTACAAGTGTTTTTAACTTGGAGCAATAAGGCACTGGATTTTGTCCTGGCTCCCACTTGCCTAACTGTTCTACCATTTGCATAGATTCTTGGATGGTCAAGTCTTGTTGTGAGAATATTTGGACCATTTCTACTTTTTTGATAGCCTTTTGTACCTCCTTTTCTAGGGTTTGTGCCTCAAGATCCTCCTTTAACCTTTTCATTTTGGCCTCTTTGTGCCATTCACACTCTGCCTTTTTCTCCTCTAACTTTTTTTTATCCTGCACATTTTGTGCTTTCTCAATACGAGTTGTGTAGTTTTTAATATTTACTGTTAGTAGCCTTATGGCCTCCTCTAATCCCTTCCTAACCTTAGGAGTTAACTTTTTTACCCGTTTACTTGGGCGGGGCAATTTTTTAGTTTCTCCTTTTTTTTAACAATAAAATGAGCCATTTTTCCTTTTTGTTTTTGAGGGGGCTCTTCCTTACTCTCTGAACTACTAGAGCTTGAACTCTCTTCAGTCACTGCTTCACAGCCACATCGATGTTTTGGCTGGAAGGGGTGCTTCACTTGCACTGGAGCCATTTTATATTTTGGAACTTCTGCACCCAATGAGGTAGTTTGTTGCCTTAATTCTAGGGATATTTGGCACTGTAACTGTGCTTCTGCTTGTAATGTATACAAGGACTGTTCCTTATATGAGAGGTCTTGGGCGTGCTCTTGATTAGCATGGTCTAATCTTTCTAGCACCTGCTGTAATTGCCTAGTCAGTTCATTGATTTGTGACTGACTCTGTTTATTTACAAATTTAAGATTTTCTTCTAACTGATTATTTTTTAATTTTAACCCACAAACCTCACCTTGTGCCACACTTAATTTATATTCTATGTCTTTTACTTCAGTGGCACATTTTTGCATCTCTTTTGACTGGAAAACTACACTTTCATTATGTTTTTCTTCATTTTTTAACATCTGCCTTTGTATATTACACATCCTAGTTGTCATTTCACACTGATATTGTACATACATTTGACAGATGCTGGCTAACTTGATTTTGTCTAGTTTAACTTTTTCATTTCTGTCTGTACATTGCTTAGTAAAACATAAGTGCGCATCTTCCTGTTGTTCAGGAGAGCGGTATGGACCTTCCTTTAAATGTGTTTCTAAAAATTTACGTAATATGGTATCCATACTTACGTCTATCTTGTGGCTGGCAAATCACATCTGATTTTACACCAGTCCCTCGTGAGTACCTTGTTCGACTCCCTTCTGTACTTGATTGCTCAGATCAGGTGCAGTAAGGCGTTTCCTGCAGTTTGGCCCCTTCGGTTTGTTTCACCATATAGACTATTTTCAGACATCCGAGTCATGGCACCAATTGTAATGTTGCGTTGTGTTTGTTATATTGGACTTGAGCCTTCAGATTTCTTCAAAGAGTTTATTGCAGTTCATTCAGAGTAACATGCATGTTCCTTCTGGTCATCAGTTTGGGGCTGAGCTACTCAGTTTACACACAGTATTTTTATAAGCTAAATTCTACAATTCTTATCTTTAAAAATACCAACATTTTAGTATGAGCCAATCATAAAACAAACTAACAAGTTGATACCAAGGTGTGGTGCACTTTTCCACAGCTTACATCATTTTTGTTACCCAATATTTTTTGATACATATGCCAGTGGGTCAATCTGACCTAAGTAAAACAATGAGTTTCACTCACACCATAGCAATGTACAACAATTTAAGGCTTGCCTTTTCAGGTTGTTCGAAAATTCAGTGCCTAAACATACTGCTATCTTATACTTTGCCCAAGCATGCTGTTATCTTATACTTTGCCCAAGTATGCTGTTTGATAAGGCAAATGCACACCATCCTCAGAAAGATTCTTTCTAACATTTTAATATTCCTTCCTAAAGAAGGTGATTACAAAACAGTTAATGGAAATATACAGAAATACTACAGTGCATGGAATTTTCCACTTTAAAGAAATATTACACTACAATCCTTACATATTGTGAACTAACATATTATAATATAAAAAGTGAAAGCTAAATATTATAAAATGTGAAAAATTACAAATATAAAGGTGATTAAATATTATACTACACCAGGGCTTTTTATATCTCTTCCTTGAGGCTGCCTCCTGGTGGCAGCAATATCCTCAAGGCTGGGCGGCCTTCCAGACTAGAAGAGCTGACCGGGGAGGAGGGGCAGAGAATGCTGAAAGGCTAGTAAGCCCACCTGGGGGGCCTACCCTCTTCCCCCCTTAAAACCATTTCCTCCTGGAAATGGGGCATAAACAGGCCACTGATGTCCCCCAAGAAACCAAGCAGGTATGCACACTGCTCCCTTGGTGCTGGAGAACACTAGGATGGCCCACCCCCATATCCCCCTTAACAACCTGTCATGAAAAGAGCAAGGAGGACAGAAACTCTAAAATATTTAAGTAAAAGCATTAATACCTTGTACTTTTAAAATAGAGGATTGGTCACCAGACTGTCTATTGCAACATACTATCTAATACAACCATTAACACATTTCCATTGTAACCCCTGGGTGGCACTTCTCCTAGTGTTACACCCCTACCTACTACTTACATGCTAGGCTGAGGGGTTTGGGTTCATTAACTTATAATGTAACCCCCGTCACCCAGGGTTACAAGAATCCCACTTAGATCTAGTGGCAGGCAGGGAAAGGCAACTTGTGTAACACCAGTTAAATGGATTTCACACTGTCTCACTTTGTCTTCAGTCTCAGCTGAGCTGGAGGGATGACACCATATAGAATTGTCGCAGGTGCATAAGTCACATTGGAATGTTACAGCAGGGAGTGAGGTTAGAACATTGGGAGGTTTTGAATCAGTCTGCAGGGAGACTCAGTGGAAGCAGGAGGTGTGCTGCAGTTGGCAGTCCCTCAGGGCTAAGTTCTGCTATAGAGCTACCCAGAGATAAAGGGTGTGTGTTCTCGCCCTAGAAACACACAAGAAATTGGTCTAGTGGTAGAGACCATTCCCCAGTTTGTTCCAGTGCCCCATCCCAGCAGGGGGAAGAGAGCCAACAACTTCAGGGGCAATCCCCTGGCCCTGCTGAAGAGGGAAAGCTGCCTGTCATTTTGTTGGTCAAGTGCTGTGGCACAAGAGGTTGTTTGCTTTGCCAGAAACCTTGGGGCACCTGCAAACCAGTGGATGAGTCATCTTTGAATAGAGCTCATGTTTTCACCAAACAGTGTGTATAGTATCTGTTACTGCGGGGTCAAGGAAGGACAGCCAAGTACAGTACTACAGCTATGTGTGACTTAAAATGTATCTAAACAGTGGGGGTCTACAGGGATGGACATAGCCACTCAGAGATCATTATACACCAGGATATCAGATTTTGAAGAGTAGAGTGTTAAATGTGATATACATTTTGAGACAGCATTCTACAACAGTGTGTTTCAAGAAAAGTGTTGATTCCAGTGGTTGGCTGGGTATAGATTTGGGAGTAAGAGGTGGGAGACCGCCCATCTGGAGTAACCAGATTTACCTCCACGGGTTCACTTTGGGCACCTATAGCTTTCTTCTGGGCACCTGGCCAGTGTTCGTGGAAAGTACCCAGATGTGGGATTAGTTATGAAGATTTTCCCTTTATGGAGCCAGTATGTGCTCATGGGTGGTAGAGGGAGCCACCAATAAATGTCCATGCCTTATGGAAAGTAGTCCAAGTACTGGCCGGATGTGCCACACCAGGGAATCCAGAGAAGTATTCCAAGTGCTGGTTGGATGTGCCACGCCAGGGAAATCCAGAGAAGAGTACAAGTTCCGGCTGATAGCCAGTGTGTTTCAGAACCTGAGGGTTACAGTGTGTAAGAAGATGTGTTCTGGTCTCCATTTATCTGCATTACCAGGGAGTGTAGCCCCATGGGAGTCCATCTATGCTTTATTATTCTGCTGTTGTTGTGAATAAAAGCCACACTCTAGAATCCCACTCCTGGTTTGGACATTACAGTTATTGCTTCCTGTGTCCAGATTACTTGGGTGCCCCTGACTAGAAGTCAAACCTAGCCAAAATGCCAAGCAACAGTTTTCTCCCCAAACCCAGGCAGCCGGGTAGTGGGTTACATAATGGAGGCACCGCACAGTGCTAATAAAACAAAAAATAACATCAACCCGACCCCTGGTTACAATAACAAGTTCAAAACACAATTGCGCAGTGCCTCCACTCAGAGTATGCTTTACGTGGGCTAGATGTTACCAGGTATAACCTCCTGAGATGTTATACCACCCACAGATACCATCAGCCACCCCAGACATGACCCAATAGACATTTCCCCACATTTCAACATTTTGCAATTAATGGCTCTCTCTAATAATATGCTCACACACAAAGATTTTCAAAACCAGTAACAATAGATTTATTTTGGGGGACATGGGAATCAGGATGGGAAAACAGGAGGAACAGAGGTTATGTTGATTGCTGTTTACATATGTGCAAAGGTTTGATTGGTTTTGCTGGCGAACCCTCCAGCTGGGTGGCTACTATGTTAATAGAAAAGGCAATCACAAGTTAGTTGACCAACATGATACCCAGAGCCCTGGCTATCTAAGCTGACTACATCAGATGTTACACAATATTTATTTCCACTGGTACCAGTCCCAGATACAGATAAAAACCCTGGAATCTCACACTATACACTGGGTGCTCAGATACCAAAGTCCTGGATGTTGCAGGCCTGGTGAATGTTGCAGCTGGTCAAGTTGGCTGGCTTTGATTAGAAGGGAGGGGCAAACTTGGAAAGCTACTTTCAACAATGGCTGTCGAAGATCCTAAAGAAGGCAGGAATTGCCCTGAGTTTGGCAGAAGTAGCAGGATTGGCCCTGCTGATCACAGAAAGGCAGGTATTGTCACGCTTTTTGCAGAACTGAACATTTCAGGAAAAAGCAACTTGGCTAAATCTGGATTCCAAAATCCTGAACATTCAGCACATATAGATTGTCACATCCAGTACACTCATACACCAATACTTTTCTCAAGCATCTCATTTCTTTAGATGAAGTCACATCCGGTACATTTATATACCAATACTTTCTTCAAGCATCTTTACCATTAAACATAATCAGACAGGGTGGAAATATGTCATTCCCATGTGAATAATTCAGACATTGCAAAACTCTAGGACTTCATGACCTCTGAAGTGACAGCGTGACCTTGGCTGGCATCTCCAACAGGGCAATATTGGCCATTAGAGAGTACAGATACTCATCAGCACATTTATATGATTTAACCACCTAGAATTCAAGACACCTATGCTGGGCCAACTTGGCAGCAGGCAAGGTGCAGCAGAACAATTCTCTAATGACACAATCTCTTGAGGGCAAGGTGGCCCTGACTGATTACTTTTACTGTCTCTCAACTTAAAAGATAAGGGGGCATGTCGGTCCCAAGATTACTTAATTCTTTTCCTTAGCTCAGAACAACTGCAAGGGTAGACAGGCCCATAAGTGAACTTGCAATATACTTTTCCTTTCACCGGGGGGGTACAAGGGTACTCACACAGGTCCTTCACGTGTGGTCATCTGCAATAGAAGGCATCCTGGCTATCTTCAGTCCTCTCATGACTGAGGCTTGGGTCAGCTCTCTCACCGCTGCTTGGTGACATCTGGTCTTCAGTCCACATCTTTCCCCGACGTGGGAGGGAAGGCTAGCACCTGGAGGACAAATCTGGCAACCTCCAGACTAGCAGGTGAAACAAAACTAAATTACTTTAACATTACTTAAGAAAGATGCAATCCCTCTCCAGGCTGGAAAGAAGAAGAAGAAGAAGAAGAAGAAGAAGAATCAGCATTTATATAGTGCTTTTCAGACATCCAAAGCACGTTATAAGCAATGCTAGACAGGTAGTGAAGTGAAAGGGTAATTAGAACTCCAGGCTTGGCAGCATGACTTGGGCCTGGGACCCCTCCCCCAAGGGGGGGGTCCTGTTTGAATCTGCAGGTTGGAATCTGGCACTCAATCTGTCTCAATCTGGCAAAATACTGGCAGACACTGTCTCTTATAGGGCTTTCCCAAGGCTTCTGATTGGCTGTGATGATGTGGTGATTGGCCTCCGATTGGCTGAAGGGCCTATCAATCACAGAAATGAATAATGCATGAAGCTCACTCGATGTACTGTTGGTCTGGTGTTTTAGCACCTAAAATTAGGTCCCTGCAAGTCCCCATGAACACCTGGTGTTTACCCATGAGCTGTTGTGAATGTCCCACAAGTCCTGGCTTTGTATTCCTGGCTTTCCAATTGGCTGTGGCTGTTTGCAATGGCTGCTTAACTCACTGTCCCTTTAGCAGAGCAGATACAGTCCTGAATATAAGTTCTGGTACAGCCAGGGGATGAATCAATATTTGCCCCAATGCCCCACAGTTCTTTAGGCCAGATGGTATACTTGCTGTTGCTGCACAGATGAAGGGTGTTGCCCTGCTCGTTTTCCTGTTGTTTCTGCAAACATTTAAGCTCCCCTGCAGCAGCAGCAGACAGGCTGACATTTAGAGACCCAAAAGTTCTGGTTCAGCCAGGGATAAAGCACTTATTTTAATTTAAACACTTCCCCACCCTTGCACATTACATTCCCCACATGCAACAGCAGTGTACAATAAAAATAATAAAAAATTTTATTTCCTTTTTCAGCCATAGGCAAGATATATCCTACCCTGGGGACAGACAGGCACTTATGAATATTCAAAAGGACTGTGGCTCAGCTCATGAATATTTAAATGAGCCCTGGATCCAACACCTTGCACAAACTCCTCTATTTTTAATGAAAACTGCCCCTCAGCGGCCTGTCCGTGGTCACCGGATCCCAAATAGGTGAGTGGGATCCCGGGACCAAACGAAACACTCCCAGAGGAGACTGCAAAACAAAGTGGTTCAAGATCAAAGGCACTTTTCATGCCTATGCGATTCCCGCTGCCCTGGGGGGCAGCACAACAAATGGGAGATCGTGGTGGAACTTCTCGAGACCCGAGGGGCTGGATTTAGACTTGGGCTGCAGGTTGGGGCACCAGGGAGGCAGAAACAAGACCTGGGGGCACAGAAAAAAATGGCAGGAAGATTGGGAGAGGCCCGAGAAACGAGATAGGAGACAGGGTGGCATGGTGGCAGGTAAGCCCAAGTGGGCTTTTTAGGAACCCCTGTTTGCAGGGGGGGGGGGTTACACCATTAATTGCTCTGTTACTTCTTAAAACAAATATAAATCCCAAATTTTCTTTTCTGGACCACCCTCACATCGCCCACACTCCCAAACACTCTTTCCAAGTACCTTCTAACCACATTGAGGTAGAATGGTATAGTGTTGATTTAGTAAGAATAAAGCAAACTCTTGTTTTTTGTTTTTTTTAAACATGTCCAGCTAATTTAAAGTCCAGTTAAGTCTCAGAGAGGAAATAGCAAATGATTAAGTGCTGGTCTTGAGGATGAGGACAAAAAATCTCCCTGGGCACATTACTTGGTATGGTTGCATTAGTTTTCTCTCTTTTTAGAAACATACTAAAACAGTCATTTCAACTTTTCTTTCATTTTCCTGAAAGCAACCATAGAGACAGCCATGGTTTAATTTTGGGACTCCAAAGTCCAGTGGGCTCTAAATAGGGGGCCACCACCCCGGGGAAAATAGAAGTCTGTGTCAGGGTTGGTGGTGTCCTCTCCAAATTAATCTTTTGAAATGATATAGTATTTAACCTGGCACCCAGCAAGATCCTGCACAAGGGCGATGTATTTAAACAACCTTGAGGCTGGCCCAGGAGCCAGAGAAACACATAGACCGGTCCTTTTGGATGAGCTGTTGTGAAGAGTGGGTGGTCCCTTCAGGTCTCATCTGCAGCTTGTTTAAACATTCACAAAAGACCCAGTCTGACCTCTTTTCTTCTATCATATCCCAGAGGTGCTCAGATATGTACGGATACTCAGCTGCAGGATCCTCAACTTGCATCTTTCTCCTGACCCACCTCTCAGCTTGGGACCACTCAGGCAACTCCTTGGCACTGGTTCTTTTAGTCTTCCATGGTTCCAGCCACACACCATTTCGATATTCCATGTTAACCGGATCACATCGTTGCTGGCTGTCCATGTGGATTCTCAAGTTTTTGCTCTGCGCCACTAGGCACAAGGTGTTGTCTGGCAGGGTTATTGCAGGAATGTGATAAGGCTTAGGGATCACTCACTGGATCTTATGGTCAGTGAACTGATATTTCTCTGGGGATCCCTCAGTAACCACTGGAGCAGGTTCATCCCAAACCTCTTCTTACTCCACCTCCACTTTTGTGAGCCCCACTTTTATTATAGGGTGGGATTTAGGTGTAGGTGGGGCCTCACCCACTATTTGGCTGGGTATGCAGTCACCTGACCGGGATCCTGATGGAGACCCCAGGCCCTGGAGGGGGTTCCCCGATGCTAACTGCAGACCCCTGCCCCTCCCTCTTCCACGGGGATAGTCGACAGTCAGTGGGGTGGAGCTGGGCAGACAGCTGTGCTGCCCCTCGCCGCCCTCAAAAGTCTCCTCTATGGCTTCTATCTTTACATCTGGGGACTACTTCTTTACCTCCACTACCAAGTCATCACTCTCCTGCACCTCCAGATTGGCTTCCACTCCTAAGTCCAGGCTTTCATGTGACAACAGGGACACTGAGCCTGCTGAAATGCTTACTGGATAGCACCAGGTGTCTCCCATAGGCATCCCCTCAAAAAGTCCCCTTGGTGCAGCACTAGTGCAGAGCAAACAAACTGGCAGTCTGATGACCCCTTCACCTCTGTGGCCACATGGCACACATTTTCCTTCAGCTTGTCCCCTCTCTGCTAAGTCCCACAGCCATGATAGCAGGGAGTTAGGAACTGTTGTTTTGGGGCTCCTTCTTGGGTGAGCCACCTTCTGCCATTATCACTACCTCCACTATCCTCCAAACAGGTACAAAACTCCTGCTCACTGCTGTTGTCTACAGAATCTCTCTCTCGCTCTCTCTTGCTCTTCTCTCTTGAAATCCTGTAGCAGAAATGGCACCTCTAGTACAGCTTCACTTCACCACCTTTCCCCATCTGGTCAATCACTAATCTCCAGTCTCATCACATGACCCACTGCAGACGCAGAGGTGCCACCAAGGGAGAGACAGGCCATTGAGGAGCTCCCAGAAACAGGCCTTCATCCTGCAGCAACTGCACCACACAAACACGGGCCCAAACCAGCCAGGTCTCCTGAACCCCCCTTAGGCAGCAGTGCCACCAGGCCCCGGAGGTGAGCAGAAATAAATCCCGGATGAGCCCCCACAATCTGAAATCCCCTTCCCTTTAGGTCTAGGGGCATCGAAGGTGTTGTTGGGAGGGGTGCATCACATACCAGAAACTACCCCAAGTCACTTCTCAGCAGCATAGAAATAGAACAGCATGAGATGGCCTACCTGGTGACGTCTTCAATAGGATGATAGAAGCTCACTGCGCCCCCAGCCAATACTGCTTCTTAAACCCAGCAGCGATGGAAAATTTCAAAGAGAAAAACACACCTCTGAACACCTCTGCTGCTGCTACAGCCCTTTGAAGATGGGGGGAAGGCGAACCTTGATCTCGAAACAGAACCCACCACCACAATTGAAGCAGATTAAAATAGAATTCATTAGAAGACATCATTGGTTTTGTATGCTTACAAACTAACACAAAGTCACAAGCACCACAAATCTCCAGAAACATGAACTTTATTCTGGGCGAAAATTATTAGGCCCAGACACATAATCAACTTTAAATGAAGCAGCTACATGGGTCTGAGAGACCGGCAGAAATACCAAACGGCAAGTTCAGGTACAACATTTTGTTTGCTCTCTTCCATTTCATTATTTGCTCTAATTTATCATACAGCATGAAGCAGCAATAGATCTTTTAAACTAAGGAAATTAGACAGCATGGCTCATTCCAGTTCTGAAAGCTTCTTCTAAAGAAACCCTTCTCAAATGCTTTGTTCACAGATTTACTATCTTTACTGTCTACTGGGAGAGTGATTTACTTCTACCCATGCCAGCTGAGCCATATAGGTCTCTGGGCGATTAGCAGCCTAAGCATCCATGGCTGCTCCAGACAGATCCCACAATTCCACATAGCCTCTCAGCCAAATATATACATATAGAGGAGCACTCTCCCGGCAAACCTAGCACAAAAACTGCAGCAAAGCAGTGGAACCTATCCTTGCCCAAAGTTACTACCTGCCAATGAGAAAAACCCAGGCCCTTAATGGGTCTGATGGACCAACCCCAGACACGGATACGGTAGGTCCCAGGGCCTGCCCCAGACATAAGCATGGCAGGCCTCAGGTGAATCCCAGACCAGGGCCTCCCCACCACCAGACTGTTACCCTCAGATAGTATGCCACCCAGGAATGGCATTCCAGAGCTGTCACCTCCAGGATGCCCTGCATCAGCGCTGCCACCACTGACACAGCCCCACTACCTGAGTTCCCCATATCTTAAGTGAGCTCTGTGGTCCCCACTTTTTCCTTGAAAATGCAGCACCTGATGACCAGGGATACATCTTGCTCCACCTTCTGAGCCGCAGCAGAAGTCTAAAACTGTACCACTACTGAAATAGTGGTCGACTAATAGAAAGCTCTCAGCTGGAAGCAACAGCTCAGACACAAAGGGCACCCCTAAGAGGCATACCTCAAGAGCGCTCCAGCCTCTAGCCTTACTGTCTGCTGTACTTACCACTGAAATAGTGGTTGGCTAATATAAAGCTCTCAGCCAGAAACAACCAGAAACAACAGCTCAGACACAAAGGGCAACCCTTGGCGGCATATGCCAAGTGCGGTCCAGCCCCTAGCCTTACTGTCTGCTGAGCTTCACTGATCTTCACCGACTCGGAGCGAGACCAATCATGGAGGGAAGGCAGACTCCGACAGGTGCAGAAGTAGTGATTCCTTGACAGCAGTTCTACCTAGCTGAATCCCCTTTGGAGTGCACAGTTTGGGCTCCTATCTCTGCTGAGGCAAGTTCTATTCTCGACCGCTCTGCTCAGACCCAGCCAGCGGCTGCTCGATTAGCATAAGAAGCAGTTGGAACACTTACCCAGATTTCCTAGCTGCTGTATGTAAATAAGCATTTGTACTGCTGTACCACTACTGAAATAGTGGTCGACTAATAGAAAGCTCTCAGCTGGAAGCAACAGCTCAGACACAAAGGGCACCCCTAGGAGGCATAACCCAAGAGTGGTCCAGTCCCTAGCCTTACTGTCTGCTGTACCCACCACTGAAATAGTGGTTGGCTAATATAAATCTTTCAGCCAGAAACAACCAGAAGCAACAACTCAGACACAAAGGGCAACCCAAGGAGGCATACACCAAATGCGGTCCAGCCCCTAGCCTTACTGTCTGCTGAGCTTCACTGATCTTCATCGACTAGGAAAAAACCTTCTCTCCTCCAGTCTCTAGTTGTGCTACTAAGTGGCAGACCTTAACAAACTGATTTTTTTTTCAGCAGGAAGGAGTAACAAAGGTTCTGCCTCCCACCCTACCCCTAATCCCAGCCATCCCGGTCCTCTTCTTATATAGGTTCTGCATGTCACTGCCCACTAGAACCTGACCTGACTAGATGGCAGAAATATTTTTTAGAAAAACATTTTTTTTTACCTTTCAATTCTTCCAGCAGAACAGCTAAGACACAAGGGAAACCCTAGGAGGCATATGTCACGTATGTCAAGCCCCTAGCATTAATATCTGCTGAGCTTCACTGATCTTCACCTGAGGGAAGCTCAAGTAGGAGATTTAAATTCTCCCACACTCTTACCTGCAGGGTCTGCAACTGAAGCGCTACAAGCGGAACTTGAAGCAGCATAGCCCCATCCAGGTTACATCTCGTAGGCTGCTTCTACTCTCATCAGCTGCTTCTGCTGCAGCAGTTCCCTTGGTACTCCAGTGTTTGAAAAGGGTGGATGTTGTCCTGCAGCCAGTGGATCAGTCCCCTCTCTCTCACAGCAGCAGGGAGCTGGGATGCAAGAACCATAGGCAGGTTTTTGTTTTACTGCAAGCAGCAGGGATGCCATGGAGCTGTTCTGAGTTAAAGAGCAGAACAACTAAGCTAGTAACCAGATTCTTTCTTACCTTGCAGGAGTACAAGATAGACCTCATCTGTTCAACAGCTACCTGATTGTGTTCTACAGCATTCAGGGAACAATCGAATATGCCCACCCACCCTCTCCAGAGTGGTCTTGCTTTATAGGTGTGTAGCACCACCCACGACACCTGATAGGAGGTAGTAAGGTACAGACCCCCCCCACAAAAACAAAACAAAAAAAACCCTCACTGTTCTGTTTTCTTTTTTGTCCACACTTCCTGACAAGAAACAGGAATCAGCACTATCTATCAACTAAACAAAAACAAAAAAACATGGACCTCCAATATAGGGAACTCTATAGCACACCTTCTCAACTCCCTTCCCCAACCACCAGTACCAGCATGTCAGCCAGGGGCCAAGACTCAAGGCAGGGGCCAGAGACTGACAGTTGGTAAGGAAAAAGAGGCATCATAGGAGGCCCAGGATGGAAACCAAAAACCAGGAGCATTTCCTAGCCATCCAAACAAAAAACAGGTTCACTCCACTGCTACCAACCACAGACAAAGTAAGACAAGGTAAAGATATCAAACCACCAAAAAAATCTAACACACCAATTAAAACCAATACAAACTACGATAAAAACAAAAATACTACTACTCAAAATATAACCAACAACAATACCAAAACCAAATGCAATAACAAAAAAATACTAAAACTCAAAATAAAAATGACACAAATATAAACAAAAGCAAAATTCTCATAATCAGGGATTCCATGATCCGAGGAGTGGAACACCACCAAACACAAAATGTTAAAAGTGACATTGTGGCAAAGTGTCTACCAAGAACCTCTGCAAGTAGGGACACTAACCGCATAAAGACAATTGTGCAGGAGTCAGGGGATGTTACACGTATAACAATACACCTTGGTACCATTGACTTGGCAAATCACACAGCTCAGGAGGCCAAGAAACAGTTTGATGACCTGGCTGACAAACATTCTTCCCTTCCGTCCAAATTAGCCTTCTCAGAAGGACTGCCAGTGTGGGAAAAAGGAAAAAGCACCAAGCAAATCAGAGAGATTGAAGTAGGCAAATTCAACTCATGGCTGCGTGACTGGTGCCAATACAAGGGATACCACAACATAGGGAACTGGCACAACTTTTGGGAAAGAGCTTTTTTTAAATACTATGGATTGCACCTAAACAGAGAAGGTGTGTGAGCACTCGGACAAAAATTTGATGTCTATACAGGTGGTTTAAACTAAATAAAGGGGAGTATGATGCAACTTACACCCCTGCTGTCGATGGGCTGGTCATCACTCCCCAAAATGCCAAATGCGTGCATACATACTCAGAAAACAAATCAGAGCCAACATCCGCTTGAACCAGCAACCTCCATAATCTCTTGGCTTCAAAGAACAAACTGGAGCAGTACAGGAAGATGGTACAACCTCACACCAAAGAGGATGTACATTCCTGGAAGGTAATGGTTGCAAATACTAGGAGCCTAACCAACAAACTTCTCAAACTAACAGCCATCTTGGAAACAGAAAGGTTGGACTGGGTGGGTGTAACAGAAACGTGGTTCATGGAAAACTATGGATGGGATACGACCATTCCCGGTTACAATCTGTTCAGGAAAGATAGGCAGGACAAAAAAAAAAAAGGAGGGGGCATAGCCATTTACATTCGGGAGGAAATAAAAGCCACAGAGGTAAAAGGGCAACCTGGGGACTTCAAGTCACTGTGGCTAACAGTAGACATGGGCAAGGGAAAACCTTTTAGAATCGGCGTTGTGTACAAGCCCCCAAATCAAGGAGATAAAGGAGACAAAGACCTAGTAGAGGAAATCCACAAAATGTCTGACAAAGATGAAGTAATACTGGTGGGGGACTTCAACCTACCAGATATTAACTGGAGCACAGTAACAGCAGCAACAACAAGAAGTAGGGACTTCTTATTGTCACTACAAGGCATGGAACTGTGTCAACTTGTTAAAACCCCAACAAAGGGAGATGCCATTCTCAAGCTTGTCCTCACAAACTCGGAAAGGATCAAGGACATCGAAGTGGGATGTCATATGGGCAACAGCGACCATCGCACGGTAAGCTTTAAGGTAAACATAACACAGGACACCAGCCACTCAAAGATAAAGGTGCTAGATTTCAGAAAGGCTGACTTCCAAAAAATGAGGAACAACATAAGTAGCCCGTTACTGGAAACAGAGGTTGAGGAGCTGAAGGTCATGAGGGGGAGACTCAAGACAGCAATAAAGACTGCCACAGATCAATGTGCCAGATGGGTCAGCAAAGCAAAAAGAAAAAGAAATCCTCTATGGTTTTCCAAGGAAGTGGCTACCACAGTCAAAAAAAAAGAAGGCGTACAGCATATACCAGGATACCAAAACTGAGAAAGACTGGGAGTCGTACATAGAAAAAATGAGAGAGTCAAACAAACAAATTAGAAGGCAAAGCCCAGACAGAGAAAAGCAGAAGGGGCAAGAGAGAGACAAATAATGTTTTAGATACATTAGGGAACGTAGGGAAGACAAAAGGGGATAGTAAGATTGCTACTGAAGAGGGAAATGCACCAGACATGACCCAGAGAAAGTCAACTCAACAAATATTTTCTGCTCGGTGTTTACCAAAGAGGACCCAGGGATGGCCCAGCTCTGAAAAAACACAACACCCCAGGACCAGGGTAAACACGAGTCCCTTTACAGAAGCCGAAGTACGGGAGGCGCTAAATAAACTAAAAGCAGACAAAGTCATGGGACCAGACGAGATGCACCCCAGAATCCTTAAGGAACTAGGGGCAGAATTAGCAGCCCCTCTGGCACTTCTATTTATGAAATCCTTGAAGAGCAGTGTGGTACCTGAAGATTGGAAAAAGGCAATAGTGATTCCACTTCACAAATCAGGCAGTTGCGAAGAGGCTAGTAATTACAGACCGGTGAGCCTCACGTCTATAGTAGGGAAACTAATGGAGACACTACTCATACAGAGGATCATAGCATTTCTCAAAACTAGTGGCCAAAAGACCCTAAACAGCATGGTTTCACTGCAGGTAGGTCATGCCAGACAAATCTGCTCGAGTTTTTTGACTACACTACAGAAATAGTGGATGATGGTGGGGCAGTGGATGTGGTCTACCTAGACTTTGGTAAGGCCTTTGACTTGGTTCCACACAGAAGGCTGGTAAGAAGCTTGACCACACAGGGGTTGGTCCAGAAGTAGTTAGATGGGTAGAAAACTGGTTACAAGGCAGAACCCAGAGGGTACAGGTTAATGGTGCACAATCGACCGTAGGCAAGGTGACCAGTGGGATGCCCCAGGGCTCAGTGCTAGGGCCTGTGTTCTTCAATGTTTTTATAGCAGACATCACTGATGGACTGGAAGGGAAGGTGTGTCTGTTCGCAGATGACACCAAGATATGTAGCAGGGTGGACACCCCAGAAGGAGTAAGCAAGATGGAAGCTGACCTCAAGAAACTAGAAGAATGGTCTGGAGTGTGGCAGCTGAGATTTAATGCCAAAAAGTGCAAAGTCATGCACATAGGAAAGAAAAATCCAAGAAAAGAGTATTACCTAGGAGGCAAAAGACTGGCAGCTTCAAACCAGGAGCGAGATCTGGGAATCATAATCTCAGATGACTTGAAGGTTAGTAAGCAGTGTGAGAAAGCAACAGTGAAGGCCAACAGAATGCTGGGCTACATTGGGAGGGGAATCACGACCAGGAAGACAGAGGTGGCACTACCACTGTATAGATCACTGGTCAGGCCTCACCTGGAATACAGAGTCCAATTATGGAGGCCTCACCTCAGGAAGGACATTGACCAGGTGGAAACAGTACAAAGAAAGGCAACAAAAAATGATTCAGGGTCTGCAGTACATGTCCTACGAGGAAAGACTTAAGGAACTGAATATGTACCCCCTGGAGCAGAGAAGAGAGAGAGGGGACATGATTGAAACGTTCAACTACATAACAGGCATTAAGAAGGTACAGGCACAGGAACTTTTTCACTTCAAGAAGAGCTCCAGGACCATAGGACATGACCACAGACTGCAAGGAGGGAGGTTCTCTACCAACACCAGGAAGTTTTTCTTCACAGAAAGAGTGGTGGACGCTTGGAACAGCCTGCCCCAAGAGGTTGTGGGAGCCAACACTGTGGGGGGGGGGAATTCAAGAATGCATGGGATAGACACAAGGGAGCCCTGACCACAAAGGGCAACTAGAGTGTCAAAATAGGTCTAAAACAAATGGGCAGACTAGATGTACCTAGCAGTCTCCTTCTGCCATCAACTTCTCTGTTTCTATGTTTCTAAAACTATCCAGGCCATCCCTCGAAACCCTCACGCCCGCTGCTACACTTACTTGACCTCACAGTGAAGTACCACCCTTCTGATGCTCCGATGCTGCTGAATGCTGGCCTGACTAGGCCAAGGGGGGTGGTCCCCCCCTTGAAACCCTGTCAATGAACCCACCGCCGACTCCTGCTCACTGTCTCTTCTGGCAGACCAGGGCTTTTTATATCCTCTTCCTCAAGGCTTCCCTCTGGTGGCAGCAATATCCTCAAGGCTGGGGGACCTCCCACACTAGAAAGGCTATCCAGGGGAGGAGGACAAAGAATGCTTAAAGGCTAGTAAGCCCACCCGGGAGGGGGGGCTTACATAATCTAAATGTATGGGTTCAATCTTTAACAATTTTTTTAACAACTAATTAAAGCATAGATTTACACCAGTGTCCTGGCTGAAAAACAATAGAATACCTATCCACAAACAAACATTTGTCAATGCCAAATGTTTCCTTGCTGATATTAGCATTGGAAATGCACGAGTTAGACAGATGCAGACTAGGAATGGCAGTGAAGTATTGAACTTTACGCCAACCCCACCTCCACCCTGCAGAGATGGACAGGCATCGGGGTATGCGTTTGGGTTGTCGCCCATAACATTTATGCCTTTTCACCTCACCCTATCCTGCAGACACCGACAAGTGCTGAGGTGTGCCTTGGGGTGTTCAACATTAATATCATCCCACTCCATAAGGACATATGCTGAAATGGATGCACTATAGGAGAATGGGGTGAACTCTGGGACTGAAGAGTCCAAGACACACCTCAATGCCTGTCACTGGCTGCAGGGTGGCGGGGTGGGGTGGAACGCATGAGTATTACAGTCGGCAATCAAAGGCACACCTCTGATGCCTGTCAGTCTGTACAGGGTGGAAAATCTGGAGTAAAATACTACAACCTATGGTTACAAGGGTTGCGTGGAAACCGTACAATGCACACCCATAACACAGTCATTTTATGGATGTTTGTCACCAAATTTCAACATAGGCATTTTAGGACCTCTGCTCATGAACAGAGTCACTGTGATTTTCTTAATCTGTCCAAACACTGATTTCCCACAGCTACCATGCTATTCTGCACTGGAAGTGTGAAAACACATTTCGCCAGGATGTGAAAATGGCAGCTGTACTATTCATAAGGAGATGTGGGAAGATGTCAATGTTGAACATCTGGAGTGAAAATATTATAAATGCACAAAGTTACGAGCGTGTGTGGAAACTACGTAATGCACACTCATAAAACAGTCATTTTTTTAATTTTTTTCACCAAATTTGCAACATAGGCTTTTTGAGAGCCCACCTCATAAACAGTGGCACTGTCGTTTTGTTAATCAGTCCTGAAAGGTAATTCCACGCGGTGACTGCAAAATCACCTTTCGGAACCGAATAATGCCATGACAGTGACTGAATTCATGAGGAGGGGTCCCAATAACCCCGTGTTGAAAATTTGGTGCCAAAATTCCCAAAAATGCCCAAGATATGCACCAAAGTTGAAAAAACCCTATTTATGCCATTATACAGCTTACCGACGTTTCTTCAGTTCGTGGTCGGCTTTGAAGAGTGCAGACATGTTCCCAGTCCACAGAAGATCATCACGCTGAGCTCTGGAGGTAAGTATGGGGTGAGGGTGTGTGTGGGGAGGTGGGGTATGCAGAGGGTGGGCACGGGTTGGGGGAGGGGCACTGGACACTTCAAGGGACCGTTTTCTTGTTTTACAGGTTAAAAAGAAATACAGACAATGTGGGTCGGTTTTCTACTTTTGCAGGTGTGTTTGGTACTCTGGGGTAGGCTCCCAGTGTGCCACCTGCATTTGTGGGGAGGGGAACTGAAGCTGATGGGGATTGGGCCCCCCCATTGGCACAGAAATGAGTGGGGGCGCATGCTGCCGATGGGGATTGGGCACCCCTCGGCACAGGCATGAAATCATTAGGGGAGCCATTATGCCGACTGGGAGTGGGCTCCCCATTGGCAACTGGAACTGGGAAGGGGGACTGAAGCCAATGGGGATTGGGCCCCATTGGCACAGAAATGTGTGGGGGGCACATGATGCCCCGAGGGTGGTACCTCGACTACAACTGAAGTGGGGGACATTATGCTGACGGTGGGCTCCCCCATCGGCAAATGAACTGGGTCGGGGGCATTCCAACAGGGGGATTGGACACCCCCGTTGGCTTTCATTGGACTCTGAGGCAGCTGCATAGAGCGGTCATTTTCCTGGAAATATTACATCAGGCAAGGTACTGCCCTGCAATGATGGGTGGTTCACTTATTGCAGTGGAATGGCTGACGCTGCAATGATGAAGCGGTCCCCGATTGCAGCGGTGAAATCATTACAAGTTGGTGGCACTTCTGCAGAACCAGTGCCATCAGGACACTGGGCCTGCATTGGTTGAGCACTGCCAAGCCCCAAAAATGCAGTGCCGGCATTGGCCACCACAGTGCCGCACCTCCACAACCCGCTTCTCTTCGAAGCTGCCACATAATGTTTCTTGCGCATGTGCACGAGCAAACATAAAAAGACTCAGTCTATGATCTGAATACTTTTTGCCTGATTAGCTAATTGGATGTTGTTTGAAACATCTTTTCTAAAATTGTTTTAGCCAGTTGACTACATTTCTGGATAGTCATAATAAAATATCAATATTTCAAGATGGCTTTAGGTCTTCACATTCAACAGTTGATAATGTTTTTACATTAAGCCATCTTCTAGAAACAATATTTAGTGATCAAGAAGTGAAATGTTATGTAATATTTGTCAGTATTTTTATTGCCTTTGACTCTTTAAGTAGGAAAAAACATTGGTGTATTACGCATGATATGAGAAATGACCATGAATTATTAATCCCAGTAGTACAATTATACTCAAATAATAGCACAGTAATAAGCTATGATAACATGGGTAATTTATCCAAGTCATTTGCTGTGGATAGGGGAATGAAATAAGGATGCCTTTTGGCTCCAAATGTATTCAACATTTATGTAAGCTGTTTGTTACTTGATCAAATAGGGAAAGAGTTTCATGCACCCAAAATAAATAAAGATGCCACACCTTGCCTTATGCTGACAATATGGTATTGCTGTCTCTTTCTCCCAAAGACTCCAACAAATAATTAATGTAGTAATGGTAACTGGAACCAACATATAAAGCAACAAATTAAACTCAGCTAAAGCATTACTAAAATGTAATTATGAGTATGGTGTAAATAGTTTAATTGCAGTTCTTACAGCTGGAGGCTAATTTTAATCCCATATTATTGTATGGGTCAGAGGTGTAGGGCACTAAAGAATCCAAAGATCTAGGAACTCTGTTATTGTATTTCTACAAATCACTTCTGAAGGTTCTTCAATCCACTTCTTCGGTTACGGTCAGAACACGGTTGAGCAGAATTGACTTAAACATACAAATGCAACTTAGAATTGTTTTGTATTGGCCTAGGTTAATAAATAACCAACAAAATTATCTTCCCAGAGAATGTCTTCACAAATATTTCATGGTCTAGCCTAGAGAAATAGTCTTTATGGCTCACAGCTCTGTGGGATTATTTATCTTATATCAAATCCCTTCATTTATGGAATGATTATTTAATGGGGAACCGTGCTCCACACCATGGGATTCAATCAGTGGTTGAGAAACTGGTGCAGAGCTCAGGGATTTGGCTTCATTGGGGACTGGGGGTCCACCTGGAGTGGTGCAGGCCTATACTGGCGTGATGGTCTGCATCTGTCCAAGAGGGGAACCAGGATCCTAGGTGATAGGTTTAAATGCTTCATTGGCAAGCATTTAAACTAGCCAAGGGGGGAGGCACTGGAAATCCTAGCCCCCCCAAAAAAAAATCAGGGTAGTAAGTGAGGTAAACACCAAGATAGAGATGTTGATAGGGAGAAGGGCAGGGGTAAATGGAGAAAATAACAAAGGCAATAAGGACAGGGATGGGGCAATAATGGTAAGGCCATCAAGAAATGGAGGGTAATGAGTACCAATGCCCTTAGTCTGGGCAACAAGCTCCCTGAACTGGTGGCCTTGATGGAAGAGGGATGCCTGGATATTGTATCAGTCACAGACACATGGTACACAGAGAACCATGACTGGGATGTTAACATACCAGGGTACACAACCTACAGGAGAGACAGGAAGGGGAGAAGAGGGGGAGGAGTAGCTCTCTATGTAAGGGAAGGGATAAAAGCAATGGAACAAAAGAGTAAACAGGGAGGAGAGGAGGCACTGTGGGACACCTTAAAGACTGGAAATGGCACCACAATCCGCACAGGGCTTGTATACAGACCCCCATGCCAGGGGGAGGGAATGGACAAGGATATGATAGAAGGCATCCTTAGGTTATGGCAGAAGAAAAATTACTACCATAGTAATCTTATTTCTTCCCAGTGATGCTCAGATATTCATAACTTTATGCAGTAAGCCTGGAGGGTTGGACTGCCCAGCGGATGGAACACATGAAAATTAGTAAAATTCTTTGCACGTGAGCATCTTTCAAATACTGCCTCTACTAACTGTGGTGTTCTAACTTCTTCAGATTTGTGAGAAGCCTGGAAGTCAGGTACTAGGAAAACTAATGTAACTAATATTCTATAGAGAGGGTTTCCCTAATTAAAAGCATAACATTTAGAATAAACCTCCAAAGGAAGGCTAACCTTAACAAAACCACATCGATAAAACTCTAAAAGGAGAACATTGAAAACTCCAGTTTAAAAATTATTAAAACAGAGAAATGCAACAAAATAATGTGGCTTGGAGGCACCGGCATGCGGAATGTAGAGGTTGAAGATCTGGAAGGGGAGGAAGGGAGGGAAGTTATGAATATCTGAGCATCACTGGGAAGAAATAAGATTACTATGGTAAGTAATTTTTTCTTCTAACCTCAGTAATGCTCAGGATATTCATAACTGCTCTGAACTATCAAGCAGTACCACTGGAGGTGGGCACAGAACTTATTTTGGAAAAAGACTCTGCAGGACTGCTGTGCCAAACCTAGCATCACCCCTGGATAAAATATCCAGGTTATAGTGTTTTGTAAAGGTGTGTACTTTTTTCCAGGTAGCTGCTTTGCAAATGTCCACCAAGGGAACCTCCCTGGCAGCTGCAAGGGTACCAGCTGTTCCTCTTGTAGAATGCACCCTCAATCTGGTTAGGGGCTCTTTACCTGCCTTAGTGTAGCAGAACTGAATACACTGTACTATCCACCGAGAAATGGATCTTTTTGAGGCCGATTTACCCTTTCCTACATCCCCATATGTAAGGAAAAGTTGTTTCCCAATTTTCCTATGGTCTTTAGTGGCTGTCATGTAATAGCTGATGGCCCTTTTCACATCCAGACTGTGTAATCTTCTTTCACCAGAACTGTTATGGTCTGTGAAAAAGACAGGTAAAGTGATTGATTGGTTCAGATGAAAGTCTGAAACCACTTTTGGGAGAAACTGTCTGTTAGTTCTGAGGACTACCTTATCTCTGTGAAATGAGATATAGTCTTGGTCAATGCAGAGAGCCTGGAGCTCGCTAATTCTCCTTGCAGAAGTAATAGCCACTTGGAAGACTGTTTTCCAAGTAAGTTATTTCAAGGGCAGGTAGCCATGGGCTCAAAGGGAGGGCCCATGAGCTTGACTATACACACATTCAAATGCCAAGCAGGCACTGGTGCCCTGTGAGGTGGGTGTAAATGCATCAGTCCTTTAAAAAATCTTTTGAAAAGTTTACGTGTGGTTCATAGCTCAGTGCTTATGTAACATATAGTTGAATGATGAATATGGTTGTTGGATACAGAGGCCAGTATAGAGAGGACAATGTTTACTAGGTAATAGTATAGAATGTATTGTGCTTAGATACTTGGATGCTTGAAATGAGTTGTTTGATAATATTTGATGGTTTTGGCCTTTCTCTGTATCCCACCTGTAGGAAGAAAGCTTGGTTTAGAATTATGAAAGCCCCCCGGTGGGATAAGAGTGCTGCAGAAGAAGGAGGTGTCGGGGAGGATGGAGGGTGAATGCGACTCACTCTAAGCAGAGCGGGAGACAGCTGCTTCATTTTAATAGGCTGTTGGGGAGGAGCTCTTCCCCTACATAATCCCGGGCTACTCCCTGCAATTATGTGTGGTTCATAGCTCAGTGCTTATGTAACATATATTGAATGATGAATATGGTTGTTGGATACAGAGGCCAGTATAGAGAGGACAATGTTTACTAGGTAATAGTATAGAATGTATTGTGCTTAGATACTTGGATGCTTGAAATGAGTCGTTTGATAATATTTGATGGTTTTTGGCCTTTCTCTGTATCCCACCTGTAGGAAGGAAGTTTGGTTTAGAATTATGAAAGCCCCAAAAAGAATAAAATATCAACAATTGTTCTGTAACTGAATGCTGAAGAAGTCGTGCATAACAACTTAATGATAAGAGTAGACAATCGCCTCCTCCAACTCCGGAGAGTGTGACCAGTAGCACTCAGGAGAGGAAAACCCCCCTTGGGGGGAAACCTCAGAGGACCCATGGCTACTGACCTACCCGTCCTTCTGGGCATACTAAAGGAGAGAGATCCTAATTAAACTAATTAATCAGCTAAATCTGAATTATAAATTTGTAGAATTCAATCCAGATGAACAGAGCTTAAGAAAAACTGAATTGTAAATGTCCAGTGAAGTAATTTCCTTCTAATAAAGTCCGAGTCCGAGAATCCATGTATAATTCGGAATGATGGAGAATAGATATATTGAAGAACCGTCTTCCTTACTTCAGTTGATAGAGGGCACAGTCCATGGAATTGAATGATGGTGGATGAAGTTGATGATTGACGAACTCAGTACAGGAGACCAGAAGATAGTTGCATCCAAGCTTTGACGTCAATGAGGCAGGATGAATATAAGTAGTACGACTTCCAGGTTTCTAATAATAGAGGGCTTGTATGATACGAGGAATGAGAGAAGGCTTGAGGGCAGGCTATCGAGTGACGAATCCAGTTCTGATAAGAAAAGTATAGTCTTTAGGAATTGATATGAAAGCAACGGCTGTAGAGTTGAGCTGGAGTAATGGCAGGCTGTATAGGATAATCGGAGACACTGATGCGAGATTATGAAGCATCCAAGTAGTAGAATATGGTGAGCCCAAAATGAAATAAATTGGTTGGACTGTGAATCCGGAGTGAGAGGTAGTAGGAGCAGGATTGCAGCAACGTAGGTAAATGAGAAGGAACAGGACGTGGCAACCAGCCCCTGAGGAAGCGTAGCTGAACTGACATCACGTGAGATAGGAGAGAGGCGGCTGATTCCAGTGTGGGAAGCGCAGCTAGACCCAGGAATGTCTGCTTGCAAAAATCGAGCGGGGTAGTCCTCGACGATGAGCAGGAATCAATCAGCTGAGAGGACGTAATCACATGGAAGAGACTGAGGTGGAGATATGGCAACTGTCAAGAGAGGAATAACATTGAGAGCTGAAGGTATGCAAAGTTCGAGGCATGAAAGCAGACGAGACCTGAAAGTCTGATGGAGTGAACTGAAGAAGCGGAATCCAATGAAGTGAGATGTCACAGGCCTGAATTCGGTAGAGCACAAGCATGATAATGAAAGTCTGCAGGAGACGCCAACCGAGTCCTGGAAGGAAGCAGCAGCAATTCCATTGCTGAGACACAGGGCAAAACATTCAAGACAGCAGCTCTGGAAGCTGCCGAATGAGCACTGAGGTGAGTCCGATAGCAATTGAGTGTGAGGACCAGTCACTAGTCATTATAAGTAGGAGTTACCAGGCAGGTAGGGAGAGCAAGAGTTGAGACGCTAACTAAGTGTCCTGAAAAGGTGAAGCAGCATTAATTCCATGGCTGAGGCAGCAGAAGCAGGTAGGCATAAAGTAGAATGGGAATCTCCAGGCCCCGAGCTGGGCGAGGCAGAGGTAGAAAATAAGTAGGTGAACCTCCCAGTCCGAAGGGTGAAGGCAGGCCATAGAAGCAGGTGAGTAGTAGGTAATCCTCCCAGCCCGAAGGGCGAAGGCAGGTCATAGAAGCAAATGATTACGAGGTAAATCTCTCAGCTCGAGGGAGAAAGGCAAGTTGTAGAAACAGGCAGTTAGTAGGTAAACCTCCCAGCCTGATGGTCAGGGTGAGGTCGTGAAGCAGGCAAGTAGTAGGCATGCTCCCAGCTCAATGAGCAAGGCAGGTCATAGAAGCAGGTGATTATTAGACAAATTCCCCAACCCGATGGGCGCCAGGCAGGTCGTAGAAGCAGGCGAGTACGGTGTAGCTGTACATAGTAACGAAGGACCTCAGAGGCTCATAGGCACAAGGCTGACAGAAGCAGGATGCATCCTGAAACTGAAGTTAATTGATGTAGGAGATATCGGTCCAATCAGGGACAATAAGAGATTTTAGCAGGGAATACTGGCTGAAGGGCCATATACAAGAAATTAATGGGAAGACATCCAGGAGTAGCAGACAAGCAAGGACAGCAGAGAATAATTGCTGTCGGTAGTCTGTTAGCTGCTGATTAGCTACATAATTCAACCTGAGTGACTGAGGTTCGAGAACATGAGTGTTACAAGGAAACATGTCTTTGTGCTGGCATTCAGCTTCCAACAGAGTGGGCGCTCCGTGATAGCCGTGACAGGAACCGACAAGCAGACACAACCCATCCTGATTAGAACCTGAATTAGCATCCCCCCCAAAAGAAAGTCACAAGCCAGCAGCTGAAGGGCAGCCAAACGTTGTAAGTCTGCAGGAAGTAAATCGGTAGTAAATGGTCTGAGAGAGAATGGAGAAGTCCGGAGAGCTGGACATGACGAGGAAAACTATGCAGCTGTAGTAGGAGACATAGTGTAACTAGTAAAAAGGGGAGCAGCAGAAACCCAACGGCAGAGGAAGCTCTGCGCTGCGGGTGGTGCAGAAAGGGATCCATGAGCTGAAGCACAGCAGACAGGTACGCAGGAGCCCAGTTCAGTGCTAGCAGGAAATAACGCTGGATGGCATGGCGGACTAGGAGCAAACAACAGTGCAGACGTCCTCTTATATGAGCCCGATAGAGAAGTCACTGTCCAGAGAGGGCACCGGACCAAGACCGTCCATAAATCCCACGACCAGCATGTGCCAATAACTACAGGAGAAGAAACAAGTGTGTTGGTAGAGCACAGGGAACTGCACAAATGCGCGAAAGGTGACGTTATAGTCAAGGTAAATGGCGAGCAGTTTTAGATCAAGGACTGGCAGGTAGCAAGCGCAGGAACATATGCCTGTAATTGTAAATAAATGCAGAATTGAGCCCAGGCGTTGAAGCATGATGGCTGACATGTAGGAGGTCCCAGAAACATGAAGCGCTACCTGAAGGGCTATAGCATACAACTAATGTACCTGAAGGACGCTCTGGACAGGACGTTGCGTCAGTAGAAAGCTGTTGGTTTTCCCCAGGGACTGCATAATGGCACGTAGTTCGAGCAAATTGAGAGGTGCATAGGTAGGTAGGTAGCTGACTGAGCTGAGAGGTCCAGAAGTGGTGGCAACGTGAAGGTAACTCTGCATCTGCAATGAAATGCGCACCAAGCACAGGTCTGGTAAACTGCGCGGATCACAGAAGAGAAAACGCAGCAGTGCAAGTGGAGGAGGCGTGGATCCCGAAACATCCGGAACGCAGAACTAGGTGGCAGCATGGCGGCAGCTACTCACAAAGAAGCGGAACAGGGAGAGCATGTTAGAGAGTGCAGCAAGGAGGTATAGAAGGTTGGGACAGGCAAAGCAGCAGCAGAGAAATAAGGAAGGAGAAGCAAACGAGAAGAAAAACAGCGGACAAGGAAGGGGGAGACAAACGGCAATACACAAAGGCAGAGAAGGGGAAGGGGGCAGAGAAGGAGAAAAGGAGAGCAGCCAAACACCAGCGGCGCCACTAGCGAATGCGACTCGCTCTAAGCAGAGCGGGAGACAGCTACTTCATTTTAATAGGCTGTGGGGGAGGAGCTCTTCCCCCACATAATCCCGGGCTACTCCCTGCAATTATCAGATGCTACTGACACCTTGGTGCCCACAGAAAGGTAGACAGATACCGATGCTAAATGAACCTTAAGGGAGCTGGGTTGCAAACCTTGTGAATGCAAATGGGTGAGATAATCCAGGACAACTGAAACTCCAGCTTTTTGTGGTACAAGGTTCATGCTGGAACACCAGAGAGAGAATCTCTTCCATTTGGAAGAATACGTTTTTGTGTGAGGGTTTTCTATAATCCTTTAAAATACTTAGGACAGCTTCTGAAAGATTTAAATCTCCATACTCTAATTCCTCAAGAGCCATGCTTTGACATGAAGGGACTTGAGATCCGGTACAACAATGTTCCCTGATTAGAAGTCAGGAGATTGTGTCTGAGGGGTAATTGTATCGGTTTGCTGACAGACATGGAGAGCAGAAGAGAGTACCATGGCTGCCTAGGCCAATCTGGAGTTATCAAAATCAGAGATGCTGAGAGGGATTTTAGCTTCAGTAACACCCTGAAAACCAGAGGGAAAGTGGCAAAAGCATACAGTTGCCTGCCTGTCCAATCCAAAACCAGGGCATCCAGAGGAACTATGCCCTGCAGCAATATTGAGGTAGCTGGTGGTTCTGGTGGGATGCGAACAAGTCTATCTGTGGAGTGCCCCACCTTCTGAAAATAACCTGTACCACCTGCTTGTTCAGAGACCATTGGTGATGGGCCTGACTGATGTGGCTCAGTGCAGCTGCCCATGTATTGTCCATTCCTGGCAAGTGAATTGCCTGTAAAGAGACCTTCAGAGAGTACGCCAGTGTCCAAATCTTCATGGACTCTGTGCAAAGGAGGCCTGACCTGGTGCCTCCTTGCTTGTTTATGTAATACATTGTGGCGGTATTGTCTATTCTGATCTGAACCACCCTGCCCATTAACAGTGAAGAAAAAGCCTTTAGGGCTAGTAACACTGCCCTTAGCTCCGGTAAGTTTATGTGCTGAAGGGACTCTGCTGCTGACCAGATTCCCTGAGTCATATGCTTTCCTAAGTGGGCTCCCCAACCCAATAGGGATGCATCTGTTGTGAGTACCAAAGAGGGGTTTTCTCTCTGGAAAGGCATTCCTTGCCTTAAATTGGATTCCTGTTTCCACCACAAGAGGGCCTTTAATAGTGGCCTTGTCACAGGTATAAGCTTTGAAAAGGGATCTTTTTTCTGATTCCAGTGAGCCCTGAGGTGAAACTGGATGTCTCGCATGTGGAATCTGGATCCTTGGACTGTGGCTGTGGATGCAGCCATATGACCTAGTAGCTGCAGAAACTGTCTTGCAGTTCTTGAGCTGTTCAGGACAAAGGAGTTTGCTATTAACTGAAGACTTTGCACTCTGTCTAAGGGTAAAAAGGCTCTGCCCTGAAGTGTGTTGATTTCTGCCCCTATAAACTGCAAAGTTTGAGCTGGGGTTAGGACTGATTTCTTTTGGTTTATTAAGAAACCTAGGAACTCTAAGAGGTCTTGGGTGATTTTTAGGGAGTTTCTTACTTGGTCCGGTGAGTTTCCCACCACCAGCCAATCATCTAGGTAAGGGAAAACAGTCACTCCCTGTCTTCTTAGATATGCCACTACAGCAGCTAGGCACTTTGTGAATACCCTTGGTGCTGATGAGAGACCGAAAGGAAGAGTAGAAAACTGATAGTGGCCTGATGGGAGCCTGAATCTGAGATATTTTCTGTAAGATTCCTTTATGGGGATGTGGAAATAGGCGTCTTTCAAGTACAGTGATGCCAGTCAGTCCCCTTTTTGGATTGTTGGCAATATTCGTTACAAGTTACCATTTTGAACTTTGTTTTTTTCAGATACTTGTTTAAAGCTCTGAGATCCAGTATTGGCTGCCACTCCCCACTTTTCTTTTTTGTTAGGAAGTATCTGGAGTAAAAACCCCTTCCTCTCAAGGTGGCAGGGACTAATTCCACTGCTCTGAGATGTAACAACTTCTGAACCTCTGCTTCTAGCAATGCCCTCTCTGCTAGAGGAGGTGAGCAGTAAACACTGGTATTCTGTGGAGGAAAAGATTTGAAGTCCAGAGACAGACCCTGACCCACTACCTCCAGCACCCACTTGTCTGTGGTGATGCATAGCCAAGCCTGGAAGAAGTGGGAGAGTTGGCCTCCGACAGGAAGGGAGGAGGTGGCCTGATCTTCAGGGGTTTTTCTTTGGTTGGGGCTGAGGTTGGGTTTGAGAACCCCTCTCCTAGAGCCCCTTCTACCCCTACCCCTAGAGTATCCCTGCTGTGGATACTGCTGGTACTGGGGCACGGCTACTGGCTGGAAAAAGGGTCTGGTCATAAAAGACCTTCCTCTGCCTCCCCTTCCATAGGGCCTAGTGGATGGTGAAGCACACTCTTTAGCAGAGTTGCTTCTATAGGTGGCCTTATATTCATCCACTTTTTTTCATGTATGCAACTGTGGATTCCTCAAAAAGAGAGTTTTTCTCTAAAGGAAAATCCAGGGCCTTGGATTGAGTACCCTGAGTAAGGTTAGTGGCCCTGAGCCAAGCAAACCTCCTCTGTGCCACAGTGTTAGCCATCCATCTGGCTGCAGTGTCATTAGAATCAGCAGCCATCTGGAACTGGTACTTAGTCGCCTCCAGACCAAACCTGGCTGTTTCAGCCAGGTCTTCAGACAAAGGTGAGGGGACTTTCATGGACATGTCCAGTACCGACTGCCACAGGGATTTTTGATACTGGGCAGCATAAGCTTGAAAAGTAGCTTGTCTCATAGCCAAAGAGGCTGATAAATAGCTTTTTTTGGCCATGCTATCCATTTTTCTGGAGTCCTTGTTCAGAGGGTGGGAGGACAGAGGGACTCTGGCTTTGTCGCAGGCTGCCTGCTGTATAACCCCTTGATGGTCAGGATGAGAGAAATGAAAATCAGCTCCCGTTCTAACTGATACTTGTTATCTATTCTCCTATCAATAGGAGGAACAGAATTAGGGGTTTGCAGAAGCTTCAGGGTGTCTTTTTTGAAAAATTTGTAAACTGGCAGGAGGAGGGCTTTTGTGGGTGTCAAACCCTTCATATTTAAGTATTCAATTTCCTCCCCATCCTCAATCTGCTCTGTGGTAGCAATATCCAGAGCATCTGACATTCTCCTTACAAATGTAAAATGTGAGGAGTAATCCTCTGACACCCTGGGAGGAGAACCAAAATCCTGCTCAGGAGATACCTCTGGCGGAATTAGTTCATCATCCTGAAAAGAATCATCTTCCTCTTCATAATATTGCTCCTCCTGTAAAGAGGACAACACCCCACTGCTGGCATGGGGACCCTGGATAGGGGCAGGCTGCTGGGAAACAATGTTTTGTAGTGCCTGAATAATTTTAAAAGCCTGGCCTATCTCTTGAGCAGAGGGCATAGCAGGCATCTGAGCAGAAGTCCCTGGTTTAGCAGGGGAGGATTCTGCATGCTTGGTTTTCTTGAGTTTCTTTGAGGGAACCGGAGAGTCAGCCGGTTCTTTCCTTCTTTTTGCCCCTTTTTCGCCCGTATCAGGGGCAGGGGTAAGCAAACTTGTGGGTTCAGCCACAGCAGATTGGGGTGTCAGCTGGTCAGAGCTAGAGGGACCCCTAGGGAATGTTTTGTTTAGCCTTTCAAGGCATTTTTCCACGCTTTTCCGGAAACGTTTTACAAACCTCACAATCTTGATCCAGATAATTAATCCCAGACAAGCCACAAATAAAGTGTGCTTGTCTGCTTTTGCAAATACATCTCCACATTTTAAACAATTTTGAAACCGAGTTCTCTGATTCTCTTTTTGGGTTTTTCTGACATGGTAATGTCTAAAAAATGAGAAGAAACACTAACTGCTAAGTAAAGATAAAGTGCAGTAATTTAAAAGTTAAACTTTTTTTTTTTGGTCGGTTCCGGTACTGATAGGAACCGGAGGAACCGAACCCAGGAGATGACAGGTGAACCGGATCAGCGGTTCTGTAACCGATAAAAAGTGGTTACAAAAACAATAAAATACACAAAAAAACGAAACTAATAATAGTCAAAAAGAAGGCTCTTTAATCAGAGAACCCCGATAACTAAAACAACTAACCCGGTTCCCCCACGGTTATTCCGAACTGCGAGGAACCGGAAAATAAATGTAATTTAATCAATAAACAAGATTTACACTAGCAATTAGTAGAGGCAATAAAAGAAATCGAAAATACGTACTTTTTTTAAGGTTTTGAATCTTCTTCACACGAAAGAGTAAGACGACCACTGCGAGCGACCACACTGTCAGGTGGAGAGAAAAATCTGAAGAGGTTAGAACACCACAGTTGGTAGAGGTAGTATTTGAAAGATGCTCACGTGTCAAAAATTCTATTAATTTGCAAGTGCTCCATCTCTCCGGGCAGTCCAACCCTCTAGGCCTACTGCTTAAAGTTATGAATATCCTGAGCATTACTGGGGTTAGAAAGGGGAGATACTGTTGATGGGGGACCTGAATATGCCAGATGTTAACTGGAGCACCTTTGCTACAGCCACATCCAAGAGCAGGGCCATTATCGCTGCCCTACAGGTGGCATGCCTCAGACAGCAAGTTTTGGAACCCACTTGTGAGGGAGCAATCAGACCTCATACTCTCAAATTGTAACAGTGAGAGGATCTCAGATCTAGAAGTGGGTAGCCATCTGGGAACAAGTGACCACCAAACATTGTGGTTCACAATAAACTCAGCTACAGAGTCAAGCCATACAAAAGGTAGGGTACTGGACTTCAGGAGGGCTGACTTTGGCAAGATGGGAGAGTGCCTTAGAAAAGCACTAGCAAACAGGATAGAAGGAGGGGTGGAGCAACAATGGGAAAACATCAAAACTGCCATCACAGAGGCAACAAGCCTTTGTGTGAAGCAAATAAACAAAGCAAAATGAAAGAAAAAGCCACTATGGTTCTCAAAAGAGGTGGTGGGGAAGGTTAGGGAGAAAAAGATAGCATTTAGGAAGTATAAGGAAACACAGAAGGAGCAGGACAGAGAACTGTACCAGTTAAGGCAGAAGGAAGCAGGGAGGGAAGTCAGAATAGCAAAGGCCCAAACTGAGGAAAAGAGAGCCAACTCAGTTAAGAAGGGGGATAAAACCTTTTATAGGTACATCAGGGAGCATAGAAAGACAAAGGGAGGGATAATGAAGCTGAATAGAATGGACGGTGGGTGGGCAGACAGGGACAGTGAAAAAGCAGGGGTACTGAACGAATACTTCTGCTCAGTATTCACAAAAGAGGAGGAGGGGGAGGTGCCTAATCCAATTAATAGAAGCACTCTGGATAGGGGGGTCGATCCCAGTCCTTTCACAGAAGAAAGGGTTCTGAAAGAACTCTAAAACTGAAGGTGACAAAGCAATGGGGCCTGACGGAATTCACCACAGAATTCTAAAAGAATTATGGGAGAACTAGTGACACCACTGACTACCCTTTAACAAATCATGGGAGGATGGTGTGGTACCTAAGGACTGGAGGAAGATGGATGATTCCCCTTCACAAAAGTGGGAGCAAGACAGGGGCAGGAAATTACAGACCTGTCAGTTTGACCTCTGTGGTAGGGAAAGTGATGGAATCACTTCTGAAGGAAATAATTGTTGAGTACCTAGAGGCCAGTGGGGGCACAGGACCCAAGGCAGCATAGGTTCACAGCGGGAAGGTCATGTCAGACAAATCTAATTGATTTAATTGACTGGGTGACCAAAGTAGTAGACCAGGGAGGGACTGTGGACATGGCCTACCTAGACTTTAGCAAGGCATTTGACAGTCCCACATAAAGATCAATAATCAAATTAACCAGCCTGGAAGTGGGTCCCAGGGTGGTAGCCTGGAATAAAACATTGGCTGGACAACTGGACACAGAAGGTAATTGTAAATGAGTCCACTCTGAAGAAAGAGGGTTACTAGTGGGGTACCACAGGGTTCAGTGCTGGGTCCAGTCCTTTTAATGTCTTTATAAGTGACATTGCAGAGGGACTGGAAGGAAAAGCATGCCTCTTGCAGATGACACAAAGATCTGCAGCAGGGTTGATACACAGGAGGTGGAAAGGATGAGAAGGGACTTGGCAAGGTTGGAGGAATGGTCAGAAGTATGGCAGCTTGGATTCAATGCAAAGAAGTGCAAAATAATGCACCTGGGAAACAAAACCCCAGGGGAAGATTACACAATAGGAAGCGAGGTAGTAACAACAACAAAAATTGAAAGGGACCTGGGGGTAATCATATCAGATGACCTTAAGGTGGGCAAGCAATGTGAGAAGGCAGTAGGGAGGGCTGGGGGGATACTGGGATGTATAGGGAGAGGCATCACCAGCAGAAAACAGGAAGTTGTTATCCCTCTGTACAGACAGTTGGTGAGACCCCATCTGGAGTACTGCGTCCAGTTCTGGAGACCCCATCTCCCCAAGGACATAGACAGGATGGAGGCTGTCCAGAGGAGGGCAACTAAATGGTGCAGGGTCTACAAGAGAAGCCATACATGGAGAGTCTAAAGGGAGCTTAAATGTATACCCTTGAGGAAAGGAGGGAGGGGGACATGAGGAAACTTTTAAGTACCCCAGTGGAATCAACAAAGTCCAACAGGGTAGCATCTTTCAGAAAAAGAGATGTGCAAGAACAAGGGGACACAATTTGAAGATAGAGGGGGGACGGCTCAGGGGCAATGTGAGGAAGTATTGTTTCACAGAGAGGGTGGTGGACACATGGAACAGCCTTCCTGAGGAGATTGTGGGGTCTAAAACTGTGGGAGAATTCAAGAATGCATGGGACAGACATAAGGCAATTCTTGTGGTGGGTAGGAAGAAATAGGCTGTTGGTTAACTAGGATCTGCAGCGTATCCTGTAGGTAGGGAAATAGGCAGACTGGGTGGGCCAAGCAGTCCTTATCTGCCGTCAAAGTCTATGTTTCTATGTTTCAGTCAGCACAAGGCCCCAGAGACTCAAGTGTGGCCTGGTCCCAATGTGCACTTTGTGTGCAAAAACATGTTGGTTTATTTACTGTTTACTGTAGTACAGTAAATTATTTCAGACTCATTTTGCATAGTTCTGGGGTCACATCTTCTGTTACTACAAATCCCAGAATCTCCTGCAGTGGACATCAGAGCAGCAGACAGCAGTGGGAGATTCAATAGCCTAAAGTGCATGTTAGGGCTTTTTATAATCTCAGATCAGATATTTTCCAGGTCTGCTTCTCTCCAGGGCCCAAGTACAATCCTTTCTGACGGCACTTAGCCCAGGGAGGACTGTGCGACCGGCAAACAAAAGATCAGAACTTATATAAACTCTAACACGCACTGCAGGCTATTGAATCTCCCATTGCTGCCTACTGCTCTGATGTCAGCTGCAGTAGATTTCGGGATGTGTAGTTTATTTATTTATTTTTTATTTAGTTCTTGTTGACTGGCAAAGGAGGACTAGATAATTCTGCCTATTTTCAGCCTCATCCTGGGAGAGGGGGATACAGATGGTGTAGATGCCAACTGACATTAAACTAGATTAAGCTGTTGGTGGTATTTTTAGTGATGGGAGAAATTTGGATAGGACACTGGGGAGATACCCCTACTCTTTTCAAGAAGTGCTAAGGGATCTTTAACATCCACCTGAATTACCACCAGAACAGGCAGATGGGACTTCCGTTTAATGTCTCATCTGAAAGATGTAACAGAAGATGTCAACCTAGAACAAAGCAAAATTAGTCTGATACAATCTATTGTACTACAGTAAACAGTAAGTAAACCAAACGTCTCTGCACAGAAAGTGTGCATTAGACCAGCCCCACACTTGAGTGTGGGGCCCTTGGTGCTGACTGTTCTCTTTAAAGAACATTGATATAGCACGCTATTACAGAACATTTTATTCATGGAACATAAAAATGGATATGGATAAAATTAGAGACTTGCAATTTGCTCAGTGGTTTAGGAGGAATACAATTTCCCACAGGATGAAGGATTATTTTTCCCTTTACAACCTGAAACCAGGAGAACAATCACATTACACTGCACAGGAATGGAGCACTCCAGTCATCATTTACAAATTGTTTTACTGTACAGCTCGGTATTGCAAATGTATGCTAGTGTGCAAAATACATTTATATATGCAAAACTTACTACAAACTGTTAACATCCATTCCTGTAAAACTGAGAGCTTTGCGGATGAACCCTCTTCCTCAGGGGGTGCAAATAATCACATTAGCCAGATATGATCTCCTTCCCTCAAGGTACCTATAAAATGGAAATAAAGGCATCTTTTAATACTTCTCGAATGAACACTCAGTGTCCCTGTAACAAGGGATTCAATGAAACTTTATTCTATGTTACTGTACAGTCTATTCTATATAAAGAATACAGAAGAAGATACAGTAGGCACATTTAGAAAATGTATGCAGATAATCTTCATGATATGTTACTCATTCTGTTACACCCAGTAGGTACTTTACTTTTCTGCCACTTCCTCTAAAGAGACCCTTATGGTCTCCTCAAAGGACCTGGCAGAAAAGGTAGAGGCTAAAAGGGTAGCATTCAGGAGGTAAAAAGACATGCAAAGGGAAGGAGGTGGGAAGGTGTATCAGGAGATGCAGAGGGAAGCAGGGAAAGTGGTGAAGAGTGCAAAGGCACAAAATGAGGAAAGAATACCCCAAGGGATGCCTAAAGGGGACAAGACCTTTATTAGGTATAGAAGTGAAAAAGGCAAGACTGTGGAAGGATTGTGAGGTTAGGAAGGGTGGAGGGTGGGGCAGTGCAGAGGAGGATCAGGAAAAAGCACGTTTTCTGAACAAATACTTTGGTTCAGTCTTCACAGAGGAAGGGGAAGGGGATAGGCCACATAAAAACAGGAGGTGCACTGGGGGAGGGATGTAGACACACATCCATTTACAGAGGAGAGAGTCCTAAAGGGACTCACAAATCTGAACCTGGACAAAGTAATGGGCCAGATGGAGTACACCCAAAGGTATTGAGGGAGCTCAGGAAGGTACTGGCTGCCCCTCTGACAGCCCTATTCAACAACTCACTAGAATAGTGAGGTGGTTCCAGAGGACTGGAGGAGGGCAGATGAGTCCTACTTAATAAAACTGGTAGCAGGGAGGAGGCTGGCAACCATAGACCTGTCAGTTTGACATTAGTGGTGGGGAAGTTAATTGGGTCACTGCTAAAGAAAGGATTGTGGAATATCTTGTCTCCAGCCAGTTACAAGACCAAAGGGAGTATGGATTCAAGGGGGGGGAGCATGTCAGACAAATAATGGATATGGCCTACATAGATTTTAGTGAGGTATTCATCACTGTATCACACAAGAAACTCAAAAGGAAACTGGGAAGCTTAGGGTGGGTTCTGAGGTGGTAAATTGGGTAAGAAATTGGTTAATGGATAGGCAGTAGAGGGTGGTGGTAAATGCAGTTCACTTCGGGAAGGAAGGGTGACCAGTGGGTGCCTCAGGGCTCTGGGACCAGTCCTCTTAATGTCTTTTATATATGGCATTGCAGATGAGCTGGTAGGTAAGGTACACCTTTACAGAAGACACCAGAATTCTACAACAGGATAGACACTCCAGAGGGGTGAAAAGAATGTGCAGCTAACTGAATAATCTCGAGGAATGGTCAAGGGCACAGCAGCTGGGTTTCAATGTGGGAAGAAGTGAAAATAGTGCACCGAGGGTATAGAAACCCAGAGACAGAGTACAAAATGGGAGCAGAGATACTGACAGTCACCAAACACAAAAGGGACCTGGGAGTAATCATATCTGATGATCTTCAGGTAGTGAGACAGTGCAACAAGGCAGTAGGTGGGGCCAATGGGATGCTGGGTGCAGGGAGGAGTAGCACCATCAGAAGGAGGGAGGTGGTGTAGCCGCTTTATAGATCGCTGATGAGACCCCACCTGAAGCACAGTGTCCAGCTCTGGAGAAAACATCTGTTATGCTTTTATGAGCATGTCAGCCAGAATTTAAATAATAAAACACCCTGTGACGTAGTTTTCCTAGATTTTAGAAAGTCATTTGATTCGGTACCACATTGTGCTCTTATTAGTAAACTAATAAATATCAAAATTCCATCAGGATACATAACCTGGATCAATAACTGGCTTTCTAATAATTTTCAAAGAGTAGTAATTGATGGTTACACTTCAGACTGGAAACCAGTTACCAGCAGAGTACCACAAGGTTCAGTTTTGTCCATATTCATATTTAAAAATTTTGTTGCAGACCTATCAGTGAGTATAGATAGTTGGATCATAAAATACGTGGATTTACTGCAAAATTGGAGGCCCATGTAAGTCAACAGAAGAAACAGTTACATTTCAAAAAGATTTGGACAAACTGATTACATGGTCTCAGGAATGGTGCTTATTCTTCAATTCAAATAACTGTATTGTGATGTATTTTGGACCAAACAATCCTGAAACTATTTATATTTTAAACAACCAATGATTAAAACTATCCAAAACCGAAAAAGATCTTGGAATTTTTATTCAAAAACATTTCAATTTCGAGAAGCAAGTAACAGAAAATATTAATAAGGTGAATAGAGTTTGGTGGTCCATCAGGAGAAATATAAAATCAAGAGATGAAAAGATTATTCTACCCTTCTATACAGCCTATGTATGTCCCTTATTGGATTATTCATCCCAATTATGGCCCCCCATATGAGAAAAGATATAACTAGGTTGGAAAAAACACAGCTCAAAGTAACAAAATACGTAAAAGGTGCTGAAACTTTGAACTACGAGCAAAGATTATCTAAATTCAGCTTAATGTCCTTAGAAAAGAGAAGATTAAGAGGAGACCTAATATTGACAAGAGAAGTAATTAATGATGAATATCTGATGGCTGAGATAGATCTTGAGTTCAAACAGATAAACATCAACACAAGAGGACATCCATTGCAATTAAAAAGAAAGAGGTATTTTACTACCAAACGTAGTTATTTCTATTCTCAAAGAATAATAAAACCCTGGAATTCTTGACCAACTGAAATAGTTATAAGCAACTCAAAAGAATCCTTCAAGAACAATCTTGATAAATTATTATTATCAAACCATTCCCCTAGTTATTACGAGTGATTGTTGGGAGCAGTTATGGGCTTATGCCTTTTGTCCCCCCCCCCTTCTTCAGAGTGAATCATAGTGAATCTCGGGAAGGACTTAGACAGGGTGACAGCTGTCCAGAGGAGGGCAACTAAAATGGTGCAGGGGCTTCATCAAAGTCTATGAGGAGAGACTGAAGGACATCAGTATGTACACCCTGGAAAAGAGGAGGGAGAAGGGAGACATGATAGAAACCTATTAATACCTCACAATGTTGAATAAAGTACAGGAGGGGAATATTTTTTAGAGAAAAAGATACAGAAGAACAAGAGGATATGCTATGAAGCTGGAAGGGGGAATTTAGAAGTGATGTGAGGAAGTATTTCTTCACTGAAAGAGTGGCGGATACCTGGAATAGTCTTTCATCAGAGGTGATGGGGGCAAAACAATGGTAGGCTCCAAGTAGGTGAGATAGGCACAAGGGAAACTTCACGGCAACAACAGTGGACATAGCACTTGGTGCACATCAAAAGTTCTCATGACACTGTGGCTCAGTGTTCACAACTTTAATTTTAAATTTACAATTTAAATATGGAGTTACAGCAAACTGGTGTAGCCCATGGAGGTTACCCACAAGACCAATGTTTCACTCTCTTCACAGGTGCTTTATCAAGGTGAAGTGCACCCCTAGAGCACACACTTATATACATACCCAATAGTGAAAAATTACTAAAAAGGTAGGAATGCCATTATTTATTGATTTCATTTATTTAAAAGTTGGTAAACAAGAAAGGCAATATGAGCAGAAGCTCATTTCAAGTGTAACCTGGGAGGGGTACAAAAGGGAAAAAAATAAAAATAAAAGGAATGCTATTTACAATGGAGAAGTAACTAATAAATACAAACAATATTTACATGGATATAAATGATGAGTTGCAGCGTAATAATTGCTCCACCAGTTAGCACAATAATTGAATAGGACCCTGTCAGTTCAAATGTAAAAAGAAGGCAAATAGCCAAGGCATTTAATAACAGGAAATTATCTCTCATTACTCCCACCATTCAAGGAAATAGTCTGCTAATTGTCAATCCTTTTTTATTTAACTAAATTGAAAAATACATGTCCACAATTATAATATCGTAATTATCCCAAAACATTAAACTTTATACTGGCTGGTTCAAAAGAACTCTGCTAAATACATATACATAACTTGTCACTCAAAATATAAACTCCCAGAGTTTCAAAACCACACAATTAATATCTAAGACACATTATGCCACATATAATATCTTGGCTTAGAAACCTGTGCAGATGAAAATGAGAGGTCAGCACGGAGGGTTAGGTTTTGTATTGGGAAGTCAGAGTAGAAGAAAGGGGGGGCACAGAATTCAGGCTTAATCATATAGTACTTCAATGTGCTTACAGAACATGGTGTAGCATTGTGCTAATGCAACTTGTTGAATAAATCTTTGTGGCTGTTCACCTCTCATTCCTCAGGGAATACCACCCTGTAGGGAGGCTAAAGGCAAGGAACCCTGGAGGAGGTTTCCACCCCTTGAGGTGCCGTGGGAAGGATTCCCTTAGGCTAAAGGTTCTGTAGGAAGGAGCCCTAAAAGAGTGTAGAGCAGAAAGCATTGCAGAAAGTGACAAGTAGGTATCATCTATTTAGGGCCTTCACATAGGTCAGCAGGAGACACTGGGTACGTGTAGCAACCTTCATGTCGGTCTGAATGATTAGACAGCAAGAGGGCTTGACTTCTTAAGGAGAGATGGAATGGCAAAGAAGGGCCACCTTCCATCTGCATTCAACAGTGGAAATTTACCAAAGTAACCTAGGTAATATGCTACTAAGACTAACTAGATATTATGACTTTCAATATGGAGGAGAGGAAAAACACCCTTTGAGGAGGAAACCTCTGTGGATCAAAGGCCTAGGTCACCTTCCTTCCAGGCTGGGGATATTTTTTTAGTGATGGCTGTGCTGCTGCAATTTAGAAACCTGATTTAGAGGAGGTGGATAATATTCCAGTTTGGAGGAAGGCTCTCAGTCTATCCCTCTAACAGGAATACTGTGAAGGGTTACGAGCGCACTCTACAACAACAGGGTATTCCCACAGGGGAGTACTATCCCCCAAGGTGGGAGGAGGAGAGTGATGACTGCTGAGGCAGTCAGATGGCCAACATGAGCCTAAGAACAGACCAGGTGAGCCAGAGGCTGTCATAGAGAGAATAGCTTAGATGGTGCTGCCAAACCCACTCAACTAGTTAAAGGAGCCCCCTTGGGCTTAAGGGACCCACCCCTCACAGCTGAAGTCTTAAATTCTACATCAAGATGTGCCACTGATATGTCTGCTTTGCTAAAGCTCTACCCAGAGTGAGGACATTCCCACTATGGACCAGATAAAAAGGACCCCACCCCAAGTTTCACATGCTCGAGATGCAGACTTCATAGGTACAGGGCGCAGACCATCAGCCACAGGGCAAGCCCTGAGCCATAGAAATTAATGGTCATGGTTGGCATGCATCCAATTTATGAATGAGACCATAAATTCAACTATGAAGCAATTTAAACCATCACGCAGGTCATACACACTTTTTATGAAGTACAAGAAGACCAGCCTCCACATAGGTTAGTCTAAGCAATCATCAGACCCCCACGTGAGTTTGAGAAACTGAGCGCAACATCAGTTCCCATAACCTCCAGGGAATGCATGCCAACCAGTTCCATTAGGGAAGCCAAATTAATTGTAAAATTCAGAATTCTCATCATTGTACATTATTAACCAACACAGAAAATTAGGTAGTCTATTATTAGATAATATAGTTAATTTAGATAGCCCAGTGTACATATTCATGTTCTATTAGAACTTTTGTGCACACAGTATATTAATATGGGAGACGTGTGCTGGAAGTACAATGAAACTGCTAGAAGAGCAAGCCCAAAAGAGTGTGAAACAGAAAACATTGCTTATTGAAAGCTGAGAATTATTATGAAATAAAATGTTCATTACAGTTTGAATCCATACATTACAATAATATTTACATATGTACTGCTTCAATATTTGTGAAATGCAGCAAAAATTTTACAAAGAATGCTTAAATGTCATCCCAGAACTATGGAGGTTAGTGCAGATAGCAAACATTTAGATTTGGAACCCGTTAACTTGTTTTGCAAAGACTGGCAATTCAGATGCACTAATTACAGAGAATGGCTACATTTAAACTTCTAAGGAGCGAAGCTGAAAGTCATAAAAGTTGCATAATATGTTTGCTCCTTCCATTCTGTATTATGGTTCAGTTTCAGTCAGGCTAATATTATTGAGAAAAGATTTAGCCAAATCATTGTGAAATTCAAATTTTCAGTAAAGTACATTTTGTCTGACTTAATAACCCATTCCCAACTTGAAACCATAATGCCCCATTGTGCATCACTGTCCACCGCCATGGGAATAACTGGTGGCGCAAGCAGATCACCAGGACACCACGCTGGGAAGAAGCAACAGGAGGTAGCAGGAACAAATTTAACATTTTAAATACAATGTCCCCACAGAAACACTGTGTAGCAGGCAGGCTGATGGAAACTAGGTGTAAATCAGTAAGGGACCATGTTCCAGATTTTTATGAAGCAGTATAAACTATTTAAACTGCTAAGCAAGCAGGAGTAAATGGCATAGTGTAACAATGAAACTGCTAGAAAAGCAAGCACACTGGAATTGAAGCTAGAAAAGCAAGTACATGAGAAAAAGTTGGGAGTTGTAACTGCAGAGTGAAGTCAAGCACTGAGTGCAGCCAGGTATAAACAATTAAGGATGGAGCTAGAGGCAGGGGAAACAGCAAGAGGAGCTGAACAGCATACAGATAACAACTGCAGGTAAACTGAGGGATTGCTAATAGTATGATAAAAGTAAATGGGAGCCTGAATAGCACAAAGCACTTAAACAGCACAATGCAAGCAAGGGGAGGAGCAGGATGCTAGAAAAACTAGAAGCCACCCAAAAAGGTAAAACATATCAAGAGAGCAGACACAGACAACAGAGAAAAGCAGAAGCAGCAGCCAGAGGCAAAAGTAAAATACTGACCCAGAAAGGCAGGAGAAACACAAACCAGCAGAAAGACCAGCACAAACTAAGCAGAAGATCCAAAAGCACTAGAGGAGGGAGACAAACACTGAAGGGGGGGCAGAGCCCCAGGCTGGGGAACGCAGAGTCCAACAGAGCCTCCAGCGGCAAATTAAAAATGCTTCTGAGGGAAGCAGGAAGAACAGAGTTTAAATAGCTCAGGCAGGGGCGTGGCTGGTTTCTACAGCCCATTGAACCACAGGCGAAGCCTTTCAAATATACATCTGATCTGAATTATAAAAGCTTAGCAAGTTCAATTTGGTCATTTATCCCTGGCCACTGTAGAGTCCCTAACTGGTAAATCCAAAATGCTTCCTTCTTAGCTAATAATTTTTCTATATCACCGTCCCCATATCCAAGCATGACTTTTTCAATCCCTATAAATACAAGGTTATGTGCCTCACCTCCCCCCATCCATTAATATGTGTAGCCAATGCATATTTAATGCTTTTGTTCACGATGGCCTGCATACATTCTCCAGTATGGTCCTTCAACCTTCTCTTAGTTCTCCCCACATAAAAAACACCACACTTACAATCAGCTAAACAGATAACATTTTAAGTGTCACAGGTAATGAGGCTGAGCATTTTATATTGCAGAGAAGTTTATCTGGGTAATGGAACTCTTCAAATATCCATTACTGGCTCCTTGAGGTGCTTTAGAACAGGTAAAATGTTTGTGTGTGAAGCCTGTTCCAACGCATAAAAAAAAATACACTTCTTCCTGATGTGATTCAGTGATTCTTTTATTCCATAGCCCCTCACGCTTCGCTCACTTTATGAGCTTGTTCACGGGTTTCTTATCTGTTAAACATACAGTTATATTAGTTTTTGTTATGCATTTTATAAATTCATTTTTGTTAACCATTTATATTTATATGAATGTTTACCACTTGAACTTAAGACTTGCTAGTAAAACGGCCTCATCAGACCAATCCTCCATTAACGTTCTGCCTAAAAGTTGACAAAATAATCTTTAGCTTTTAATTCACTTTGCAGCTTCATTTATTTTTATTTTTTAGATTTGTCTTTCACCAAGTGCACTCTGTATTTGGCAAACGTGACTTCTGTTATTAACCTGATTCCCCTTGCCTGAGGGTCACATATAAGGACTGAGATGACCCCTCCAAACAGGCTCTGTCACTGTGTGAGTGCATGGCTGGTGTGTGCTGTGTATATATAAAAGTTCTGCAGCGTATTGCATGACAGTCAGGCAGGGGGTGATATTACACTCTCGCTTTGTATTTTGAATCAATTTGCATTTAAACAGACATTATGCAAAAACTGGAACAAATTACAAGTGGTACAATGGCAACTAGAGAGTGGTTACTGGCGACCCTCAATGTCTCAGATCTCTATACCTTCATACCCCACAGAGAAAGGGTTTTGACAGTGGGTAAATTGTTAAATCAGAGAGGTGAATGCAAAACCACGAACAACGTTATTACAGGATCTGGCACTATTTATATTAGAACACAATTATTTTGAATTTGTTGGGTGCTTTATCAACAAGATAGAGGCACTGCCATGGGTACAACCATGGCACCAGCCTATGCCAACTCATATATGCATGATTTTGAAAATGAATATATACTTAACAACACAGACAATAGATTTAGACAACATATAACCAAATGGTACAGATATATAGATAATGTATTATGCCTGTGGGAAGGCATAGAGACACAACTATTGAAATTTTTAGAGAACTGAATACCTGGGATTGCAACCTCAGGTTTGTGATGGCTTATGATAAACACCAGATTCCATATCTGACCCAGTGATCAAAACAGAGAATAATACATACTGCACAACATTATACAGGAAGGAAACAGATTGAACATATTACTATACAGCTCCAGTTACCATGAACCAAAGCTAAAAATAATATACCATACTCACAATAAGTGAAAGTCAAAAGAAAATGCAGTACATTGAAAACTATGAAACAAATAGAGAATACATGGTGCAGAGATTCAAAAATAGGGCATACAAAAACATGGTGTTAAAACAAGCCACCCAGAGGATAGAGACAAGAGACAGACAGGAACTGCTGCAACCTAAGGCCAAGGAATGGGGACCAGAAAAAGTTGTACTAGCAGTTCAGTGCAACTATAGGATAGCAGAAATATAGAAAATAGTTAACAAGCACTGGCATATGGTTGCGATGGACAACTCCAGCATACCAGCACTGCAACAGAAACTGACTATAGCAGCTAAAAAGGTCCAGAATCTTAAGGACCAACTAGTCAGATCACAGTTTAAACAACCAGATCAGAAGAGGGCGCAAATGCTACTGGGACCTCTTCAGCCAGGAATGATGAAATGCGGAAGATGCTCAGTGTGTAATAACAAGCAAGAAACAAAAGTTTGAACATCCTGATTTTAACTAACAGTTTGAAATTAAACACATAGATTGCAACACTGAAGGTGTTGTATATCTAATCCAGTGTCCTTGTGACTGCCTTTATGAAGGCCAAATGAAAAGAGCACTTAAGAAATGCATATTAGAACATAAAGGAGATATCAGGAACAGGGATGAAAGGCCACCAGTAGCAGCCCATTTTAATCAGGAAGGACACAGTGGAGCATCCCTTAGATTTTGGGGACTAGAGATAGTTGAGCCTCCAGCAAGAGGGGGCAATTACAAAAAGGCCTTAAAACAGAAATGAAATAGATATTTCAATTAAGTACATTGGAACCTACCATATAGGTATGAATATTGAGTGCAACTGGCAGGTCTGCACATAGGGAAGACCATTTTTTGCACAAAACATAGGGGCTCAAAATACAAATAGAACACACACACACACACACACACACACACATATGAAATGGACTAGCGAGTGGGATGATATCTCAGTAAAAGCACACAGGAAGAAATTGTAAATAGAAATGAGAAATGTACATACAAAGGAAAAGGGATAATCAAAATATGTTTAAACATAGGTATAATGGCCCAGATATGCAAACTGCGCCATTCTGAGGCACAAGCCCCTGCGCTGCTCAAAATAGTTGAGCAGGGGTGTGGCTGAGCGATATTCAGAGTTGCGCTATTGAGCAACTCCCTTTGAATATCACCCCAGCTTCCATAAGCAAGAGTGGAACTTGCGCCACCGCAAGTTGCCAGAGTTGAGCATTAAACTTGGCGGTGGCGCAGTACCATTGCGCCATGCAAATTTCTGATATTCAAAGGTGACATGCAAATGGGGCCATAATTTATGCAAGGCGAGGGGGCCATTTGCATCTATTTATGGCCCCATTTGCAATACCTTTATGTAGGTGCGCCCGATCCCGAGGACTTGCACCTGGCACGCCCTGCCAGACAGCAGCCGTCGGGGACCGGCAGCGCTCACAGCCGATCGCGGGCAGTATCTCTGTGTATACATCCCCACACAGATCCCGAACCCGATCGCGGGCAGAAAGTATCATGACCCCCCACATCTCCCGAAGCCCGATCACGGGCATAAAATGTATGACCCCTACACACATTTCCCTGTTGCCGATCAGCGGGCATAAATAGCTGACCCCACACATCTCGAAGCCCGATCGCGGGCAATAAAAATGTATGAACCCCCGCCCACATCTCCCGAAGCCCGATCGCGGGCAGAGCGTGTATCAACCCCCAGTGCCGATCGGGCAGAATGTAAAAGCCCCAACCCGAATATCTCCCTGGTGGTCCAGTGGACCGTAATGACGATCGTGGGCAGAATGTCAAGTTACAACCCCCAAACATCTCCTGGTGTCTAGTGTCCCCACCACCCACCCGAGCCCTTCCACCCGCTCCCCGGCAGCGGGCGAGGCAGCATCCACCGCCTGCCTCCCCCTGCCCGCCGACTGACTGTCGGGTAGGGCTGCGCCATTGGTGCAGTGCTACAGCCAATGGGCGTGCAGCCCATACCGATACATGACAGTCAGATTTGTCAGATGAACGATTCACCGTCTGGACTGTCATGTACAATAGCAGAGCTGCGCCCATGGCTGTAGCTCTACGCAGCTTCATAACGGACAGATCAATCGGAACGGCTGATGAAGGAGTGGGATGCTACCGCCCGCTGGCTGCGGGGGCGAGGTGGAGGGAGCTTCGTGGGTGGGTGGGTGGGGACACTGAACACCAGGGAGATGTTTGGGGGGTTGTAACTGACATTCTGCCCGCGATCGGGCATTACGTCCACTGGACCACCAGGGAGATATTCGGTTGGGGGACTTTTACATTCTGCCCACGATCGGGCACTGGGGGTTGATAACGCTCTGCCCGCGATTGGGCTTCGGGAGATGTGGGCGGGGGTTCTATGTTACTTTATTGCCCGTGATCCGCTGCGGGAGATGTGTGGGCGGGGGTTCATGTTACTTATTGCCCGCGATCGGGCTTCGGAGATGTGGGGGGTTCATGTTACTTTATGTCCGCGATCGGGCTTCGGAGATGTGTGGGGGTCATGTTACTTTATGCCCACGATCGGGCTTCGGAGATGTGCGGGGTCATGTTACTTTATGCCCAGGATCGGGCTGGTGGGGGCATAGGGACCGAGTTGGGGCCAGCCAGGGGTGGCAACTGCTGTGTGCGCCTCTGCAATACAGCAGCTCACCTGTGGGTGGCCTCAACTTCGATCCTTTTTGGCTCAAGGTTGCAGGCTTAGGTTGGGGTTGCGATGACAATCCTGCACAACCCCGACTGAATATCGGGTTGCGCAGTTTATGCATGGTTCCTCCTCCTGTTGAGCATGCATTCATTTGCATTGCGCTGTTCGCAACCTGTTGTCAGTGGCGAACTGCTTCCTGCTGAATATCGCAGAATGGCACAATGTAGGACTTCGATGCTTAACGCCAGCTAGCATGGCGCAACCCTTTGAAATTCTGGGCCAATATCTGTATGAAGGAATAATTATGCATTTGTTGTCACATTGTTTTCCATTCCTTCCAACCCCCAGCCCCACCGTATTTAAACTACTGTTTATTGTTCTCCATATAAACAATGTCAAAATACCTATATACAGTTTTTATTTGAAATGCATTTAAATGCAAATTGATTCAAAATACAAAGAGAGAGAGTGTAAGATCACCCCCTGCCTGACTGTCATGCAATATGCTGCAAAATGTTAATATATACACTGCACACACCAGCCATGCACTTGCACAGTGACAGAGCCTGTTTGGAGGGGCCATATCAGTCCTTAGAGACTAAGCGTTCGGTTGTGCAGCAACGGGTCTCGCATCACAAGACCAATGGGTGATGATGCTTCATCACCGAGGCCTTTCTAAACAGGCTCAAGAGGAAGGGGCACACATTTGCGAGCACAACGCCAAGTAGTCACCATTATGGAGTCTATATGCTGAATTGAACTTGAGAAGCGTTTAAGGGAAGAGCTACATGCATCTTAGTAACTTTAACAGACATAGCAGCCTCAAACCAACACTAGAATAAAAGAGGGCATTTTTGAGAAAAAATGTTGAAACTTTCGTATGTATTCATTGCAGGTTGCCAAAACATTTCTAAAAACCAACCAACTACTCAGAAGCTTAAAGCGCTGAGAGGATATGTTTACATAGCTTGCGAGGTATGTGACCCTCAGGCAAGGAGAGTCAGGTTAATAACAGAAGTCATGATTGCTGAATACAGAGTGCACTTGGTGAAAGGTGGAGGATAAATTTGCAAAATAAAAATAGATGAAGCTGCAAGGTGAATTAAAAACTAAAGATTGTTTTATTAACTTTTAGGCAGCATGTTAATGGAGGATTGGTCTGATAAGATTGTTTTTACTAGCAAGTCTTCAGTTCAAGTGGTAAAAATTAATATAAATATAAATGGTTAACAAAAGTGAATTTATAAAATGTATAACAAAAAAACTAATATAATATAAATGTATGTTTAACAGATAAGAAACCCCATGAACAAGCTCATAAAGTGAGTGAAATATAGAGGGCTATGGAATAAAAGAATCACTGAACCACATCAGGGAGAAGTGTATTTTTCTTTATATGTAGAAAGAGGCTCCACACACAAACATTTTACCATTTTATATTCCCTTCCATCCCTGGGGCCCCAAAACAATTTTGTATTAGGCACCACATTGCCATATTTGCAGTAGTTACAGTGTTTACACCCTGGGTTGGAGGAGGAAAGAACTTTTACTCATCTCCCCGGGGTTGTACACAATGCACCACAGTGTCCCTTATACTCCATGCCCTCAGATAAGTAATCCATGGAAACTCATCAGCGACCTCTCTCAGCTTGAGTTCTACCCTAACAATGTCCCAATTTTTAAAGATAATGTTCTGGATTGCCTTGGCATCAGTTGAGAAGGTGGTAATGAAATTCCTCCTATTGGTCCCCCCTCCCAAGTTTGGTCTTGTTTGTAGAAGAGATTCCCTAGGACTATTCCCAGCCTGGCTTTTCTAATGACATCTGAACCGTAGACTCATTCCTTGAGGTGTATTTCAAGATCATCTGCTACTGCCCTATAATCTTCCCCTTCAGAACAATTCCTCTTCATTCTCATGAACTGTTCCTTTGGGATACTTACTATGGTGTGGCTGGGGTGGCAACTACTTGCCTGGAGCAAAGTGTTCCTGTCAGTGCTTTTGCGAAGAAGGGCGGTCATAAGACTGCTGTCACTTTTCCTTGTAATACACAAATCTAAAAAACTATTTTTTTTCTGAGCTATAATTCATCTCAAATTTGAACCCAGTTCTATGGGATTCCAAATATTATTTAAACTCCCCTAGCTCCACGTCCATCTCAAATTCTCAGGGTAGACTTTGTTGGGAAGCATGAGAGGGAGAGAGCAGGAGATCAACTAGGATCTGCAGTGACAGTATAGGCAGGGACAAAAGGGAAAAATGGGTGGGCCAAGTGGTCCTTATCTGCTGTCAAATACTATAGCCCAGATATTCAAACTGTGCCAGGCTGTGGCGCAAGCCTGGGCGCAGTTCAACTTAGCTGCACAGGGGCATTGACCGGGCGATATTCAACGGAACTGTGCCATGGCTCAGCATCGTTGAATATCGCACCCTGGCCACCCGCAGTGCACATGGCACAGTGGCACTGCACCAGTGCAAGTGGCCAGAGTGGAGCAGGGGGATGCTCTAGCTATAAGTTCCATTGCGCTTAGGCGCAACAACCGTGATATTCAAAGTGTACATGCAAATGGGGCCTTTTGTCCCTGCCTATACTGTCACTGCAGATCCTAGTTGATCTCCTACTCTCTCCTCTCATGCTTCCCAACAAGCGGCAGCTTTGTATTTTCTGTTGTGTATTAGGGATTTCAAGAAGGAAGTTGAACTGTGTTCGGATTCGAGCCTGGACTTGCCTTTTTCCTCCTGGTGTCTGCTGCCCTCTCTGTGGGCTGTCTGCTCACTAGCCCCCGAACTGGCTGATGCACATGGCGTGAGAGGCCGTGTTGAACTCGACCGATTCCAGCTGGAGCTGGAGGAGTGAGTGGAGATGCTTGCTGTTGTGGGGGCGGAAGGTTTTGTAAATGTAAGTGCCTGCTGCTAGCGGCGAAGTCAGGAGTTATGAAATGCACTCGGTGCTGGAATTCCCCGTTTGGGACGAGAGGAGGGAAGCGGGCTAGTTCATTGAAGGTTTTAACTGGGTTAGTTAGGTTGTTTAAGTTAGGAATGTTTTAAATTGTTTTGAGTTTTGTATTAAATTTGTTGTTTGTTAGTTTATTTAATTAGAAATGTGTAGGGGGTCTGTAGGGCGACCTGTAGGGGCTAGGATCATCTATGGGAACTCACAGCTGCACGCTCTGCATCCCTTTGTCCCTCTCTCTGTGTCTGATACTATTATCAGGCGTTGCAGGGAAGTGGGGATTGTAAGGGATTGCTCTGCCTGTGGGCTGTGGGATGACCAGGAGCGGGTTGATGGAAGGATAGAGGTGGTTAGGTCCAGGAGACACCCTGGATTATTTAGGGCATCTAGGAGAAGCCAGACGTGGTTGGTGCCCATTTCCAGGGAGACCACCAGACCGAGTGGTCAGGTAACCCGAGGGCACCACCCTCTACATCTCTGACGGCAGTGTTAGTAATGCCAGGTCGATTGAAACAAGACGGCAATTATTGCCGCTTTGATTTCATCGGTCGACCTGGCTTGCATTACGGAGACCTGGGTGGGAGATGAAGCTGGCCCTGTTTTTGAGGCTGCAGTCCCCCCAGGGTATACCGTGGTGCACTGCCCCAGAGAAAATCGCAGGGGTGGCGGTGTAGCCATCTGCTTTAGATCTAGCCTGACCTTCACCGTGCACCCAGAGGGAACCCCAGGTTCATTTGAGTGTGTGGCCATTCATGGAGGACTCAGCATTGGCTGCAGGATCCTCCTCATCTATCGCCCTCCTGGCCCGATGGGGGGTTTCCTGCAGGAATTTGCCGAGTTTATTGCAGGAAGTGACATTGGATTCCCAAGATGTGTTTTCTGGGGTTTCAATATTTGGGCCGATGATATAGTTCAAAATGCACCAGAATTTTTGCAGAGTATGTCCTTGTTGGGGCTGATGCAGTTTGTTGATGCACCTACTCATCGGGATGGCCACACACTGGACCTGATGTTCTCGCTGGAGCTCGAGAGTGTAGATCTTGCGATTGATCAGGCATTTTGATCTGATCATTGCACGGTGAAGTTCATGCTTGGGGCTCCTGCCGTAAGTTCTTCCCCTGCTGAGATGATTTGCTGCCGCCCTTTACGTGATCTTACCCCTGAGGGTTTTATGGCAGCAGTTGATTTATCCAGTATGGGTGGTGCATGCGTCGGAGCTGTTGATGTCGGGGTGGACACCTATAATAAGGTGTTATCTGACACCATCAACTCCCTCGCACCTATCCGTGTATGACCCAGAACTTTGTACCTGAGGTCTCCTTGGTATTATGGAGATCTTAGGGAAATGAAGAAGATGGGTCGGAGATTAGAGCGCCGCTGGAGGAAGTCCAGTCTGCAGACGGACAAACTGGTTCTGCGTGCGCATTATTGCGCATATCAGGAGGCAATCAACCGAAAGAAGACAGCATTTTTGTCTCAGGAGATTGCTGCCGGGAGAAACTGACCAGCCACACTCTTCCGGACTGTTGATAGACTTCTCCGTCCTGTCTGTCTCCAGCCCGGAAGAGTTTCCTCAAATGAGGATTGTGAGGATTTTGCTCGGTTTTTCTCGGACAGGGTGTCTTTGATCCAGCAGGAGGTTTCTTCAGCCAGCAATACCATTGCTGACAGTGGTCGCCAGTTGTGTTCTGAGTGCACTCCGCCTAGTGGAGGTCCATGAGGTTATTGAGGTGGCAGTCAATCTGAAGCATACCTTTTGTGAACTGGACCCAGTGCCAACGCGTTTCTTAATGAGATGCATTGACTCTGTTGGCCCGGTGTTTGCCCTGATTGTCCAGTGCTCCTTGAGTCAGGGTGTCTTTCCAGATGCCTTGAAGGAGGCTCTGGTAAGACCCCTTTTAAAGAAATCTTCTTTGGACCCGGAGATCAGGGCAAATTACCGTCCCATCTCCAATCTCCCATTTTTGGGGAAGATTGTTGAGAAGGTGGTATCGCTTCAGTTGTAGGAACATCTCATGACTCACGAGTTGTACGATCCTTTCCAGTCGGCTTTTCAGGCCAGACATAGCACTGAAACTGCGTTAGTTTGGGTGCAGAATGACCTCCTCAGGGCTAGAGACCGAGGGGACAGGACAATTCTTGTTCTCCTCGATCTCTCCTCAGCATTTGATACTGTGGACCATTGTGTGTTGCTTCTCCGCCTGAGGGAGTTATGTGGACTCACCGGTATTGTCATCAAGTGGTTTGAGTCCTTTCTCACCAATAGGAGGCCTTGGGTTGTGATGGGAAATTTCTCATCTACACCCTGCCTCCTTTTGTGTGGAGTCCCTCAGGGTTCGGTATTGGCCCCAATGTTGTTCGCAGTATATATGCTGCCCCTTGAGGGGATCATTAGGAAGTATGGTTTGAGTTTTCATTGCTATGCTGATGACACTCAGCTATATTTATCCTTTGCCCCAGGAACATCCAACGCAGTGGATGTGTTAAATATCTGTTAAATATCTGTCTGGCTGAGATTAGTGACTAGATGGCCTCCAGCTGGCTACGACTGAACCCTGACAAGACTGAGGTATTGGTAGTGGAGTCGAACAGAGTTTGTGATGGGATGGCCTCTGACTCTGCAACTGGACTTGTGCTAGGAGCTGCGTCATTGATGGCCTCCCCTTGGGTGCGAAACCTTGGTGTTATTCTTGACAGGAACCTGTCCATGGAGGTTCAAATATCTTCCATGGTTCGTTCCTGTTTTTTCCACCTTAGAAACATTGCCAGGATTAAGCCCCTTGTTCCGTCCCTGGACCTCCCTACCCTGATACATGCCTTAGTCACTTCTAGGCTTGACTACTGTAATGCCCTCTATCTCGGGGTCTCTGGGGGTTCTCTTCGCAGACGGCAGCTAGTGCAAAACACTGCTGCCCGGCTTTTGACCGGGCAAAGTAAATTTTGTCATATTACACCTGTATTGTGCAAATTGCACTGGCTGCCTGTCAGATGGAGAGTACTCTTTAAGGTGGGTTTTCTCACCTATAAGGCCCTACATGGGCAGGGCCCTGGTTACCTGTCAGTTCTCCTGGCACCTTCTTCCTCTACCCGTAATCTCCACTCTTCTAGTGGTGGCCTCCTAACTGTTCCAAGAGCGAGATTAAAATCTGCAGGCGACCGAGCCTTTAGTGTTGCCGCTCCCGCTCTTTGGAACTCCTTACCAACTGTAGTTAGGGAGGCCCCCACTATAACTGCCTTTAAGGTTCGCCTGAAGACTTTCCTATTTTTGCAAGCTTTCGGGGTGTAATGCTGATTATTTGTATGTATTAATTTTAATTTATATATTTATGCGGTATGAAATGCTGTAAAGTTTTGTGCAGCACCCAGAGCCTCCGGGATTGGGCGTCTTTATAAATAAACTTGCCTTTGCCTTAATGTATGCAAGGTGCAAATGGGTCCATTTGCATGTCATTATGGCCCCATTTGTATGCAGGTGCGCCGATTCCCGACGACTTGCACCTGGCGCCCTGCCAGGCAGCAGCCGTCAGGGACCGACGCCCCCTGCAGTGCGGCAATGTGCCCCACAGCCAGATCGCGGGCATTAGTAAAATAAAAATGATTCCAATATCCCTGGTGGTCCAGTGGACCGCTGTCAGCCCGATCGCGGGCTTAAGTAAAATTAAAACAGAATCCTATATCCCTGATGGTCCAGTGGACCACTGTCAGACCGATCGTGGGCTTAAGTAAAATAAAAATGACTCTAATAACCTTGGTGGTCCAGTGGACCACTTTCAGCCCGATCATGGGCTTAAGTAAAATAAAAATTACTCCAGTAACCCTGGTGGTCCAGTGGACTGCTGTCAGCCTGATCGCAGACTTAAGTTAAATTCTAATGATTCCTATATCCTGGTGGTCAGCGGACCCCTCCCCACCCGCCCACTGATCCCCACTGCCCCGCTCCCCACGGATCCATTCACATATCTGGACTGTGTAGTACAGTATGGACTACGCCGTTGGCTCACCTGTGGACCAATGGGCGTACAGCCTACCGGCGGTGTCAGTCGGCAGGTGGCGGGCGGCAGGCAGGTGAGGTGTTGCCACCTACCGCTGAAAGGGGAGGTGCGGTGGGGATCAGTGGGCGGGTGGGGAGGGGTCCACTGGACCACCAGAGATATAGGATTCTTCTTTGATTTACTTAAATGAGATAGGAAATTATTTTATGTTGTTAATAACTGTTAAATAAATAATAAATAACAAACATTGGACTTTCCGTGGTTTTCTTTGTATTTACATATGTAGAATGCACATTTATTTATGTTTTCACAATGTTGAAATGAACATTGGCGTGACACTGTGTGGTTTGGTATTGGGAGTCAGCGCGTGGCAAGCTTTGAAATGACCACGTCACAGACTCCCGATACAACATTCAGTTACTTGCAGCGTTCCCACCAGGCTCATCATCTGCTTTAACAGGAAAGGCTAGCCCTATTGCACTTCTGAAAAATGACACCATATTAAAATTCATGTCATCATTTGGTGACACTTAAGAGCAACCCCCATCCCTGGCGATACATAATGTACAGCGTGAAAAAGCAGGTAATTATTTAAACAGCTATTTGTGCAGGAGGAAAAGTGTTATTTATCCCTCCATGGTGTTACGTGTGTCCCAGCATATCCTCTTGGCTGTTATGTAACTCTGTAACCCCTCTCTTTCCAAGGAAGGTCCATATCTTACCCTTCAGTCTCTGTGGAGCTGAGCAGCACAAGCCACTGAGCGTCGAGAACGCTTTCTGTTGTGACTTGAAGCCAATGTGTCTTCACTCCTCGACTCTCACAGGTGTATCCGGGCGGGAGCGAAACAGTCTTCTCAATTTCGTCTATGGTGAGTCGCTCAAGGAGTCCATTCTCTTGGTGCCCCCGCTCCCACACAAACCTCTGTATATTTGGCTCAGAAATAAACAGTATGCTTAGCTGCCTCTTGGTGACTGGAACACCTGCATGATTTTCCCACTCCTCTGACCCACAGACATTCTAGCAGTAGGGCAGGGAGCATGCAGCACACCACCAGCTCTTCCAGAGCATCAACAACCCATGGATCTGCAGGACCCCAAGATATCCCCCTCCCCGCTTCAGATAGCACACATGCACAGGAAGAACAACAAAGACGCAACAGTACACTTACTCCGGGTACTACTAAGCACCCAGAGATGTCTCTTTTTCCCCCCACAACAAACAGACTGTTTTGATTATTACCAGGGTTTTCATAATCTGACGATTAGCTGAGGATGGGAGGGGGGGGACCCGTCTGTGAGACTTGCAAAATAATAAGACACTTTCAGTCCGTTGTCCTTTTAAGAAGTGTCGAGTTATGAGAAGTAACTACAGCTGTGGCTGCACTGAAACTGACCGTGCCTAGTGAATCAAACTTGCAGCACTCACCAAAAGAACTGGCACTGAGCAATGGTCTTTTGAGAAAACTTCAGGTGAAATGGGTCCAGTCACCGACAGATAGTTTTTGCACATTCCGTTATTGAAATACAGTGAAGAATCTATTTGTAAGTATTCTTTTTATCTTTTTCAGAAATGAAGCGCTAGGTAACGTAATCCAATTGCTCAGTTTTGCCCTCTGAAGTGTAGTATGGCATCAGTCTTTGGTGAAGGAGTTGATGAGTACAATGGGAATCTGCAACTAACTGAAAGTTGCATGGGGAGTCTGTGACGTGGGCATTTCAAAGTTTGCCACACACTGACTCCCTATACAAAAACACACACTCTCAAGCTGATTATCATTTGAACATGATGAGCATGTCAGTAAATGTGGGTTCTTGATATTTAGAGTACAAAAACTCACACAAAGGCCACTTTTTGTTATTTATGATTTATTTAACAGCTAACTACTGCAGAAAATCATTTTCTATTTCCTTTAAGCCCGCGATCAGGCTGACAGCAGTCCACTGGACCACCAGGGATAAAGGAATTGTTAGAATTTTACTTAAGCCCGCGATTGAGCCAACAGCGGTCCACTGGACCACCAGGGATATGGGAATCAGTAATGTTTTACTTAAGCCCGTGATCGGGCAGACAGTGGTCCACTGGTCCACCAGGGATATGGGAATCAGTAATGTTTTACTTAAGTCCACGATCGGGCAGACAGCGGTCCACTGGACCACCAGGGATGATAGAGATTTTTTTAATTTACTCAGCCCATGATCGGGCGGGCAGGTCCACTGGACCACCAGGGATATAGGGGTTCTTTTATGTTACAAATGCCCGTGATCGGGCATGGGGGGTGCCACCAGGTGCAGCTGGAGCTCGGATGGCCACCCACAGGTGGCAGCTGCCGTGTTGCGCCCTGCAATGCGGCAGCTCACCTGTGGGTGGCCATCCATTGTTTTTTTTTAGATCAACTTTGTGCTAGCACAGGTAGGAGTTGCTCATGCATGGCTCTGCACATCCCGGGCTGAATATCGGGCTGTGCAGGGTATACATGGGCATGCCCCCCTACCTGTGCCTGCATACATTACTGATGCGCTCCGGCACATCAGGATTTGTGCCGCGCACTTTTCCCTTTTGAATATCGTGCCGGGGCGCAACCCTTTTGAATATCTGGGCCTATGTTTCTATGGTGGCAAAGGATGCAGATGCTATCGCAGACTTTTACATTGCACTAATTAAACAAACTCTTGTGAGAGCCACAATGGCTGCTAATACATTAATGTAATAAGAGATTTATTTATTTCAAAGGTTTTACAAGGAAAGACATACTGAGCTAGTAACAGCTTGTTTTCAGATATGTCCTGGGGGAAGAGAAAGGGGAAAAGATAACAGATACAGAAATACAGAATTTAAAGTTCATAGAAATGGAATAAGAGTAACAAAGATAAAGAGGACAATTATGTCTAAGAATAAATTGACAAATATAAGTTACCAAACCGTAAGTTGTGGAACTGACCAAAGATCAGTTAAATAGTTATTAACTTATCAAAATAAAAACTAGGGGAATGATTGATACTGGGAAAGAGATATAGAATTAATGTGTGACTTAGTTGTATTACTGTGATGTAAAATCCTTCACTGGTTAGGCTGCCTTCTCTTTCCGCTTTCCTAAGCTTTGGTACTCTGTCTCCCCCAAACCATTCATTCTACCTCTTCCAAATGTGCTGTCTCCTCTCTGCTCCATGACCATGCTGCTACCTCCTGTGCCTGCCCTTGAGTCATAGTCCTTCCCCACTCCTCAGTTTACCCTCTTCTCCTCTTGCTCCATGACCACATTGCTGAGGCTGCTCTTGAGTTATAGCCCATTCCCATCCTCAATTTACCCTTTTTCCTCTTTCTCCTCCTCCTGGCCCCTCCACCCACCCCACCAACCTTCGTTCCGCTTTTCTTCCTCCCTCCCTCCCTCACTTGTCTGCACTTTCCTTCCCCCCATCTGCGCTCCTTCCTTCAGCACCCTATCCCCTGGTACCCTCACCATTAACAAGATCTGTCAGAGACACTACGACTGTGAATGCATTAACTAGATAAGGCTGTTTCATGGGCTTAAACATAAACATTTATTTATTTATTTAAAAAATATCAGATTTACAAACCTTTGAGTCAGATACTCATTTACACAGGCACCACATCAAGAAGACCAAAGCAGTTCAAACAATATACAATAGCTAAAGCAAATAGACATCAGGAGTCAAAGAGAAGCCCAGAGTGTTCATATGAAGGCTGTTGCATACACTAACTGAAACAAAGTACAGTACATTAAGAAAGGGCATATTTAAACAGAGGCGAAGCTGAGTGCTTCCACCACCCCAGGAGTGACGTTATTACACAATAACATACACCCTGGAGTGCCTTATTGCAACTATACAATGGCTTGTTGTTATATACAGAATTTAAAGGATGTTTTTGTTAGTGTGGAAAAATATTTATTAAGAGAAAATGCAAGGAATGATCCAAATCAAAAGCTATGGTGATGTTACTGTGTAATAACATCACTGTTTCAATGGGTCAGCAGGCAACTAACTCTTGACATTTGTGCTCCCTGGATAAGAACAGTTACAAGGCTCTGCTGTTGCTAAACTAATTTTAAAGTAGTACACATGCTAAATCAAAGGGCATGGCTATATCACTGTCACATGAGACAGGGGGTATCATAGGAGAAAGAAAGCCAATAAAACTATTTGTTACGGAGATCCCCAGTGGTCATAAAACTACCATACAGCTAGCAAGCTCATTTAGGAAAAACTCCTAATAGCAGACAGAGGGAAGGACACACTAGGATTTAACATACATATCAAAACACTCTACATAACATATATTTTTTGCACATTCTGGGTGGACTACTCCTTTAACTTTCTGTGGTCTCAATTAACTCCTCAAGCCAGAAGAAAAATAGTGCTCTAAAGCTTCCTATATACTACACACAGGCACAGAAACTGGAATAACAGGTTCCAAGGAGTATAAACTCAGCAGGAATGTTAGGGGGATGGCAGCTGTGATAGTTGTTCCAGTCTTTCTTTTCACTGATAGAAACTGAGCCAGGAAAAAAGTAAAATACTGTTTACACCAAGTACATGAACTTGCATGATTTATCTGTAAAGACAATTAAAAATGCATTTCTAAATGCATTACTAACCAATGCTTTCAAGGTTTGAAACTACTAAAAAGACAAACTATATATATAAATATATATATATATATATATATAATATGGTAAACAAATATTGTTAATCCCAAAAGCTGAACTTTGTTTTTAGTATATAAATGTTTAAGAAATACCTAAAAGCTGAGTCTTTCCTTTTGAGACACCAGGTGACACTGATAATCATTTGTTCCAAGGGTTTTTAAGTCAGTTTGAATGCATTAAGTATAATCTGTTCTGACTCCACAGATTTGTTCTGTTCCTTGGACAGATACCAAACTAGTGACTCTTCTTTCAGCATGATAGGATCCACCTCATGCCCCTCCCACATGAATAAAAAAAAAGTTGGGCTGGATTTTTAGGAGCTTCTTGGTGGAGGTGGGTTGGACCTTACTTCCCCCAAAAAACAATGCTGCTTCCCACTGCTGAGGCAGAGGAGACTATTTACACCTTCAGTTAGTTCCACGGACAGAAAACATGACATCACTCCTTTTGTACATGCAATACTCCTGTTGGCTCCACCCACAGTCATAAAAAGTACCATTACTTGTACCCATGAGACAGAGTCCCTGCTGCGTCCTTGTAAAATGTGTGCCTATAATTTTACCCATCTGATAAACCTCATTTATGTTCATTTTGTACTGTTTAATTACTATTTCTGTGTGACGTTTTATTGTATAAGTTATAAGCCCCCCCTTCCCTGCATCTAGGGGTAGCCAGATGGTAAATGTCCAGGGGAGGGGGGCACTGTACAACCACGAAAACACAGTCCAGAAATAACATGAAAAACAGTACCTGATTCCCTCGAGTGGTGCTGAAGATGGATTAGCTCCATTTGGGGTGCCCTTGGACCCTTTGGGTGATGCAGTAGCAGGATAACAAAGACCTTCACCTGCCTGGCCTTGCCAACTTCCCCTGCAGACCTTTGTAAACAGTCCTCACCAGGCAGGGCTCTCGATGTCCTCTTTGATGGTGTGATGGTTCTCTAGGGATCAAACCTGGAACACCCTGGTGGCTGGCTGTGGAGGCAAACTTCTTTTAACAGCAAAACAGTTTCTACAACAAATGAGGCAAACAACAGAACTGCAGAAAACAGGGGATCCCATTTAATGAATAGCTGATAAACAGGAACAGTCACTCCATGTAGTGGGGGTAAACAATTCACGGTAGGGTTACTTTCCAGGTAGGCACCTGACATTTGTTCTGCAACAGTCTCTTTTGCCAACAGACTGATTCAGCTTGCAGAAATTCCCTTGAGCCAAAAAGGCTACATTCCTGGCAGCAGCAATATGGTGGGCTGAAACAGGCCACATTTCAGAGCATTCCCAAATTCAGCAGCCCTTCCATTTCATACTTCCTTCACTTCACTTCATTCGGTCCTTTCACAGGCACTGGCTCACTTTTCCATTCTCTGAGAAAAACTTAAACTGAGGTAGCAATTGTGACAGCATGAGACGTTTTGACTGTCTCAATTCCATTTCTTACTTTACCGTACTTTAAACTTGCTACACCGGGGGGTGTCTCACAATACAGGGAGCATTCTCGTTACTACGAGGTTTTACACATTCAAACTAGTGCTCTTTTAGAAAGAACCAAAACCACCGAAGACCTTGCCATTACCCAATCACTGATGTCACGCACCAAACTGTTCTCCCAAAGGAGTTCCAACCAGTTCCTGGACCTTCAGACACCGGACCCTCCCCAAGAAACCTGGCACATTCCTGGTCCCACAGAGACCCATTGGCATTATCCACTCATGCAGCAATTTCAATTTCTGGACTGCCTTCACCCAGGGGACTGCTGCTTGTGCCACACAGAGTACCTGGACAGTCTGCCAGCCCACCAGGGTCCAAACCAATCATTCCCCACATGGATCTCTTCCTTCCTCCACAGGCTGCACCACTTGAGAGCCCAAGCACTGTAGCAGCCACCAGACAGGGGAAAAGGGGTAGAACTGCCATCACTACACCTGCAACAGTCCAGGCTGCCACATCCAAACTGCATCCCAGGCCCACTCTGCCATAGCTGGCCTGGCCTGGCCTGGCCTGCCCACAGAACACACACCGGCTCACAGGCTATACTCACCCATGGGCGAGATTACTTAAACTACTGGGCCCTAATTGGTGCTTACACTACCATGGTGCCAGAGATCACATGGTGGGCATCCAATCTTCAGCTTCTCATGGGCACCGGCTCCCAACAGCACTGATAGGACTCAGGCTTGTTGCTCCACTGCTCCTCCTCGCTAATGGCCTGAACTGCTGAACTTCTCCATACGCAGGTCTTCGAGGGAAGAGGGCCAGGGTGGCAAGTGGCCAACCTTGGCCCCGCCATGGCCCTCCAGCTGAACTGTGAGCCCAAACCCCTGCCTCTCTCTCTTTTCTCCCCTCTCCAAGCTCTCTTAAAATCTAATCTCGCTACTATTTATACCCTCTGAGATGGGGGGCCCCCCCGTCAGCAGCAAGCAACCCCAAATCCCAGACCTACTGGCACCACAGTCTTTCCTGCCTAGCTACACTTAGCAACTGAAGTTAACTATTAAGCTCCCAGAGGGTGTTTACACTTTCCCCCCACACAAACGTTCATCTCCTGATGAATGCTGACCAGGCTGCACCATGAACCCCTCAGAGGAGAGATATGGCCATCTCTCCCTTCCCCCAAGGGTCAGAGCACCAACTGGTTACACCGCCGAGACAGTGGAAATTAATATACTTCACAAAAAAAAAACGTAACTTATCCTACACTATAACATCTTACCGGGGCGCATTGGTGACCCACCTGCTGGTTCCCATAGTCACCTGCCAGGTACTGCAGTGGGGCATCCCTCCCCCCACTACCACTGCAACTTTTCTATGCCACTTAATTCCCAAGTTAATAGAAGTATTGCTGCTGCCAGGAATAGAAGAATAATACACAGTTCCCCCATCAATAGGCATAACCAGAACATTTGCAATAGCAGTTTCAACTGAATTTTTAAGCCACATATGATGCACTATCCTGCTATACTAAAATCTAACAGCGCTAAACATTTTACTAATTTGAAACAGTCATCTAGCCACTCACACCCAGACTTACATACATTCACACACCGACTCAGCCAGATTTCAGAAAAGTACGTTTACAAAGAGCGCAACTTATACCAATGCACTGAAAGTGCAATATTGAAACAATTAAATACACACTAAATTAACTGTGCATAAACAGTTATTCAACCACATTTTGTCTTTGCAAAGGCATTTTCCTCCCAAAAGCCCATTGTCCACAAACAGTTCAAAGGTCTCTGCATCAACAGCGTTCCAGTTCATAAGCATGGGGTGCTGCATATTTGTTGGCCAATCCACCCCTATAGCCGAACTCTAGGTAAAAGAGGCAATGCCCATGGTACAGTCTCTGCTCCCACAAAGTTCATCCTCACTCTAGTCCTGGCTGCAGATGGAAACAAGACAGTGCATCTTTCACAGAAAAGGGCATGATAATGTTCAAGTCCCACATGCTATTTTGTTGTGCAATCAAATAGTCCAGCGATAGGAGGATTTCCACAGCTTTTCCAACACCCAAACTGTAAGTCCACAAAGGCCGGAGCACCCCAAAATCAAATCCTGGATGAGCCCCCATGTTGTAAGCCCCCTTCCTGTGTTTAGGGGTATCCAGATGGTAAATGTTCTGGGGAGGGGGCACTGTACAACCACAAAAACATAGTCCAGAAATAACAGGAAAAACGGTACCCAATTCCCTGGAGTGGTGCTTATGATGGATTACCTCCATCTGGGGTGCCCTTAGACCCTTTGGGTAATGCACTAGCAGGATGACGCAAACCTTCACCTGCCTGGCCTTGCCAACTTCACCTGCAGGCCTTTGTAGACAGTCTTCACCAGGCATGCCTCTCGACGTCCTCCTCGATGGTGCGCTGATTCTCTGGGATCAACCCTGGAATACACTAGGGGCTGGCTGTGGAGTCAAACTTCTTTAACAGCAAAACAGTTTCTCCAGCAAATGAGGCAAACACCAGAACTGCAGCAACCGGGGATCCCATTTAATGAACAATTGATAAGCAGGAACAGTCACTCCATGGAGCAGGGGGTTAAACAATTCACGGTAGAGTTACTTTACAGGTAGGCATCTGACATTTGTTCTGCAACTGTCTCTTTTGCCAATAGACTGATTCAGCTTACAGATATTCCCTTGAGCCAAAAAAGCTATATTCCTGGCAGCAGCGATACGGTGGGCCAAAACAGGCCACACTTCGGAGCATTCCCAAATTCAGCAGCACTTCCATTTCATACTTCATTAACTTCACTTCATTCAGTCCTTACACAGGCACTGGCTTACTTTTTCATTCCCCAAGTCTTAGCAAAACATAAACTGAGGTAGCAATTGTGACAGCATGAGACGTTTCGACTGTCCCAATTCCATTTCCTACTTTGCTGTACTTTACACTTGCTACACCGAGGGGTGTCTCACAATACAGGGAGCATTCTCTTTACTTCGAGGTTTTACACATTCAAACTGGTGTTCTTTTAGCAAGAACTGAAACTGCTGAAGACCCTCCTGATACTCAATCACTGATTCCACACACCAAACTGTTCTCCCCAAGGAGTTCTAACCAATTCTCAGATCTACTGAGACCGGAGTCCCCCCAAAGAATCTGGCACATTCCTGGACCTACAGAGACCCAGAGACACTATTTGCTCATGCAGCAATTTCAATTTCTGGACTGCTTTCATACAGAGGACTGCTACTTGTACCACACGGAGCACCTGGACAGTCCCTGCCAGGGTCCCAACCAAACATTCCCCACATGGACCTTTTCCTACCTCCATAGGCTGCACCACTTGAGAGCCCAAACACTATAGCAGCCACTGGCCAGGGGAAAAGGGGCACAGCTGCAACCACTACACCTGCAGCAGTCCAGGTTGCCACCTCCGAACTTCCTCCAAGGCCCACTCTGCCACAGCTGGCCCACCCACAGAACACACCAGCTGCCAGGCAGTACTTGCCCATGGGTGAGATTACTTAAACTACTAGGTCCTCATCAGTGCTTACCCTACCATGGTGCCAGAGTTCACATTGCGGGCATCCAATCTTCAGCTTCTCATGGGCTCCAACTCCCAACAGCACTGACAGGACCCAGGCTTGTTGCTCCACTGCTCCCCCTCGCTAACTAACGGCCCAAACTGCCAAACTTCTCCATATGTGGGTCTTTGAGGGAGGGAGGTCAGGGTGGCAAGTGGCCCACCCTTGCCCCACCATGGCCCTCCAGCTCTACTGCGGGCTCAAACTCCTGACTTTCTCTCTTCTCTCCTCATCTCCAAGCTCTCTTAAAATCTAATCTTGCTACTGTTTATACCCTCTGAGATGGGGCCCCTGCCAGTAGCAAGCAAGCCCAAATCCCAGACTTACTGGCACCACAGTCTTTACTGCCTACAAACATACGAACATACGAAATTTGCCAGCAGATAAAGGCCTAGAGGTCTATCAATTCTGCTTGAATGTGCAGCTAGCACCCCTTATTCTGCAGCTGCCCCTCCCTTCCACCCTTCCCCTTCATTGACCCTCCCCCTTGTCCTGTCCCATCCCCTTTTGAAGCAGTCCACTGTTCTACTGGATACCACTTCTGCAGGTAAAGCATTCCACCCAGCCACCACCCTCTCTGTAAAAAAGTGTCTCCTCATCTCCCTCCTGAACCTTCCTCCCTCCAGTCTCATATCATGGCCCCTGATGTCCCTCCCCTCCCTTACTTTGAACAGCCCCTCTGTACCTGTCTTGTTTATTCCTTTCATGTACTTAAAGGTTTCAATCATGTCCCCTCTGTCCCTCCTCTCCTCCAGTGAGTACATGTTCAACTCCCTCAGCCTCCTCTTGTATGATAAGTCCCCCAGCCCCTTGATCATCTTTGTCGCCCTGCGCTGCAACCCCTCCAGTAACTTAATGTCCCTCTTCAGATACAGGCGCCAGTACTGCACGCAGTACTCCAGGTGCGGTCTAACTAATGACCTATACAGTGGCAGAATCACCTCCTCCTTCCTCGAGGATATACCCCTTGCAATACAACCCAGCATTTTGTTGGCCTTTGCAGCTGCCTTCCTACATTGTGCCGAGTTGTTCATTGACCTACAGTAAGCACTCCAAATCCTTCTCCTCCTCCTCTGTCTGGGCTAGCTGCACTCCCCGCAGCTGGTAACTCCTCCTTGGGTTCTTCATCCCAAAATGCAGCACCTTGCACTTTTTGGCATTAAACCCCAGTTGCCAGGTGTCTGACCAGGTTTCAAGCTTTGCCAGATCATCCTGCAACCCCTGCCATCCACCTAGGTCATCCACCACTGCTCCTACCTTGGTATAATCAGCAAACAGACTGATCTTGCTCTTAATGTCCCATGATATGTCTGCAATGAATATCCTAAACAACACTGGTCCCAACACCGAGCCCTGTGGAACACCGCTCGTCACTACCCTTGGGTGTGAGAGCTCCCCACCCACTACCACCCTCTGTTGCCTTCTCTGAAGCCAGTTCCCTACTCATCTCACCATCTTGCACCTACCCCTGTGCCTACTAACTTACTTCCCAGCCTTCCATGCGGCACCGAGTCGAATGCCTTACTGAAGTCCAGATACAGGACATCCACTGCATGGCCCCTGTCCAGTTGCCTAGTTACCTAGTCATAGAACTCCACCAGGTTGGTTTGGCAGCTAGTCACACCAGGTTGGTGTGCCTAACTACACTTAGCAACCAAAGTTATCTATTAAAATCCCAGAGGGTGCTTACATGAACACATAATGTGAAAGTCCCACATATACACCACAATAGTAGAAAAAACAAAACTATAAAAATGAAGGTAACGTAGTGAACAGTGTTATTGTTTCTAGATCTACACACCCCCTTGAAAATGCGCACAACACACACACACACTCACACACACACACACACACACACACACACACAGCTGTTACAACAGTTGTGCACACACATAGGGTGTGAGTGTCATTGGCAGGATAGAGCAGCTACAATATTTCATTTTCAATGGGGTCCCGCTTTTACACATTTTTTTCAGTGTATTTAGCAGAGTTAGCAGAGTTAAAATGCAGAATATCATTTTAACTGGGCTCCTGCTTTTATACATTTTTACGATGTAGTTACCCAGGATAGGTCAGTTAACCTGCAGAATCTGATTTTCAGTGAGGTGCTGACTGTACCTATTGTAACACTAACAGGTCTGGGATGCCCTAAATGAGTTGGCTCCATCACAGCCTGTATGTTTTCAGTGACCAGATACTGTATCTTTTTTTGGCCAGCAGGGGATGTGAATTGTGCTGAGTGCAGATTTTAGTGCCTCATTTTTGCTTTGTGGGTCTTTATTCAAACATGTTTAGGGCACTCACACTTTGCTCCAAACATGTTTGAGTATAGCAAATTTAGTTAACTGTGCTAATTTGCACTCAGGAAAGGGACTTTGCAAGGGGCAGCCTGATACCTTTTAATATGGGGCCATTACTCTGTGTACTGTTGCTCTGGTTTCCAATTCTTGGTTTGTCTGCCTATTACTGTTTCCAGCTTTTAGCTACTGATTGTATTGCTTTTAGCCACTGACTGCCATGCCAGCAACCCGGGTTCAAGAACAGACCTGGGTCACTTGGGGCTGGCCTGGGAGGGAGGATGGGCATCTGTAGAACAGGGTGAGAAATCTATATGACAGCACCATGGAACAGCATGGTAAGGGACCTCACACTTGGATGCCTGAGGTGTCTCCACGGAGGCTTACACACATGTTTGGGCCCAATATGGGAGAAAATAGGAGGAAAAGCCCTTCAACTGTAGAACAGTGATGGCCTGCTCTCTTGCAGGACCCACACCGATAACCAGGCACTTCTGATCCAAGGTCTTGTGGCAGGACCACCAGAAAAGGTAAGGCCAGAAGGTGGGTGACAGGGTTCGGGAAGACTGGCCCAGATGGGGCCAGTCAGGTGCTGAATGAGACAAACAGCTTTGTAGAAAAAAAAAGTATTATAATTTATTATGCATTCCCAGTGCATGTAAAATGTATCCTTTTCTACCTCTCTCTCTCTCTCTCTCTCTCTCTCTATATATATATATATATATATATATATATATATATATCTATCTATCTATCACACACATATATATTTTTATACATTTTTCCTGGTGTCCACTGGTACCCCCCCACCCTCTGATTGTCATCTCCGTAATATTTCTTTCCCTGGTGTCTAGTGGCACACCCCACCCTCCGGTTCTCCTTCATAAACTGTAAATAATTTATGTATCCCTGGCGTCAAATAATGCTCCCACCCTCCCATGCCTGACCCCATAATGCTGCATTTTATCTCTGGTGTATAGTGGCACTCCCCCAACACACCTTCTGATGGCTGTCCCTTTGATAGTTATAGATAGATAGATAGATATTTTCTTTTAATTTTTTTGTATTGCATATTCAGAAATACCTTTGAGTCCAAGACTCATTTACAAAGGCTCCATGTCACATAAAGTAGAACATTTCAGCAGTGATCACAAATTCAAGAGCTGGATTTATACAGGCTAATTACAGGGAGTACAATATAGGCTAGCAGTCTAATCCTAAGGCATATTAGGGTAGGTCTAAATTGCTTAGATTAAAGGCTCTAGATTTAGAGTTGGACAACTAACTTCTGGAAGGTGCAGAGAGGAAAAAAAGGGGGGGAAAGCTGGCCAGAGGCCCTTGTTGGGGGGGAAGAGACAGGGGCGGGTCAGAGGCAGTCGCAGGGGTGGAAGGACTGGAGATGGTCTCTGAGAAGGGTTTTGAAGGGGCCAATTCTGTTTTCATTAGTGAGTGTGCTGGGCAGGCTGTTCACCCAGGAGGGTGCCCTATAGCTAAAAGACCTTTGGAATTGGGAGGTTCAGCATCTGGGGACTACTAGGAGTTGCTTACTCGAGTTACGGGTGTTTCTAGGAGTCAGAGCCGGTTGGATGATAGAGGTGAGTCCAGATGGGGAGAGTCCCAGGGCAATCTTTTTGGTCATGAGGCATGTGTGGAACCAGATTCTATTGTCGAGATTCAACCAGTTGGTGGAGTTATATAGAGAGCATGTATGGGTGAGTTGATCACAGCCAAGGATGAGGCAGCATGCTTTGTTCAAGGAGAGATGGAGTCTGCTAAGGGCAGAGGTGTTTGCAGCTCCTTAGTCAAGGAGAGAAATGATAGAGGAAGAGACAGTGAGCCTAAGGGCTTCAGGAGTCAGGCAGTGTTTGAAGTGATAGAGAATTCTGAGTCAGACATTCAGGGTGGTGGACAGATTATGGATGTGCTGGTGGAAGTTAAGGGATGGGTCTACGGTGAGGCCCAGATATTTAAAGGAATCTACTTGCTTGAGGGGGTCCAATTGGCAGTTAGAATTTGAGAGCAGAGCACCTTCTTGGAGTTCAGAGGGTGTGAGAAGAACATGACTTTAGTCTTCTTGTAGTTCAGAATAAGATGATACGTGTAGAACCAAGTTTCAGCATCACAGAAGGAGGACTGGAGGGAGTTGTGGAGTTGAGTGGGGGTCAGGATTGGAGGAATACAAGACCGCATCATCCACATACAATAATAGATTGCCAGAGCAGGATGAAGGTAGGGAGTTAAGGAAGAGACTGAACAGGAGAGGGCTGAGGATGGACCCCTGCGGAAAGCCGGCATGGACTGGCAGTCTGCTAGTTTAGGTGGTGCCAATTTTGACCTGTTGTAATCTGTTCAATAGGTAGTCAGTGAACCAGCTGAGGGCATCTTTAGAGAAGCCAGTGTTAGAGAGTGTGTTTAGAAGGAGGGAGTGGTTGACCGTGTCAAATGCCTTAGAGGGGTCTACAAAGACTGTGATGTGTCCTCTGTCTAAATCGGAGTGGACGTGTGTGGTGAACTCCAGGAGGGCTGCTGTGGTACTGTGCCTTTTGCAGTAGCCATGTTGCTGTTTGCTGAGTAGGTCATGTTTGTTAAGGTGGTCTGTGAGCTGGTCGCAGACAATTCATTCAAGCACCTTCGATGGGGGGGAGAAGAGAGAGTGATGGGGTGGTAGTTGTTAGTAGAGGTCCGATCTCCACATTTAAATATGGGGGGTAATGGTGGCAGATTTCAACTGTAAGGGAACTGACCTTGGCAGAGGGAGTGGTTGAGGATGTGAGTGAGTGGGTGGAGAACCTTGTGAAGAGTGAGCCAGAGGAGCCTCAGGTCTAAGGAATCACTACTGTAGTGGGCATTGCTTAGGGCTTTATCTAGGTAAGATTTGGCAGACGCGGGGGAGACACATAGAAGGTGGAAAGGAGGGGCAGTGGCAGTGTTCAGGGGCAGGAAGGAGCAGATGGGTGTAAGAAGTTAGGAGGGATGACATGGTTGAGGTTAATGAAAGCATGGTTAAAAGCTGTGGCAATCAGGGAAGGGTCAGAAGACAGGCACCCATCGACCTCTATCTGATTAGGGGGAGGATTATGATCCTTGCCACAGATATCCTTTATATTTTTCCAGAACTTGTGCCCTGATCACCAGGCAGAAGATAGGGAGGATTTATAATACCCTGACTTTGCTTGACGTATGGCCCAGGTGCAATTGTTCTGGGCTTCTCTGTATCTTTACCTATCGGATGGCAGGCCAGACTCATTGAGAGGTGCCATAGAGAGTATCGGGTCCACATCAGTGCTAGTAGGCGGCTCGTGATCCAGGGTGCATGGTTGCCTTTGACCACCTTTTTAGTGAGTGGGGCAAAAGAGTTGCAGATGGCATTGAAGGTGAGTGAAAAGTTCAAGGACAAGGTCAGGGTCGGGGGTATTCTTTAAGGGGGACCAATCCAGTGAGTGAAGGTGAGCTTTCAGGAGAGCAAGTCTGCCATGTCCAAGCTTGCGCTGTAGTATTATTTTGGGAGGGTTCTTTGGAGCTTTGCAGGACCAGAAGCGAAGTACTGGGGAGTGGCCACTTAGAGCATTTGGTAGCATGGTGGTGCTAGTGATCTTGTGGGGGTGGTTGGTAAAGACCAGGCCCAGTAGGAAGGAAGACCCAGTGCGCTGGTTCAGGCGTGTGGGGTGGGGACTACTTGGGTCAGGTCCTGGGCAGTTGCGGCGTCAATGAGCGGGGCGGCGGTCCTGGTTAACCAGTTGATATTAAAATCCCCAAGAGCAATTATTTCATTATGTGAGAGGGTGGTGAGGTAAGACAAGACAGAGTGGAAGGCTACATTCTGATTCCTGGGGGGAATGTATACCGCTGTGATGAGAAGGTGGGTTTGCGAGTGTCCTAGGGTAAGTTTGAGTGTAAGGGCTTGAGGTTCATGTATCAGTGGAGGGGGGGGAAGTAATTGACCGTGCAGAGTATCCTCAACATATATGGTGCAGCATCCCCCTCTTTTGCCCTGTCGGTCGGCCCGGTAGAGGTTGTACCTGGGGAGCGTTACCATTGAGTCTAGGATTTGGGGGGAGAGCCAGGTTTCGCCCACCACAATGACATCTGGGTGATGTTGTAGGACACATCCCTGGTAGGAATACCACTTTTTTAATAAGCTGCAGACATTAATGGTGGCAATATGTAGGCTTGTGGCAGGGTGGCACATGGATGTTGAGGTAGCCAACGGGCCTGGGTTAGGGTGGATGTTGCCTGACATAAGGGGACCTGAGGAAGGAATGCAGGGCTGACTTTTTGATATAGTGAGTTTTTCATGTAAGGGACCCATTTGTGATTGAGTAAGCTGGAATGGGGAGGGTAAGTAAATGGGGAGTAGCCAAGAAGAGGTAGTGGCAAGGGAAAGGGTCTGGGATTCGGGGAGGTGGTAGGAGGCTGAGGGTGTGTCTGGGACAGAGGTCATGACTGCTGATTGTAGTGGAGGTGGGCAGGAAGTTGGCTCCCTTCCGGACAGGAGGATGGTGATAGAGTGTTAAGGTTGCCTAGCCAGCAGAGCCTCAAAGGGGATGCTAGATGGCCATGGCGGTAGTGCAGACAAGCAGATGTCAGGGGCATAGGGAGGTTGATCCTTGGGGAAAATGGAGGGGGGGAGGATGACCACTGGGAACAGTCGAGCAGTCAGAGTTAGCAGTAGCAGGAGCATAGTAATGTAAGTAAAGGAGAAAGGTGAGAATTCAGCAGGAGGGAGAGTTGAGCGGCCTCTAGTGGTGAACTGAGATAGGCTACAAATGGATAAATGGGCTGATTGGTTCAGCAGTCCTAGAGCCAGTCCTATAAAAGACTGTGTAGAGCAAGGGTGGTGGTGGGGAAGGTGGGGAGCCAACGCGACGTGTCGGTGAGGACTAACTCTGCTTGTCCTGCAAGGTTTAGGGCTGATGAATGCTCCAGTGTGTGTGCCATACCTACTGCTGTGGTTTTTTGATGGGTGGGGGAGGGCACCTGCTTGCACCCTCATGACCTCTGTGGCTGGACCCTCGTCGGATCCTGGGAGCAGCTATCTGTGGAAACAGGAGATGCAGGTGAGAAATTTATACAGCAGAGATAGGCCAAGGGGAAGGGGATGCAGACTGAGCCTGATGCAGTAAGTAAAAACAATTACAGTTTCCCCCCCAGAAGAACCCTGTTCAGGCAGAGCTGAATACTATTAAGTATTGCTAGATTCCCTTACAGGCAGAGCTGAAATAAAGAGCTGAATGCTTAAATTATTATAGAAACCCCTTACAGGCAGAGCTGAAATTCTATCTAAAGTGCTCTGCCGACAACAATTAAATTAAGGCAGCAGTCAGACTATTGCAGCCCAGTTTGTATTTTGGCACAAAAAAAATGTTCCAATGGCTAAGACTGAGCTCTACTAACTCCACTTATCCTGCAAGGTTTAGGGCTGATGAATGCTCCCGTGTGTGTGCACCGTACCTGCGCGGTGGTTTTTTGGGGGGTGGGGAGGGTGCCTGCTTGCACCCTCACGACCTCCGTGGCTGGACCCTCATCAGATCCTGGGAGCAGCTATCTGCTGCAGTGGTTTTTTTTGGGGGGGAGGGTGTCTGCTTGCACCCTCATGACCTCCGTGGCTGGACCCTCATCAGATCCTGGGAGTAGCTATCTGATGCAGTGGTTTTTCAGGGAGTGGGGGAGGGTGCCTGCTTGCACCCTCATGACCTCCATGGCTGGACCCTCGTCGGATCCTGGGAGCAGCTATATTTATATAGCACCCTACTCCAGAGACTCGGAGTGCTTTACAATACAATTTAAAACACAGTAAAACATTAAAATATATAATTCAATACAGAACAAAACAGCAATATACAAAGAAAACCAATTATCATACAACATAATAAATAAAAAACACTGAATTCCTGGTGAAATAGCAAGGTTTTTAATCCCTTTTTAAAGGATTCCACCGAGGGTGCCTCCCGTAGTTGTTGAGAAAGAGAGTTCCAAAGGGTGGGTATGGCCACTGAAAAGGCTCTATCACCAGAGTTCCATAACCTCATCCTAGGAACACTGAGGAGGCAACCATTGGTGGAATGGAGAGTCTGGGATGGGCAGTAGGGCACAAAGAGATCTTGCAGGTAGACTAGTCCCTGACTGTGTAGGGCCATATAGGTCAGAAATCTGACCTTGAAGATAATCCTCCACCTGACTGGCAGCCAGTGCAGTTCACAGAGGATGGACATTATATAGTTAAATCTTCATATGCCCAGCAATAGTCGAGCCACCACATTCTACACAAGCTGCAGCCAATGGAGGTTACCTTCAGAAAGCCCCAGGTAGAGGGAATTGCAGTAGTCCAATCTAGATGTGACAAAAGCATGTACCAGTGAGGTCAGGTCATCAGGTGGTAGAAGGTGTCAGATCCAGGCAATATTCCTCAGATGGTAAAATCCACTCTTAATGATGGCTGACACTGGAGCATCAAATGTCAGGCTGTCATCAAGGATCATGCCCAGATCCTTGACCTGCTCAGATGGGGCCAGAGGTAACCCCCTCAGAACAAGACTGGGGGATCCCACCATGTCCCATCCCCACCACAATGACCTGGATCCACCATCAGTACCTCAGTCTTGTCTGAGTTGAGCTTTATCCAGTTATGAGACATCCAAGCCTGGATTTCAGCCAGGCAGTTGTTAAACATGGAATCTGCCATCTGGCTACCTGGTGCACAGGATAGATATAGCTGGGTATCATCAGCATAGCAATGAAAACCCAGCCCATATTGCCTGATGATGTGCCCCAGCAGCAGCATGTATACAGTGAACAACAAGGGTGACAAGACCGACCCCTGTGGGACTCCACAGGTTAGGGGCTTCTGGTTAGATGAGGCAAGTCCCATCATCACTGTCTGCACCCTGCCTGTCAGGTATGACCTAAACCATTGGATGACTGGACCGGATAGGCTACACCAATACCGCAGCCATTCGAGCAGCACCTCATGGTCCACCATATCAAATGCTGCTGAGAGATCCAGGAGGATCAAGATGGTGCATTCTCTCCTGTCCCTCATAATCAGAAGGTCATTCAGCACCTTCACCAAGGTGATCTCCATGCTATGCCTGGCCCTAAATACAAACTGAAAAATCTCATAGGAGGAGGAGGAGGAGACAAGGTGCCCCTCAAGCTGAATGGCCACCACTTTTTCTGTAACCTTCCCTAAAAATGGGAGGTTAGAGGCCGGCCTGTAGTTGCCAAGGCAGTCCAGGTCCAAAGAGGACTTCTTTAACAGGGGCCTAACCAAGGCCTCCTTTAAAACTGATGGAAAGACCCCATTCTTCAAGGAGCTCTGAATGATCAAGGCAACCACAGGTCCAATCAGGTCTAAATATCCAACCAAAGTCAGACTGGACCTGGGTTGAGATCACAGTGTGTCATCTAACCCTAATTTTTATTGTATTTAGGATAATCACTGTGACACACTAACACACATGCACTGCTTCATGTTCTGAACAGTGGACATTCCTACAATACAGTAGTACAGCTCTTTGCAAACTGACTAAGAAAAGGTTAATGTACCAGGAAAGGGTTAACAGAGTGCCACACAGGTGCACGTACACACACACACACACACACACACACGCGCGCATGCAAGCACGCATGCACACACGTGCACACACACACACACACACCCCATATAGGAAACACACACAGAGCCCTTTCTCTCTGCCTGCATGCAACATCTCTTTCTTAATCTTTTTAGTTGTACTAAATTTTACCAATTCATTTCAAAAATATAAAAAAAATAAACAATAAACAGAATAACCAGTCTAAAAACACTCATTAAGTGATTTACATAAGTTAGTGTGTTATTTACTGCAGTCTTTTTTTTAACTCTTACAGCTCTTCTGAGCTGATAGAAACACTTTACTCTGTGTTCTGAAATCTGAACCTCATTCCTCAATCTGTTACAGTTTGTGGCTGGGAAACACTGATAAGCTGACATGTTTACTAAAGATCATAAGTTATGGATCTTTCTTGAAAGAGAATACTGCTCAGATTGAAGCTAGTAACCACGTTATCACACAAGTCCTGTTGTGCACAAATTAAGGCTGTATTACATGTACTATTGGTGACTATTATTTCCCATCAAAACTTAAAAACACTGTCAGAGTGGAAGAAAAAAATGCTTCTTTTTTATCAGACAGAGAATAATAGTGTGGTGTAGGGACAAACCAGACTGCTCTACCGGAGTAATTGTAATGCAACCTCAATTTTATGAAGTCCCTTCAGAATCTGATGAGCTCCATTTTCTATTGTGATAGCAAGACATCTGTGGAGCTCTGCTCTGCAGTTGTAAAAAAGGAAGAAAATGATGGTTAATTTCTCTTTGAAGGAGCCCAGTGCTAACACTGATTTTGCTAATTTATTAGCACCTGTCATGTACAGAGATCATCCCTTGAAGATGGTCATTCTAGGAAAGGTCACAAGTTCCCAGAAGTCTTCTTGTGGATTTAAATACCCTATGGAGGCATATGCTAATGGGAAACATTTATCTTCTTCAGTCACCTTATCAATCAAATGTTTATATACCCCAACTGATTCTCTTTGATGTGATATGTTATGCTAAGCTCTGGTATCTTGGCCTTCTATACTTTCTTTATAGTGGTTACTCTCATATTATAAGCTCTATGGGACAGGATCTGTGTCTGTGATGCCTAAAGGCAATTGTAAAACCTAGGAAACCTTGTATTTTACCCTATTTAATTGATACCTTATGTTCTTTTTATAAATTTGATTGTACTGACTAGTGTATTTTTATATATTATGGTTTAACAATATACTTTCTAGTACTACTAATCAATGATCTCCACTCTTTCAAGTCATCCAATTCACAAAAATAAATGAGGCTACTGTTAAAGGAGTGGGGGGCACCCTATGGATCTAAGCATCTAGTTCTAACAGACATCTTATTTTATAAGTTGTGCAATTACAAACCCACAATGTACAGTGTACAAAAATATTTCTACATATGCATCTCAGAAAGTACATCTAAATATTTAGGGGGAGAGAGGAATATGGAGAGAAAGCAGGAAGAAGGGACTGAGTATAAGTGAAAAGGAGAAGGCCATATGAGCCAACTGGTATTTTCCTGTTTCTAAAACTATGCTCTATCATTTTATTAGTGAGGAGGCAGTGTTGTATAAGGATTAGAGCAGCAGCTTGGGAACTGGGTGATCACAGGTTCAAAACTCATCTGAGCCGAACACTCCCTGTGTGGATAGCAGCAGGGCCCCCCCCACTGGAAATGAGAAACTGCAGCTCAGTGGACTATGCTGGGTACAAAACATAATTGTAAAATAACATAAAGCTGCTTTGAGAAACACATGGCAGCAAACTCCACCATGGTGTATTGTATCAGTACCTTCTTGAGTAGATATGGGGGAAAAACTGATTTATAAGCCTGCCACACTGAATTTATTAGGCAGGCATCTAGGGGACTTCATAAAAACTCCATCAGATACAGGAGCATCCTATGGGTATACCAACTATAGATGGAGAAAATGGGGCTGCAAGTCTACATTGATCTTGACAAAAGTGGTGCAACTTCCACTGTCTTGTACTCCTAAGGCTTTTACATTTGTGTATACAGACTCATACTGCACTGCTTTGTACTGTAACCTTTTTTAAGGGTATCACCCTATATGGTAGTATTATTGAGTGACTCAATATGAGTTACTCAATAATACCCGCTAAATGCTCTAAGAAGCGACCTTTAGGCAAGCTGAAAGATCCTGTATAGCAGTGTAGGTGTGAACTACACTAGCTATACTAGGATATAGGCAGGTGTGTGGCCAAACCCTGCCGAGCTGGCTGTTTGGCATAGTGGCTAGAGCCACTGCCTACAGAGCCAGTGGATCCAGTTTGGGTCCCAAAGCAGGATGTAGAATTTTTTAAGTCCACCCCCGGAGATGATTACATTAATTGGGGTGGGTGGGGGGGTTGCCTCCCAAAAAAAGAAGCAGTTGTATTGATGTTCATTGAACAACTGAGGATTGTCACTGTTTGGGGCAGTCATTGTTTTTGAAGTTGTCCTTCTGCATCGTCGATGTTTGAGTTGTGGTTTGTGTGCCGTGTGTAGTGATTCACACTTATCACATAAATCGTTTTAGTCAATAAAATTAAATGAAATAAAAATAAAACAAAATCAATTATTAACCAAAAAACAAAAACAAAATCAAGATAGGAAAAGATCTTACCAGTGATCTATTTGAGGAACAGGTACAGTTTTCATGGGGCAGCATGAATGAACAGCAGAGCAATTGCAATCAGCTGATCATTCAGCTCACCCTGTCATTCAAAACTAGTACAGTGCTCCTTGCTATAACAAAATTGGATCCATTTCCATGTTCATTATAGCCTGTTGTTCATTAAAGCAGGAGCCCTGTTTTTTCCCCACACCTTTGCAAACACATACATACATACAAGCAATACGGTGCAATTGAAACTTTATTTAGAGAATTCTCAGTAAAAATTAATCATTACTAGGGTATCTGATAAAATGAAGCATTCATTTCATGGCCCAAACATCATTTAGTTTTTTCTGCACTAGTGCCCTGTTAGCTAGATCATGGGTATAGGACAGCAACTGCTATAACTGCAGTACCTTTACTGGATCCACATCGTCCTGACATTCTATCCATGACAGGCAGACATCAAGTTCTTTAATGGCATCAGAAGAACTTGATTTGTTTTCAACATCCCCCTCTCCTTCTTGATTGTTCTCACTCTCCCCACTGTCCTTGAGGGATCATTTTGACACTGCAGCCAGAGTCAACTTGTTGCTCAGTTGCTCTGTGGTTGCTAGGATATCGTCACTTAGCAACCCCTCTTCAATTATCTTGGCTGCACCTTCAGGTCATATGGTGAGCTGAATATCATTGACAAGTTTGGCGATATTGTCTGTGTCTTCTGTGTCACCCTTCAGAAGCTCCATGGCAGTGTCAGGGGGTATAATGAAGACAGTGCAGGACCAAGTGTTGCATCCCAGCAATGCTGCACAGTAGCTTGAGGCACAGTAGCCCAGGCTTCACCAGGCAGTTGCATGACATTTTTATATATGATATTTTTATAGCAAGGGAGCACTGTACTGCTCAAAGATCAAGGATGTCTAAAATTGCTTTTCAGGCTACATTTTAGAGACACTGGAAGGGGAATAGGCATCTTGCGGCAATTTGGCCTAAGAACTTTACTCCCTAGCCCTTTGTTCTGGAAAAAGCAACCCAGCCCCATCAAACTAGCATGATCCTTATGATCAGTGAATTATGACTGTCAGTGGCCTCCCTCATGCGTCATGCTTCTCCAGTCTGATAGATAGCTAGATAGATAGCTGGATATATAGGTCGTTAGATAGATATTTTATTTATAAAAGCACCAATTTCCAGAGACTCAGGGCACTCCATAAAACAACAACAGTACAATTATTTAGAATTGTACACAAAATATATATATAAAATTCAACTGGGAGCATACAATTAATCTATCTATCTATCTATCTCATTAAAGCTATGTAGTTAATCAATAAATGCCCACTGGAACAAATATGTCTTCAGGCTCTTCTTAAAGGCTTCTACTGAGGGAGCCTCCTTTGAATAAGCAGGCAAGGAGTTCCACAGGGTAGGTGCAGCCACCAAGAATGCCCTGTCCCTGAAATGCTGCAGCATAACCTTGGGAAATCCAAGGAGGTCTCTCCCAACAGAACAGAGTGCCTGGGGTGGATGGTAGGGGACAAAGAGATGTTACAGATAGACAGGTCCCCTTTCATGCAGGGTCTTGTAGGTCAGGAGCCTCACCTTGAAGACAATTCTCCACCTGACCAGCAGCTAGTGCAGTACGCAGAGGACTGGGGTGATATGCTCACAACTTCTCACCCCGTCAGTAATCTTTTACTGCATTCTACACCAGATGCAGCCTGTGGAGGTTGCTTCCAGATAACCCTAGGTACAGGGCATTACAGTAGTCCAACCTGGAAGTGACGAAAGTGTGTACAAGTGCGGTCAGGTCCTCAGGTGGGATCAGGGCTTGGATTCAGGTGATATTTCTAAGATGATAAAATCCACTCTTGATCAAGGCCAACACCTGAGCATCAAGCAACAGGCCATTGTCAAGGATCATGCCCAAATCCTTCACCTTTCTAGATGGGGCAAGGGGAACACCCCCCAACACTAGGCCAGGGGGTAACCCCACACCCAACTCCGCCCCAATGATCCTGATCCACAACCAGTACCTCTGTCTTGTCTGGGACTTAAGCCAGTTTTGAGGCATCCATGATTGGATTTCCTCGAGGCAGCTGTAAAATACAGAAACCGACACCTGGGCATCAGGCGCACAGGACAGGTATAGCTGGGTGTCATCTGCATAGCAGTGAAAACTCAGCCTGTACTGCCTGATAATGTCCCCCAACAGCAGCATATAAACCGTGAACAACAACGGTGACAAGATTGAACCCTGCAGAACCCCACAGCACAGAGGCTTCGGGTTAGATGAGACTAATCCCATTGTCATCCTTTGCACTCTGCCTGTTAGGTATGACCTGAACCAGTTGATGACATTACCAGACAGGCTACACCAAAACCACAGGCAGTCAAGTAACACCTCATGGTCCATGGCGTCAAATGCCGCAAAGAGGTCCAGGAGGATCAAGATGGTACGTCTCTCCTGTCCCTCGCCATCAGGAGATCATTTAGCACCCTCACCAAGGCAGTCTCTGGGCTATGCCCTGCATGGAATACAGACTGGAAAGACTCATAGGTGGAAGAAGAGGCAAGATGTGTTCTCTCAAGCTGAACAGCCACCTTCTCAATAACCTTCCCTAGGAATGGGAGGTTAGAAACCGGCCTGTAATTGCTGAGGCAGTCCTGGTCCAAAGAGGGTTTCCTCAAAAGGGTCTAACCAAGGCCTCTTTCAAGGCCAATGGGAAGACTCCACTTCTCAAGGAACTCCAGACAACCTCAGCAACCACAGGTCCAATCAGGTCGAGACGTCCAACCAAAGGTTGGGCCAGGGCTGGGTTCAGATCACATGGTGTTGGTCACAGCTTCGAGATTATCCCCACCACATCCTCCAACCCAACCAACTCAAATTCATCCCAGACAGGAGGAGTGTTCTGACACAACTCAGGATGGACCCTGCTGCCCTTTTGAGAGATACTTGAAGAGACCTTGGCCCTGATAGAGGACACCTTGTCGGCGAAGAACAGAGCCAGATCTTTGCACCTAGTGCTAGAATCTGCCCCCAACATGGAGACAGGCAGGATGTAAAGCCAATCCACTATGTGGAAGAGCTGAGTTGGTCTGTTCCCACCACAGTTATCTCCCTAGACAAAAATTTAGCCTTCTTTGGAGACTGCCCCTGATGGTTGACATAATGCGACTTCAGGGCCAGTTTGTCCTCCACCAGGCCAGATCTCCTCCAGTACCTCTCTAACATCCGCCCCTTAGTCTTTAAACTCTGGAGATCCTCATCATACCAAGGAGGTCTCCGGTGAGTAGACAAGGTGTGGACACAAATGGGTGTGATGGAATCGAAGGCCACAGCAACAGCCCCATTATAGGATGCCACTGCTTCCTCCATCCCAACCGCACAAGTGGCCCCAACACTCGATAGGTCCAGCACCAACAGTCCTGCAGAGGAAACTTCTCTTAACGGGTGGTACTGGACCATCTCCACAGGGGCAGGACCATCGGGGGGGTCCAAATGTGAACCCCATGATGCTGTGATCCGACCAAATCACCAGAGTTACTCTGAGGTCACTCACATCTAAACTTAAAGAAAAAAAACAGGTCCAGTGAGTGGCCACCCGAGTGTGTTGCCGTTGTTACATTCTGTGTCAGGCCCAGGGCCTTCATGCTTCTAAGGAGTCTGCATGGTCTGCTGCAAAGCTTGGCTCCAAAGTCTGACCCACCTCATCATGTCCACCCTGACTATCTGATATGTGAGAGCACTGTCGGCTCATGTGATTGATTAGTGTATTCTCTTATGTGCCTGGCCCTCAGCCCATCTGGTCATCCATGTGTCATATTGGACTCATGGTGTGAGTCAAGATACAGCCCATGCACTAACAGACTACTATCCAGCATCACTCCCAATTCCTGGCTGGCTGAGTCTAGTGATAACGTTCAGTAGTGCACTCTCCCCAAAACGAGTCCTCCGTATCAGCACCATGACCCGTGTCAACACAGTCTGTGAGCCTCCCTGTCCTGCATGAGTGTATGTGCAACCTCCGTATACAAACTTGCACACTTTACTCAGTCTTCCCTCCTCGCAGCTTACTGATAGAAGAGACAGAAGGCTGTTTTACAGGCTGCTAACAGTGCCACTCATGAGTACTCCACCATCCAACATGTACCTATACAGCCAAGCTGAGCCTGCAAGGCTCATGCAATGGTATGCCACACAAAACAGAAACAAATTAATGTCAGTTGCAACTTGATATCAGAGGGCAGAAAACAGAGGGCAGGATAGGGCAGGGGGCATACTGGGGAGGAAAGAAGGTAGCAGTTGACTCATCAGTTGATGCTGAAAAAATCAAACTCCTCAAATTACAGCAGCAGTTCACTTTACTTACAATTGATTTCAACTACAGTAAATTACTGTTGGCAATTCCAAAGGCAGACAGTGGCACCAGGATCTAGAAAGCATCCTGCTTTTAGTTAGAGCTGGTCCCCTACACGATGCTCTTCAAATCTCACATTTTACTTCCCCCGACTTCACAACACATCTACTGCTCCTGAAGTGTATTCTGCGGTGGCAGAAGAAAGAAGAACTTGGGCAGTTTAAACAGATAAAAATTGAGCTGGGATGGAAGAGACTTAGGCATACATCTGTCTCTGAAGGTTGGAGTAAAGAGATACATTTTCAAAACCCACTTGTGGATACCAGTGTAGAGCAGTACCAAAGGGGGCCTGTGCACTATGAGCAGGGCCAGCCAGGAGCCTCCAGGTACTGCAGCATGTCAGGAAGGCCAGGGTGGTCACATGTCTCACTTGGCTGCCATCCTGAAGTGATGCAGAAGCAATATATAATGAGGGGTGCAAGGTGCAAATTGTGGTAGAGGTGCAGGACAAAATGTATGGACTGTTGCAAATTTCAGAGGGATGGGGTATAAACTGTGGAATGGGTGGAATGCATACTTTGGAGGCATGGGGTTGAAAGTTTAGAGGTGCAAATTATGGGAAGAGGAGTACAAATTTCATGAAGGACAGGGTGCAATTCCAGAAAATGCAGCACCGATTTCAGAAAGCTGTGAGACAACAAATTTGGGAGGGTGTGAGGCACAAATTATGGAAGGAGTGTGGGACACTAATTTCAGGAGGGTTACAGCAAATTTTTTTCCATAACGCTTTTTCTTCCACTGGTCACTGTGGGTGGTCTCTCAGCCCTGTCCCCACCTCCTCCTCGCCCAGCTCCTATCTCTCCAGGCCTCTGACCCTAGATCCCCACTGATTGACCTCCCCATGGTGGGGTTGGGAAGGGAGGGCTGTCCACCTGGAGACTCTGATCCAGATTGTCGGGCTGGTGACTGGGCAACAGCACAGAGATGGAAGTAGGAGGGCAGGGCTTCACGTAGCCCACACCAACTAATTTTCTATTTTCTGCTGTAGTCCTTCCTCAGCCACAGTAACACATAAACTTGTGCACATGGAGGAGCACACACACAATGGACCCACAGCCCCTCTCTATGTACCACTCGAGCTGCTGGCACTACTTCCAGACCTTTGCCTGGGGGCAGCCATGGGCCGAGTTGACAAGCCTCCCCATCCCGGAAGAGGAGAGCTGTCCTCCAGATGCTCAATCCTCCCCCCCCCCCAGCCAACCCACAGTGACCCAAGTTCATTCCCAAACCTGAGTAGCCGGCATGGTAAGAGGTGAGGCACAAGGCACCTCAGCCATCTATGTACTGGGCTGGCTAAGGTTACAGGAAATTTTGAGAGGGATGTAGGATGCACACTTTGGGAGAGATGCAAGTTTTAGAACATGCAAATTGCATGAGATATGTGAGGTGCAAATTTCAGGAGACAGTGGGATGCAAATTTTGAAAGTGTAAATTTTGTGAAGGTTACAGATTTCTGGGAGTGGTGCTGAATGCAAATTTCTGGAGGGGTGTGGTACACAAATTATAGGAGGGGTGGAGGATTATGAATTTCGGGAAGGGTGAGGAGTGCAAATTTCAGTAGGTGCTTACAGCACAAATTTCAGGAGGGGTGCAGGAAGAACATTTCAGATGAGTACATAGCACACATTTCAAGAGATATGAGGGGTGCTCGTTTAAGGAAGGGTGCAGGGAGCAAATTTTAAGAGGGGTTGGAGTGCAAGTTACAGGAGTGGTGCTCATTCTGATGTGGTAGAATACAGATTTCAGGAGGGTGTAAGAAAATTTACGAAGCTGGGACAACAAATTTCAAAAGCGATGTGGGATTGCACATTTTAGGAAGGGCACATATTTTTGGAGAGATAACAGTTCCAGAAGGGTTGTGGGGCATACCATTTAGGAGGGTAGGAGTGCTTATTGTAGGAGGGTGCTGAAAACACTTCAGGAGGGTGCAGGACACAAATTTCAGGAGGGTGAGTGGTGAACATTTTGGGAGTGTGTGGGACTCAAATTTCAGGAGGTGTGCAGGGTGAACCTTTTGAAAGGAGTGCAGAATGTACATTTGAGAAGGGTGTAGGGTGAACATTTTAGGAGGATACAGGGCACACTTTTCTTTTTTTTTTTTTTTTTAACCAGGAGAGACACACTAAGCTGGAAGTTTGTTTACTGGTGTGACCAGGGAGCACAAGAAGGTTAAGTGACTTGTTCAGGATCACACAGTATGTAAGTGGGGGCTGTGGGATTCAAACCCAGGTCTCCAGGTTTGCAGCTCAGAGCCTTAAACCACCACACTATATTGCCTCCCCCCAGAAAGGTTGCAGTGCCCAAATTTCAGGAGGGGTGCAGGCATACATTTCTGAAGGGGTGCAGGTCACAAATCTTGGGAATGATATGATGCACACATTTTGTGTAAGTGGTGAGGATTAATGTGGGAGGACAGAGCACTAAATTCAGCATGGGTATAGGCACACATTTTGAAAGGGCTGCATGGTACAAATTTCAGGGGGGTGAGGGGCACCAGTTTTGGGAGGGGACTGGGTGCAGTGTGTAAAATTCAAGAAGGGTGCAGTATTCAAAATTCAGGAGGGATGCAGGCACAATTTTGGGAGGGGTACAGAGTGCAATTCATAGACTGGTGTGAGGTGCACATTTCAGCCAGGATGTACAGTTCAAACCACAGGAAGGGTATTGGCACAAATTCTAGGAGGTTTATAGTGCACAACTTCTAGTATTGCTGAGGGGCCCAAATGTTGGAAGATATGAGGCACTACATTTGGGAGAGGTGTATTGAACAAAATGTGGCAGGACCACAAGGTATAGATTTTCAAAAGGAGGTGGGGTGTACATTTTGGAAGGGATGCAGAGAAAATTTCTGGAGAGGCACAAAGCACAATATTCAGGAAAGGTGAAAGTTGTACATTTATTATTGGAATTGAAAAGTCTGTATGAGAAAGTGGTCTTACAGTGTTGCTGGCAGTGAGGATAAGGCTGTAAGTGCCATACTTGACATCACACAACATTAGCAGCAGCTCTTCACTAAACGTATTTTCTATACTGGCAGTAAAATCAATGTTATAAAAAGGATTACAACTTTAAAGCAAAGTTACTCAGAAATCTATATTTTGGCATTATGCTGATTGTAGGGCCACTGTTCCTAATTCCAAGTTTTGTGCTTTTGGGGATATCGCCTCTTTAAACATACTAATATAAATTAGGAATAAGTCATGACAGGGCGTGTGGTTACAGGCAATAACTGCATGCACTGGGTGTGTTGTTAAGTAAGAGGTGCAGCTGAGTGCCTTTAAATACACCTGGGAATTGTGATTATTAGAAAATGTAGCTCACCTACAACAGGGATCATGGTGGCATTCAATTCTCGAGTGGACCTCTAGGTCTGTTTCTGCATCACTTCCTAAGTGTCTATGTTAATGTCTGGATCAGAGCCAGCTCCCTGCCAAATGACTGGTGTCACAATATAAAAATAAGAGCCTGACACCATTTTGTGGAGGTGGAGTCAGGAGTCAGTCAGTAGTGGCGTGGAGTAGAAAATGAGAAAAGAGTGACTGTCATGGGAATCTCCCACAAGAAGATCTCCTGTAGGAACATAAGGTCTTGTGCCAACCCACATTGCTTTGTTAGCCTTTAAATGTTTCCATCAATAATGCTGGCACTATCACACTTCATTTGTTATGCCTCTAAAAATATGTTTGATTCTGTGTGTTGTTTTCTATGTGTTGTGTGTTTACCCCAACAGTCTTTGTTTGATTGTTTGTGATAGTGCAAATGCCTTGAGCCTATGGAAAAGCACATTTAACCCTTGGACTGCTGACAGAATTAAAACGTATAGGAATTCTGGACTGATGTATCAGTCCGTGGCACAGCAAGGGTTAATAAAGAAAAAATACCACTGCTACTACTATGGGGAGAAAAGAAGTCGAGGAAGAAAGGAGATGCATCCTAGTGAGCCGGTGAATCCAGGAGATGAGTTGAAGGAGCATTCTCTCATCAGTGTTGCAGGGACCCCAAAGTATTTGGGTGGAAGGACCCCAAACTGGATGGCTGGCTAGTAATAATGTGGTATGCTCATCAGTCTAGAGCAAAACTGGTCCAGCTAAGCACTGCCCCATCACCTATTTGGTATTGGCAGTGTAACTGGAGTGCTGGGTGAGGTCATCTGATGGAGGTCCTATACCTCAGATCCATAAGCCTTGTCCTACTTTCTGGGAGTCCAAGTTCCAATAGCCTGGGAAGGGGTCTATAGGCAGATACTTATGAGTCAGATTGTCCAACCCTTCCATTGTTCAGATGAGGTGGTAATGGTGTTAAGGGATGCTGAAGGGTAAAGCATATATGTAACAACTTGTCAGAAAGAGTTGTAACTGCTGGCAAGTTATGTCAGATTTGTATACTGGTGTTTCATGTAAATAAATTCTGCACATTTTGACCTTTATTTCTTCATGTGATGAACTTTGTGATGGCAAGGGCCAAGCTGGTAAGAGAGTTGCACGCTCTGACCTCTGAATATACCAGACCTGAATCTAGACCCCAGTTTGGCCTCCCGTGTATATAGTAAGTCTGGTTTAGACTCAGAGTCTGATATGGTGGTTCCCAGAGTACACTGGTTGTCTTTAAAAAGCACAGCAAATTGGGCTGGGCCAAAAAAAAGTATAAAGTACATTTCCATACAACATTTCCTTTACATGTGTGACAGGGTTGGGTAAGAAGTCTGTCCCATTTGTTATGCAAAGAGAGTTAAACGCAAGGATCTATTTTGTCCTTTCCTATTTTGACACTTGTCTGTTCCTTGCCTGTCTGATTACGCAATCAGATTATCTAGCGGCACCTTGGAATTGGCTACTCCGATGGCCTTACAATTTCTCCATTATCTCCCTTCCCTCGCTTGCTGTTTCTACTCTTTCTTTCTCCCCTTGTTTCTCCGTGGTTAAAAATATATGTGAATCTTTATGTGAAACTGGGATCCCTTGGTTTCCACATGCACATACTTATATTGTAGAAATGATTCCAAAACGCTATTTGGGTTTCTTAAAAAGATAACAGTTTGGAGCATAGGAGTTGAAACTGAGAGGCATTTTGAGCTCTACATGCTTGTTAACAGAACTGTAAACAGGAAACCAGCTCTGGGACAGAATGTTCCAGTTTGTTGCTCCTGTGATGTACTCTTCATGCTGCCTCAGGAAAGAAATTGAAAAAGTGTTGGTACATTTTGTGAGAAACAGGAGATGCAGCTTAAAACAATCAGGATGCAGAGTTTAAACTGCCAGGAAACTATATCTCATAAAAAGAGACCAATGTTTTATTTAGAGAGAAATTGAGACTTAAATTTGGAGAGACTGTAAGATGGATGGCTTTGTTTTGTTTGTACTGCCTTATTGAAGAGCTGTCCTGTACAATTTTATGTTTTTCGTAATTTATTGTTATTGATAATAATAAAAATCTACTTATGGATTTTATAACTTCCCCTGGTCTGCTTCCTGACTTTTGCCTCTATGACAACAAGGCTATGGAAGGGTTAACTGCATACCTTAGATCATTTCAGTTTGTAAGACAGCATAAATATCGATGCCTGCTTCAGTCAATCGATCAAACTTTTTTTAGCCAGGCAAATCATCCTTGAGCAAGCTCATTTGCAAGATGGTCCTAGACAGGGTAAAACAGATACAGCGATAATACAGAGCTGATAAGTACAGAGTAGTAGCAGTAGCACTAAGCAATTAATACAGTGGGTGCAGATGATACAAATTTGAAAGTGACAACTAGTCAAAGGAATGACATGTACACAAAGCAAGAGTAAAAGGAAGAAGAATGATATGGACTATCATACAGATGACCCTGTAATAGGATGAGGATGCAGGGATGGGCGACTGCGAATAAGGGAGGGATAGCTAACAAGAAGAGATAGTTATTATGACCAGAAAAGATAGAAAAATGATAGAGAGAAGTGCTAAGGTTGTATGTATAAGTGCTGGGGAATTAAGGAGCTGAGGAAGGAGGTCAGTAGGCAGTCACCTGCATCAGGCACATATATCCCTCAGGTTGTGAGCGATCGACAGGTTGAAGGTATGAGGACCCAGAAGGGAAGAAATCCTTAGTGTCTTTTGCTTAATGTTCCAGAGGAAGGGAGGGAGGGAGAAGTTAATAGCAGCCAAACCATGCCGTGTCCTTATTCTGGGTACCTTGAAGGAGACAAGTGAGGAGCTCCTTAGGCCATATGATCCCTTGACACACACAAATAGATTAGAGATGTAAGCTGGCATCGTATCAGTTCAAGCCCTGTAGAACCACAAGAGAGCATTTTTTTGCCTCCTCAATGTGAGAGATGGCCAGGCCAGCATCTGATAGAGCAGACAGTGATGGGTATGAAGGGGCACATCCAGAACAAACCTCAGAGCACGATGATTAAAGGTGTTGAGTTTACATAACACCTGGTTTGGACAATGGCGGTATAGAAGGTCTGCATAGTCGAGCAGTGGAATAAAAGTTGTTTGGACTAGTCTTTTTCAGGCTTCTAGTGTAAGAAGGTGTCTTATGGGATAGAATATGCCTAGTCTTTGTCTTAGCTTTTTTTGTTAGCTCGTTCAAATGAACCGTGAAATTAAACATAGAAACATAGACTTTGACGGCAGATAAGGATCACTTGGCCCATCTAGTCTGCCCATTTCCTACCTACAGGATAGGCCGCAGATCCTAGTTAACCAACAGCCTATTTCTTCCTACCCCCACAAGAATTGCCTTATGTCTGTCCCATGCATTCTTGAATTCTCCCACAGTTTTAGACCCCACAACCTCCTCAGGAAGGCTGTTCCATGCATCCACTACCCTCTCTGTGAAATAATACTTCTCACATTGCCCCTGAACCACCCTCCTTCTATCTTTAAATTGTGTCCCCTTGTTCTTGCCGTCTCTTTTTCTGAAAGATGCTACCCTCTTGGACTTTGTTGATTCCACTGAGGTACTAAAAGTTTCTATCATGTCCCCCTCTCCTTCTTTCCTCAAGGGTATACATATTAAGCTCCTTTAGTCTCTCCTCATACGGCTTCTCTTGCAGACCCTGCACCATTTTAGTTGCCCTTCTCTGGACTACCTCTATCCTGTCTATGTCCTTGCGGAGATGGAGTCTCCAGAACTGGACACAGTACTCCAGATGGGGTCTCACCAACTGTCTGTACAGAGGGATAACAACTTCCTGTTTTCTGCTGCTGATGCCTCTCCCTATACATCCCAGTATACCCTCAGCCCTCCCTACTGCCTTCTCACATTGCTTGCTAACCTTAAGGTCATCTGATATGATTACCCCCAGGTCCCTTTCCTTTTTTGTTGTTGTTACTACCTCCCCACCCATTGCGTATTCTTCCCCTGGGTTAAGCCAGTTATCCAGCCAGATGCCCAGATACTTGAACTTATCCACTGCTTCCAATGGTTCGCCAAGTAAAGTGTAAATCAAGTGGCTCGCTGGTGGCCCTAGGGTATGGGAGGCATGTGGAGAGATAATCATTGTTTTGGTCTTCTTTAACATTAAGCAGGAACTTGCGCTTCAGTAGGTTATGCTGAAGGAGGACGAAGTTGTGCTGAAACTCCTCATAAACAAGATCCACGGATGAGTTAATAGTGTAGAGAACTGTATCATCAGCGAATAGATGTACATTACCTGTGCGTAAGTGAGAGTCAATATGGTTTATGTAGATTGTGAACAGAATGGGGCCCAGGATAGAGCCTTGTGGCACACCCTGAGGAAGGATTTTTCACAGGGGCAGTTCCCCTTGAGCTTTAATTTGCTGCATTCTGTTGGTGAGATTACATCTGAACCACTTTAGAGCAGTATTGTCTAGACTAATACTACTCAAGACATTAGGCAGAAGCCTATGATCCACGGTATCGAAGGCCTTGCTAAGGTCTAGAAAGAGAGCATAAACATATTTTTTTGTATCCAGAGTGGTTTGCCAGTCACTAGACACTTTGGCAAGGGCAAATACAGTGCAGTGTTTAGGTCTAAATCCCGACTGGGCTGGATTTAGGAGATTTTCAGTTTTGAGGTATTCCCTAAATTGGGAATTGACAATTTTCTCCAGGAGTTTTGAAAGGGTTGGAAGGAGAGAAATTGGTCAGTAATTGTTCAGGTCAGTTGGATCACCAGACTTGTAAAGGGGAATGATGTGCACTATTTTCTAAAGTGGTGATAACTCGCCTTGAGCCAGGGAACTATTAAACAGCTAGGTGATTGGAGCTGTCAGGTGATAGAAGCCTATTTTACAGAAGAACAGTTCTGGAAATCAGTGCCACCACACTTTTTAGTGTCCAGGGTCGTGGGAGGTCCTCCACCTGTTTAAAGGTTACTGGTTGAAAGCAGAAAGGACTATCTCGGGTTGGGGCAATGCTGGAACTTAAGTCGTCATTGGCATCACTGTGGACATTAAGCTTGCCGATGGGAGAATCATCGAATGCAAGGCCTGCTGTGGCAAAATGATTGCTGAGCTGTTCTAGAATGTCTGCTCTGTTAGTGTATGAAATGTCTCTTGCCACTAACTTAGGAGGCAGGGGGGAGGCTGGCGAGTAACCTTCAACCTCTCTGAGAATATTCCAAAATTTGGCAGAACAATTTTTATTGTCTTCTAGGGTGGTCTGGAAATAACATAATTTTTATGCCCTAATTAGTTTGGTGCAGGCTTTCCTAGCTACCCGAAAGGCAAGCCAGTCAGCGTCTAATTTTGTTTTCCTGGCCCTTTTCCATAGTACATCTCTGTCCCTGAGAGCTTTCTTTAAGGTAGGAGTGAACCAGTCGGGGGATCTTTTCCTATTTTTGATTTTCCTAAGCAGATCATGTTTATCTATCAGCCCCAATAGCAGGTTTTGAAAGATATTATAAGCCTCAGTGACAGAGGGGGCCAAATAGAAATCCTGCCAGTTGATGTTCACAAGATCTGTCAGAAAGGCAGCTCAGCAGAAGTTTTTTAGGCTTCTTTTTAGCTTGAAGGTAGAAGTAGACAACCGGTTGGGGGAGCACCGAATACAGGCAGTAGCACAGTGATCACTTATATCACTATGAAAGACCCCTGTATGGGAGATGTTGTGCAACTTACTAACAAGCATAAGATCCAGTAGCGTACTATGGTTAGGGATTTTCTTATTAGGACAGGTGTTTTCCGGAGTAATCTGGGTTAGCTCATGTACATTGCATAACTCCTTAAGCTTGTTAGAGCAGTCATCATTCCAGTTGAGATTAAAATCTCCCATTATTATGCATTCTAGGCTCACTGTATCCAGCAGGGAGTGGAGGTGTACTAGTAAGCCAAGCTCAGCAGAGGGTGGCCTGTAGCAAGCGGATATTAAGAGGGCTACTTCGAGTGATAAGGTTAAACTTTTGGGCAAGGCAATCAAATTCCTTAGGCATTGAGGTCCAAACAATATCTGAGACAAGGTATTTGTTCTTGGTGTAGATGGCAACTCCACCACCCCTTGTTGGCCTGTCACACCTAAATAGGCTGTATGCATATATATTAACAGTTTTGTTGGGGATATGGCTCAAAAGCCATGTCTCTGAGATCATAACTATGTCAGGTGACGTGTGTAGTACCCAGGCTTGAATCATGTCAAATTTTTTAGGTAAGCTGCAAACATTCATGTGCAGAAAACTAAGGCTCTTTAATTGCGAGAGGTTCGATGGAGCATCTAGCAGGAGGGGTGGGCCGGGGTTAAGTTCCACACTCTCTGAACAGAGTAGAAGAAGTACTAACAATTTTCTGAGGCAGCTTATAATCATTTTCAAAATGGATTTATTTTGATGCTTGGTATGTAAAGTATTATGGGGAACCTTGCTGGGGCAGCAAGGCAATGGGAGAGAGATAATGCATAGATTGCCACGCAGACTGGAAGGAGGAGAGGTATTCAATTATGGATAATGGGTCTGAGCTGGAGATAAGGTGCAGTGAGCATGGAGTCAGTGCCCCTTGGGTGGGTTGAAATTTGTGCGACCACAGTCCTGGGCAGATCTTGGTGCTTAGGTAGGTCCTGTTGTAGTGGATCATCCATTCTTCCAGTAATATGGTTGGTTAAAGGAGGATGCAGCTGTAGAGTGCTTGCATGTGTTACCAGACACATATTTAGTTTTTTTTAGCTGAGATATTCACCCTGCTCTTGTCATCATGGTGTGACAATTGCAAGGAATTTTCATTAGCCAATCAATTTCTTCTGTCTGTCATATTCTTTGTAAAATAAATTCAATTTGTATTTAAAACCAAGGGTGGATTAGCCCAGTGGGTTAGTAGCAGCACATCACACTACCTTCTGTGTGACCTAGTCTCATATGTAACAATCAGAATTCCACACTTGGGTTACCATCTGGTGGTGAGGTAAGTCATTGTGGTGAGGTGAATGGGTCACAAAGAAGGAGGATATGAGCCACCTAGCATTTGCTGACCCTCTGCCCACTGAACAATGAGCAGTCTGGCCATTGGCTGTGAAAGCAGCCACTCGCCTACCCTCCTGACTGGCAAAAATGTGCAGCTGGGGCAGCTCTAATATTTGGGGTGGGGTAGGGAAAACATGGGGTTGAAAATAGGAGGTAAGAGGGTTTCAAACAAAATGTGCCTTTATAAATTTATGGCTGCAATAAGGATTCAACAGGGTATGGTTGCATCTGAGATATCCTCATGCCAAGGGTGTAATGAGGCATAAGGCTGTAGATTGAGTACCTTCAGGTCCTTGAAAGTGAGGTTATCCCAGTACAACCAACAACCTGGAGTGTCTATTACACTTGTAAAAAAATGTTGGGGTGGGGATGGTGGCAACTCGAAAAGAAAAAAAACATGTTAAAGGTTTTGAATGAAAGCTAAAAAGAGGAAAATAGTCTCACTGCAGGTTGGTTGTCATGGGTGGGTGGGGGGCACAAGTATGGGTGCTGATGTTTGTAGGACCAGTGTGGTAGGGATGCTCTGAATTGGGTAATTCTGACTCAATAGGACTTTTAGAAATTTAAAAATTCTAGTTCCTAATCCAGTTTCTATCTGATTCTAAAAAGACCCCAGAATCAGATTTGGAATTCTAAATCCTAAAGTCTTATGTAAAAAACGTGTTTTAGCCTTACATTTCAGAATTAGGATTTTTGGAACTTCCCAAAATTTTTGGGAATCCAACTAATCCAATTCCGAGGCTTGGTTCAGTTCAGTTCAGTTCAAGTTTATTGACCGGCTGTAATCCTTTACAAAACATATTTAAAATACTATTCTTAAAAATCCACATTCATACCAATACTGCTGACCCAATTGCCAAGTAATTTAGATAATGACAAAACAATAATTATCTTGTGCATCCATAGGTCGTAGTATAAATATCTCCATTATACTTCCAAATAAGATAAACAGAAATAATCTCTACCCTGGGTTAAAAAACATTCTCCGTTTGGACATAATATATACATTATGTCTACCTCGAATGTTAAAGGAATATTTTGATCCAGTATTCTATCTGATTTGTTCCAGTCCTAATACAACATTTACAAGTGAGCAGTTTAAAAAAACAACACAGATTTTATTCAATTCTTCTAAGTCATATGAATTAAAATGGAGAAGAACTATTTGGTCGGGGGGGGGCGAGATTGCCAAGGATACTGCTCAAGTATTCCTGCCACCCTTTGGCATATAGGGGCAGAGAAGTAACATATGTTTCAAATCAGCCTTACATTTCAAATTGCAATTACAAAAAGGGGACGAAGTAACCAGTGTTTTTTCTTAAAAAAATATGTAACTTGCTTTATATAATTCAAATCTAAATCTTGTAAAAATACGTCTTTTATCTGGGTTAACTGTTTTCCTAAGATTGGGCTCTAATTGGTGGCTCATTTTGAGCAGTTTATACCATCTAAATTTTTTTAGGGACAAGAGTTGCTGAAAACTGTTTGATATCTCTATGTCCCTAACCCTTCCTTTGATTAGTGAAACTGCTTCTTCTCTAGATCTTAGATATATTTCAAAAAGTAAATTACCAAGTTCCAGAGGAAATAGCTTCCTCTTAATTAGTTGAATGAAAGGGGAGTGGAAGCTCATCGAGGAATACTGTATTTCCTCTTCCAAACAATATCTAGGTAAAATTCTAGTAATGCCAAGAGTTCCAACAGAAACATTAATTGTCTTTCTGTAATCAAAGCTGCAGGAAAAATTGACCTAGCTCAAGTCTTGCTAACTCTGAAGGGACAAATTATGGAATCATCAGGAGATAATGATATCATTTGTTTACTATTGTTTCTAAAGGTTTAGTCTCTGTGAATCCCCATATTTCTGCTGCATAGAGAATACTGAATTGAAGTTTGGCATTTATTACCTTTAAAGTACCCACCACTGATCCCTTTCCTGATCTCTTATTAAAAATCTTAAACACATTAACTGCTATTTTTAGTTTTATTTGTAAATATAATGTGTACTTCCATGTGCAGTTTTTTGAAAATCTAACCCCTAATAGTCAAAAAACACTATAGTTTTCAATTTACTATTATCAATAAATAATGAAGGAGATTTCTTGCTTCCCAAAAATGGTCATTTTTGTTTTATCCCTGTTACTGTAATTGTAAGTCTGTTTTCTTTACATAATTCTGAAAAGTATTTGACCTTTCTTTGCAAACCGAGTAAAGATGTTGAAAGCAAGACTATATCGTCAGTATAAGCGAGGCATGATATTTTTTAATTCTTATCCCATGGAAAATGAAAATCTTGATTTTCCATATTCAATAATATACTATTTATATAAATGTTAAAAAAGTGTCAGGATAAAAAAGACATCCTTGTTGCACCGCATGATTTCCGAGGCTTGGAATCTAAGCAATCCTACAGTGTGGTCTGCTTTGTGTGGTGACCTGCTGTATGTATGGAAGTGTGTCTTTGTTTTAAAATGTTTGTATTGTTTTATTGCTGCTTTTGTGTTGTAATGGGGAGCTTTGACAGTGTGTTTCATGTTTTGGAGACAGTGGTTGAAAGTTGTGGTTATAAAACCTATTAATTGGCATGGTTTATTTCTGTGTATGGTTAACCAGACAGTCACTTGTTTGTGAAAAGGGCCAGGGATTCACTGGCATAGTCCATTTGTGAGGCCATTGGAGTGTAGTGTAGGATGTTGCCTAGCATATGTGTGTCCAGTGGAGCAGAAAGATGCAGTTTGCTTAACAATGGGGACTTAAGACCCCTTGTATGTTAGTACAGGTATAACATCCTGTCTAATTACTCAAGTCTCTTTTTACTGATATCAGTAAAACAGTAACTGTAATGTCTGCAATTCAAACTGTATTTAGGAGACCAATAGGCAGTACACCTATACAAGGCTGGTTTAAGCCACCTTGTATTCTAATAAACTGATCAAAGCAAGACGTACGATTTTACTGTGTCTTCTTTTAGCTGGTGATGTCCACTCAAATTCTGGACCCCAGTTATATGTGAACTTATTTACTGATATTTTGAAAGGCAGGGTGGCTAGTTTTATCCATTTCAATGCCTACAGTATAGTTCCTAAAATTGATGATGTGAGGAAATGGATTTTGTAATTTGGGCCCAATGTGATCATAATCTCTGAGACATGGTTGAACAATAAAACACAAGATACAGAACGTTTAATACCAGCTTATTATTTGTGAAGACAGAATCAAAACAAAAGGGGTGCTGACCGCCAGCATGGAGGTAGCGCTAGTGCTTGTGATGTCGACAACTTGGGTTTGGAAATGAGCCTGGGCATCAGAGGGCCAGCAGGAGAGAGGAGGACTGAGCATCCCACTGACTGCTCTCCTCCTCCTCCTCCGGGGGGGGTGGAGGGGGAGGAAGCTCCCGGTGCTTGCCCAACCCCTGGTGGAGGCCAGGGGTCCAACAGCCAGCACAGGCAGTTGCTGGAGGCAGGGCAGATGTCAGTGTATGCACCCCTGACATCATTGAACATCCTGTCTCCCAGAGAAAATGGAAGACCCTAGGCCACATGGATGCCACCTGCCTTGCACCGCATGTGCCACATCACTGGCGTGTGGTACCACCATAGCCATATACCATCATCCAACAGGAGGAAGGCTCCTCCCAAAAGCCTACCCTTGGGGCAATCCAGGCGAACTCCAGGTTGGGTAAGTCCCGAGGGCAGTAAATGATGGGGCTGGGTGTGGGTAGTGCTGATGAGGCAGGTCCCTGGAGTGAAAAGTAGCAAACTAAAATAAAAGCGGGGGTGATGGCTTATCAATAAACTAGTTTGAATTTATCATGAGCTCATATAATTTACAAACACCAGCCACAGAAAATTTGGTCTTGGAATTGAGGCCACCCTACTGCAAGGCTAGTATATTGATGGGATTATACTTGCCCTCTAGGGTGATGGAGACAATTTTTCCATCCTCCAAGATTTCCTCTTTCCCTATAAGACCAGTCATTGTGTTTTACTGATGGGTGAGCTCAACACTGGTTGGCCTATAATTCCCCTAAAAACAAACTTCATGATATGATATGAGGTTTGGGTCTATCTTAACTAATTAAATCCCCTGCAAGGTTAAGTCCAAGGGACATAAATCTTTCAGTTACATTAGATCTGATCCTTACAACAGATCCAGAACATTATGCCCTGAGTGGAATTTCTCCCAACTCCTTTAGTGACCACCTGGTAACTTTTTGTGTCAGAAAAAAAGATCAAATAGCAGGACATTCCTGTTTCAGGGAATATTGTATGCTTACAGGTTTTGAATATATAAAATTCAAGACTGATTTGGAACAGAAAAACTGGGAAAGACTGGTCCTTATTCTAGGTGTAGACAGTGCATTGAGTTTCTTCCACAGTGAATTTATGTCATTGTATAATAATCATGTTCCTGAGACTTCCAGTGACATCATCCCCCTGATGGCAGCATCTCCCTAGAGCTCTCATATCTCCATATACCAGCCCTCTGAATTTATTTGATAAAAAAAAAAATCGGCCCAGAAATGGCTTCCAAAGATAAAGGAAGGCACAGACTGAATAAATCCAGAATGAAATTGGACATTAAACATCAGGATAGAGAGAGATTAATGGAGACAGATCAGTCAAGTTGGAGCTCCTCACCAGCAGGCCTTGAGGCCTGCGATATGGACACTGACCAGGAAACAGAGAAGCTTTCAAGATCAAGATTTGAAATATTGCTAGGGGAGCTGACAGCATTCAGAGCGGAGACAAAGCAGGAATTCCAGACTCTACAATTCCATCTCACGGAGGTTGAAACCAGAGCTGAGGCCTCCGAGCAACGGATCTCCGATCTGGAGGACGACTCACACAGCCTGCATGCAGCAGTCGATTTCCTAGTTATGCACCAGGAGACCATGCGAGACAAGTTAATAGACTTAGAAGCAAGATCAAGGAGAGAGAATATTCGAATTTATGGGCTACCAGAGGGCACCATGATTGGCCAGATGGAAGAATTTTGGAGGATCTCCTCAAAGATGTACTGGAGCTCCCAGTGGGTTTCAATTTAAGACAGAGCGCTCATTGATCCCGACACGAAACCATCAAACCCCAGGCCAGACCAAGATCAAGTGTCCTCAAGCTGTCCAGTTTCAAGATAAAGAAAAACTGCTCAGACTAGCGTGGGCAAGGAAAATAGTGAAATACAATACAGCCAGACTCTTCTTTGATAACGATTACCCAGTGGAAATTGCCAGACAGAGGGTGGCTTACTACTCACCCATCCTAAGAGTCTTGAGAGAGCACAAAGTCTGATTCCAAACTCCCTATCCAGCCAAACTTAAAGTTTTTGGGACACTGGCTTAATAACCTATGAGTCTCTAATGAGGTGCAGCGGAACTGGGTAGAGCGAGGTTGGAGAGCTGAGTCAGATCAACCAAAGAGCAATGTTTCCAGCCACCTCGTTCTGCATGGCACTTCTGGAACACACCCCACAAACACGTGGCCTGGGCAGAAGCACTGAAAATGTTGGGTGAAATAAAAGCACTCCTAAACACAATGAGGCCTCCAGCAAAACAAAACAACCTTTCAGCGGACAACAAAGAACCCACCTGAAGAAGTGGTGAGCTAGCTGGGATTTTATTTACATTTGCTTCTCCACCTTTTGGTCTTGGACTCGATTGAACTGAACTGACTGAAGTCCCTGATGCCTCAGGGCTATTGCCAAGTAGTCTAAGATGGGAAACTGAACCATGGAACAGTTAGTTTTCATGCTGTTATTTAAACCTGCGAGTGAAATGGGAGTTTTGTTTCCCATGCAGAGAGGTTTCTATGTTTAAAAGAACTTTGCCGCCAGGAGTCTCCTCAAACTGCCTGGGTTACCTCATTGTATATGAAGTTATACCATGGGTATGTTACAGGAGGACTCCCCCATTTATTCACATCAAAGGGACATCTTGTTTGTTTCCTTAAAATGACAACGCACCCTGCTTAAGCGGACTGTTGGGGGTTCTATGCATGATGAGGATTGCAAATGGCAGGGCAGGTTTAAGCCGTCGTAACTGTCCATATGTTTAAGAAATGGTTTTGAGTTCTTGTCCTTTGCAGCCTACCCTTAGCCTTCTGCAGTAGTTACTTTTCGATAACATTATTTAAAGAGCCGATTAGCTGATGTATCTGATGGATGAGAAGGAGAGGTGTGTGTGTGTATGATAATACCTTTCAAATGATTCTTATTATACTAATGCATCAAAGAAATGGAAGAGGGAATGATGTTACTGGCCACAATCTGCACAGTCCTCTTTCTTATTGTCACCATTGTAGAGCCAGGTTTTATACCGAGCTCAGGAGGCCTGGCTTTTTGTAGCCCCTCCTCCAGCTCAGGGAGGGCTCACTTTTGGTTACTTCTTCAGGCACGTAGGGGAGTACCAAATGTACTCCTTGCCTTGGGAGCCATCTTGTAAATAGGTTTGTAAAGTTTGTGTGTTCTTGGTTATTAGTGTTCATCTTTGACAGACTCCAGCAATTTGAATGGTATCAGGAAGAAACACCATCCCTAAGCAATAATGCACAATTTTCATTGCAGGGGTATGCTGAATTGTAAGGGGTTGTATGTGAGGGATTTGAGAAATGCAGTACAGTTATGCAAATCAGGAGAGGCCCTGACAGGGCCCAGGAGTTAAAAATCTGGGTAAATGGTTAATAATTAGCATTTGGTTTTATCTCTCAAAGCGTTAATGGCCTAAATAATCCCATTAAGTGATATAGGGTGCTTACTACTATTTAAAACAGAAACCAACTTTCATACTACTCCAGGAGACCCATCTGAGTGGGACCGAACATCAAAGCAGCTGAGATTAGGTTTCACTCGTTCTATTAACGTCATCCTATAGGGAGGGAAGTGGAGGGCAACGGCAATCCTGATCTCTCAGTATACCCAGTTTCAAGAGACCAAATCTTACACTGACCCAGAGGGCAGATTAGTGGTTGTAGCTGACATGTTGGAGGGCAGCCCTATTACCATAGCATCCTTGTACATACCACCGGGCACAAAGGGTGCAGTGATCGAAGGAGCTGTGCCAAAAATAACAGAACTTCATAAGAGTACCTTGATAGTGGGAGGGGGCCACAACCAAATTTACAGCCCAGAAGACACCACCAACCCCAAATCAGTTAAGAGGACTGCTGCGAAAAGGCAACACTAAACAATCTTAAGGGGGTACAGTGGGTGGATGCTTCAAGGGCCCTTCTTCTGGGACAAAGGGAATATACTCACTGTTCAGGCCCCCATGGTATTTATACCAGAATAGATTCCTTCCTAATAACAAAAGAACATTTGCATCTAGTTGAGAGCTGCCAGCACACACCTTCAGTCCTCTCTGACCATTCTCAGCTGCTGCTCAGGATGACCTGGTTCTCTGAGAAGGGGTAGAGGCTATGGAGGTTTAACAACTTTCTCTTAAACCAACCAGCTTTTAAAGAAATGATAGAGGACAGAATTCCCCAGATCATACAGGATAACAACTTACCTGAAGTGAGTAGGGCCATCTTGTGGGACACAATCAAAGTGGTATTACGAGGAGACATTATTAAGTTTGCCACTAACTACAAAAAAACAGACACAACATCTGGAACACCTTCAGTGGCAGCTGAGAGACCTTCAGAAACAACATGCAGATGGGGATAAAGCAGTGAGCCCATTATTGCAAGCTACTAGACAGCAGATACAGCACTTGCTAGATATCCGAATGGAGCAGGCGCTACAATACCTGCATCAAAAATATTATGAAAGCGGCCCTATAGCCACTAGACTTTTAGCCCATAGATTAAGGCAAAACAGCCCGATCCACAATCACCCAAATTAGGGATCCAGATACAGGGCAGATGATCAGATCCCACAGCATATTATTCAAACTTTGCAAAAACTATCAGGCTCTTTACACCCCAGAATGTTCCCAAGCGGAACAAATTCGAGGCCCTATGAACCTTCACTTGCCGACCTCTCTAATCTCTCAGTAGGCGATGGATAAACCAGTCACTGAACTGAACTAAATCAGCATCACAAAATGTAAATCTAACAAAAGCCCAGGCCGGATGGCTACACCAGGAGTTTTGAAATTTTTAGGTCCAGTTTAAGTGGCCCCTTGCTGATGTCTGTAAGGAGTTCCAGGGAGGGAAATACCACTCAGGAGTTGGAACTACTCCACAATCACTAGCATCCTGAAACCAGGGAAGGACCCCACCCATTGTGCAGCATACCGACCTATCTCGATACTCAACATCAATTACAAAATATTTCCATCAGTGATGGCTGGGAGATTGGAACAGACACTCCTCATTCTGGTTGGCCTGGACCAGACTGGGTTTGTCCCAGGTAGGCAAATGCAAGATTATATTAAATGATCGCTTTACCTCCTGCATCATGCTGCCCGGTCGGGGGCCTCCTTGCTGATGTTAAGCCTGGATGCAGAGAAGGCCTTCGACTGGGTGGCATGTCCATTTTTAGGGGAACTATTGCAAAAACTGGGTTTTTCAGATCCCTTTATTAAGATCATAAATAACATATACACATCTCCAGTGGCCTATATAAAGGCAAACAGGGAGATTTCAGTGCCATTGCCTTCAAAGAGGGGAACAAGAGAGGGGTGCCCCCTTTTACCCACTCCTCTTTGCTCTGTACCTGGAGCCATTGGCACAGGCACCACAACAAAATAGGGAAACAACAGGACTGGATATAGGAGGGGAGAGCCATAAACTGGCAATATATGCAGATGACCTCCATGTTTATTTAACTAATCCAGAAAACACCCTGAAACCATTATGGGAGGCATTGAAGACATTTGGGGCCCTAGTAGGCTATAAAATAAATCCCGATAAAACAGAGGTCTTACAGTTAAATTGCAACCCCCTCAGAGAGGATCAGAATGGAATTTCCATTTAAACGGACTCTCCAGAGGCTGAAATACTTAGGGGTACAGTTAACCCATTGTAGTGCCCATCTGTTTCAGGCTAACTACACTCTATTACTGGAGAGCCTGAACAAAGATCTGGAGATGGGCTCAATTCTTCTCCACTTGTTCAATGGGTGGAGGCAGTTAGATGGTACTGCTTCCAAGATTTTTATATCTGGCACAGACTTTACCCATAACAATACTGAAAGAATTCTATATGGACCTAAATCGGAGAATCTCCAGATTCATTTGGGGAGCTCAGAGACCTAGATTAGGTATTTGGTTTTCCAGTTGCCTAAGAAACAGGGCAGTCTGGCTCTTCCAGACCTGTAGCTGTATCACCAGGCAGCCCAGCTGAGGACTGTGGTCTACTGGTGCCACAATCAGTATTTGGCAAAGTGGAAAACTTTAGAGATGAGAGAGGATCTCCTCCAATCTAACAGAATATTACTGTCTCAACAAAACATCTGGGAACAGAGGTGGAACCAATCCATACACAGCAACCACTATTAAATGTGGTGGGATTATCTGTCCATTGTAAAATTGGCTCGATGGAGACCTCTCCTTGGGTCCATCCCTTACTTGGATTCCTTTCCCCAGCACATGGACATGGGTTTCAGAAGATGGGTGGGAGCAGGACTACACATGGTAGTACATTTTATCAGGAGGGTCACTTTCTCACTTTAGCTGAGCTGATGAAACAACATGGACTGTGCCCACAGGACAGATTCCAATATTTCTAGGTCCGAGATTATATTGGTTCTCTTTCCTGGGATCTTTGGAGTAGTGCCCCACTGCCCTCAATTGTGTCTACCCTGGTGGTGGTTGTGGAGGGCAAAGCCAGCTATACATTGGGGAACAGAAGCCATTAGCTGGAAAGAGTTTTCATGGAAGGTTACACTCCGATACTTCCGGACCCCTAAAATTCAAGCAAAGTTCTAACCCATCAGGACATCTGCCTGCTGGCAAGTCTGCGGATACTCCCCAGCTGCCTTGCCCACATTATGTGGCACTGCTCTAGGCTGGGTCAATACTTCCAGGCCCTTCAAGAGGCACTGAGGTCTATCTTCATTCAGACCCTGATTATTACCCCCTGTCTATTCTTTATTTCAGAATTTCCTCCTGAGTACAGATACCAAAAGACTGCTTAGAATTTGTACCCTTGCAGCCCAAAAAGCCATCACAAAAAAATGGCTGACCCAAGGGCCTATAACCATAACACAATGGCAGGATATAATGCTGTCTATTTACAGGATGGAATCTTTAACAGCAACTGTTAATAAGACACAGACCAAGTCTGAAATAACCTGGAAATGCTGGGTACTGTATATATCATTATTAAGACCTGATTTTATCCCTAGAAGTTATTCTGGAATGTATAACCTAGTCTCTACAACCCAATTAATTACTAGATACCCTCTGTCTCTTTTTTTCTCTCTTATTTATAGCACTGAACCCTTGAAAGTGATTGAAATGTCTATTTATGCAAAAGATACACATTATTAATTAGAAACCAGCAAATTACTGTCAGATCTGTACATAATATTTGTGAAATGTATTATCTTGTGTTGGTATGTCTGTTGACATATAAAAACTTATAAATAAAATTTAAAAAAATAATAGTAATCATGTTCCTAATAATCATGCTCCTATCCAGTACAAAAGAGTGAAGCATAAAAGATGCACCTAGTATACAAAGACCTTACATCTACAACGTAAACTCCACGATAAGGCATGTAAACGAGCAAAAAAAAAATAATGAGAGAGCGTCTAAGATAAGTATTGCCATTTTAGAAATTCATACCTTGAAGAAATAAACAAAGCAACAGATTACTTTAATAATTTAGTGCAGATCATGTGAAACCCCATTCTTTTGGAAAATGGATTATAAATTGAAGGGCAAAACTCTCATGAACATTTAGGTTCTTTTATGACTGATGGAGTATTAGCACCTATTTCAAATGAAGTAGTAGACAGATTTAAATAATCTGTTTATTACTATGGATGTATCAACAGTAACAGACACTGGTATACCAGCATGAACTCACAGGGCAGACTTAGCTCATTCCCAGGGAAAAACAGTAACACCAACATTTTCCTTTGACCTAATTGTTCCAAGCCTAGTAGAAAAAGAATTACTGGAACTGGATGCGAAAAAAGCAATAGGGTTGGATGGCATACCACGCTATTTGAATAAATTGTGCAGTGTCAGTGACCCAGCAGGTTGCACACTCACCTTTGAGGATGGAAGATCGAAAGGTTGTGGCTTCTATCCCCACACAGGCACTTGGGGTAAAATCCCATCACTGTAGTGCATCATGAGGGGGATGCTGCACTCTTGAGATGCCGTCTTTTGGATGAGACGTTAAATCGAGGTCCCATCTGCCTGCTCTTGCGGTCGTTCAGGTGTACATTAAAGGTCCCTTGGCACTTCTCGAAAAGAGTAAAGGAATTTCCCTGGTGTTCTGGCAAAATGTCCCCATTCACTAAAAATACCACCACCAACAGCTTGCTCTGGTTCAATTTCAGTTGGTTACCATCTGTATCTCCCTCCTTCCCAGAGATGAGGCTAAAAATAGGCAGAATTGTCTAGCCCTCCTTTCTCGGTCAGCAAAAACTAACCAAATAAATAAATAAATTAACCTCTCCTGTAATTGCCCCTTTCTTAACTGACATTTTCAATCTATACCTGAGCACTGGTTTATAACCTTGTCCCAGGGCATGGGTATAAAGATAGACACTGACCCAGTTGTATTGGGTACCACATGCTTGCTGCATGGTTTTATTTTAATAAAATTTAAAAAACAAAAACAAACAAAAAAAAAGTACAAATAAATCATTATTCATGAATCATGATTTCATCAGGATGCAACAGTCTGGATCACATGACACCTCTTGGAATCCTTTTCTCATCTGTGCTCCGAATCGCTATGATGACATGAAGACTGCATGCCTTTCCCTCTCCCAGGCTCTGGCCAGAATGAAAAACCAAGACTCTCCTGCAGCTGTCTTTTAGTGGGTTTGTATACTCCTCCCAGAGGTCATGTGATCCACCTAATTTTTTGTAACATTCATTTTCGTTCGGCTTGCATGCGCATGAGAAAGTTTAGGAGAGTAGCACACTTGGGTGTGCCTCTCCCACCAAGCACTGCTCCCGCCAGGCAGGCGTGGTGGTCCTGCACCAATGGTGCAGGAGCTCAATATGACAGCGGTGTTCCTCTGCTTCAAAGGAAAGCACATGCCATACCTGAGCACTGCCCCTAGCGTCATGCGCTCACCTCCTCCCAGCATGCGTCACGCGCCCCAAAGCTTTGGTGCTACGCTGGGAGCCCACCCCAGTGTGGCAAATGTTGTTGTGACGGGGTGCCCAATCCCATCGACTCCACGGCCCCCAAGCCGTCCTGCTGCCATGCTTGGAGACCACGTCGTCTTTTTATTTTCAACTTGTAAACAAAAACGGTCCCGCTGTGTCTCCCAGCCCCTCCCACAACCCGCACCCATCCACTCGCGCCCAGCCTCCTCACACCCCTCACCCCATACTTACCTCCAGACTCTGGCTGATGATCTTGGTGGACCGGAACATGTCTGCACTCTTCAAAGACCCGCGAACTGAGGAAATGCCGGTAAGCTGTATAATGGGCCATAGGGGGTTTCAACTTTATTGCATATCGAAGTCATTTTTGAATTTGTGCACCACAACATAGTTTTGGATCCTTTCATGAATGATAGTCACTGTCATGGCGTTATTCGAGCCCGGCGGGTGATTTCCAAGGCACCGCGCAGTCACTGCGTGAAATCACCCTTCGCCTTGAATAACGCCATGACAGTGACATCATTCATGAGAAAGGGTCCCAAAACCCCATGTTGAAAATTTGGTGCAAAATTCCAAAATGACTGTTTTACGTAGCGCCTTGTGCAGTTCCTACCAGGCTCGTAACTTTATGAATTTTCAATATTTGCACTCCAGATTTTCAACATTGCCATTTTACCACACCTCCTCATGAGCAGTACAGCTGTCATTTTTCACATCCTGCCCAAAATGTGTTTCTGCCCATGTAGCGCACAATGGCACAGTCAGTGTGCGAACTCAATGTATGGGACACATTAAGAAAATCACAGTGACACTGATCATGAGCAGAGGTCTTAAAATGGCTGTGCTGAAAATTTGGTGAAAAAATTCCTAAAAATGACTGTTTTATGACTCTGCATTGCGCAGTTCCTACGCACGCTTGTAAGTTTGCAAATTTTCAATATTTTCACTCCAGATTTTCAACATTGCCATTTTACCACACCTCCTTATGAGCAGTACAGCTGTCATTTTTCACATCCTGCCCAAAACGTCTTTCCGCCCATGTAGTGCACAATGGCGCAGTCGGTGTGCGAAATCAATGTATGGGACACAGTAAGAAAATCACAGTGACACTGTTCATTAGCAGAGGTTTCGAAATTAATATGAAATTTGCAAAAAATCCCACAAATGATCAGAGTTTAGCCAGCACAGTTCCCACGCACGCACGTAGGTTTTAATTTTCAATATTTCCACTCCAGATTTTCAACATTGCCATTTTACCACACTTCCTTATGAGCAGTACAGCTGTCATTTTTCACATCCTGCCCAAACGTGTTTCCGCCTATGTAGCTTAACAATGGGGGTAGCAACAAGGTCATGCTGACAATTTATTGTGCAAATACCAGCAATCGCACAGGGCATTAGGGTACAGCACCATACATGCCAAACACCACTGCAAATACCTGCAAGCGAACGTTCGGCATTGACAAATGCTTGTTAATAATGAGACATTTAATTTCCAATATCCTAGACCAATTTTATGTGATTGTGAATTCTCCGTTGTACTGTAACTGTTAGTAAAGAATGGTCTGTAATTTCCGCTGGAATAACTTTAGCCATTTCAAGGGGTAAGTATGAAGATGTAAAAATATAATCTATTCTAGTGGCAAGTGTGTCTTTATGGAAAGTCGGAGTATGCCGTACCGTGAGACGCAAATGTGAATCTACTAAGTGAGCCTTTCTAAGAATCTGCATTAAGAAATTTGAATCACAATATAATTTTTCTGCTCTCGCCTGTTTACTTCTGTCCTGTAGTGATAGAGTGCAGTTAAAATCACCTGCAAATATAACCACATATAAAGTAAAGAGGAAGGGCTTAACTTTTTTCAAAATATCAATCCTTGCAACCTTTGATTGGGTTGCATAACAGTCTATGCGCAATAGTTTGAAATAGGACATCTAAGATAAGGACCCATCCAGGAATTAAGTCATATAATTTTAAAACTTTAATATCAGATATCCTGAACAATACTGCCATAGAAACATAGAAACATAGAAGCTGATGGCAGATAAGGACTGCAAGGCCCATCCAGTCTGCCCATTTCTTTTTCTACCTTATGAATGTGCCATCAGCCTTTGCTCTGTCGATGTCCTATCTATTCATACTCATCTGTATTGCTCCCTTATGCCTATCCCATGCCTATTTGAAGCCCTTGCACTGTATTCATATCCACCACTTCCTGAGGTAGACTGTTCCATGCATCCACCACCCTTTCTGTGAAAAAGAACTTCTTCACATTACCCCTTAATCGGCCTCCCTCTAATCTCATGCTGTGTCCTCTTGTCCTGCTATTTTTCTTATATTGAAACATGTTAGACTCTTTCACCTTGTTAATGCCCTTAAGGTGTTTGAATGTTTCGATCATATTGCCTCTCTCCCTCCTTAGCTCTAGGATAATACATATTGAGCTCCGTTAATCTGTCCTAAGATGTTTTCTGATGCAGTTCCTGCACCATTGTGGTTGCCCTTCTCTGGACTGCCTCAATTTGGTTAATGTCCTTGTGAAGATGTGGCTTCCAGTACTGCACGCAGTCCAGATGGGGCCTAACCAGTGTCTTGTAAAGAGGGATTATTACCTCCCTCTTCCGACTTGTGATATCCCTACTAATACACCCCAACATCCCCCTAGCCTTACCTATTGCTTTAGTGGTCTGCTTGGATAATTTCAGGTCATTGGTGATGAAGATGCCCAAGTCTCTTTCTTCCCTTGTGACTGCCAGCAACTCCCCTCCCAGCCTATAGGTGGCTTCAGGGTTTCTCTTCCCTATCTTGCACTTCTTCGTGTTAAACCTCAATTGCCACTCTTTTGACCATTTTGCTAGTTTATCCAGATCTCTTCTCATTCTGCCCACCCCATTTGGATCATCTACTCTGTTGCAGATCTTGGTCTCATCTGCAAACAGACAAACCTTACCCTCCAGTCCATCTGCAATGTCACTGATGAAGATATTGAAGAGGACTGGCCCCAGGACTGATCCCTGAGGTACCCCACTTGTGACTTGCATCTCTTCTGACTGTATACTGTTTACCACCACTCTCTGTTTTCTGCCTGTCAACCAGTTTGCTACCCAGTTGACCAACGTCTGACCCACCCCAAGCCTACCCAGCTTATTAATCAATCTTCTATGTGGAACAGTATCAAAAACTTTGTTGAAGTCAAGATAGGCAACATTAACTGCTCCCCCTTGGTTCACCACTCTGGTTACCCAGTCAAAGAAATCTATGAGATTAGTTTGACAGGACCTTCCTTTTGTAAATCCATGCTGTCTTGGATCCTGTGCTCCCATGGATTCCAGGTGTTGCACTATCCTTTCCTTAAGGAGTGCCTCCATATTCTTGCCCACTACTGAGGTAAGACTGACTGGTCTGTAGTTCCCTGCCTCCTCCCTGCTACCACTTTTGTGGAGTGAGATCACATGAGCCCTTCTCCAGTCTTCTGGGACCTCTCCTGTCCTCAGAGTCTCACTAAACAGTTCTGATAATGGCTCTGCTAGTTCCACCCTTAGCTCCTTTAGTACCCTGGGATGTATGCCATCAGGTCCCATTGCCTTGTCCACCCTGAGCTTATTGAGCTCTTATAGGACCCTTTCTTTTGTGAAGGAACTAGTGCACACCCCCTCCCCCCGTGCCCATGGTGCTGAGATGTAGGCTCTGCTCTACCTTCTCTTCGGTAAATACTGAGCAGAAGTATCTATTTAGAATAGATGCTTTTACATGTTTCTCCTCCTCACATGTCCCCTTATCCCCTTTGATCTTAGCAATACCCCCTCTGGACTTTTTCCTTTCACTAATGTAGCTATAGAAAGTCTTGTCACCTTATTTTACTGTTTGTGCTAGTATTTCCTCAGTTTGGGCCTTTGCCTGCCTTATTGCCTTCCCTGCTTCCCTCAGGGAAGTTTGGTATGCCTCTCTATCTTCATTCTGCTGTGTTCCCTTATATTTCCTGAAGGTCAGCCTTTTGGCTCTGACCTTTTCTGCTACTGTTTTTGAACCAAAGTGGTTTCCTTCTTCTTTGCACTTCTTTTCTCTCTAACACAATGGTATGTTGCTTTAAGTATTGCATCCTTAAGGCTTGTCCAATTTGCCTGTACACCCTCACCTGTATTTCTTTTGCCAGTGCTAGCTTAACTCTGTTGGCCATCTTATCAAAGTCAGCTCCTCTGAAGTCCCATATTTTGCCTTGGAATGGGATGATTTCATGCTAGTGGCCAAATTGAACCATACCATGTGATGGTCACTGGCCCCAGGTGACCTTCTACCTGGAGATCTGTGATCCTTTCCCTGTTAATAAGTACTAGATCTAGGATAGCCCTGTCTTTTGTGGGTTGTTGTACCAGTTGTTTGAGGCCCTCCCCCTGCAAGGAATCCACCATGTGTCTAGTTCTGGCAAATGTTCCTGCTGGTATTGACCAATCTATATCTGGCATGTTGAAGTCTCCCATTATCAGAACCTCCCCTTTAGCTGTCATGTTTTGTATATCTTCTAACAGTAATGTGTCTATGTCCTTCCCCTGGTCTGGAGGCCTGTAGACAACCCCAGTTCACATGGCTCTCCCATTTCCTGTTTTCTGGGTGACCCACAGTTCTTCTGGCTCCTTATGTGTATTCTGATTTTCTGAAGCTTTGATATTTTCATTGACATAAAGGGCCTTCTCCTTTTGCACCTCAGTCTCTTCTGAACAGTACATAGCCAGGTATCAAGTCTCCCAAGTGTGGTTCCTGGTAAACCATGTCCCGCTAATGGCTACAATGTCCAGTTTAGCCTCTGTCATTATTGCCTGCAGGTCTGGGATCTTGTTCTTATTAAACAGTGCATATGTAACAGTAAAGACATTAACGTGAATCTCTCTTTTGTCAAGCATCCATTCATTCAAACATAAAAAGAATGATAGGAATCCCTATAAAAATAAAGGCAATGTTTAGGAACTTGGCCATAATGGGCCCGATTCTCAAAACCCATATATTGGCGCAGGGTGGCTGTATCAAACATAAATGGTGCAAGTGGTACCTTGTGTCAAAGAATGAGCCCTGAGCTATTCACAAAAGCAGCCTGCGTCTAATGCAGGCTGCCTGCCCCAAACAGAGCTTGCACTGCCTCTGAGCCCCAAAATGGGCTGCAGCATGGCGCTAGGGGCACGTGTCAAATGCAAGCTGCTTCATTCCCCAAAATGGGATTCTCTAAACACCTCCAGAGGATGTTTTTCCAAGTACCCTTGGACCAGCCAAGCCTGGTCTAAGGGTGCTTAGAACAAAATGTTCTCTGGAGGAGTTTAGAAGGGTGGCAATGTGCCACTTTCCCAACTAAAGTATTGTGCAATAGGTTACATGTAAAGGAAATATAAAATACTAATTCCCCGGTAGTCTAGTGGTCCATCCCCTGCCCCTATATTACTGTTATTCATATGTTTTAATTACTTTTACCTGGAGGTCCAGCGGTCCCTCCCCACCCGATATCACGAGGTATTTAGATGTTTGCTATTAATTGTACCTGGGGTCTAGCAGTACCCCCCACCTGCCATGTAGTGCCCACCCACCCCCTCCCCAACCTGAACCCCAAGTCGGCATCCGACTCTCTCCTCCTCATACCACAACAGCCAGCGCCAACAGAACTGTCACTGAGTGCCTACTACAACAAAATCGCCTAGTGACAGTTCAGTTGGAGCTGGCCGTGGTGGTGTGAGGAGGGGCACAGCCGCCGGCTGGAGGTCTGGATTGAGGGGGAGTTGGGTAGTGGCACTACATGGCAGGGTGGGGGTAGGACCGCTAGACCACCAGGTACAATTAAATAGCAAATATTCAAATACTGGGCATATTGGGGTGGCAGGTGGAACTGCTGGATCACCAGGAAAATTATATATTAAACATATAAATTAGGGGCATGTTGGGGTTGGGGAGAGACTGCTGGACTACCAGGGTAGCTGACATATCAAACCTGGCAATATCAGGCATATGGGTGCTGGGTGGTGTGTGTGTGTGTCTGTGTGGGGGGGACTAGCTACTGAAGGCCCTGCTGGAATGGCGAACAGCCACCCCACAGCTTGTGGCAAGTCCTCCTGTTGTGTCAATTTTTTGGTGCACAGCCAGGGTTGCTGGATGCCTAGGAACTTTGCTGCCAGGACTCTGCCAGTTAGAGAATCAGGTGCAAAGTCCCTGGCACATGGGGCTTCTGTGCAAGCTGCTGTTTGCCGCAGCTTGCACTGATCCAAACCCCTTTTGAGAATCGAGCCCAATGAGCTTAGCTCCTCCCCTTTTTCTGGGGTAGTAACTCTGGTCAACAATATAAATAGCAAGATAAAACCGATGACGAAACCGGCCTGGTGGTGCTGAGGGTTGAGATGCTGGACACCACACCTGGCACCACACTGGTGACCCGGGTACGGGAATGGACTCAGGCTGCAAGGGGTTGGCTTTGGAGGGAGAGGATTGATCATCCGGAGGACTGTTGTCTTTTCCCGGGGAGTATTGTGGGTTCCACTCGACTCCTTTGTGGCCCCTGATGGAGATCAAGGGTCTTACAGGAACCAGCGCAGTTATGGGGTGCAGTGGCAGTGGACATCAGCAGCAGTGCATGACGTCATTGCATGTTCATACTCCAGGGAAACCTCTGCATAAAATTCCCTGGAGGACTAGTTGAGATAATGAAGACCCAGGGACCTGTTCACATCCCACTGCGGACCCTTCCTCCTCGGTTCTCCCTGTCTGGGTTCAATCTCATGGCCGTCCCTCTAATTTCAGAAAGGACTGCCAAGGGAGGGTAAGTCCTCTCCTGGGGGTGATCTGGAAAGCTGGACAGACCGTGGGATGAGAGGGAGACCAAGAGTGGGGGGTTTCAGGCTAGGAGTAGGTGCAGAGTCGAGTGAGTACTCGGAAGGATGTCCTGGTCCTTTAGTGCAGAAAATGAGTCAACAACAAAAACAAAATGTCCGCTGATTCCTAAAGGAGTATGTATTCATGTATTTAGGCTTTCAGGTAAGATTTTATCTCATTTTGTTGCATATATTTGCAAAGAACACACATACACACACACACATTTGTCAGTGCCGAACGTTCACTTGCAGGTTTGTGCCAGGATTGGTAAGGGAGGGTGCAGGGTGGACAGCAAATAGAGAGAGGGAGCGGGAGGGTTTAATTGGATGCTAGGTCCGGTGGAGGAAAGCTGGGTGTGGGGTGGATAGCACACAAAGGGAGGGAGCAAGACGGTTTAATTGGATACTGGGTGCTGGGACAGGGAATGGAGGGTGCGGGGTGGACAGCACAAAGAGGGAGGGAGCGGGAGGGTTTAATTGGATGCAGGGTCTGGTGGAGGACTGGAGTATGTGGGGCAGACAGCACACGGAGGGAGGGAAGGAGTGGAAGGGTTTAGTTGGATGCCAGATGCCGGGATAGGTAATGGAGGGTGTGGGGTGGACAGCACACACAGGGAGGGAGTTGGAGGGTTTAATTGGATGCCTGGTGCCTGGACAGGGAATGGAGGATGCAGGACGGACTGCACACAAGGGGAGGAAGTGGAAGGGTTTAATTGGATGCCAGGCACTGGTTAGTTAAAAATATGTATCGTGACTAACAAATACTGATGTCAATCACAGAACTAGTAGAGAAAGACTGGCTTCAGTTATGCACGTCAGTGTCTCGCTAGAGACCAATGAATTACTAAAAGCAGCCTAGACACCAAATAATTGCTAAAAGCAGCTATTTGCAGCCCTATTTGTGGAACGGTACCATAAGGGAAAGAACAATTTATTTTTACATAGTTGCAGAATGCAGTATAAATAGTTGCCTGCATTAATTATGCTGTTTAAGCCCCCATCTTGTTTTGACAAGCTGAGCCCTTTAGTTTGCACAGTCCAGTGACTTCTCCTACCTGCCATAATAGTATAGAGATGTTCAACTTGCAAAGAAAGCCACATATTGGATTTTTTTGTTGTTGATGTTGTTGTTGTTTTGGCTGGATGATAAAAGGAAAAAATAAATTGTTTGGGCCCATAAGGAGGTAACAATGCACTGCGCTTGATTGCAAAGTAATCACCCTGCCAGTTTCACCATTCTTATGCAACGTGGGTGTCTTCTGAGGTGGATCTGGGGCAGGGTTTGCCCAGCCAAGACCCAGCCCCAAAACAGCTGCCTTGCCCACCTGCCTGCAGGCATCCTCTATGGGACAGGAGCAGCTTTCTCTGTCCCTCCTCCCCACCCGGCCAGGATGTAAACACTCAGTCCCAACGGAGTTCACCATGTCCCTTTGGAGGTGCACCAGCTGCTGCCAATCGCACATTCCAGGATCTCCCCAACCTCTGCATCAGTGCCTTTGGGAGAACTCACCAATAGGGGAAGAGGAAGCAAGCAACCCTGCACACTACTCAGTGCACCAGTGGAAAGTAGAGCTGCAGCTGCTGGCCAGGCTAAACAGCCTAGCAAACTGCAAACTCGCTCTGAAACTGATCACCCCCATGGTGCGTGCCCCAACGTCAAGGCGTCACCGCCGACATCAACCACTCCCAACCCCCTCTGTGCACTCATGCACTTGCTGTGCCTCCGGTTTCCACCAGAGGCCAGTCAGGTGCTGTGTGTGTGTCCCTCTCCCTCCTGGGAAAGGAGAGCTGTCCTCCGGATGCTCAATCCTTTCCCTCCCCTACCGACCCCTGACGCTCTGGGCATGTTCCCGAACCCGGGTCGCCGGCGTGGATATCGTTGGTGATTTCAACACCAACTGGCACTCACAGGGTGAAATGCCAGCCAAAGACCAGGTATCTAGCATCTATTTCTCCCAGCTGGTAACACAATCCATAAGACAAAATTATAAGGTGGGCGCTAGTACCCTTATAAATTGGATCCCCTCCTTCTGTCCAGAACGTATCTCCGAGGTTTTAGTCCTTTTGGACTCCCTAAGTGATCATTCCCCAGTGATATGCACCTGGACGAATAACTTCGCTGAGTGCACCCCTCAGGTCTCTAGATGCAGTTCTGTAAGACATGGGCTCTTCAAGCATTACCTGAAACAAACAGACTGGTTCCTGCTTGATAAAATCCAGGGATGGCAACCAGGCACCGGATTACTTCCTTAAGACCTTCAACAGGGCCTGTGACATTTCACCCCATTCAAGTCAAAAAGGTAAAAGGGGCTTCTAACCCGTGGCTCTCTGGATCCCTCATCAGACTCATGCGACACAGGGACAACCTGTGGCGCAAAGCCAAGAGAGTCTGGGGCCTTGAGCCAACCTGTCTGTCTACAGGTCAGATAGAAACAACTGCACACAACTTATTCGCTTAGCCAAAGCCTCCTACTACAAGGATCTCTTAAACAAAAACTGTGGATTTGGTAGGGAGTTCTGGAACCTGATCAAATCACTCACAGGAAAGGCCGCAAGAGCTCCACCTGACCTGATAATAACAGAATCCAGGTGACTCCAGGAACTCTGTGACATAGCTAACGCACATACAGTTTTCACTGACCTCTCTGCTTTGCTACCGAGTGAGTACCTCACACCAACTGATCAGTCCCCCAACTTGTATATCACTACAACTTCGAACAGCAATAACCCACCTTTCTATTTCAAACTCCTTACCAAGCCCGAGACAATTAAGTACGTCAAACGGGTCCTTGGGAAGACCAGAATGGGGAGTGACCAAATCAACATGAAGCTGGTTGCACTCATGCTATACTTGCTAGCAGACCCACTCACAAAGTTTTCCATGCCTCCCTAAGATCAGGTATGTTCCCTGACAGATGGAAGGCAACGCTTGTCACCCCAGCATTTAAAGCAGGTGATAGAACCAGCACAGCTAACTATAGGCCCATTTCAACTCTATCCCCACTATCCAAAGCCCTAGAAAGGGCTGTCTTGGATCAGCTAATGGAGAATCTGGAGAAGTACAACCTACTCTGTAAACAACGACATGGTTTCCAAAAAAGTACCGAACCCTTACTGCCCTGGTCGAATATACCTCCCTCCTCTATGATGCCTTGGATAAAGGGCTGGCTGTAGGATCCATCTTTATAGACCTCACAAAGGCATTCGATACCATTAATCACCCACTTCTCCTACACCGCTTGCTGTTATTAGGCCTGTCCACAGTGTTGGTGGACGGGCCTAATCACCTCTCACACTGCCTGTCCACCGACACTGTTTCATGGTTTGATAGTTATCTCTCCCACAGGTCACAATGCGTCAACATTAAGGGCATACACTTGTAACCTAAGGGTGAGCCTATGAGTCCCACAAGGGTCCATCCTAGGTCTGCTCCTTTTCAGCCCATTTATAAATTTCCTTCCTCTGCCTGCCCAGCACATATTGTGCTATATGCCAATGATGCCGCCATCTCGGCAGCAGGCAGAGAGCAGCTCTCTGTCACCACTGAACTACAAGAAAGCTTCCTTAAGCTCGAGGCATGGTTCACCCAGAGCAAGCTAATGCTCAGTCATAAAAAAACAAAAGTATGCTCTTCACTGTACCGCAGAATAAGAATAAGTACAGCACCCTGCTGATACAGAGCCACCAGGGTGATCATATGGAACAAGTATGCACGTTCAGATATCTAGGGGTACACCTTGACAGCACACACAGCTTCAACATGCATATAGATCATGTGATCAAAACTGCAAACACAAAACTGGATGTTCTCTACTGACAGAAAAACTCTTTGACTGCTGCTGCCCTGAAACTAGCCACAAGTAGCTTGGTCTTATCCTCAACAGACTACAGCCTGCCAATCTATGGGGCTGGTTTGGACACCAACCTAAAAAGAGTAAGAACTCTCCTAAATAAAGCCTGCCAATTGACCCTGGGGGCTGATCACCTGACTCATACATGTACCCTGTACAACAATACAGGATAGCTCCCACTCCACCTCTGGGTATAGTACCAGACCTGTCTACTAGTAAAAAAAAGCAGCACTAGGGCTTATGCCAGAATCGACCTGCTGACTATTCACAGCTGCACAACCCACTCAGCCAACCAGAAGAGCATCTAAAAGGGGGCTCCTGCTGCCCTTTAAGTGCACCAGTCTTGCCCAGAAATCCCTCTCCTACCAGGGTCCCAGGTTATTCAATGAGGTACCAACTACCCTCATAGAGTGTACCAAGGTCAGCCAATTTAAACTTGGGCTACGGTCTCACCTTGAGAGAGAGAAAAGATATGTCGCTTCTCTACCCAAAATGGCCCTCTGAAACTGCCACCTGATCCCCCCATAACTACACTAACCCCTCACTGTTCTTGACCTCCCTCTCTCCCTCCCTCAATCTCCCTAAATCTTTTCCTTTCTTCCCTAATCCCCACTACCACCACCCCCGGCCCCACCTATGCTCTTGACAAAGCCTACTCCGGCTGATCTTCTCCTGTATCTTACCCCTGACAAAGCCTCTGGCTGCACACCAGTCCACTGATCACAGGAATTTCCTCCCAACCCATCTGCCTCTCAGCACTTACACAATGATTTTTAACAGCACTAATAGAGAACTGGTCAAATGTAAACTGAAACATAAATCTGCTCCGCTGGAGCTCCTCTCACTTTTATTCTTGTTTCTTGATTTTGTTTTTAATACTCTGTGTTAACATAAACTGTAAGCATCTGTAACAGCTATGTGATTCTACCTGTATTGTTAAGACCTGTATTGTATGTTACTATTACGTATTTTTTCTGACGTGGAACCTTTGGAAAAGAGTCCCAGACTCAACGGTATTAATCCAAAACTGAAATAAATAAATAAATAAAATACAAAGCATTTTTGTTGTACTAAGGCATTCTAACATATTTTTTAAATATAAGTGGTGCATAACAGCAGTGCAGCATGATGGCTTATACTTCATAATGTACACATATTTAACAACAGGTCTCAGCTTTTGTATTTGGTAATACCACATTGTGCTAGCTTTTATTTATTTTATCTCATTGAGCCATTTAGGATACATGAGGCAAAGTAGAGGGACAGAAATAGAAATGTGGGGGGGGGGGGGTTCTATAGGTGGCCATCCTTTTTTTTTTGTTCCCAATTCTGTTTTTACACCACTTCCTAGGGAACTCTCTCTGGCAATCTCCCACCTCCGAGCTCTACCTCCGACCTGAGACCTTCACTCTCTCTCTCTCTCTTGCTCCAACCAGCACAGCCCCTGGATCTGAACCTCCCGGGGAATGGCAGTCCTATCCACCTAGGGCGCTCTGTCTTATAGTGTAGCATGCTGGTCTTTACAAGCTGAGGCCAGACAGGAGAGGGCCCGGTGTTGGGAGTGTGGCTCAGGAGCAGAGGTGCCTTCGCCTATCCCCAGGAGTGGGGATTTTCTCTACTTGATGTTGCCCATCCTCCCTATCCCAGAGCTCGGCCATGCAATAATGTCCTCCAACGTCTGCCACAGCTCTGTCCCTCTACTGCAGCCCTGGCATTTACAGTGCCTCTGGCTTCCACCGGAGGTGGCTGCTGTGCCGGATGAGCACTGGGTACCTCCCCAGAGAGAGGAGAGCTGTCCTACGGATGCTCGATCCTCTCTCTCCCCTGCTGACCCCCAATGGCCTGGGCTCGTCCCCGAACCTGGGTTACCAGCATGGTGCGAGGTGTAGCGTCCAGTGCCTCAACCCTCAGCACCACCAGGCCAGCTTGTAGTTGGCCATCCTAACAGAACAGTGAGAGAGGATAGTACTGTAAAAGACAATAACAGTGCTATTGCAACAGGCTTGAAAAAAAAAATAAAAAAGAAAGTCCCTCTGATGTCTGGGTAGGATAACTAGTCCTACTACAACCCTAAAGAAAGGAAACAGACCAATGTGACTCCTGTGTACCAAAGGGCAGGGGTCATAATGTTGTGGACAAAGCCATGCACATCAAAGAATGCCACATGCAAATCAGTGTGTGGTAAAATAATGTTGCACAATACACCAACCAGGAAGAAAAGCACACGGAGGAATATCTTTGTTTTATGGGGCTTTGCCCACCCCTCTAACTAATTACAATCAACTCTGGGGATCATGGACTTCGGGGGAAAAAGGAATCCTTGGCGTGGGAAAATTTGTCTTTTAAAAAAATAAAAAGCCGCATTACAGTGGGACCCAGGGAGAACCGAACTGCAGCCCCATGTCCCCACTGTCCCCGGAGGCAGGTGCTCTAGCCACTCCACCGTGGGAGCAGCTCAGTCAGGCACTGCCCTGGCAGCATCCTTCACATTCCGGCATGGAGGCATACAGTGACAGGGGTAGCAGTTCTTACCACGCTGAAACAACACCTGTCGCGTATATCCATTAACACTATTCCTTGCTTGGGTTTGTCCGTGCTGTAATGACCGAAACCTTACAAAAGTGACCCACAAGAGAATATTTGCAACTACAGACCTATATCCTTGCTCTCTGTAACATCAAAATATTTGAAAGAATGGTTGACAATCCATTAAAACTTTCTTAGGCATAACATATGCAATTAAAATCAGTCAGACTTTCCGCAAATCACAGCATGTCTTCTGCTCTAGTAAAGGTGACAACAGACATCCAGCTTCCCATGGATAGAGACCTCCTGGCCGGGCCATATTTATTGACTTGTCCAAAGCATTTGACAGTTTGGACCATAACATCTTATTGAGAAAATTGGAGGAGCTTGGCCTAGACCAGGTGGCACAGCACTGGTTTGGGAGATACATATTGGGGAGAAACCAAACGGTAACACTGGGAGTTTTCAGATCACAGTTTGAAGATATTGGATCTGGTGTCCCTCGGGCATCAGTGCTAGGCTTGATTCTGCTTAATCTGTATATGAATGGTGTCAGACCTCTCATGACAGAGGTCTGACACCATTAGTATGCAGATGATATACTGTAGTTTTGTATGTAGAGGGTAAATCAACAGTAGAAATTCAGTCCAAGTTACAAAATGATTTTGATAGGCTACAGGATTATTTCACGGAATATTGGCTAGTGTTAAATGACAAAAAGTCACAGGTCATGTTCTTTGGCAATGAACAAGTACATAAAATAATAACGAAAGATGAGTCCATATTAAAGCAAGTAGAGTCATACAAACAGATGGGAGTCTGGACGGACTCCCAGTAGAAATGGGACATGCACATTGATTGTCTAATAAAGAAACTAAATGCAAAGCTCAAGGTACTATATAGGCACAGGAAAAGCATCCCTATGGTGGCCAGAAAATGTATTGTTAACACAATGATGGTCCCTCTTTTTGATTTTGGTGATCAGACATATGGGGTGGCATCTAGGAAGGAACCAGACAAACTGGATGTGGTATACAATAGATCTGCTCAATTTCTGGACGTCCCCTTGGAAACTCATCATTGCTTTCTTTATAAATCCTTGGGCTGGACAAATTTATCCGAGTGTAGAAACTTATACCGTTTTACATTTGATTTACTAAAGCCTCTTTCAAAAAATTATGTCTTACTTCTTAAATTTATTTCTAAAATGTACTGTAAAAAGTGATCTATAGGTGAATGGTAATACAAAACTTAAAGTTCCTGTCACAAAGACTAGCAAAGGAAACTTGACTCTTTTATAGCCAGGGACCAAGAGCCTGGAATGAATTTCCTCAAATTTTAAAAACTAACCAAAAAGGGAACATTTCATGGAATGTGATAAATTCATGATTTGTGCAAGAGGCTACCCTACCAAAAAGATGTTGTAAATGTACAGAAAATGGTGAGGATACCTAGAAACATAGAAACCAAGGGTATTTTTTTTTATTTAAAACTTATTTGATCTGTGTTGGACACAGCAATTTGAAAACAAAATCTGGAACTAGTACTATTAAACAACGTTCCAAGTCTTTGACTATTTTATTAAAACTGCTATGGGAAAGTTTCTTTTTTAATATAATAATGTACACCTAGGGCCCTATTTTCAAAAGAGTTTTGCCATTGGCCAGCCCGGTGGTGCTGAGGGATGAGGGGCTGAATGCCACACCTCGTGCCAGGCCGACGACCCGGATTTGGGAATGAGCCTGGGTCATCGGGGGCTGGCAGGGGAGGACTAGGATCGAGCATCCATTGACTGCTCTCCTAGTCCTGGGGTGGGTTGGGGAATAACCATTGTGCGGCAGTGACCTCTGGGGATGCCTGGGGGTACTACCAGCATGGTGGCAGCTGGGGGGGGCGTGCGGCGGATGTCGACACGTTGTGCATAATGTCATTGCATGTCTGCACTCCCATGGGACAGAAAATTGGAGGAAAAAAGGCTGGGCGTGACTGTGCAGCTTGATGGCTGCGCCCTGCACTGCCCGGAGGATTTGCGAGGTCCGTTGGGAGGATCTGGGCTATCCTGGCTGGGGTGGCAGAGGGGCCCTCTGGCAGGATAGCTTGACGGGGCTATCCTGGCTGGGAGTGGCAGAGGTGGCCCTCCGGCAGGATGACTTGACGGATGTCCCAGACCTTCCAGGGTGTGGTATGAGCCACCCAGCTCTCCAGGTGGGCAGGGCCGGTGGCTGGATGCCCCAAGCCGGTCATGCTGCAGAGTGAGACAAATAGCAGCAGTGATAAAAAAAAAAAAAAAAAAAAAGAGTTTTGCCATAGGCACAGAATGGGAGAATTTCTTTTGAAAATAAGATCCCTTATGCAAATAAATCTGTCTATATATTGATTGTTAACTTATATGTATGATTTCTATAGATTCTGTAACATACATATTACTTACTTAGTATGTTTTATTACTTTTCATCTTGTAACTGTGTGCTAGTACGATGGACCCCATTGTAAATGAACTAAAACTCAATTGGGTAATCCTTTTCTTAATTTACAAGAAATAAACAATTTACACATGTAGCATATTTTCTAAAATCTAAAATAATCTACCTCATACAGTGCTAACCAGATTTTATTTAATAATTCCTGAAGCAACATACTTTATCAGTTTCTAGATGTAATACAATAAAGCTTGTTTAACGACTACTTACAATCCTCCTTTTACTATCTGCCTACTTTGGTGCAGGAAAAAAATGAGCAGTTAGCTAGGGTGTCTAATCAAGTTTTAGTGAAAAAACAAACTTTTACTTTATTAAAATGACTGCTGTTCATAACTTGTACTCCAACACAGACTAAAACGGACTACATGTCTTAAGTCCCCATTGTTAAACAAAACTGCACCTCTCTGCTCCACTGGACACACATGGACCAGGCAACATCCTACACTCCACTCCACCGGCCTCACAAATGGACCATGCCAGTGAATCCCTGGCCCTTTTCAGAAACAAGTGACTGTCTGGTAAACCACACACAGAAATAAACCATGCCAATTAGTAGTCAGGCTTTATAACCACAACTTTCAACCACTGTCTTCAAAACACAAAACATATTGTCAAAGCTCCCCACTAGAACATAAAAGCAGCAATAAAATAATACAAGCATTTGTCAGTGCCGAATGTTTGCTTGCTGGCATTGACATTGGTAGTGTAGGAGTTAGAGAGCTGCATAATAGGAATGGCAGTGAAGTATTGAACTGAAGCGAACCCCACCACCACTCTGCAGAGACTGACAGGCATTGGGGGGGGGTGTGTCTTTCGGTCGTCAGGCGAACGGCCATGCCATATTTCACCACACCCCACTCCCCTGCAGACACTGACAAGTGTCACGGTGTGCCTTGGGGTCTTTGGCTCTTATGCTCACCCTATTCCATCAGGAAATATGGTGAGATGGGTCCTGTATAGGAGAATGGGGTGAACTTTGGGGCCGAAGAGTCAAAGGCACACCTCTCACTGGCTGCAGGGTATGGAATGGTATGAGCATTACAGGCGAGAATCCCAAGTCTTACCCCTGATGCCTCTCAATCTCTACAGGCTGGGGCGTTATGGTCGGAAACCCTAACGCCTTAGGCGTTCGTTGGCATTTTCACTCCAAATTTTCAACATGGGTTTTTTGTGACCCCTACTTATGAACAGTGGCAATATCAGTTTGGTAGCCGAAAGCTGATTTTGCATAGCGACTACGCCATTTGGCACCACAGGTGTGAAAACACATTTCGAACAGGATGTGAAAATGACACCTGTAACTGTTCATGGGGAGGTGCAAAAATGGCAATGTTGAAATTCTGCAGTGAAATATTAAATTGGTGAAGTCATGAGCGTGTATAAAACTGTGCAATGCACACCGTAATGTAATTAGTTTGGGGATTTTACAGCAGATTGTCAACACAGGATTTTGGAACCTCCGCCATGAACAATGTCACTGTGATTTTCTTAATCTGTCCTGAACAGTGATTTCCCACAGCGACCACACATTTCTGCGCTGGAAGTGTGAAAACACATTTTGACCATGGTGTGAAAAATGACAGCTGTACTGTTCATAAGGAAGTGTGGAAAAATGCCAGTGGTGAAAATCTGGACTGAAAATATTAGAAATCCATGAAGTTACAAGGGTGCGTGGAAACTGCGCAATGGTCACTCGTAACAGTCATTTTTATGGACATTTTCACCAAATTTTTAACACAGCCATTTTAACACCTCTGCTCATGCACAGTGTCACTGTGATTTTCTTAATCTGTCCCGAACATTGATTTACGCACCGACCTCAGCCATTGTGCGCTACATGTACAACACATTTTGGGTGAGATGTGAGAAATGACAGCTGTACTGCTCTTAAGGAGGTGTGGTAAATAGCAATGTTGAAAATCTGGAGTGAACATATTGAAAATTTATGAACTTATGAGCTGAGGAACAGCGCAATGCATGTCAGGAAATAAAAAACATTTAATGTCACCAAATTTTCAACATAGGGTTTTTGGGGGCCTACCTCATGAGCTGTGATACTGTCTTTTCATAAATCGGTCCCAAAAGGTGGTTCCACACAGTGACTGCAAAATCACCTTTTGGAGCTGATTAACGCCATGACAGTGACAGAATTCATGAGGTGGGGTCTCAAAAACCCCATGTTGAAAATTTGGTGAAAAAATTCCCCAAAATGCCAGAGATATGCACTAAAGTTGAAAAAACCCTGTATATTACATTATACAGCTTACCGGCATTTCTTCAGTTTGCGGTCGGCTTTGAAGAGTGCAGACGTGTTCCCGGTCCACTGAAGATCATCGTACCACACTCCGGAGGTAAGTATGGGGTGAGGTGGGGGTGTGGGGAGGTGGATGCACAGTGGGTGGGAGCAGGTGGGGTGAGTCAGGACAGTCAGTGAGTGAAGGTTTTTTGTCCTTCAGGTTTTTTTTTTTTTTTGCTTAGACGACGCGGGACTTGTGCCATGCTGGTGTGGGCTCCCAGCGTGGCAGCTGGAAGACTGTTTGGGGGGGCCATGGAGCAGATGGGGGATTGGGCACCCCTGTCAGCCATACAGACTGCTGCCACACTGGGGTGGGCTCCCAGCATGACACCTGGTAGTCTCTTGCGAGGCAGTGGAGCAGCAGAGTTGGGCACCCTCGACGGTCATACAGTGTGTCTTTGATGAGAGGCATGGGCGCATAATATGTGTGTGTGTGTGGGGGGAGGCGCGGGCACGTGATATCTTATCACTGCTCACTGAAGCGTGAGCCTCCTTCAACTGTATGGCACTGCATTTTCAACTGCTGTCATAGACAGCTGCAGCATTCATTGAGAACTGTGACCGCTACTGCAAACACACTGACTGAATTGAAGACAGGGTGCCACACCTCAGAAAACTCGGATGATGGCACTTTGTTTCTTACACATGCATGCAAGCAAACATAAAATTGTTAAAACAAAGACACACTTCCATTCATATAGCAGGTCACCACACAAAGCAAGCCACACTGTAGTTTTGCTTGGATTCCAGGCCCCAGTAATCGTGAGGTGCAGCAAGGATGTCTTTTGACATGGACACTTTTTAACATTTATATAAATAGTTTATTACTGAATTTGGAAAATCAAGAGTTTCATTCTCCAGTGGTTAAGAATAAAACAAATATCATGCCTTTCTTATGCTGTTGATATAGTCTTGCTTTTAACATCGTTTCTTGGTTTGCAGAGGAAGGTCAAATACTTTTCGGAATTATGTAAAGAAAACAGACTTACAATTTTTGTACTAGGCTTGCAGTAGGGTGGCCTCAGTTCCAAGACCAAATTTTCCATGGCCGGTGTTTGTAAATTGCATGAGCTCATGATAAATTCAGATTTGTTTATCTGTATGCCATCACCCCCCCTTTTTTAAATTTGCTATACTTTTTCACTCCAAGGGAACGGCTCCCATTGGCCCTACCCGACACCCAGTCCTGTCATTCACCTGCCCTGGGACTTACCCGACCTGGAGTTACACCCTGGATTGCCTCCAATGATGGGGCCTTTGGGAGGGGGCCCCTTCCTCCTGTTGGATAATGGTATACAGCTCCGGTGGTGCCACGGGTCAGTGGTGCGGGACCTACGATGTGAGGCAGGTGGCATCCTGTGTGGCCCAGGGTGGGAGGTAGGATGTGCAGTGACATCAGGGGTGCATATGCCAACATATGTCCTGCCTCCAGCAACTGCCTCTGCCAGCTGTCGGACCCCTGGCCTCCACCAGGGGTTGGGCAAGCGCTGGGGGCTTCCTACCCCTCCAACCCCCCCTCCCAGAGGAGAGCAGTCAGTGGGATGCTCAGTTCTCCTCCCCCCGGCTGGTCCTCTGATACCCAGGCTCATTTCCAAACCTGGGTTGTCGGCGTCACAAGCAGTAGTGCTGCCACTGTGCTGGCGGGCCAGCACCCCCTTTTATTTGATTCTGGCTCCACAAATAATAAGATGGGATTAAAAGTTATTCATTTTGTGTTTCATTGCTCAACCACATCTCAGAGGTTCCTATCGCACTGAATCTTAATTCCAAAATCCATTCCCTCACAGCATCAGTTTTAGGAACTATACTGCAGGCATTGAAATGGATACAACTAGCCACCCTGCCTTTCAAAATATCAGTAACTAAGTTCACATCTAATTGGGGTCCAGGATTTGAGCGGACATCACCAGCTAAAAGAAGACACAGTAAAATCGTACTTCTTGCTTTGGCCAGTTTATTGGAATACAAGATGGCTTAAACCAGCCTTGCATAGGTGTATCTACTGTCTATCAGTTTCCTAAATACAGTCTGAGTTGCAGACATTGCAGTTACTGTTTTACTCCATATCAGTAAAAGAGACTGAATAATTAGAGAGGATGTTATTCCTGTACTCACATCCGAGGGAGGAATGCTGCATGGTGTAATGGTATCTCCAAGCTGTTTGTTGTAGGTTCCCAATAGTGCAGGACCATTTATTACTTGAAAGCTGCCAGTCTCAAAAGTCAGCCAAATGGTCAGTATGGCCACCATGAGGTACCTCCAACCAAGCAGCCCCAGTTGTTTGGTATGTGAGCAAGGAAAACTACAAGATCTCATATAGACAAAATGAAAAACAAACACCTGTTTACCACAAAATCACAACACTCACTGTAAGGTCTGAAGCAATTTACAACATAAATCTACAGATACCACAGTGTACTAAGGAAAACTTCAAGGATGAAAAACATTAGGGTTAGTACCAGGAAATAAATTCTATTTTCTTTACAGGCCACTCATGCACGCACCACATGCGCAGTTGCTGAACGGGTGGCAGGGTTTTTTATGCGCATATGCCCCACCCATTTTGGTGTGCAGGGCACCAGCTGTCCCCAAAGCCCCCTGCCTGCTATAGTCAGCAATGCAAAACAGAATGAAAAGCACTGCACGTAGTTTGAAAGTTCCAGGACACAACACGTCAGTTCTGTTCTTTTGCTGCAGGTTTACTCTCCCCATGATGGATTCTGTTAGCCCTGCACCATGACTAGTTGTATGGCATGGTGGGATAGGGGTCTGGCATGCTGGTCCAGGAGAAGTAGGCAGCAAGATGTTACACATCAATGACTTTACTATTTATCATGGGGAAGCATATACAAGTGGCACTTATTTATCTAACAATCTATGCTGGTTAAACACAGCAGAAAACAATACAGAAAATACTGGATGGGCAACTATAAGATCGGTTAGTGTGTTCTCATTAATAGAGGGTACTGATTCCCACTGACCTCGAGAGCAAAGCTCGAGAGCTCCATAGGAATCAGAACCCTGAGGTGGCAGAACACACTGGTTGGGCATAAAGCTGCTCTCCTTCATTATTTTATAGTGTATAGTATTATGTGAAATTTTCACAAGGTGAATTTTAGTTTTCAAAACAAAACTAACTTGTGCATTGTCTAGAGGTTTCAGAATGCAGTTGTACCACAGAAGGGTACAGTCACATTCCATGACTTTTGAACCCTTATACAACAGCATTTTGAAATTGATGGAATTATATGCAGAACATTGCTTTACTATACATTATAAAAAAATTTGGGGGGGAGCATAGTAGATATATAGTGAATCCCAACAATATCCATACAATCTGTGCCAAAATCTCTGCATTTTTGGATATATTTTTCTGCAATTTTCCTGTGACCCTACTGGTAAGCCAATGTGGAAAGAAACTGAGCCAATCAGGAGGCCCCAAATTCCCTATCCATTTTATAATACAAGATAAAGCTTTAATACCAAATTAGATCATTTTTATTTGTATCAGTGTTTTCTTTCTCTCTCCCTCTATTCCCTCCTTTCAGACTGCTCACTTATATATGTTTTCATTGTCAGTACTACAGTCCCTCCCTCCATTCCTCCATTGTTTTCACTTTTCCCAGTATGCTTCCTTCCTTCTCCATTTTCCGCCTGTTCTCTGAGTCTGGGTCAGCTGGTTCTTTGCTGACATCAGATCAATCAAAGTCTGTTTACTGACACTCACCCAGGTGGAGATTGCAGTTTATACAGGAAATGAGCTACCATTCACAGCTGATGAAAGAAAGCCGATAACGTACGATGTAGTACTTAAATGACAATAACAGTAAGAGATGGCTGTGTGGTAAGAGATGGCTGTGCGGTCTAAAAATAACAGCATGGAGCTGCAAATTCTAGGTATCCAGGTTCAAATCCTACTACAGCCATTTCCTGGTCCTGAACAAGTCACTTGAGTTCCCCAAAGCAGGATCCACTGAAAAGGTGATACAACTCTTGACAGAAGGTTCTTTTTCTGTATTTTGATCCCCCTTTAGAATTTCTTGCCTTTTGTCCCTATTAATATTATTTATTGGCATAGCTCAACAGATGCACATTTCATAAGGGTTTCAAAAACGATACCTTATTTATGGCTGCTGACAGATGTTCAACAGACCCCCTTCCAAATCACTTACTGCACCACCAGGTTGGAATGTTGGCTTGGTGGTCTAGTGCTAGCATCGATGATCCCAATGTCCCTCAAGATCAGTGCCTAATCTATAGAAACCTAAGTACAGTACAGCCACACATATGTTGCTGTCACTCAGAGGTGGACATGGGGTGGGCTGAGTTCTGAACACTTTTAAAATGTATTTTGGGAAATGTATTCTGGGAGAAGCAGTGATAAAAGTATTTTTTTTCATCCAGCCCTTTCCTTCTACAAATCACTCCCTGTGTACCACTGATGTCACTCAATGAGCACTGCAAAATAACTCACAAAAAGGAACTTTCTCAGCACTCGAATCTATAGCACAAAAAAGCCTGACACTGATTCTGCAAATTAAATAAAAACTATTTCCAGATAACATAAACCCATTACAGCACACAATGTCACAATGGAGCCCCAGTGTTTTGTGCCTTCAGCTCACAGCCCTTTGCAAACTCCAGTGAGTGTTTTCCTTTGTTTTTGGACATTCTAAAGCAACTGCAGAGTCTGCTGAAAGGAAACCTAGTGTTGCTATGTTATTTTATTCTTATTATTTCTGTTATTGAAAACCTGAGACCGCCCATCCAGTGCAGGGTTGAAAAAGAAAAGTGCATTTTACAAGAGAGAGGGAAACCCCTACGAAATGGAATTGAAAGGTATGGGTCCAAACTGTCAGGTGTAACATGGGCTGCTGCTTTGAATCACCTCCAGAAAAAGTCATTCTGAAGGCAAAAGTGCAGAGACTGAGGTGCTCTGTTTCAGATCTCTCAAGTCCTCAAGTCAAACTGTCATCAGAATAAAACAAGCATTTGTCAATGCTGAATGTTTGCTTGCTGGCATTGGCATTGGTAGTGTAGGAGTTACAGAGCTGCATAATAGGAATGGCAGTGAAGTTGAACTGAAGCCAACCCCATCACCACCCTGAAAATAGTAACAGGCATTGGGTGTGCCTTCGGGTTGTCAGGCATATGACCACGAATTTCACCACACCCTACCCTGCAGACACCGACAAGTGTCACAGTGTGCCTTGGGGTCTTTGGCCCTTATGCGCACCCCATTCCATCACGAAATATGGATAGATGGGTGCAGTATAGGAGAATGGGGTGAACTTTGGGGCCAAAGAGTCCAAGGCACACCTCGATGCCTCTCAGTGGCTGCAGGGTGTGGGTGGGGTGGAATGTTATGAGCATTGCAGGTGACAATCCCAAGTCACAGCCCTGATGCCTGTCATTCTCTACAAGGTGGGGCATTATGGTTGGAAACCCTAATGCCTCAGGCATTCCTTAGTATTTTCACTCCAAATTTTCAACATATTTTTTTGTGACCCCACCTCATGAACAGTGGCAATATCAATTTGTTAGTCAAGCTGCTTTTGCACAGCGACTCGACATTTGTCACCACAGGTGCAAAAACACATTCCGAACAGGATGTGAAAAATGACAGCTGTACTGTTCATGGGGAGGTGTAAAAAATAGCAATGTTGAAAATCTGCAGTGAAAATATAAAAAAAACTGGTGAAGTCACGAGCGTGCGTAGAAACAGTGCAACGCACACCTGTAATGTAATTAGTTTGGGGATTTTTTACAGCAGATTGTCAACACAGGCATTTTGGGACCTCCGATCATGAACAGTGTCACTGTGATTTTCTTTATCTGTCCCGAACAATGATTTCCCACAGAGACCACGCATTTCTGTGCTGAAAGTGTGAAAACACATTTCGGCCATGTTGTGAAAAATTACAGCTGTACTGTTCACAAGGAAGTGAGGAAAAATGCCACTGGTGAAAATCTGGACTGAAAATATTACCAATTCATGAACTTACAAGGGTGCGTGGAAACTGCTCAATGGTCACTCGTAACACAGTCATTTTATAGACTTTTGTCAGCAAATTTTCAACATAGCCATTTTAAGACCTCTGCTCATGACCAGTGTCACTGTGATTTTCTTAATCTGTCCCAAACATTGCTTTTGCACACCAACTACACCATTATGCTCTACATGTACGGAGACACATTTTGGGCTAGATGTGAAAAATGGCAGCTGTACTGCTCATAAGGAAGTGTGGTAAAATGGCAATGTTGAAAATCTGGAGTGCAAATATTAAAAATTCACAAACTTGCGAATGTGCGTAGGAACTGCTCAACGTGCGCTCCTAAAACAGTCATTTTGAAATTTTTCACCAAATTTTCAACATAGCCATTTTAAGACCTCTGCTCATGAACAGTGTTACTGTGATGTTCTTAATCTGTCACAAACATTGATTGTGCACACTGACTGCACCATTGTGAGCTACATGCGGGAAACCCATTTTGGGCAGCAGCATAGCAAAATGACAGCTGTACTACTCATAAGGAGGTGTGGTAAATGGCAATGTTGAAAATCTGGAGTGCAACTATTAAAAACTTGCGAACTTACAGACGTGTGTAGGAACTGCTAACGATGTTAGTAAAACAGTCATTTTAGATTTTTCACCAAATTTGCAACACAGGCTTTTTGAGAGCCCACCTTATGAACACTGGCACTGTCGCTTTCCTCTTAATTGTCCCGAAAGGTGATTTCGCGCAGTGACCGCAAAATCACCCTTCGGGCCTGATTAACGCCATAATAGTTCAAGAATTCATGAGGAGAGGTCCGAAAACCCCATGTTGAAAATTTGGTGCCAAAATTCCAAAAAATGCCTGAGATATGCATCAAAGTTGAAAAAAAACTATTTATTACATTACACAGCTTACCGGCATTTCCTCAGTTCGTGGTTGGCTTTGAAGAGTGCAGATGTGTTCCCGGTCCACCGAAGATCGTTGTGCCGGACTCCGGAAGTAATTATGGGGTAAGGTGGGGCTTTGGGGAGGCAGAGTGCAGACATGGATGGGCAGGGAGACCGCCGAGGGAACTTTTTTTGTTTACAGGTTTTTTTTAGGAAGACGACGAGGGACGTTTGCCACGCTGGGGTGGGCTCCCAGTGTGGCAGCTGGAAGGCTGTTTGGGGAGGGGCCTGGAGCTGATGGGGATTGGGCACCCCAGTCGCCATAAAAATTTTGCCACGCTGGGACCTGAAAGCTTTTTTGGGGGCATGAAGCCGGCGGGGATTGGGCACCCTCGGCCATACAGTGTGTGCATGGAGGGGAGGAGCACATGAGCACGCAATATGTGTGCGTGCTTGCATATGTGTGTGTGTGGGGGGGGAGTGCTGCTCACTGAAGCGGAGCTCTCCCTTTCAGCTGTACGGCACTGCATTTTGGATGATCGCACTATGATTCTTGCACATGCGTGCAAGCAAACATAAAAAACTAAAAAGTTATTATCTGGAACAGGATTAGAAGAGGAAGGCCTTTTGTGGTTGAAACAGTGACACTCAGAATATTGCAAATGACCTATGCTGTTTTGGATAGATTTGTTTCTTTTATCCTCTTTTTATGCTACTTCCTCAGCCAACCGCTTCTGGCCCTTCTTGGTTGATCTCCCAATGCTGTCAACCCCTAACCCAACCTGCATTTTCCACAGGTTGCGCCGCCTGCACTCCTGAGCTTGGGCCCACGTGCTCCAGGCTGACATTTTCCTACCTGGTGTTTTCCTCAGAGGTCCCCCCCCTTGGAGATCAGTAGTGTGAGTGGGGCATGCTCACACATCAATTTACTGATGCAGAACTAGCAGGCATCCTCTCTTATGTTAATGAGTTGTCCCTGGTGTTTATTATTTATTGTTTATTATTAGATCATCGGTTTACAGACCTTCGAATCATAGACTCATTTACAAAGGCACCTCGACAAGAGAGCAATACATCACAGCAAACAAACAGTACAGTACATAATGCTTAGATTAAAAAAGCAACCAGTGTTATAGGCATTCAGTGGTGGTACACGCTTGGTAATAGGTAGATTACAGTAGTCATAATATAGGTCCACGAGTACCACGTCAGGTAGCAACCAGAGATATTTTATTACATTAGTCAGCAGATGTTGCATGAGACCCCAGGTATATACAGCAAAAGTAAACAGGGCAGACCCAGCCATGGAGTGAAGGTAAGGGGCAGGTGGGGGATTATGTGCAGTTGCAGCAGCGAGTACTTGTCAGATGGTTTCTGAGGCAGACCTTGAAAGGACCAAGCTTAGTGGAGTCATTGATATTGGCTGGGAGGGAATTGAAGCAGGAGGGAGCCCGATAGCAAAAGGATGTCTGGGCCATAGAGGTCCTTACCCTGGGGACAATAAGGGAGGTTTTGATAGTGCTGTGGGTGGAGACTGAGGGGGAGGCACGCTGCAGGGAGGTGGCGACCCCAGGGGGGAGAGCCATAGCAGGGTATTTTTTCCAAGAAGGCAGGTTTAGAAGCGGAGTCTTTCTTCAAGGTTGAGCAAGTTGGTGGTGGAGTACAGCAGGCATGTATGGGTGCGCCTAGGGGCTCCCAGCATTAGCCTGCAGGCCTTGCTTATAGAGAGCTGGATTTTGCAAGCGCAGTGTTGTCAGCTGCAGCATAGATGGCAGCCCACAGTCGATTAGCGACAGGACAAAGGAGGTGATTGCCAATCTAAGGGCCTCTTGTAGTAGGCAGTCATTATGGCAGTATAACAGTCCAATCCTGACATTGGTGGCAGCAGAAAGGGCATTGATATGGGAATGGAAGGAGAGTGCTGAATCAAAGGTAATGCCCAGATACTTGTAGGAGGAAATCTGCTCAGTGGGGTTTAGTGTGCTAGGCAGTATCACAAGAGGGGCACCACTGGCTTTACTTTGGCGATACAAGAAGAGCATAGCTTTGGTCTTCTTTAGGTTCAAGACTAGCCTTCGTGATGTGAACCAATGCTCAGCTCTATCTAAAGCTTGTTGGAGGGTGGCCTGGAGTGTGTTGGGGTTGGGGTCAGCGGCAAAGAGCACAGCGTCATCTGCATAGAGGAGGATCTTACTTGGGCAGGCCAAGGGGAGGGAGTTGAGGTAGAGACTGAAGAGGAGAGGGCCTAAAATGGAGCCCTGGGGAACCCCAGAATGGACAGGTCGTGTGTCAGATAGGGTGCTATTGATTTTTACACACTGAGTTCTGGCAGAGAGGTAGCTGGTGAACCATGTAGGGGCCGGGGGAGAAACCAAGGCATCTGAGGGAGTCAAGCAGTAGAGGATGGCAAACCATGTCAAAGGCCTTGGAGAGGTTAATGAACACGGCACCGGCAGGACTTCCGGCATCAAGAGCAGAGTGCAGGAAGTTGGAGAGTTCAAGTAGTGTGGTTGTGGTGCTGTGACCTGCATGAAAGCCATGCTGTTCAGGGCACAGGATATTATGCATGGCCGGGTATTTGGCAAGCTGGTTGGCAACTACTTTTTCAAGGGCCTTAGAGAGTGGGGGAAGGATGGAGATAGATCGATAGTTATCCGGGGTCGCTCGATCGCCACTCTTTAGGATAGGAGTGATGATGGCAGTTTTCCATGTGCTGGGGAACTGCCCCAGGCACAGAGAGTGGTTGAGCAGCTCAGTAAGTGGGACCAGGATAGCATCCAATTTCAGATGAAATAGCCTAGTGTCCAGTTGGTCAGTACCGGGGTTGTTACTACTAACGGCTTTTTGCAGAGGGGGTCTAGCCTTCAACAGGGAGATGGTATGTAGGTGAAAAGGAGGTCTCTGGAGAGTGGGTAGGGATGCTACTGGGATGGGGTCAAAGAAGTTACTGGGCAGGACTGAACTCAGGTCTGAGAAAGTGTGGTTTAGGCAGTCTGCAATGCCAAGGAGTCAGAGCAGACAGTTTCATTAAAGGAGAGTTGAGAGGGGGTGGGGAGTGGAATTTCCCATTCAGCTCTTTACATTATCCCAAAAGTTTCTAGCTGACCCCAGGAGAAGACAAGAGCGGATTGGTAGTACTGGGCATTGGCCTTCCAGATAAGCCCAAAGTACACTTATTATGCGCTCAGCGTTGTCTGTGCCTATCAGCTGGCTTGCCAGATTCCACAAGCAATGTGCCATAGGTTGTCTCTTGTTTTAAGTTTGTGAAGGAGGGAAGGGGAAACCCAGAGCATGTTTTGCTTTTTGGTGCGATTTCTAGCAAAGGTGGCATAGAGGTCACAGGCAGTGTTAAAAGTGTGAGTGAAAAAATCCAATGCCTCATCTATGGACGGTGCAAGCCTGATTGGGGACCAATCCAGTTGTGAGAGGTACAGTTTAAGGTGACACAGGCTGCCTGGGAGTAGGCAATGTCACTGGGTGGTTTGTGGTACAGGTTTGCTGTTGGCAGCGGACCAAGAGAATATGACCGGGGAGTGGCCAATAAGTGAGTTGGGAAGTACATTAATATCGAGCACCATCTGGTGGCGGTTGGTAATGGTGATATCCAGGAGGGTGCTGGAGCCAGTAGAGGGGTTGATTCTTGTTGGGGTGGTGACAAGCTGGGACATCTCAAGGGCGGCAATGCTATCTCTGGTTTGGGAGTCCGTGGCAGACAGCCAGTTGATATTCAGGTCACCAACAATTATCTGGGCCATTTTGGGCTGTAGGCCAGAGAGGTGGTCAGCAAGTGCCTGAATGGCGAGGTCTTGCTTTCTGGGGAGAATATAGGCAACAGTGAGAAAATGTGGGCCCTTACCAGGGTTGGGGGAGATTTTTAGTGTGAGGGCTTGTGCCCCGTTATCAAGCTTGGGTGGTGGAAATGCATGTCCGAGGAGGGAGTCACGCATATAGACAGCACAACCACCTCCACTCTTACCCACCCGATCTTCCCTGAAAAGGGTGTAACCAGGGAGGGAGATGAAGGAGTCAGGAGTGGATTTCCATAATCAGATTTCGACCAGTGCGACAATGTCCGGTTGGTGCTGAGTAACCCAGCATTGGAATGCAGCAGCCTTCTTAAGAAGGCTGCAAATATTCATAGAAGCTATGCAGAGTCCTTGAGCCTGGGCAGGCTTGCTCATAAGGTTGGGCACGGGGCCAGGGTCTGGGTGAATGTTACCTGATAGAAGCAACAGGAGGGTGTTTAGGCACACCAAAGCATGGTAGTGATTGTGGCATCTCCCCTTGCGACTGGACACGGGGCCGGGTGCTGGGGTGCAAGAGGTGGGTAGAGTATGAAGGGTGGGAAAGGCATTGAGGAGAAGAGACCAAGGTATGAGTGGGAAGTAAGAAGTAGTAAGGGTGGAAGTGGTGTTCACTGCCTGTGTCACAAGAGAGCAAGAAAACTTTAGGCTAACCTGCTTCCCTCCTCTGGATGTTAGTGGCATCCACATGGATGCATCTCTGATCCCCATATGGTACACAGTGATTTCTACATAGTGCAAACCTGGCAAGCAGCTTCCCAGCCTCTTCATAGGTTTCATAGGTTTCATTGGTAGCTCAGAGCAAAGAAGATATGTAGTCCATAGTGCTTGCCAATTATCAGTACCCCCTTGTTTTTATGCTGTTTAAGTGTTTATCCAGCCTATGCTTAAATTCATCACATGTTTTACTGGCCACCACCTCTATGGGAAGACTATTTCATACTTTTTGTATTCTTACTGAGAACCAATATTTCCTTCTATTGTTGTGATATCTTTTACCTGCAATTTGTAAGGGGTGTGCTCTTGTGTTGTAGCTTTGGTCCCTAGTGTCCAGATCTGGCAGATCATAGGTTGGGGTCAGAGAAGGCTTTATACACCAAGCACATATCCCCTCTGAGCCTACAATACTCCAGACTGTACATTCACAATTTCATCAGTCTATCCTCATATTCTAGATTCCGTACCCTCTGATTAGTTTAGTTGCCCTTCTCTGTACCCTCTCCAGTGCCCTTATTTCAGTTTTACCACCTGGGGCCCACAGCTGCGCACAGTACTCCATATGTGGTCTGACTAGGGAGGAGTAGAGGGCTATAAGGACCTCCTTATCCCTGTTCTTTATATGTTGTCTAATGCAGTTTAGGATACTGCTTGCCTTTTTAACCACTTGGTTACAATGTATCTTATTACCAAGGCTATTAGATATTCTGACTCCCAGGTCTCTTTCATCTGTGACTTCCCTCAGTGTTATTCTATTTAATCTGTACTTATGCTTAAGATTTTTGGAACCCAGGTGCATCACAGTACATTAATCAGCATTAAAAGTAAGTTTATGCATTCTTGCCCACTCCTCCAGATCACCCAAGGCCTTTTGTAGTGTATCTGCATCATTATTATTGTTGACTGGTAGGCCTAGCCTGGTGTTGTCAGCAAACTTGGACACCCAAATCTCCCCCTTGGGTTGCATGGAAGATATGTAAATATTAAACAAGGCTGGCCACAGAACAGAGCCCTGGGGCACCCCGCTGGTGACCCTAGACCAGTCTGGGTAAGTAACCCTAATGCAGACGCTTTGCTTCCTATCAGTTAACCAGAAGCAATCCATTTACTAATGTTGCCTGGGATGTCATGCTCTATTAGGAGTTGATTAGTTGCCCATGTGGACTTTATCGAATGCTTTTGAGAGATCCAGAAAGATGACATCCACTGACTTTCCCTCATCTAGTACTCTACTGGCCTTTCCATAAAGCTCTAGAAGGTTTGTCTGACAAGGCGTCCCTTGATGAAGCCATGCTGAGTGTGGTCAATGTCCCCCTATCCTGCATATATTGGACCATGAAGTCCTTAATAATCCCCTCCATAACCTTCCCTAAAACAGCTGTCAGGCTTATAGGCCGATAGTTACTTCATGCTTGGACCTCTTTTAGTGTATGGGGACTACATCTGCCAGTCTCCATACATCTAGCACCTCACCCAGTGCCAGAGAAGTCTGAAATATGGCTGTAATAGGGCCAGTCAGCTCATTAACCATCTCCCTAATAAGTCTGGGATGCAGCCCATCTGGTGCTTGAGCTTTTTAGGATCTAGTTTGACTTTCTCTCCTGACATTGCTGTGGTCAATAACTGGACAGGGTTTACCCCTTTCTGATAGATGACTTTTAGTATTACTGAAGCTGTCATTGTAAACTTACGTAAATAATTTATTGAAACTTGTGACCATTTGGCTGTTATCAGTAACAGTTGAGCCATCGTCACTCTTTAGTGGACCAATACTTTTGACCCCTCCCATTTTATTATTTATACAGGAATAAAATGATTTGTGGCTATCCTTGACTTTACTAGCTAAATGTAGCTCATGTTTCTTCCTGGCCTGTGCAATCACCTTCTTTGTTTGTTTAAAGAGATTCATGATATGTACCCCAAGCAGGATGCATGACCGCTTTTTGGCCCTTATATATGCCTTATTTTTTGTTTGATATGCCTTTTACTGTGGCTGTCATCCATGCAGGTGATATTTTAGCTCTATTGTATTTCTTGCTACATGGTACGTATTTATTTACTAATATGCTGATTTTACTTTCAAGGGTATCCCACATCTGATTCAGTGCAAGGTCCTTAAACTCATCTTCCCATGCTCATGTTGTGAAATCCCTACGCATGCTACTCCAGTCAGCCTTACTGTAATTGTAAATGATAATGTCTCCCTTGATGTTATCTATATCATTTAATAGGGTAAAGTTGACCATATTGTGGTCACTTGATCCTACAGGAGAGGAGACTGTACAACTCTGTACAGCTTAATTCATGTTACAAAAGACTAGATCCAGAATGTGATCTCCTCTGGTTACTTGAGTCACATATTGTTGTAGCCCTGCTAAGCTAAAGAGTTCCATATAACAGTACTCTGTAGCGGAACTAGTTGTGAGGTTGGTCCAGTCAATACCCTGCAAATTTAGATCCCATAAGTATACAATTTGTCACTGCTGTAAGAGTTTTTAGGTTACCCAAGAGTGTCATATCCTCAGAGAATAGGTATAAGGGGGGTCTATACACCACTCCTATATCTATCTTAGGTCCTTTTATAGGGGTGAGTCTGACCCAGAGTAATTCTAGGGGGTCCCAGTGGCTGGTATCTACTTGCTCTGATGTCAGTTTATCAGATATGTAAAATGCTACTCCTCCTCCTCCTCCTCCTCCTGTGCTAGCCTGAGCCCCGTCCCTGGAGTATAGTACATATCCAGGGATCTGTTTGTCCCAGACATCTTCCCTCTCCCACCATGTTTCCGTGATGGCACAGATATGAATGTTATCCTTATCCAGGGTGTATCTTAATTCGTCAGATTTATTTGTTAAACGTCTGGCATTCAGTAGCAAACAGTTTAGATATTGTAAGTTTGTGATTGTAGATGGTTTATCCCTGGTGTGTGTAGATGTCTGCCCTTCACCCCCCCCATTAATGGTTTAAATGGTGGTCAATTGATGCACTTAGTTTATGTGCCAGTATTGTTTTACCCATTTTGCTTCGGTGTAGACCATCTGGAGCAAATACGTCATTACACTGAAACAGTTCTTTGTGTTTAATAAAGGTGTGCCCCTCCCTGTAGCACCACCTCCTCAGCCAACCATTTAACTGACTTATACCATTATTTCAGCTCACACTAGCCCTTGGGACTGGGAGAATTTCAGAAATCAATATATACATTTTTTTATTTTAGTCTTTTGGTAACCGGGTAAGGCCCACTAGGCACAAGTGCCTGTTTTCTGGGGTGACCTGGGAGCACTGGGCAGTTAAATGACTTGTTCAGAGTCACACAGCATGCAAGTGGAGGTTGTCAGAATCAAACTCAGGTCTGTCTGCTGGATGTACCAAGCTCGTTCACACCTTGTTCCTCTAACCTCTAGGCTATACTGCCAGCCCTATATATCGCATCCCTTATCCTGGAAGTGCTGCCCCCACAAATTCAAAGTCTCACTGTATATCTACCATATTTCTTTTTCCCTATATTGTTTACTCCTACATGTAGTACAGTAACTGGATTTTTTGTGTTATCTAGTAATCCTGGGAGAAGCTGCCTGATATCCCCTATGCCAGCCCCAGGGAGGACACTCACTGTGGTGTGCTCATTTCATTTCCTGCACGGGGTTTGATCAGTAGCTCTTAAAATAGAATCACCCACCACTAGGACATCACATGTGTCATGACATGAACTTCCTCCTTCCCTCAATGTACCCATATCCTGCTGTTTAAGTGTCACAGCTGGTGGTTTGCTCTTTTCAGTTGATGGCTTTTCCTCACAGAGGTTGTACTAGACTCAGTTAGTACTTGGAAGCTATTGTACAGGGTATGTTTCCTGAGCCACCAATATTCCTTCTCCCTTTTTAGGTGCTTTTGAATTGTGTTCCATTCTTCCAGTACATCCTCCCCTACGTACTCATTCATGTGCATTATTGACTGATATACTGTAGTTCGTCTGGTGCTATTTTTGTGGGGATGGGTACTTCTGCCCTAGCTCATTTGCTGCTGAGTCAATAAATTGCTCCAGCACACTAATTTAATCTTTTACCTGCAACCTGTGTTGGGGATACTAATTTAGTTCCTTAGGACATCTATTAGCACACAGTTGTCACAGACAAATTGTGTCACCTGGTCCCCAGCTGTAAACATTTTACGTACTGTACAGCAACACATCCTCTCATTCTCCATTGTTCATTTCAGCTGTACAACTTATCTACCTTTACCTTATGTTTTTGGTACATAGCCCAGGTCCCAGATGTCCACAGTGGACACAGCCGACATGTGTCAACGTGTGTGTCTCTGCGCGTGTTTTCGCACGTGGCGATGTGTGCCCTGCACGCGCTCACCCTGCTCGCAGCAAGGGCGATCTAAATAGTGCACCTGACCCGGAAGTGGTAGCTGGGGTCACAGACACTCGCAACAAAAGTTGCATTTTAAAATATATAAACTGCTCTCTCTGTGCATGTGTTACTCATGCATAGCCTAGGCACAGGTATTTCAGAGCCCAAAATAGATTTAAAAGAAATAGCTGGCTTTTGTAGTTCAGGGAGCATCCACAGAACTACCAGCTCTCTTTCTGCTTCCTGTAGGAGGACTGGAGGCAGGGCTCAATGTAAAACTGCAGGTTGAATACCCCAAATCTGCTACAGCCACGTATATAATGGCTTCTAATCCCCTCAAGCAGGTGCTTGTGCACTGTTGTAAGCAGCAATACTGTTCAGGCCAGACCTAGACTGGCTCTTTTGAGGTTGTGTTTTTGTACTATGAAACAGGTCAACCATCCAGGAATCTGATTAGCTCAATGTGTCCTAAGAAACCTTTGTTTCTGTAACCATGGATTTCCTTTGTACTATAATAACTGGTGAAGCCCAATATCAACCCGTTTTTAGCAACTTTGAAAAGTCATATCAGCCTGCAGGTTGATCGAAAAACTCATATCAACCTGCGGGTTGATACGACTTTACATCTCGGCGCTTAGAAGCATACACAGCACCAACCAATAAACTGTCTGTGCAGCAGGACCATTCTCCAACATAAACAGAAACTCACAAGCTTACAGAGCAGGTTTCACTAAACACATCCCTCCACTTCCGATTCTGTAGCACCCTCCAGTTTAAAGATCTGTATTTGTGCAGCATTTATTTATTTCAGATATTTTAGGATCACTCATAAAACCAGCAGTGAGACCCGCGGCCAAAACGCTTGTACTTCCTTACTAGTAGGAACGACCCCACGTTAGCATGTTATGTGATGTCAGTCCTTGAATAGCGTTGGGGTGTGCCTACTAGTAAGGAACTTCACGGTTTATTTTCGCGTCTTCATGAGTGGTAATTCTGAGGAATGTTTTTTAGTACCAGTTATTATAAAATAAAACATATACGGGGGTAGAAATTGGGTTTTTACACACTCTCATTGTGTGATAATAGTAAAACCTCTCGAGCTCGACTCTCGAGGGTTTACATATTATCCACAAACTAGTGTGAAAAACTCCATATCAACTCCTACATATGCATTATTCTCTATATTGCATCCTGTACCTAGCATTTTCTCTGGCAGTAACAGGCTCCTCCATCATCGGAAGCCTGCCTTAACAGGAGACCATTGTAAACATGCATTGATCAATGGTGTTTATCCTGAATAACATTAAATTGAACTGAACAGAGTAGAATGACATCTGGTGGCCTGAGCCATATGATTCATTAAAAGGGCATGCACCAGGCACCTTAAGTGATGCTTCTCTGTGAGTTACAACAATGCTCTGTTTAAGATCTCAAAGACTTTTAAGTCAAGCTGTCTTCAGAGTTAAAAAAAATAAAAAGGTGTTATTTGTAACAGGCTTTTCCAAGGAAGGCCTTTTTGTGGTTGAAATATTGACACTCTGAACACTATAAATAAATGAATCTGCTCTTGAGTCTAATGTCTCAGCAAACTCTGTACTTCCTCTAGATTTGCACCTACACCAACACATGACACGCTACTAGCAATTTATACCTGTATGTCAGTTATTAGATAATCTGTCTGAACAAGCATACCCAGGGTAGTTTTTTACAACTGCATAGCAAGAGCTATGCTGACGCATTGCGAACAGGAGAGAAAAAAGGGGGTCTGGGGGTGTGACTGGCTACCGAACATGTTTGCTCTGTGCCCTGCCTAGTGGATTTGAAACTGAAAGAGTATGCATGAATCACTTCACTTCCTCTCTCTCTCTCTCTCTCTCTCTCTCTCTCTCTATCCTCCCCTTGTGCTTCATCTGTATCTCTCCCTCAGTTTTTCCACCCAAGCACTTCTTTTTACCTCTGCAGCTCTCCCAGTTCCATCCGCTCCTGGTCTAATGCATCCCAGTTCAATTGCAGTTCGCCCATCTCCTGCAGTGCCACAGCCAGCTCTCTCTCTCTCTCTCTCTCTCTCTCTCTCTCTTCCTCCTCTCATGGAACTGGGCTTAGGTTGCAATTCAGACCTCCTTGCTCAGCCATCACCCCCAGTGCTTCTCTATCCCCTCTGCGCTTCCTCTCCCAGTCTGTCTCTCCTCCCCCACATGCATTTCTTTTCTTCACTCTGCAGCTTTCCTGGTTCTGTCTGTTCCCAACGTAATGTTTCCCAGTTCTATCACAGCTCTTTCATTCCCTGCAACCCCGCAGTCCACTCTGTCTTCCCTTCTCGCATGGAACTGGGCTGAGGTTGAGGTTCTGACCCCCTCACATAGCCTCCGCCCCAGTGACCATCACAGCAGCCACTATAGCATTAGGCACCCAGCTGCAAGTAACAGCTGGTGAAGGGGAAACTGAATCCCTGTGTGACAGAGTTGAATAGGACCCTGTCCCAGTTGTTATGGAGAGTTTGAATGCAGGGATCTGTCCTGTTCTTTCCTTTCCTGTCTCTTGTCTGTCTGGTTGCGTAACCAGATTTTCTCGTGAGACCTGGGACTTGATCACCCCGACGGTTTCGCAATTCTGTACCTCTCACTGTCTCTCAGTCTTCTCTTGCTGTTTCTGTCTTTTCCTCCCTTGCATATCTGCTGGTGTAAAAATATATGCAAATCATTATGTGGAAATGTAACTGATATTGGGATCCCTTTGTTTAGAAATGATATAATCTTACTGTTAAAATGTATATCATTATAGTTTGAGGTGATTTAAAAAAGCTATTGGGAACTCAAGGGGTTAACCTGAAAGCAGTATTTAAGCTCTTTTTCAGAAGCTGTGGAGAAGGGGCCTCAGTTCTGGGACGTTGTGTTCTTGCTGCACCTGCCTGAAACTTACAAGAACATTTTAGAAAAAATCAGGATGTTTGTTAAGGAAGGGGCGTTGCGAAGACTTATAAGAGAAAGAGCTGCAATGTTTTGAGAGACACACAGAGATTGAAGAAAAACTCAGATGGATCTTCTCTCTTTATTCTGCCTTTGTAAATAGTTATACTGAACACGTTAATTTTTTATGTTAGTGCTAGTACTTATACACACTTTTTGAAAATTCTACAACTGCTCCTGGTTTTTGATATGCTTCCTGACCTGTGCCTCAATGACACCCTGAAGGTGGCAGGCAGCAGATAAGGAAGCTGGCGATGCTGGTCTCGAATAGTAACTATCATTTAAGTCTGCCTTCTTTTCTTTCTAAAGATATATGAAATACTTATGTCCAAGTGCTTGTAACAGGAGGAATGGGGGTTCTTTTCAGGTCGCCAAACACTTCAATGTCCAAAGTTTTCTGCTCCAAAGCTTTAGTTATAAAAATCATCTCAACAGTTCTACATGGAGCGAGTGCCATCTGTACCAAGAAATGGTGCTTCTGTAGTACAGGGAATAACGTTCTTTTAAAATCCTTTCTAGAGCAATAAACACAAATATAGTATATATATTTTTTCTTTTTTTTTTCTATTATCTGTTTTTCCTCCTGGGAGCCCTGGCAGGTGGCTGCAGTCCCTCCTTGTGGAGGGACTCACTCTCTAGCTTCTTCCTGCATCCCCTTATCACAGTAATCCCCTGCAGATTACCCCCCGTGGATGGGCCAGGGAGGAGGGTACTGGCCTCCCCCCCAAGACCCAATCCAGACACTGGGGTCAACATCCGAAAACACAGGAGCCATCATGGAACCTGCCAGGATCCATTTCCACTTTTCCCCCATCCCCCCTCCCTACTGACATGATGACGTCGGCACATATCTCTCGACCCATACTGCCCTCCAGTCACTGCTAGAGGGCAGTCAACAAGTGGGATGACTGGTCTCCCTCACCCTGAAAGAGGTGAGCAGTCCTCTGGATGTTCAATCCTCTCTCACCCCTGCCAACCTCCGGTGGCCCGAGCTCGTTCCTGAGCCTGGGCCACCAGCTGCAAGCATGTGGTGTGGGTTCCAGTGTCTCAACCCCTTAGCACCACCGGCTGACATATAGTATATCTTCTTTTTAGGAAAACAAAGTCCTCTACTCTCAATTAACACCACATTAGCAAGTTTACTGACAGACCAAGCCTTCAAAAGCTAACAGATTTCACCCATTGAAAGTTTATATAATTTGGAACTTACAAAATAAGGATGGCCTTATTTTAACAACTTAATGGCATTGTAGTTGAGTATATATAGAGAATAATGCATATGTAGGTGTGTGATATGCAGTTTTTTTACAAACCCAAGGTGTGTGATAATATATAAACCTTGAGAGCGAAGATCGAGAGTTTTTTATATATTAGTACTGTACATACCAAGGGTGTGTAATAAAACTGCAGATCACACATCTTCATATGATTTATGTTTTATAATAACTGGTGCAAAGGAAACGAATATACGGAGATCGCTTACAGTTTTTCTTGCAGTATTCTTTTTCTGCTGCTCGGCTATAAATTTCTCTCTCTCACTGGTGGAGGTGGCCAAGAAATGGTTCTCCATTGTTTTAACTTTTTTGTGTGTTTACAACTGTGAGTTACTGTATGTTCTGACTCGATTACTACCTCAGCAAGTGGAGGTCACAAACAGTCAAGTGTTTGAAATGATGAAGCTGTTCTATGACAGAGAACTGTCTTGTGGAGCCTCACAGTGTTTTAATGGGTTAGGCTACTGCAGACAGTCAGGCACGAGGCTGTAAAAGCCATATCAACCTGGTATGATGCCTAACCGGGTTGATACAGCTTTCTACAGCTCTAGAAAATGAGTTGATATTGGGGGTCACCAGTTATTATATATATAGAATAATATATGGGTGGCTGTGTGTAACCAGAATTTTACACACATCCAAGGTGTGGGATGCTACATAAACCCCAAGGGCAAAGCCCGAGGGGTTTATAAAAGCATCCCACACTGAGGGTGTGTGTAAAATTCTGGTTTTACACACACTCACTCATGTATTATTTTATTTAATTATTGGCCCTTTTTTTTTTAGTTTTACACACGCACACATACACACACATACCTTTTGTCTCTCATTCACTGGTCTGTTGTTTGTGATTTGTAAGAGATACAGTGGCGGCATGGAGCTCTGTTCGACAGGTAGGTATGGCAGGGTCAAACAGATATGTTTTTTTCAGTTTGAAGGCTGGATAACCAGATAAATATTGAAAAATATGTGGAAACAATTTCCTGGCATGAAATGGGATGCAAAGGAGAAGTTTGGGACTGGGATTTAGGAGCTCAGTTACCGAGCAATGGAGCCACCATGTTTTGAGAGATGATCGGCACACCCAGACGGAGTTGCAGCCAATGAGCTTCATAGCTCTTCTTTGAGTGGCAGAGGGTGGTTACAACCTACCATGTTGTAACCGAAAATATCACACACGAGGTTGTAACTCAGAATAAAGCCACGGTTATCCATGGATAAAAAATGAGGACCATTAATTAGATAGAGGATATACAATGGCCTATGTTAAAATATGGCATTTATTTCCGTGAGTGAAGGGCGGGACCACGAGTGAGTTATGAAAGTCCCGCCCCTCCATGAATGGAAATAAATGCCACATTTTAACACAGGCCATTGTATTTTCTGTGTATACAATGTAGGTACTCAGAAACGGCTACCCTACATTGAAGTTTAGTAAACTGAGTTCTCTGTAAAAGTACTGTACCTCACAGGATGTACCCCGGGCAGTAGTTTAGCAGGTTGGATACTCTTTGGGTAAAGGTACTGTGTCCCAGCTCGCCAATATGACTTGGTGGCTAAATCCACAGACCGTATCAAATATATTTATTTATTTAAATTGCTAACCCATTTAATTCTGCAGCATTTTTTTCTCGAAGTGAGTGGTAACTTATGGATGCATGCTCAAAGGAGTTGACAAACTGCAAGCGACAGACACACATGCCAGTAGGGGACACAAGAGCGTTGTAGAGTTAGCGGCAGTAAATACTGAGATCCACAGACCCCACTCCTCCCAAAACATATTTAAGTTGGCAAACCGGTTAAGTTTTGCAGTGAGTTTTTCAATAGAGTGAGTGAGAGAGCAAAGGGTGAGGGTTCCATGTCATAACAGTGATCGCAAAACAGCAATCGCTGTTACTGTGAGTGTACATTGCCGAAAAGCAATTTGGCGATGTACACTTGTGGGTGACAGGACATCCAGCAACTTAAAATAGTATTTATGCTGGATTGCTGCACACCCCTGCACCCCCCTCGCCACCATGACTAGATAGAACCAACTCCAGAGGGGTGCATGTTGGGGAGGGGGAGACAGTGTGACAAAAAAAACAAAACAATGGCTGCAGTAAAATTTTCCCCGGTCTCCAGCCCCGAACCCAGTACATACTGCACTGAATCTAGCCACCCTCACCACCATACCACACGGCTAGCTCGGTGGCAGCATGGCACACTACCTCACACAAACTCTCTTCCATATCCCTCCCCTTCTCTTCCCTTTCTCTCCCCTTTAGGTCACCCTCCCTCACTCATCCCTACTGTCACTTTTGTATTCTGTCACTACCCTTACAGGGTAGCCCTAAAGTGTAGCAATATAAATGAGTCACTGTTTTGACAGTCACTCATTTACAGTCGCTATCATCACTGGATATTAAGGGTGAGTGAGTGAGTGAGTGCGATCTGTGGCGGTTCTTTCTTTAGCGGCGGTTCCTGTTTGAAGCCAGTGGTTCACATGGATGGCTATACAAAAGAGGGAACTACAAAAGCAGTACAGGTACTGAGGGTGAGGAGGTAAAAATAAAGATAATGCAATATTGCCAGAATAATGGAACACTGCAGACTTTTTTTTCATTTCTGGTTTAAAAGAATTAGTGTTGGCTGTTGGTAAGCGGTGAAAAAAGATGGCGACGGCTGCAGGTTTTTCATTTTAAACAGGGGCTTGCTATTGGCAACAGTTAGGAATATATTTGTTTTGTGATTGGCCAGAACGGGGTGTCAATGAAATTAACTGACATTTTGCTGTGGCAGTGTGACAAAGGCAAGTGAAAAATAAACGGTGTTATTTACCCATTGGGTAAATAACAGAATTTATCTTTCACTTGGGTCAGACTGTTGGGGAAAAAAAGGGTTTATTTAAATAGAGACAGTCCTCCCTCCACTATATACAAAAAAATGACATACATCTAATATCACTTTAAAAGCCAACTCTCGGATTATTTTTTTTTTTTATAACTGAATGCCTAATTACCAAAAAAGTGGGACTTAAACTTTCATTGTCTCATTCATCATCTCAAAGCATGAAGCAGTACACTGTACAATACTGAGCAAGAAGCATAAATCTTGCTAGAAAACCAGAGTCTCCTTTATACAGCTGCATAGTGAGAGCTATGCTGATGTGTCAAATAGGAGGAAGAAAAAAGGAGTCTGCAGGTGTGGCCGGTTACTGAATGCATTTTATTTTAGTTTGTTTTTGTTGACCAGGAAAGGAGGACTAGGCAAATCTGCCTTTTTGCAGCCTCAGCCCAGGGGGTGGGGGAGGTTGAGAAGTGCCATGTGATCTTTAACGTCCACCTGAACACCTGAACAACCACCAGAACAGGCAGACAGGACCTCAGTTTAACATCTCATCAAAAGATGGCACTCCAGGAGTGCAGCACCCTCATCATGCTGCACTTCAACGTCAGTGTTGGATTTTACCCTGAGTTCATGGTGTGGAGGTAGAACCCACAGCTTTCTAATCTTCTGGCCTCACATGCAAGTGTGCAACCTGCTAAGCCACTGAGACGTCACATAACATTTGCTCTGCACTCCGCCCAGTTGAGTTGAAACACAAAGAGTAAGCATGAATAAGCTTGCTTCCTCTCTCCCTTTTGGGCCCCCCATGCTTCTGCTCTGTCTCTCTCTCTCTCTCTGCCTCTCCCCCAGCATTTCTTTTCTTCCATCTGCAGCTCTCCCAGTTCAGTCTGCTCCCGGCCTAATGCATCCCAGTTTGATTGCAGCTCTCCTATCACCTGCAATCCCACAGCCCTCTCTCTCTCTCTCTCTCTCTCTCTCTCTCTCCCTTCTCGCACAGAGCTAAGCTCAGGCTTCAGTTCCGACCCTTTTGCTCAGCCTCTGACCCCAACGACCATCACAGCAGCTGCTACAGCATTAGGCAGAGGAAGCCAAGGATGCAGGCACCCAACTGCATTTGTCATGTGTATCTTTATGATCCAGTCAGGATGATTCCCACAGTACTCCCCTGGGGTCCATAAAAATTGCTTGGACTGTGACACTCGAAAACCGTGTGTTGCAGAGTCCCAATCTTCCTTCACATAGCCCTGCTGAGATTCAATGTCTCTTCTGTAGTGGGATCTTGCTTCTACCCATTTTCACAGTTGGAGTGACTGCAGCACTGGGAGATTGTGTGTCTTGCTCAGAGTTGCACAGTGTGTGGCTACAGCAGGTTGGCATGGGGTCATATTGCCGTATGCCAAAACCGCGTGTCTGAAAATGCCTCAGCGAAATACTGCAGCACAAAAACAAAGCTGAGCAAAATACCAACCTGTTCTGTGCATGGCTCCCAATGCAAACAATGGGTCTGTATGTTTTCTGCAGGGGGGTTTGCCCCCCTGTACCACCCACGTGGGGGGCTTTGCCCCTCCACACCCGAATTAATAAACTCGATTGGGGGAGACTTGAGAATGGGGAGAAACTTAGGAAGGAAGTTTTATTTAAAAACAAGCTGGCAAACGTTACTGCAGGGAGACCGGGGAGGTAACAGAACCATGATCCGAGGCCTTCCAACTGCATCGTGTGCTGGTGCCCTAGCCACTCCACCATGGGAACAGCTTGACCAGGCACCCAGCACATGGCAACTTCTCCCCTCCTTCCATCACTGTGCAGTGACAGGGGAAGCAGTAAATTCCTATCGCTATTCTACCCTTGTCGCTGTGATTTCAAGCACTGTATGTACAGTGCGGTTAATACCAGGCTGTCTTACATGCATGGTATTGACCTGGTACCCAGCAGGCTTTGAACCCATATTGTTCTGGTTCCCAGCAAAGCTCTAACCATTAGACTACACTGCCTGCAATGTGGGTGACTTGGAAATGCCAGTTGCAGATGGCAATTGTTATTCATTTACTCTGGATAGCCCAGCTGAGATGCAGCATTTTGTTTCCAGTGGGGTCCATTTGTCTCATCCACCTACTGTAGCATAGTCGATATAAAGGAAACTCTTACCTGGGTTTTGGGAGGATAGGATGGAAGTCTTGGCAATGTCTGGTCATACCTGTTAAATAAGTACAGAGATGGGGTCAGAAAGATTCTATAGTTCTTAAGGAGAAACTAGGACCGATAAGAAGCCTAAACATAAAACAATACATATTTAATAAGGAAGAGGTCATTGTCCTGTCAGTCTTGTTGACAAAATGAAACATGGGTCATCAGAGCTCTGTTTGACTGAAGGCTGCAGCCAAATCTACATACAATCACAATATGAAAGTAAATTACAAGGGCTGACCATGTATTATAGCAATGGTTTGAGTCTCTGGTAACTGCTACATAGTGTTGCTTGGATAGTGCCACCATGGATCTGCCAGTGATCCGGTGGAAGGCAGCACCATTCAGGTGGGATCCATCTCTGGATCTGGCCAAATATGGAGGTCAGATCCAGATCAGATCCACGTTATCTGGTACCAGATCCCTGGATTGACATCGTATCCCAGTGCCAGATTCAGGGATCTGGTATCAGATTCCTGGTTCTGGCACTGGATCCCTGGATCCAGCCCTCGGATAACACGGGATTTGACAAGGGATCTGGCATCCAGATCCTTGAGCAGATGGGGGGATCCGGTGGATCCACTATCCGGCCGCAAAGTGTAGGTATTTGGTGGATCCGGATTGGTGCGGATCCATCTGAGCACCACTACTGCTACACTGACAGAAGCAAAACTGTGATCAGTGAAGCAGATAAGAAAAAAAAACCTTACCAGACATTGGAGGGAAGAACTTTATTTGTAGAAAGAAAAAGAAGGATAAACATCTTTTTACAGGATATCAGACTAGCTATTCTTCTAGTAATATGCATGCTGTTAATTCTCCACTTCACTAGCACTGTACATCTGGCTCCAACTCAGATATACATTTAGTTGTTCCAGAACAAAACAAACATGCAATTTATGTAGATTGCAACAGGACAGAAGATGCATTTATTAGTATTATTTTCTGTCAGTTTAAAAATATTTCTCTGTTACAAGTTTAGTGAAAATGTCAATGTGACAGAATATGTGACCAGGTGCACTGTCTCTCTGTTATCTTAAAAACCAAAAAGCATTCTCCTGTACAGGATCTGTTGTTGACTTTCTTGTGGGAAATTTAAACAGACTTGCTGACAAGATAATAGGAAGGAGGCAAAGTCTTGAAGCATTTTGTAAGAGTTTCTCCCAAAGACATGTTCCCATTCTGGATTCCTTGTTCCCTATGCGTACCATGAGGTTACAAGGTGTCCCCAATCCTTGGTTCACCCCAGTCATCAGGGTTTTGATTAAAGTGTGTAATAAGTGTGTGTTAAGGAAAGGATAGTGCAACACCTGGAATCCATAGGGGCACAGGATCCAAGACAACATGGGTTTACAAAAGGAAGGTCCTGTCAAACTAATCTCATAGATTTTTTTGACTGGGTAACCAGAGTGGTGGACCAAGGGGGAGCAGTTGATGTCGCCTACCTTGACTTCAGCAAAGCTTTCGACACTGTTCCACATAGAAGATTGATAAATAAGCTGGGTAGGCTCGGGGTGGGTCAGAAGTTGGTCAACTGGGTGGCAAACTGGTTGACGGGCAGAAAACAGAGTGGTGGTAAATGGTATACAGTCAGAAGAGATGCAAGTCACAAGTGGGGGTACCTCAGAGATCAGTCCTGGGGCCAGTCCTCTTCAATATCTTCATTAGTGACATTGCAGATGGACTAGAGGGTAAGACTTGTCTGTTTGCAGATGACACCAAGATCTGCAACAGAGTAGACGATCCAGATGGGGTGGGCAGAATGAGAAGAGATCTGGATAAACTAGCAAAATGGTCGGAAGAGTGGCAACTGGGGTTTAATGCAAAGAAGTGCAAGATCATGCACATAGGGAAGAGAAACTCTGAAGCCACCTATAGGCTGGGAGGGAGTTGCTGTTAGTCACAAAGGAAGAAAGAGACTTGGGCATCATCATCACTGATGACCTGAAATCATCCAAGCAGACCTCTAAAGCAGTAGGTAAGGCTAAAGGGATGTTGGGGTGTATTAGTAGGGGTATCACAAGCTGTAAGAGGGAGATAATAATCCCTCTTTACAAGACACTGGTTAGGCCCCATCCGGAGTACTGCATGCAGTACGGGAGGCCACACCTTCACAAGGACATTAACCAAATTGAGGCAGTCCAGAGAAGGACAACCAAAATGGTGCAGGGACTGCATCAGAAGACATATGAGGACAGATTAATGGAGCTCAATATGTATACCTTTGGGCAAAGGAGGGAGAGAGGTGATATGATCGAAACATTCAAACATCTTAAGGGCATTAACAAGGTGAAAGAGTCTAACATGTTTAAATATAAGAAAAATAGCAGGACAAGAGGACACAGCATGAGACTAGGGGGAGGCCGATTAAGGGGGAATGTGAGGAAATTATTTTCCACAGAAAGGGTGATGGATGCATGGAACGGCCTACCTCAGGAAGTGGTGGCTATGAATACAGTGCAGGGCTTCAAACAGGCATGGTATAGGCATAAGGGAGCAATACAGATGAGTATGAATAGATAGGCCACTGGCCAGAGCAAATGCCAATGCACATTTATAAGGTGAAAAAGAAATGGGCAGACTGGATGGGCCTTGCGGTCCTTATCTGCTGTCAACTTCTATGTTTCTATGTAATACTGCCTGGGTTGCATACATGATGAATCCTTCTGGTTTGCTCCTTAACAACTACCACGGTATAAGGTTTCCAACTTGGTACGAAATGCAAAACGAGATTTTTATAAGGATAAGTTTCAGTCTAATTGGTCAAATCCCAAACAATTTTGGGAAAACATAAACTCCTTACTTTCTCCTAAATCGACTTTCTCAGAACTTGGTGGTAAACGATGTTGATATAGCTGACCCTGTTGAGATAGCTAACCTTTTTAATAAAAAATTCTCTGATCTGTCCAGCTTTCATAGAAATGGAACACATATGGCCAGTGGGATTTCCAACTATGTTTCTCCCTTGTTGGACAGACCTGAATTTGCATTTAAGAAGGTCCCTGAGGTTGATGTCTATAATTTATTGAGCATTCTACGTAATACACATAGTAACTGTGGGGGTGGGCTTGCTGGCCACTTTATAAAGCTGGCCATTCCTTTTATAGTTAAACCTGTATGTTACCTTTTTACATAGAAACATAGAAACATAGAATTTGATGCCAGATAAGGACCGCTTGGCCCACCCAGTCTGCCCATTTCCCTACCTACTGGATAAGCTGCAGATCCTAGTTAACCAGCAGCCTACTTCTTCCTACCCCCACCCCCTAGAATTGCCTTATGACTGTCCCATGCATGCTTGAATTCCACCACTGATTTTGACTCCACAACCTCCTCCGGAAGGCCGTTCCATGCATCCACAACCCTCTCTGTGAAAAAAATACTTCCTTAAATTACCTCTGAGCCGCCCCTCTATCTTCAAATTGTGCCCTCTTGTTCTTGCACACCTCTTTTTTTGAAAGATGCTACCCTCTTGGACTTTGTTGATTCCCTTGAGGTACTTGAACGTTTCCATCATGTCCCTCTCTCCTCCTTTCCTCGAGGCTATACATATTAAGCTCCTTTAGGTCTCTCTTCATATGTCTTCTGGTGCAGACCCTGCACCATTTTAGTTGCCCTCCTCTGGACAGCTTCCATCCTGTCTATGTCTTTGCGGAGACTGGGTCTCCAGAACTGCACACAGTACTCCAGATGAGGTCTCACCAGCTGTCTGTACAGAGGGATAATAACTTCCTGTTTTCTACTGGTGATGCCTCTCCCTATGCATCCCAGTATCCCCCAGCCCTCCTTGCTGCCCTCTCACATTGCTTGCCCACCTTTAGGTCATCTGATATGACTACCCCCAGGTCCCTTTCCATTTTTGTTGTTGTTAGTATCTCACCCCCCATTGTGTACTCTTCCCCTGGGTTTTTGTTTCCCAGGTGCATTACCTTGCACTTCTTAGCATTGAATCTAAGCTGACATACATTTGACCATTCCTCTAACCTTGCCAAGTCCCTTCTCATCCTTTCCACCCCACCCTGTGCATCAACTCTGTTGCAGATCTTAGTGTCATCTGTAAAGAGACATACTTTCCTTCCAGTCCTTCTGCAATGTAAACATTAAAGACATTGAAGAGGACTGGTCCTAACTACTGAACCCCGGTACCCCACTAGTAACCTTCCTTTCTTCTAAGTGGACTCCATTTACTATTACTCTCTGTGTCCTATTCTCCAGCCAATTCTTTTACCCAGGCTGTCATCTTGGGACCACTCCCAGGCTGGCTAACTTGTATATTAATCTTTTGTGTGGGACTGTGTCAAATGCCTTGCTAAAGTCTAGGTAGGCTATGTCCACAGCCCTCCCTGATCTGCTACTTTGGTCGCCCAGTCAAAGAAATCTATCAGATTCGTCTGGCATGACCTTCCCGCTGTGAATCCATGCTGCCTAGGGTCCTGTGCCCCTCTGGCCTCTAGATACTAAACAATTCTTTCCTTCAGAAGTGATTCCATCATTTTCCCTATCACTGAGGTTAAACTAACAGGTCTGTAGTTTCCTGCTTCTGCCTTGCTCCCACTTTTGTGAAGGGGAATCACATCTGCCCTCCTCCAGTCCTCGGGTACCACCCATCCTCCCATGATTTGTTAAAAAGGGTAGTCAGTGGTGTCACTAGTTCTACCCTTAGTTCTTTTAGAATTCTGGGATGAATCCCATCAGGCCCCACTGCTTTGTCCACCTTCAGTTTTAAGAGTTCTTTCAGAACCCTTTCTTCTGTAAATGGGCTGGTATCAACTTCTGCATCCAGAGTGTTTCTACTGTTTGTTTTATGCACCTCCCCCTCTTCCTTTGTAAATACTGAGCAAAAATATTTGTTTAGTATCTCTGCCTTTTCACAGTCCCTCTGCCCACCCTCCCTCCCTTTATTAAGCCTCACTATCCCTCCCTTGGTCTTCCTTTGCTCCCTGATGTACCTATAAAAGGTTTTATCCCCTTCTTAACTGAGTTGACTATCTTTCCTCGGTTTGGGCCTTTGCTGTTCTGACTGCCTTCCCATCCTCCTTTGCTTTAACTGATACAGTTCTCTGTCCTGCTCCTTCAAGCGATTCCTTGTACTTCCTGAATGCTTTCTTTTCTCTTGAACCTTCACTGCCACTTCCTTTGAGAACCATAGTGGTTTCTTACATCGTTTTGTTTTGTTTATTTGCTTCACACAAAGGCTCGTTACCTCTGTGATGGCAGTTTTTATTATTCCCCATTGTTCTTCCACCCCTCCTTCCTGCCCATTTGCTAGTGCATTCCTTAGGCACTCACCCATTTTGGCAAAGTCAGCCCTCCTAAAGTCCAGTACTTTTGTCTTTGTATGGCGTGACTCTATTGCTGTGTTTATTGTGAACCATACTGTTCGATGGTCGCTAGTTCCCAGATGGCTACCCATCTTCACATCTTTGATCCTCTCTCCATCTCCATTTGAGAGAAGCAAGTCTAATATTGCTCCCTCTCGAGTGGGCTCCAATACTAACTGTCTAGGCATGCCCCTGAGGGCATCTAGAATAACTGCACTCTTGAGTGGCAGCTGCAACTGCACTCCAGTTAACATCTGGCATATTCAGATCACCCATCAGCAATATCTCCCCTTTTTCTGCCATTCTAAGTATACTTTCTATCATTTCCTTGTCCATTTCCTCCCCCTGAGAAGGGGGTCTATATACAACCCCTGTGCGGATTGTGGTGCCATTGCCTGTCTCCAAATTTACCCACAGTGCTTCTTCTCCTCCCTGTTTACCCTTTTGTTCTGTTGCTTTTATTCCTTCCCTTATGTAAAGAGCTACTCCTCCTCCTCTTTTACCCTCCTGTCCCTCCTGTAGATAGTGTATCCTGGTATGTTTACGTCCCAGTCATGGTTTTGTGTGTACCATGTTTCTGTGACTGCCACGATATCCAGATGTTCCTCCTCCATCAAGGCCACTAATTCAGGAAGCTTGTTACCCAGACTACGGCATTGGTACTCATTGCTCTCCATTTTTGATGGCTTTACCTTCTGTTGCAGCATCCCCACTGACCGTTCTACCTCAGTCTTTTCTCATTTAGTACCCTGTTTTGTAGGGAGGCTGGGATTTTCCTGCTGCTTGTCAGTGCCTCCCCTTGACTAGTTTAAAGCTTGCAAATGAAGCATTTAAACCGATTGCTCAAAGACTTGTTCCTTCCTGGACAGATGCAGACCATCCTGCCAGTATAGGCTGGTGTCCCTCCAGGTGGAACCCCAGTCCCCAATGAAGCCAAACCCCTGTGCTCTGCACCAGTTTTTCAACCATTCATTAAACTGCATGGTGCTAATTACCCTCGCCTCCCCCATGCCTTTGACAGGCAGCACCTCTGAGAAGGATACTGTGTGTGCTACTTGTCTTAGGCCCCTCCCCAACTCTGCAATGTTCTCCTGCACTGCTCTGATCTCATGATGAGCCAAGTCATTTGTCCCTAGGTGGACAATTATGTGCAGCTCAGACTCCCTTGCAGCTGTTCTCATGATCCTGAGGATGTGCTTCCTGTCCCTCCAAGCCATGGCACCAGGCAGGCACCTTACTTCAGTTTTCCCAGCTCCCCCCAGTTCTATACCCCTAATAATTGAGTCCCCCACCAGGAGCTGCTTCCTTTTCCTGTGGTGTCCTCTGCTTCCTTCCTGTGGGCCTCCCTTGTGACAGTTGTCATCAGTCTTCTCTGTGGGTGCATCCATAGGGGAGCTATGCTCCCCCAGAATGGTGTATGGATTGTGGAGTGGAACAACAGACGGGGTGTGCCTCTGTTCCACCATCCTCACCTCCCTGGAGCCCACTGTGGTCCAACTGCTGTGCTTTCTTCGCACCTCTGAGGTAGTGGTGGTGGCCCTAGTGCTCCCTGGATGGGGGAGGTTCCCTTCCTACTGTCCAGTGTGGCCTGGGGGAAGGTTTCCTTACTACTGTCCAGTGCGGCCTGAAGATGGGCAACTTCCTCCCTCAGGGCAGAGAGTTGTCTGCAAATAGGGCAGCATCTCAGCCTCCAGAAAGACTCCCGGAAGACTGCTGCCCCACAGCCATTACATTGCACTACTCCCCACATGTTTATCTACTTTTTTTTGTTTGTTTGTTTTTGTGTGTGTGTGCGTGTATGATTGGTTATATAGAAATATATATATTATACAATGCGTATGCTTATATTGTCAGTGCAGTGTGCTAGAGAGGATATGACAGTGATATGCACCTTGCACTCTTGAGGAAATGATGTCAGAACCTCAGGTATAAAGGAACTATTTCCAGGGGTGGGTGGCGTGAGGGGTGTGAAGGGGTTGGGCCTAAACTGTGCCCTCACAAAACAATCAGCTAAAAGCTCTCACCCACCGCTGCGATGAGTGCCTTCCTGTCAGCAAGATACCCTACACAACAATTTGACAGAGAATATACCCTGCTAATCAAACAGAGAAAAATCCAGACATCCAAGTCAGACATAGGTAAACCTCTCCAGCCCCAAAACAGCCTGGTGGTTTGTTAGCCACAAAGGAAAATCAAATATGCAGTTATTTCAGCCCTTCTGAAGATGCTGACAAGATAAGCAGTTTTGAAAACCCCCTTCCTGAATTAAAAACTAAAATAATTAAACACAAAGCAATACCTCTGTAAAAGTGAGGAAAACTTCTCTCAGATGTAAGCAAGAGAGAGAGAGAGAGAGAGAGAGATTAGTTACAGATATTTAGTCCAATATAATATATCCCACGCAGTTTCTCAGTTGTTTCAAAGCACACAACTTGGAAGAAGGTGGACTTCTGTCTGAAACAGGGTCACACCAGTAGTTTATAGTAATTGAACAATGCTGAAATGGTCAAGCTAGGCAATTGGCTGTGATGCAGACCTCTGACTTGTGAAGACAATTTCCCCCACCTCAGGCTATGTCTGGCATCCAATTACAAACTGCAGCCTTTGCTATTCTAACTCACACAACCCCACCAAGTATTGTAAAATATATTGATGCAGATTGTCACAGAATTCTAGTAATCAGTCCAGTTAGCCACAAAGGAAAATCAAATATGCAGTTATTTCAGCCCTTCTGAAGATGCTGACAAGATAAGCAGTTTTGAAAAACCCTTCCTGAATTAAAAACTAAAATAATTAAACACAAAGCAATACCTCTGTAAAAGTGAGGAAAACTTCTCTCAGATATAAGCAAGAGAGAGAGAGATTAGTTACAGATATTTAGTCCAATATAATATATCCCATGCAGCTTCTCAGTTGTTTCAAAGCACACAACTTGGAAGAAGATGGACTTTTAAGCTTTCTTTGGAACGTTGCCAGTTTCCCTCAAACTGGAAACTGGCAAGAGTTGTACCAGTTCCCAAGAAAACTCATGCAGTCTCTCTTGAGGACTTTCACCCTATTTCAATTCTTAACCCATTAAGCAAGATACTTGAAAAGATTATGTACTACCAAATCAATAAATACCTTACCAGCCATGGGTTACTTTCACCACCAACATGGTTTTCATAAGCATTATGGAACAGGGACTGCATTGGTCAGGTTCACAGACTCCGTCCTAAGGGGCTTTGAGAAAGGCCTAATAATTGGGGCGGCATTTGTGGACCTGACCAAGGCATTTGACCTTATAGAGCATGATCTGACATGCTTAAAGTTGAACAGTCTGAGGTTTTGTGAGGCAGCTATTTCCTGGATAGGGAACTATTTATTTGATCATGCTCAATTTGTTAATATAGGTTCTGCAGTGTCTGATACCTCTTTGATTAGTTGTGGTGTTCCTGAGGGGTCCATTTTGGGCACCTTGTTGTCTTCATCATTTGTTAATGAACTTCCTTCTTTTTATAGGACTTGTGATACTATATTTTATATGGATGATTTGGTTCTGTTTTATCAATCAAGTTCCCTCTCCGAGTTAACGGCTGCCTTGAATCATGATTTTGAGGGAGTTTGTCAATGGTTTTTGGACAATGCTTTAGTCTTAAATTCAAATAAACGAAATATAAGATTTTTGATACTCTTCCTGTGCTTAGTGATAACCCTACTTTATCTTTACAGGATTTAAATGGTTTAGCAATTGAACAAGTGTACCAATTTAAATACCTAGAGGTCCTTTGGACCCTGGGTTGACACTCTTGTTACAGGTTCATACTGTTACTTACGCACTATAAACCAAAGTTAGGCTCATTGCATAAATGTAAGAATTGCTTTTCTTTTGAGGTAGGAAAATCTACTGCAGTAGGGTCACTGTTACTGCATTTTATTATTCTCGAGTATCTGTTTGAATCTTGAGAGTAAGGAGTTGCATTCATTGACAGTTGCTTATAATGATGTCTGTCACTTTGTTCTACAGATACCATTGCAAATTCATCCTCGTTCTATAGTCTAATTTGGATTGGCTGGCTCCTAGCCCTAGGATGGAATATTTTTATGTTTGTACTTTTTAAATGTGTTTTCTTAAATCCTGATTCTATTGTCTAATCATGTAAAACCCAGGCTATTCTTCCAAGTTTACATTCCTTTAATGGTATCTTGTTAGACTCAGTGTTACTCAAACTAAAAATTGGGTTCAAGCTTTCTCTGTCGCTGCCCTTGATGTTGGAATACATTAGCTGTACGTCCAGGCCACATCTATATTTGACTTTAAAGTTAAATTAAATCAACATCTTTTGATGAAATCTTTGTGTAACTGTTCTTTGTAATAATTGTTGTTTATGTATCAGTCTTGTTTGATCTGTTTGTTTGTATTTGTATTTGTATATGTATTTATATTTATTGTCTCCGGGTTAGGCCGGAAGAAGGGCCTTTGGTCCAGTGCTCTTACCTAGTTAACAAATGAAATAAATAAATAAATAAATAGGTTAGACAGTGAGCCCAAGTGCATGTTATAAAACCTCATAGATACTGAGGAAGTACAGAGGAGATGACGTCACCCATGTGAGGCGGGGGACTGTGTGGGAATTGTCACTCAGAGGGTGAAGATCACTGCCCACAGCCAAAGGGTATAAAAGTGAAGAGATAGGAAACAGTCTCTCTCTCTCTCTCCCCTCCCTCCCTCCCTCTGGAACACTCAACATCTGATGAAAGGGCCATACTGCAAAAGCACATTTGCTGGAGCTGGAAGGATACTGTTTTCTTCAACTACGAGGTGTGTGAGAAATTCTATATGCACTTGATATCTGCAACAAGCAGTACACTTTAGCTTAATTCTGTGGGAGTAGAAACTAACTACCCTTGGTGGCTGAGGAGTTGAAAAGAAACTTGCAAACTCTGCTTATCTTGGAAGTAACCTCATAAGTGTTTAAATACTTCATTCTGGTTGTCCTTGGGGTAGCTGGATTGACTACTAGGCTTTTGGGACTGAAACTATTTTTAAATAATTTACTGGTGCGTGAGGAGTTTGTGATAGTTAAACTCTTTTAAACAGAGTTACTAGGGTTAAGGAGTGGTCACAGAAAACCTGCAGTGTGAAACAGGAAAAGACGGTCTTTCAAGCAACAGAGGGTGGTGGATTAAGGTTACGTTTGTTTGTTACAATTCTTAAGATTTTCAGTGCAGGAAGAGTTTAAAGCACAGCTGACTTATTTTAGGCGGACAGTTCTCAGAGCACAAACCACCAGGCCTGTTTTGGGGCTGGGAAGGTTCCTGTGTCTGACTTGGATGTGTGGATTTTCTCTGATTGATTAGCAGGGTATTTCTCTATCAAATTGTTGTGTTGGGCATCTTCCTGACAGGAAGGCACTCATTGCAGCAGTGGGTCAGAGCTTCTAGCTGATTGTTTTGCGAGGGCACAGTTTAGGCCCAACCCTTCCCACCTCACCCCACCCACCCCTGGAAATAGTTCCTTTATACCTGGGGTTCTGACATCATTTCCTCAAGAGTGCAAGGTGCATGTCACTGTCATATCCTCTCTAGCACACTGCACTGACAATATAAGCATAAACATTGTATAATATAAATATATATTTCTACATTACAAACCAATCACACACAAAAAAAAAAAATGTGGGGAGTAGTGCAATGTAATGGCTGTGGGGCAGCAGTCTTCTGGGAGTCTTTCTGGAGGCTGAGATGCTGCCCTGTTTGCAGACAACTGTCTGCCCTGAGGGAGGAAGTTGCCCGTCTTCAGGCCACACTGGACAGTAGTATGGGGACCTTCTCCCAGGCCACAATGGACAGTAGGAAGGGAACCTCCCCCATCCAGGGAGCACCAGAACCACCACCACTACCTCAGAGGTTGCAAAGCAACAGCAGTTGGACCACAGTGGGCTCAGGAAGGATGAGGATGGTGAAACAGAGGACACCCAGTCAGATGTTACACACACAATCCATACGCCATTCTGGGGAGCATAGCTCCTATAGATACACCCACAGAGGAGACTAAGGAGGCTGAGGACAACTGTCACAAGGGAGGCCCACAGGAAGGAGGCAGAGGACACCACAAGGAAAGGAAGCAGCTCTTGGTGGGGACTCCAATTATTAGGGGATAGAACTGGGAGGAGCTGGGAAATCTGAAGTAAGGTGCCTGCCTGGTGCCATGGCTTGGAGGGACAGGAAGCGCATCCTCAGGATCACAACAACAGCTGCAAGGGATTCTGAGCTGGACGTAATTGTCCACCTAGGGACAAATGACTTGGCTCATCATGAGGTTAGAGCAGTGCAGGAGGACATTGCAGAGTTGGGGAGGGGCCTAAGACAAGTAGCAAACACAGTATCCTTCTCAGAGGTGCTGCCTGTCAAAGGCATGGGGGAGGCGAGGGTAATTGGCACCATGCAGTTTAATGAATGGTTGAAAAAATGTTGTGAGCACAGGGTTTGGCTTCATTGGGGACTGGGGTTCCACCTGAGGACACCAGCCTATACTGGCAGGATGGTCTGCATCTGTCCAGGAAGGGAACAAGTCTTTTGAGCAATCGGTTTAAATGCTTCATTGGCAAGCTTTTAAACTAGTCAATGGGAGGCACTGACAAGCAGCAGGAAAATCCCAGCCTCCCTACAAAACAGGGTACTAAATGAGAAAAGACCAAGGTAGAACGGTCAGTGGGGATGCTGCAACAGAAGGTAAGGCCATCAAAAATGGAGAGCAATGAGTACCAATGCCTGTAGTCTAGGTAACAAGCTTCCTGAATTAGTGGCCTTGATGGAGGAGGAACATCTGGATATCGTGGCAGTCACAGAAACATGGTACACACAAAACCATGACTGGGACGTAAACATACCAGGACTACACCATCTACAGGAGGGACAGGGAGGGTAAAAGAGAGGGAGGAGTAGTTCTTTACATAGGGAAGGAATAAAAGCAACAGAACAAAAGGGTAAACAGGGAGGAGAAGAAGCACTGTGGGTAAATTTGGAGACAGGCAATGGCACCATAATCCGCACAGGGGTTGTATACAGACCCCCTTCTCGGGGGAGGAAATGGACAAGGAAATGATAGAAAGTATACTTAGAATGGCAGAAAAAGGGGAGATATTGCTGATGGGTGATCTGAATATGCCAGATGTTAACTGGAGCGCAGTTGCAGCTGCCACTTGAAGAGTGCAGTTATTCTAGATGCCCTACAGGGGCATGCCTTGAACAACTAGTACTGGAGCCCACTCGAGAGGAGCAATATTAACTTGATACTCTCAAATGGAGATGGAGAGAGGATCACAGATGTGAAGTGGGTAGCCATCTGGGAACTAGCGACCATCGAACAGTATGGTTCACAATAAACACAGCAATAGAGTCAAGCAATACAAAGACAAAAGTACTGGACTTTAGGAGGCTGACTTTGCCAAAATGGGTAGTGCCTAAGGAATGCACTAGCAAATGGGCGGGAAGGAGGGTGGAAGAACAATGGGAATAATAAAACTGCCATCAAAGAGGTAACGAGCGCTGTGTGAAGCAAATAAACAAAACAAGACGATGTAAGAAACCACTATGGTTCTCAAAGGAAGTGGCAGTGAAGGTTCAAGAGAAAAGAAAGCATTCAGGAAGTACAAGGAATCGCAGCAGGAGCAGGACAGAGAACTGTATCAGTTAAAGCAAAAGGAGGCTGGGAAGGCAGTCAGAACAGCAAAGGCCCAAACTGAGGAAAGATAGCCAACCTCAGTTAAGAAGGGAATAAAACCTTTATAGGTACATCAGGAGCAAAGGAAGACCAAGGAGGGATAGTGAGGCTTAATAAAGGGAGGGAGGGTGGGCAGAGGAGAATGTGAAAAGGCAGAGATACTAAACAAATATTTTTGCTCAGTATTTACAAAGGAAGAGGGGAGGTAAAACAAACAGTAGTAACACTCTGGATACAGAAGTTGATACCAGCCCATTTACAGAAGAAAGGGTTCTGAAAGAACTCTTAAAACTGAAGGTGGACAAAGCAATGGGGCCTGATGGGATTCATCCCAGAATTCTAAAAGAACTAAGGGTAGAACTAGTGACACCACTGACTACCCTCTTTAACAAATCATGGGAGGATGGGGTGGTACCGAGGACTGGAGGAGGCAGATGTGATTCCCCTTCACAAAAGTGAGAGCAAGGCAGAAGCAGGAAGCTATAGACCTGTTAGTTTAACCTCAGTGATAGGAAAATGATGGAATCACTTAAAGGAAAGAATTGCCCGATCTAGAGGCCAGAAGGCACAGGACCCTAGGCATGCATGATTCACAGCGGAAGGTCAGTGCCAGACTAATCTGATAGATTTCTTGACTGGGTGACCAAAGTAGTAGATCAGGAGGGGCTGTGGACATGGCCTACCTAGACTTTAGCAAGGCATTTGACACAGTCCCACACAAAAGATTAATATATAAGTTAGCCAGCCTGGGAGTGGGTCCCAAGATGACAGCCTGGGTAAAGAATTGGCTGGTGAATAGGACACAGAGAGTAATAGTAAATGGAGTCCTCAAAAGAAAGGAGGGTTACTAGCGGGGTACACGCGGGGTTCAAATATTAGGACCAGTCCTCTTCAATGTCTTTATAGCGACATTGCAGAAGGACTGGAAGGAAAAAGTATGTTTCTTGGCAGATGACACTAAGATCTGCAACAGAGTTGATGCACAGGGTGGGGTGGAAAGGATGAAGGACTGGCAAGGTTAGAGGAATGGTCAAATGTAAGGCAGCTTAGATTCAATGCTAAGAAGTGCAAGGTAATGCACCTGGGAAACAAAAACCCAGGGAAGAGTACACAATGGGGGTGAGATACTAACAACAACAAAATGGAAAGGGACCTGGGGTAGTCATATCAGATGACCTAAAGGTGGGCAAGCAATGTGAGAAGGCAGCAGGAGGGCTGGGGGATACTGGGATGCATAGGGAGAGCATCACCAGTAGAAAACAGGAAGTTATTATCCTCTGTACAGACAGCTGGTGAGACCCCATCTGAGTACTGTGTGCAGTTCTGAGACCCAATCTCCATAAAGACATAGACAGGATGGAAGCTGTCCAGAGAGGGCAACTAAAATGGTGCAGGGTCTGCACCGGAGGACATATGAAGAGAGACTTAAGGAGCTTAATATGTATAGCCTCGAGGAAAGGAGGGAGGGGGACATGATAGAAACTTTCAAGTACCTCAAGGAATCAACAAAGTCCAAGAGGGTAGCATCTTTCAAAAAAAGAGGTGTACAAGAACAAGAGGGCACAATTTGAAGATAGAGGCGGCTCAGAGGTAATTTAAGGAAGTATTTTTTCACAGAGAGGGTTGTGGATGCATGGAATGGCCTTCCGGAGGAGGTTGTGGAGTCAAAATCAGTGGTGGAATTCAAGCATGCATGGGATAGTCATAAGGCAATTCTGGGGGGTTGGGGTAGGAAGAAGTAGGCTGCTGGTTAACTAGGATCTGCAGCTTATCCAGTAGGTAGGGAAATGGGCAGACTGGGTGGGCCAAGCGGTCCTTATCTGCCGTCAAATTCTATGTTTCTATGTTTCTATGTTTCTATGCAGTTAGAGGTACAGCTTAGGGAAAGTATCTTCTATAGTTAGCAGTAGGTAGCTAAATAGGTTTTAGGTGAGGAAGGTGAGCTGGCAGTATAGCCTAGAGGTTAAAGTGATGAGCTGTGAACGAGCTTGGTACATCCAGTAGACCAGACCTTGGTTTGATTCTCACAACCTCCATTTTTATACTGTATGACTCTGAGCAAGTCGCTTAACCACCCAGTGCTCCCAGGTCACCCCTGAAAACAGGCACTTGTGCCTAGTGGGCCTTACCCGGTTACCAAAGACTAAAAAAAAGGGTAGATTTTTCTATACATCAACTGTTTGCGCGACTTGCTTTATTTTCTATTTCTTAGTAAACTGGTAATCCTTTGTCTGACTGTAAATATATCCGGTTGGTAAATACTTGTAGTTCTTCTAGTAAAGAATCTATTTTGATAGAACCAATGACTGCCTATTTGTTTAAAAAGGTAATTTTATTATTTCTGCTGGACTTCTGTTGACCTTCCTGACCTCGGAGCAAAAAGGGCAAAGGGTGGTTTCCCTGGTTCCAGGTAAAAATCAGATGGTGGCAAATGATTAGAAGTCCCCAACAGAGAGAACTGTCTCTGTAAGCAAGGGGCCCAAGGGCAGTTTTGTCACAACTGGTAACAGTAGTGTGGGATCTCCTGCACAACTGGTTGTAACAGTGGGATATCTGTCACAATTGTTGGTAGTGGGTGTGGATCAGTGCACAGATTTAAAAGCCAGAATTAGTGCACAGTGTGCTTTCCAGTGAGGCAGGAACTCTGGGAGAGTGGTATAAGCCTTACCTAGCACACGGGGTGACAGAGTGCCTGCAGAAATATATATTAACAGTCACGAAACAAGATATACAAAAGGTTACATTGTTTACTACTTTTTTTTTGTTTCTAGACAGCTTACTGCGGCAAAGTTAGAAAAGTTGAGCTCCTTAACCTGTGGCAAATTTGATGTACAGAAGCTTTGTGCACAGACAGGGGAACTGTCTAGGAGGGCCTGACAAAGAATGGACTCATGGAAGCCCAGTTGGTGCATGATCAAATGCAAGGGAGAAGATGGTCTCAGAGGTGCCTGACCAAATACCTGGGCAGCAAGGGGTTGCTGAGGAAGGTGACCAAGGTAACGAGACTGAGGTCACAGTGACTGAGTTAGAGAGTCCCCCCCGAGGCATGAGCTGAGGGAGCTGCGCAGCCCAAACCTGAGCTATGAGTTGGTGCAGCAGAGGCTCAAAATCAGCTGGAGTTCCTGAGGATGGAGCTTGTGCTGAAGGAGGCCAAACTGCAGAGGGCAAGGCTGAATGAAAGGGACAGAGTAAGGCTGGATACTGAGGAAAGAGAGAAGGCTTTACAGCATGAGGAAAAGAGAAGGTCGCCAACATGAAATCCTGATGCAGGAGGAAAAAGAGAAAACTTGCCAGCATGAAATCCTGATGACGGAAGAATGAAAGAAAGAATGACAGCATGAAATCGAGATGCTGAAACTGCATCAGCAAACACCGCAGCAAACTTTAAGTAAGAGTGTAGGGGGTTCACCCCATGAAGCCACAATTAATTCAAAAATGTTTCCACAATACCAGGAAGGGGATGATCTTGATTTGTTTTTAAAATCATTTATGAGGGTATGTGTGAAGTTTAAATTGGGCAGGGCTTCTTGGATGACCACCTTACTTACATACTTTGCATGCATTTGCTAGAATGAATGATGAGGACTGTATGAACTACAATAAAGTTAAACAGGTGTTATTGAAATGTTTTGAACAGATTCCTGAGGCTACATCAGGAGTCTGTTCAAAACATTTCAATAACACCTGTGTAACTTAATTTACCTCTGTGTGACATTTGCTTTGTTTATTATGTATGTTTTGTAAAAGTGTCTATACACTTACTATGTGCTATTATTTATTGTATCACTGTTCCTCCCTTTGTAACCCTTTTCCTGGGTCGTCCCTTGAAAAGGAATTCCATCTCAGTGGGCATATCCAGTTACCAAAATTCAAATGAATAAAATAAATAAATAAATTATAGGTGAAAATTCAGTGATTTAAGAAAAGGCCGGAGATTGCTATGTAGAACTGCGTGTCAAATGTGTGCCTATCTAAACCCTGGAATGATGGGGCTAAGCTAGGAATGCAGAGCAGATAAAAGGTCATTGTAAAGAGAACAATTCTTAAAATTGTACAGAGAACCTGTGCCTATCGTTACTTGTCTGGACATGCACCCCCACGAGAGAGGCAGCAGAAAGTGTTGATTTATATGTGGCCAGCAGACCACTTGTGCAGCGTAAAAACAATGTGGGTGGGGCAGCACATGGTTTTAAGGGGACTGGAGGGCAGCCTAAAGTACACCAGCCTGCACCCAAGCCCAAAACAGAACCCACCGGTTGTAAGGGGAACAAGGAGCCGGGGGCCAAAAAATGCTGGATTTGTCAGGAAGTGGGGCATCTGTCCTAGATTGCCCTAAAAACAGAAGCAAAGGGCAAAAGCTTGGGGGAGGGGGTGACCAAGACAGTACTCAGCAGTTGGTAGGCTGCGCAAACACTGAAGTGCCATCAAACTTCACCAAGCATATGCATCCTGTTCTAGTCAATGGAACAGTAACACAGGGATTGAGGGACACTGGTGCCTCCATCTTCATGGTGAGGCAGGATCTGATCCAGGCAGAAGCAGATTCTGCTGGGACAGTTTTCCAAGATTCAGGGAGTCACGGGTCTTGTGGTCCAAGTGCCAATGGCTCAGGTCTTTCTGAGCTGGGAAGGTGCTCATGGAGTGCAGGAGGTAGGAATGGACCTGCCCTCCCTGTGGATGTGATAATGGGGAATGATTTTGACCACAGGAAAACCTAGTATGTGTTACTACCTGTAGCCAGGCAAAAGAGCAAGTTTCTGAGGGTGAGGAGGAGGCGACACAGCCTGTGCAGACCCCTCCTTCAGCAGCTGAGGAAGCAGCTAGTGTGGGTGAGGGGTTAGCTAGGAATAGCAGCCCTGAGCCCCAGTTGCAAACCGAGGAGGCACCAGCCAGGGACAGATTTCCTCCTGAAGGAGAGCTGGGAAGGGTCAGATGGGAGGAGCTGAGCAGGCCTCTGCTGGCTGATCCTACTCTCCAGAAACTGAAAGAGATAGCAGAAAGTGCTGAGGACTCACAGGGGAGTAAAAAGTCAGTTTACTGGGAGAGTCGGCTGTTGTACATGGAGTATACACCACAAAGGGGGCTAGAGGGAGAGGTACTCTGGCAGCTGCTAGTCCCCAGGACCACTGCAAGCAGATTTTGGGCCTGGCCCATGACATGCCTTTTCCAGGCCACCTGGGCATTAACTGCACAAAAGATGGCTTGAGCACCCCAAGTCACATGAGCAAAAGATACTACTGGTTGTCTTGGTTATGCAACCAGGTACCCTGAGGCAGTGACCATGTCCTTCATTGAGGCAGAAAGGTGGCTAATGAGTTCCTGGGAATCTTTAGGTGAGTAGGATTCTCTAGGAGATTTTGTCACCAGGGGATGAATTTTGTTTCATTCTTAATGACTAGTCTGTGGGAGAAGTGCGGGTGAAACAGCTCCGTGCCCTCACCCTATCACCCCGAGACAAACAGCCTGGCTGAGTGGTTCAATGGGACCCTCAAAACTATGCTCAGGACATCTGCTGACCAGCACTAGAGGGAGTTGGACAAATATGTACCTCACCACCTGTTTGCATACAGGGAAGTCCCAGAAGTACAGGGTTCTCACCTTCTAGCTCCTGTTTGGTTATAGGTGCGGGGCACCTAGATTTAGTCAGGGATGAATGGAAGGTGACCTTACCTCCCAGGGGAATCTGTTGTGAGTACATCCTGAACTGACCAGGAGGGACTTGAGGTCAAGCCATGGTGGACTGTTTGGTGGAGTTATTTGTAATTTGCACGATAAAAAGATTATCTTCTCAGTTTGCAATCCATCTTGCCCCAGCCATCTGCAGGCAATGAAGGAGGGAAAAGATGGGTTCCTTGGTCAGAGTAAGGGGTATACTATACTAAGCCTTTGTCTGTTGGGGCCCAGGGAGTTGGAAGACATGTACATGACACCAGTGAACAGTTGGACAGCAGGAGCAACATGTGGATCTGATTGCTGGACCAGAGATGATCCAAAGTGTTGCCTCTCCAGGGACTCCCAGCCAGTCAAGCAGCAGCAGTGTGGCATTAAGTCAAGGGGTGGAGGTAAAGGTGGTACTCCTCACCAAAATAAGCACACAGTTGGGCTCAGACGGCAGATATCTTGAGTTAAACACAGTATGCAAAACCATGAGTACTCCTTCAGCCCAAAGGTGGCCCCTCTAAGTCAGGTCCAAAGTACATTGTAAATAGTGTGATGAGCCTACTTTGCAGTTGTCAATGCTGTACATGTTCTGTGCCCATGAGGTCTTCATTTGTCTAATATGAAACCTTTACCTTCAGGATCAACAAATCGTTACTCGGTAACACTCTCTCACTCATCACTCACTCATGTCAGGGTAGGGATTTGAGGTTGCTATGGAGCAGGTATCAGTCATTTTGATAGGGCAACCTTCGATTACTTGCTGAGCAGGTGTGGGTGGGCTTTAAAAAAAAACAACATGGCAGCCGAATTCCTCGCTTAGCGAGAAGCGGTGTCTGTAAGGAGACTCTCCTGTTTGTAAGTACTATTTATATATCTGGTTGATCCTGCCTTTTAATTAAATGTGGAACCATCTGGTTGATCCTGCAGTTTGTGAGTGTTGGGCGTGCGTGTTGCCGCCGCCACCACAGTTAGCTGGTTGAGCCTGCTGTTTCTGCAGTCGATGTTGTGTGATGTTTGTAGTGCAGCAGAATGAAAAGTCATTCTGCTGCACTATGGATGTCACAACTGCAGCAGAACAACATTTTACAGTTAACTGATTTCGATGGAGAACAACGTTCCACCATACACTATATGGAGAATATTAAACAGCCTAAACAATACAACATGAGCATAAAAAAAATTACACTAGATGCAACTGAGAAAATACAAGCAAGGTTACTACTCTTTAGGTAAAGAACAGTAAATAGGACTAAGGGAAACAGACTGACAGGGAAAATTATAGGGGGGAGCATTATGTAATAACAGGGGCAGCGAGTCATGGACAGCTGTAGGTGGGAGATGAAAAATCGCAAAGAATAGACTTTAAAGAAGAAGCAGAGTGAATTGAACGGGGAAAAGAGGACCAGAGTTCAGGAAAGCCATAAGAGAAATTAGACTGATCAACTGAGGATCTTGTAGAAGGTATAGAGAGGGAATGAGAAGTATTTTTTCAAGGTGAGTAGCAGAAAGCAGGGGGAGAGGATAAGAGGGATGAAAGGCAGGAGGGAAGGCAACCAAACCAGAATTTAGAAATAAAAGAGGCACAATGGGATAGGTGCCTGGCATCAAGAGAGGGGAGAGAAAGGGCAGAGTAGAGTGAATAATGGTGGGTATGAGGGGAACAATCTAAAAGAAAATGACAGAATGAGAGAAAAAAGGGGACCAGTCTGGCAAGAGAGGTTTGGGAGCTCCACTATAGATGATGTCGCCATAATCAAAAATAGGGAGAATCATGTTTAATACAGTCTCTTGGTAAACAGGAAGTAGGATTCTTGTTTGTTCCTCTACATTGCACCAAGCTTGGGAGTATAGCTTTGGTGAATGGCACCAATATGAACCGAGAAATCAAGATAATGGTCAAGCCAGACCCAAGATACTTAAAGAGGAAACATCAATTATAGCACCATCAAGGGTGAGAACTACAGGGCAAGGATGGCCCGGTGGCACTGAGGGTTGAGGCACTGGATGCCACACTCGCGCCACACCAGCGACCTGGGTTTGGAAAGGGACTCGGCTCGCTCAGGGGTCAGCTGGGGCAAGGAAGGATTGAGCATCCACTGACAGCTCTCCTTCCTTGGGAGTGGGGGAACACAGCATTGTGCTGTAGACTGACACCCAGCGGAAGCTGGGGATCAGCACAGGTGCGATGCTCAGAAGAGGGGTGGACCCACACACGGGGCATAAGATTGCCTCTGTGGAGGTGGAGACAGTCATCCTGCCCATAGCACATGCGTGGGTTCGGGAGAAACCCAGAAGAAAAAGCGGAGCTGGCAGGATCCATGATGGCCGGCTGCACCCACACTGACCCTCAGCGATCTAGATGTTGGCTTCTGAGGGTGGGGGAGGCTGGTGCCTCTCGCCACCGGCTCTGTCATGGGGGGATAAACTGTGGGGGACGGCAAGGCAGGATGGGTGTGGGAGATGCCTGGCTGGAGAGATGAGTCCCCACAGAGGGAGGGGCCGGAGCCACCTGCCTACTCCAAGGAGGAGAAAAAGTACGTATAGAAAAAAAAAGAAATGCAGGGAGAGGGGTAAGTCTGACAGTAACACAACAGAAAGATATAGATCAATTAAACAATCACATTCTTCTAATAATTTAATGTTCAAAGCCCTTAAAAGCCTGAAAAAGTTGGTAGTTTGGGTTTCTGGTGTTAATGTGTTCCAAATCCTAGGAATTTAAAAACGTGTTATCATTTGTCCATAACTAATTTGAACATTTTGGAATATTTAATCCCCATGCTAAATCTCCTTCACATAGTACTTATGAGGCAGCTGATCAACAGCATTATCCTGGACTCCTTGGGCCTGATTTTCAAACAGGGATGCAGGGCTTCATGAAGCCCTGCATCCCCACAATTGCCGCAGCCTGCGTAAAGGGTTTGCCACAACTTGCACGGATTTTATAATCTGGGATGCAAGTTGCGACAATATCCACACTTTATGGCAGCTCAGTGGCGCAAGCCACATTACTGGACTCCTCAATGGTTGCAACAGTCGCCAAGGGGGCTGGTGTAACCATACTGCGTCGCTGCACTGAATGGCAGCACAGGTTTGCCGCATGTCGACACTTGCGCGGACGCCTGGCCATAAATCTGGTGGGGCAACCGCAGTGGATTTGAAAATCGGGCCCCTGATATCAAACTTTGTTCTCACTGAAGGAATAGGGATTGAATCAATCCCTGTTCCTTCAGTGAGAACAAAGTTTTGTGAATCAGGTAATATGGATAATAGTTTTTATTTATTTTTATTTATTTTTTATTTAGTTTTTGTTGACTGGGTAAGTGCACTAGACAAATCCTGCCTATTTTCAGGCATGACCCGGGGGAGGGGGATACAAGATGAATGCCAACCGATCTTGAACCAGATTCCTGACTCCATTAGCGACCATCATTTAACCTACAGTACTTGGTCCGTAAAATCCACCAGGTTAAATCCCCTCCCAAATTTATATTCCAACGGTCATATAAAACTCTAAACCTCTCCCCTCTCCTGGAAGAACTAGCTCACTCTAACTGGGACCTCAACCTTTGATGCTCTAGCATGGATGTAGCCCTTACGCACTTCTGGAACACCTTCCCTAGCGCCTGGGATAATCATGCCCCCCTGCGCCATGCTAGGGTCTGAGGGTCTCACCTTCCCTGGATTTCATCTGAGCTGATAGCATGCCAACAAGCCCATGACAGGTCGTGGTGAAATTACAAATCTACACTCCTCCCAGGCGACAACATCACCTACCGCATGCTCCGAAACAAGTGCACAAAGGCCATCCGTTTAGCAAAGGCCGAATATTTTAACAACACCCTAAAGGCCAATCTTGGGAGGCCATCTAAATTCTGGAAAGTCATTAACTCCCTTTTCTCCCCCCCGACATCAAATCTCCTTCTCTCCAAGGGACTCTCCACTCCGACCCCCTGATGGTTGCCTCCGAGTTCAATATCTACTTCACTACATGTGCAACGACCCTCCTGGACTCCCTTCCCTCAGTAACCCCGCCCAATCTCCAAACAGCTACCCTCCACCACCTGGCCAGAACCCTTTCTCCTTCAGACACATCTCCCCCATCGAAACCTTAGAAGCCCTTTGCTCTCTGAATCCCGCCAAAGGAAAATCTCCCGACGGACTCGACAACAAACTTCTCTTCCTATCTGCCCCTACCATAGCTACTCACCTCGCTGCCCTGCTAAATCTCTCATTCACCACTGAATCACTCCCCATGGAGTGGAAACATGCCACTGTCCTACTACTACCTAAAGGAGGTGACCCTACCTCTGCTGCAAACTATCGCCCCATCTCCCTCCTCCCCACTCTCACCAAACTCCAGGAACACCACGTACTATCTCAACTCTCCCACTTTCTCTCTGAAACTAACTTCTTCACTCCATTCCAGTCCGGTTTTAGAAAAAGCCACTCCACCACCACCTCCCTACTAAGACTCATGGATGCCATCCTCTCTGGGATGGACAAAGGACAAATTACATCCGCAATATTCACCGACCTAGCCAAAGCTTTTGATACCGTGTCCCACCCCTCCTATTATCCTGCCTATCAGGTGCTGGGTTATCGGTGATGCCACAAATTGGTTCAGAGCCTGTCTACAAAATAGAACCCAATCTGTAAAAAGAGCTGACTACACCTCCCCTACGCTCTCTATTACCACAGGCGTTCCCCAGGGCTCAGTCCTTGGTCCCATTCTCTTCTCCATCCTACTAAATGATCTGCAAAAGGCCTGCTCTACTACCTCAATTCACATATACCCTGATGACACAGTCCTCTTTACATCCGGCCGGACCTATGAAGAAGTCACCTCCAATCTCCAGACTGATTTCAACAAAGTGCAACACTGGTTTAACTCCAACCCACTCTCCCTAAATGCCAAGAAAACAGTCTCTATGACTTTCGGCACTAGACAGAGGCTATCCAGACTTACATCCCCGCCGATCTTCCGTACCCTGGATAGCACTGTCCTTGATGACATGCCCTCCTTTAGGTACCTGGGGGTTTGGCTTGACCGCCACCTCACCTTTTCTACACACGTGGATGCCATCCTGTCAAAACTGCGCCCTAAGCTCGGCGCCCTCTATAGAAACTGCACTAGTCTCCCGCTTCCTGTGAGATGTGAAATAGTCCTGAAAATGATTCTACCTTCCTTCGACTACTGCGATGTTGTCTACAGCTCTGCCCCCAAGTCCACCCTATCCAGACTGGCCCCCCTCTTCAATGCTTTCTGTCGCTTCGCCCTCAATGCCTCCCCATACCCATCACTGTGAGCTCTTCCATTCGCTGGCCCTTCCATCCCTGAGCAACCGGTGCCTACTTCACAGTGCTAAATTTGTTTCTAATTTCTGGCTCGGTTCCCTTCCGTCCTATCTCGTCTCCTCCCTATCTTCCCCACCAACCCCAGCCCACGCCCTCAGGTCCACTGACTCCAGACTATTAGTAATACCCCACCGGAAGACCTCTGCAGGCCAATCGGCTTTCTCTTACCTCCTCCCTGAGCTCTGGAATGACCTGCCAGCCCAAACCGCCATTCCTCCTCCAAACTGTCTCTATCCTCTGCCCTCACTAACTTCTGGCGCTAATTGTACATGCCCTGACCTCCTCCCGTCCCCCTTGCCTGATTTTCTCTCTCCCCCCTCGCTCTCCCTCCTCACCTTACACGGCCTGACCAGTGGCTTGGCCTTCGCCCAATGACTGGCTTATAAACTGCCCTAAACAACCCATGCACTCACCCTGTCATGGCACTTCTGCTGTCCCCCTTCTTATTACCCCGTCAACATCCTCCCTAAGACTACCCACTCATCTTTCCCTGTTGTTTACTACCCAGACCTGTCATCTCTACCTGGTCCCTAGCCCAGGTTTCCAGTTCTATCAGCCAACTCGGAGTAAAATATTCCAAAATAAATCTCTAGATAGCAGGCACCTATGGAAGTATGAATGGTTCTAGTTGTGTAATCAAGTATGTAATGTCACCCTCATTGTGGCACATGTATGTAGTGCCTCCTCATGTAACAAGTTTGTAAAGCTACCCTTGACTATGTAACACTTGTTTCGAATTGCTTGTCTCCTATGTACAATCTACTGATTGTTTTATGTATATCCTCCTCCCTTGTACCCCCCCTTCCCCAGGTCGCACTGTGAGACGAGTATCTTGTTGCTCAGTGTGACTTCCTGGTGAAACATTTTCAATAAATAAATAAATAAATAAATAAATAAGCTGTAGGTGGTATTTTTAGTGAATGAAGGAAATTTGGCCAGGACACCAGGAAATTCACCTGCTCTTTTTCGATAAGAGCCATGGGATCTTTAACATCCACCTGAACTACCACCAATCCAGGCAGATGGGACCTCGATTTTTCGTCTCATCTGAAAGACGGCACCTCAGAAGTAGCACTAGCAGTAGTAATAGTAATAGCAATAGTAGCACTATTAAGAGTCTATCCAGTTTGCAAACTTTAATAGGACACTATTAATCCAGTGTTTCCTTCAACTCGTTGATTTAGTTTAAAAGGATATGCATTATGTATAGCACAGAACACACTGTATGCTGAAAAAAAGAATAGTAATGAAAACAGCAGTTTAGATACTCTTCTATTTACCAAACACAGCTGGGATGTTCCCAATAAAACATGCTGTGAAGCACCTGTAGCTTGGGTTATGGTAAACAGTTACAATTTGTCTGTTGCTCTAAGCAGAGCGGAGACTGCTTGCTGAGATTAGTAAAGCTGGTTTATTGCAGTCAACTAATTTTAGTGTCCTTCCTATAACTTTTTAAATACACGAAATGTCTGCATTTTCTTAGCTGAATTAAAATGTAAGTGGTCACTTTTTTTTATGGTTTATTTTTAATTTGCCAAGTGTTGACACAGTATACATTGCAGACATAACTGCGTGAGTAAAATACTTGCAGCTAACCCATAAGCACAAAATTTACAATGAGAAGAAAGCCTTAAGCAAAGTACATGTACATTTGTAAGGGAAGTTGTGCCATACAATCAAACCCCATGGAATCACAATACATTGATTAATGTAAATGTCTGTTACAATTAATTTTCTAGTATCGGTAAAATAATTTACTCAGCTTTCCAGTAGTTCCCACGAGTGGGAGATTCTTCACTTTTGAAAGACATACTGGTAATAGGGGCTGAACCAAGTACAGTTAACTCAAGGAACAAAATTGTCTCTTTTGTTCATGATGTAGCATATCCAGCCTGTCCGCCTGTTATTAAATAGTACCATTTGTGCCCTAACTTTGCGTGTGTGAATTTTTCCGTATGTTAACTCTCACAATCATTACATTTCTCCATAATTCTACTATGCAGGGTCCGGTGAAACCACTTTGTAGCAATGGCCTTTTTGCCACTGTCCATGAAATGCTAAGTTGGTATTTTTGATGTTTATTTTAACACTGTGGTGGAAAATCAAGAAACAGAACCATTGTAGATGTCAATGCGGGGAAATCAGATAATAACTCTTGAAGGTATGTTTATACACTCAACCAACATGAGCGTAGTCGGTAGCAACTCCAAAACGTGTGGGAATGATGAGCATTATTTTGGCTACAGTGCCTCCAACATGCTTGATCCTGAATAGGAAGAAATTTTGCTATAATTTGAGGACTTCTAAAGTATTGAACTATAGGCTTCCAGGTAAATTCCTTCCATGAATACAATGAAGAAATCTTATATTGGCGAGAGTAAAGGATGTTCCAACGTGATTGTGGGAATGAAATATTCAATTCCATTTCCCACCTCTTCTAAGTATTTTCAAAATGAATTAGGGGATACTTGTAATACTTTATAAGCCTGCAAAATATAATGAGAGGCATACCCTGGGTTTGCGGTGTCTGAAGCAGCAGTATCAGTGAGCGGAACTGCTCAAAGTCAATGAGAATACCAAGTTTAGTTATTAAAAATGCTGTACTTGAGAAACCTATAGCAATCGACCATTTTTAAAGCATATTGTTGTTGCATATGGAGAAAAGTATGTTGAATACCACATTCATACAGTTGATATAGTTGCACTAATCCTTGTCTCTCCCAAAATATAAATTGTAGATCAGTCTGGGTAATACAAATGACAAATCAACGGGATTGCTATCTGAGGGAGAAGGTGTCTCCATAGCGTTTATCTGTCAAAGTGGCATACCATGCCTTTAACACATTTTGATTAAATATATCATCTGTTTGCCCTTCCAGAGGTAGAGGGGACTAGAAAATAACATTTATGTAGAGAAAATTCAATCAGTCATTTCCAACATTTTCATCCATCCATACATAGATAAATAGAAATTGTCTGCAAATAAGGACCACTAGGCCCATCTAGTCTGCCCGTAAGCCCTATGCTTGTATGCAGTCACTGACCCTAAGTGATCAATGGCTTTTTATCACTCCCTCCCCACCCAATGTTCCCTTGTGCCTGTCCCAGACATGTTTAAACCCCTTCACTGTGCTTGCTCCCACCACCTCTTGTGGCAGACTGTTCCAAGTGTCCACCACCCTCTCTGTGTAGAAAATCTTCCTCACATTACCTCTTAATCAACCCCCCTCCAATGTCATATCATGTCCCCTCATTCTGATATATTTTCTACATTGGAAAAAATCCACCACCTGTACCTTGTGTTATGCCCTTGAGGTACTTGAAAGTTTCTATCATGTCCCCCTTTCTCTCATCTCCTCCAGTGAATACATATTGAGGTCTCTTTGTCTCTTGTCCTATGTTTTGTAATGCAAGCCATGCACCATCTTTGTCACCCTTCTCTGGATAGCCTCCACCTTGTCTACGTCCTTATGCATGTGTGGTCTCCAGTACTGCATGCAGTACTCCAGGTGAGGCCTTACCAGTGTTTTATACAGTGGCATCATCACTTCCCGTCTCTTGCTAGTAATGCCTCTGCCTATACACCCCAGCATGGCACTGACCTCCTGCAGCCTTTGCACACTGCTTTGATACCTTAAGGTCATCAGATATAATAACCCTGGGTCCTTTTCCTCTTTGGTGTCAGTCAGCACCTCCCCCACATTCTTTAGCTCTCCCCAGGGTTCCCCCTACCCAGGTGCATTAAACATCAGTTGCCACACTGCCGACCATCTTTCAAGCTTCTCCAGGTCCCACTTCATTTTCTGCACTCCTTCTGGAGTATCCACTCTGTTGCAGATCTTGGTGCCATCTGCAGATAGGCAGACCTTTCCTTCCAGACCCTCTGCAATGTCACTAATGAAGACATTGAACAGGACTGTTCCCAGTACTGATCTCTGTGGCACTCTGTTGGTCACCTCTCTCTCTCTCTCTCCCTGGATTGGATCACATTTACCACAACCCTCTGTCTTCTGTTCATCAGCTGGTTTCTAACCTAATGTATCACCTTATGCCCCATGCCCAGACTACTCATCTTGTTAACTAGCCTTCTGTGTGGGATGGTATTGAAGGCTTTGCTGAAATCTAGGTAGGTGATGTCTACTGACCCTCTCTGATTCACTTCCCTAGTCACCCAGTCAAAAAAATCTATCAGATTGGTTTGACAAGACCTTCATGCTGTGAATCTGTGTTGCCTCAGATCCTGGGCACCATTGGATTCCAGGTGTGCCACTATCCTTTCTTTCAGTAGTGTCTCCATGATCTTCCCCACCTCTGAGATGAGGCTGAGTGGCCTGTTGTTCTCCACTTCCTCCCTACTGCCATGTTTGTACAGTGTGACTACATGTGCTCTCCTCCAGTCCTTTGGAACCATGCCTGTGTTGAGTGACTCTGTGAACAGGGTGACCAGAGGCTCTGCTAGTTCCCTTCTCAGCTCCCTTAATATCCTCGGGTGTATGTGGTCTGGCTTTATACATCTTCAGCTTTGTGAGTTTCTCCAGAACTCTCTCCACTGTGAATGGACTGTGTCCACTTCACCCTCCATTGCCTCTGATCCCCAGCTGTGGTCCTTGACCCTTTCCCTCCTTAGTGAATACTGAACAAGTATTTGTTCAATATTTCTGCTTTGTCTAGATCCCCTCCTTACACTCTTCCTCCTCCCTTTGAGGAGGGAGAGTGTAAGGAGGGATCTCATTTGCCTTCTAGTTAGTGTCTAACTACGCAGCTATGTGCCTTAGCTGAGCCACTCAATAGTAATTTAATAGGTTTGGTAACATAGAAACATAGACTTTGATGGCAGATAAGGACCACTTGGTCCATCTAGTCTGCCCATTTCCCTACCTACAGGATAGGCCGCAGATCCTAGTTAACCAACAGCCTATTTCTTCCTACCCCCCCACAAGAATTGCCTTACGTCTGTCCCATGCATTCTTGAATTCTCCCACAGTTTTAGACCCCACAACCTCCTCAGGAAGGCTGTTCCATGCATCCACTACCCTCTCTGAAATAATACTTCCTCACATTGTCCCTGAACCACCCCTCTATCTTCAAATTGTGTCCCCTTGTTCTTGCACGCCTCTTTTCTGAAAGATGCTACCCTCTTGGACTTTGTTGATTCCACTGAGGTACTTAAAAGTTTCTATCATGTCCCCCTCTCCTTTTTCCTCAAGTATACATATTGAGCTCCTTTAGTCTCTCCTCATACGGTTTCTCTTGCAGACCCTGCACCATTTTAGTTGCCCTTCTCTGGACTGCCTCTATCCTGTCTATGTCCTTGTGGAGATGGGGTCTCCAGAACTGGACTCAGTACTCAGATGGGGTCTCACCAACTGCCTGTACAGAGGGATAACAACTTCCTGTTTTCTGCTGCTGATGCCTCTCCCTATGCATCCCATTATACCCCCAGCCCTCCCTACTGCCTTCTCACATTGCTTGCTAACCTTAAGGTCATCTCATATGATTACCCCCAGGCCCCTTTCCTATTTTGTTGTTGTTACTACCCCCCCCATTGTGTATCCTTCCCCTGGGTTCTTGTTTCCTAGGTGCATTATTTTGCACTTCTTTGCATTGAATCCTAGCTGCCATACTTCTGACCATTCCTCCAACCTTGCCAAGTCCCTTCTCATCCTTTCCACGCCTCCTTGTGTATCAACCCTGTTGCAGATCTTTGTGTCATCTGCAAAGAGGCTTACTTTTCCTTCCAGTCCCTCAGCAATGTCACTTATAAAGACATTAAAAAGGACTGGACCCAATACTGAACCCGTGGTACCCCACTAGTAACCCCTCTTTCTTCAGAGTGGACTCCATTTACAATTACCTTCTGTGTCCTGTTGTCCAGCCAATGTTTTATCCAGGCTACCACCCTGGAACCCACTCCCAGGCTGGTTAATTTGACTATTAATCTTTGTGGGGACTGTGTCAAATGCCTTGCTAAAGTCTAGGTAGGCCATGTCCACAGCTCCTCCCTGGTCTACTACTTTGGTCACCCAGTCAAAGAAATCTATTAGATTCGTCTGACATGACCTTCCCGCTGAACCCATGCTGCCTTGGGTCCTGTGCCCCACTGGCCTCTAGGTACTCAACTATTCTTTCCTTCAGAAGTGACTCCATCACTTTCCCTACCACAGAGGTCAGACTGACAGATCTGTGTTTCCTGTCTCTGTCTTGGTCCCACTTTTGTGAAGGGGAATCACATCTGCCTTCCTCCAGTCCTCGGGTACCACACCATCCTCCCATGATTTATTAAAAAGAGTTGCCAGTGGTTTCACTAGTTCCCCCCTTAATTCTTTTAGAATTCTGGGGTGAATTCCATCAGGCCCCATTGCTTCGTCCACCTTCAGTTTTAGGAGTTCTTGCAGAACCTTTTCTTCTGTGAAAGGACTGGGATCGACCCCCCCCTATCAAGAGTGCTTCTGTTAATTGGATTAGGCACTTCCCCCTCCTCTTTTGTGAATAATGAGCAGAAATGTTCGTTCAGTATCCCTGCTTTTTCACTGTCCCCCTCTGCCCACCCACTGTTCATTCTGTTCATCCTCACCATCCCTTCCTTTGTCTTTCTATGCTAGCTGATGTACCTATAAAAGGTTTTATTCCCTTTCTTAACCGAGTTGGCTATCTTTTCCTAAGTTTGGGCCTTTGCTATTCTGACTTCCCTCCCTGCTTCCTTCTGCCTTAACTGGTACAGCTCTCTGTCCTTCTGTTTCTGTGTTTCCTTATACTTCCACAATGCTATCTTATTCTTCCTGACTTTCACAGCCACCTCTTTTGAGTACCATAGTGGCTTTTTCCTTCGTTTTGATTTGTGTATTTGCTTCACACAAAGGCTTGTTCATAGGTGCCGGAACAGGGGGGGCCACTAGGGCCATGGCCCTACCACTTTATTAGTGGCCCTATCACTTTTTGCTATCATGGTAATATATTTAATAGGGGAAAATTTGCCTCTTACGTCTTTGGCCCTACCACTTTTCAAACCATTCCGGCACCATTGGGCTTGTTGCCTCTGTGATGGCAGTTTTGATGATTCCCCATTGTTGCTCCACACCTCCTTCTAGCCTGTTTGCTAGTGCTTTTCTGAGCACTCTCCCCATCTTACCAAAGTCAGCCCTCCTGAAGTCAGTACCCTCATTTTGTATGGCTTGACTCTGTAGCTGAGTTGCATTGACCACACTGTTTGATGGTCACTTGTTCCCAGATGGCAACCCACTTCTAGATCTGAGACCCTCTAACTGCCCCATTTGAGAGTATGAGGTCTATGATTGCTCCTCATGAGTGGGTTCCAAAACTAGCTGTCTGAGGCCTGCCACCTGTAGGGCATCAAGAATGGCCCTGCTCTTGGATGTGGCTGCAGCAAATGTGCTCTAGTTAACATCTGGCATATTCAGGTCTCCCATCAACAGTATCTCCCTTTCTCTGCCATTCTGAGAATGCCTTCTATCATATCGTTGTCCATTCCCTCCCACTGACATGGGGGTCTGTACACAACCCCTGTGCGGATTGTGGTGCCCTTTCCAGTCTCCAAGGTGACCCACAGTGCCTCCTCTCCTCCCTGTTTACTCGTTTGTTCAGTCACCGTTGCCCCTTTGGCAGCAGTAGTCTAGCAGTCTACAGAAAGCAATTCAATGTCTCAGTCCTATTTAAATAAATTGTGAAACCTGGTTGTTCCATTCCCAAAGTTCTGTTTCAGGAGGAATTATCAACAAACTTTGAAATAAATAGAGTGAATGGGATACAATGATTATCCAAATAGCATCTATTCATTGGTAAAGTGTAAACGGCAGTGCCAGCCATCTATCCAAATCTTCATATATTTTAGTCAGCAAAGGATAATTATGCTCATATAAAGTAAATAGGTCAGCTGGTACCCAGACCCCTAAGTATTTGATCTTAGGTTTATCCCATTAAAAACAGTACCGTTCCTTAATCTCAGCGGGGTTGGGGTGGTAATTAAAATGTAGACCTGCAGCTTTTTCTACATTAAGTTTGTACCCAGCTAATTGATCATAGTGTTGCAGTGCCTTCCATAATGGGGGGAAAAACTGGTTGGGATGAGTCAAATAAATCAGTAAATCAGTATAATAAGCAGATTTATGCTCTTCCCCATGTATTGTAAGGCCAGAGATTTATTTATTTATTTAGCTTTTGTTAACCAGGTAAGTACACTAGACAAGACATTTGCTTATTTTCAGGTATGACCGGAGAGTACAAGGAAATATGGGTTCAATACAAAGGACAGCATGATATAGGTTAGGCAGTTACACAGAATCAGGGGAAACATAACAATCAGTCAGTACACACAGTTAGAAATATGGACAGAAAATATACATAGAGTCACCAAGGCTGTGAGTAGTGCATTATATACAATTATATACAGTTCAGGATCCCAAAAGTAGAGCCACAGTCAAAGCAACGCCTGAAACAGAGAGTGAAAACGTTATATACAGGGCCGAATCCAAGCGGGCAGGTTACATCAGCGGGACTTGCGCCGGAGTTCAGAAAGTGGGACATGTGAGTCCAATGCAGGGGACAAAGAGCAATTATGGAGGTTTGGGACAACCACAAACTGAAGAGAGCTTCAAGTGATTCCACAGGGAGGTTCGAAGGCATGCATGGGAGGGGGAGGAGCGGACCTGGATGGGAAAGGAGTTCCATAATCTGGGGGCACACAAGGCAAAATCTCTGTCCTCCATTTGAGTGAGAGTGGCAGGAACCTTAAGAACAGCAGGGCCCAGAGATCTGAGGGAGTAAGAAGAGGAGGCAGCTGGTGCACGAGGCTCTGCCAGTCCAGGGGGTGCCAGTGCCGTGAACCTCGCCCGTGAAACAGCCCAAGACAAAATCTAAGTAATTGGGTGGGAGAGCCAGTTAAGTTTGCTATACAGGTCACAGTGGTGGGTGAGGCAAGGGCAGCAAGAGCAAAATGGCAAATATTGTTGTATGCCATGGTCCACCTGGAGAGGTGGGCATTGGAGGTCTGAGCAAACAGGAGGAGCCCATAGCAGAGAGGAGAAATACACCTCTGGCCAGTGCAAGGTGAGCAGCAGAAGTGAGATTGTTCTCGCTCTGTAGGCCAGACCCAGTTTGCAGTTAACAGCTCTGCACATATTTTGGATATGGTGTCCAAGGTCAAGCTGAGGGTCAAGTGTCACCCCAAAGTATTTCACGGAGCCAGTAATTAGGACAGGAGCACCATCAATACCAGTGATACAGAAGGGCAGGGGAGGCCTTTATCTTGGCCAGGGACCCAAAGAGCATGGCCTGAGTTTTTTAGGCTGGTGCTTGTGAGTCAGTATCCAGGATTGGATACTCCTGAAATTCTCACTCAGTTTGTGGTTGATGACCCCAATGTCTCGGGAATGAGTGCGGATGACCAGGTCATCAGCACATAGGAGGTCATGTGCTTGCTGAATAAACTGGGTGAGAGGTTCTACTGAGAGAGCAAAAAGAAGAGGGCACAATGGACAGCTGAGACAACTGAAATCTTGAGGAGAGTGACCCATTAGCCCACACTATGGCTTGTGGGTCATGATATAGTGCCATAATAAGGGTTATAAATTGGGGATGTAAACCATATCTATGGAGGGGATACTGAAGAACTTTCAAGAAAAGCCTGTCAAAAACCTTTTTCTGCATCCAGGCTCAGCAGTATAAATGGCTGCTGAGTTCTAGACGAGTACTGCAGTAGACCCAGGGTTCTTTTAATATGATCCTGGGTTTGATACTGTGGGGCAAATCCAGTCTAATCTAAATGAATCATAGTAAGAAGAATATGTTTGTAACCCCCAGGGGGCCCTACCCTTAGGGCTACTACCCCTGCCTGCCTCCACAGAGACCGGGTGAGGGGCCCAGATCCGTTGGCGGGTGCCTCCACCCAGAGGTTGGGGTTAATACTGTCGAGATTGCCTCGGTCACAGCCCTCTGGGTTACTGCAACCCCCCTTTTTCCCCACTAGTGGCTCACACTGGGTACCCACAAGGCTTTTAACCAATACACTTACCCCGGATAGTATCTCTAGCTCACTCTAGGGACCCCTGTAAAATAATATACAGTTATATCACAGTCACTATACAGCAGTTCAACAGGGATGCACAAACCAGCCAGGGTGTAGTTGCAACACACAAATCTGATTTATTAAGGGAGGAATAACAAGGATGGGGGGAATCAGGCTAATTGGTTTACCATTATACTTAATTACCTAGAGCTCTGTGCACAGGCCTATCCCTACAAGTCACTGTCCCTGGGTACCCAAGCCCTAATGGCTAGTCCAAACGTGGCAGCTGGTCGGGGCCCTTAACACAGATAGACGCTGCAATCCTGAGCAAGTCAGAAGGGAAAGAAAGTTTGTTTAAGCAGTCAAAAGTACAGCAATATGACTAGAAAACCACTGATTGCACACTTAACAGGGAGCTACCCTGATTTAGTACTCACAACCTCCAGCCCATTCCGGTTCTTCCAACATTAGCAGGGCTGAGCCTGAACTTCACAAGTCTCTGTACACATTTATATGGTTATCACAATCCAGGCAGAATCCCTCACTGGCAGCAGGATTAACTTGAACTCACAAGTCTTTTTACACATTTATATGGTTATCACAATCCAGGCAAAATCCCTCACTGGCAGCAGGATTAACTTGAGCTCACAAGTCTCTTTACACATTTATATGGTAACCAGTAATAGCAAAAGTCCTGTAATTGCAGCAGGATTAACTTGAGCCACTCACACATTTATATGGTAAACAGCACTAGCAGAGGGGTACCACACCAGGCAGCAGCCGCTGGGCTCTGAGGGCTTCTCTGTAATCAAGCACTGTAACGGCAGCTGTCTCTTACTTTCCCTGCGGACTGAGCGCAATTCAGCAATCTTCTCCAGTCCTCTGAACAGGTTGAGCCTGGTGGGTAGCTGCACAAAGCACAGCCTCCTCTGATCGCCAGCCGGCGGGTTTTCCAAACTCCTTTCCTTAGGCAAATGGCCTCTAGGCCCTCACGCGCTTCCCGCACAAACACTCCCAGTGCAGAAGCACACAGCTCCTCTCTCTTCACTGGCCACTACTAATCTGAAGCTGGCAGCACCCAGCACTCCTCTTAGTTCGGGCGCGACCCGTTGTCATTGGCTGGCCGAACCTGCCAGTCACTTCTCATGGCTTCCATTGGTGCAGAAGCGAGCACCATGATCCATAATGCCTTGCTCCTCTAAACAGCTCCTCTATTGGTCAGTCAACTCTGTGGGATTCCAAAGTACTGATTGGTCCAATTTCACAGTTCGGGACCAGAATGGAGGAGGCACTCAAACTCTCTGGGCTGCAAAGCAAAGCAGGTCAGAACAACTACATTATCATTATCTTTACAGTTTATGTTAACCAACCACCTACATCCTTTATTAGGGCTCCCCTGCACTATTAAGCGATGGCATTGGGAGCTACTCAGCAGCACCAGGCGGAGTCGAGCATGCCAACACTCAACCCCTTCCCATTTTAACCCATTCCGACTGCAAAAGGCAGCCCTTAAAGGGACAGTATACGGGGGCCTTAAAAAGCACTCAACGGACCCCCATTCTGGTGGCTTTATGCCGACTACCAACAAGGCATAGGGCACCTTAGGAACCCCCATTTGCAAGGGAGTTACATGTTTAAGACGTTTGGTTAGTATAATCGCATATGACGTATAATGTACATTTAGTATTGAAACTCCAGATAAGAATCTGGCTTAAGAGAACTCTTACTGGGCTTCAAAGTGGCAGAAGTTGTTGCAAATTTCCAGGAAGGAGGATATCCCTTTCTGAGTAGTCCGATATGCAGCCAGTAAAGGTTGCAATAACAAATCCTTACTAGCTTTAAGTAACTCCACTGGATAACCATCTAGGCCTGGACATTTCCCCAATTTTGCCCACTGCAGAGCTACTTCAGTTCCATTTCGATGATAAGGGCAAGCAAAAGTTGATTTTACTCCTCTGTTAGCACTAGAACATTTAATGAATCAAAGTATGCTTTATACTCTGATAGCTTTGGCTCCAGTTCCTGTTTATATAAAAAAGTATAATAATCTATGAAAACTTTAAGAAGTTTAGAAGCTGGCTTGGTGGTACTGAGGGTTGAGGCACTGGACACCACACCTTGTGCCACATCAGTGACCCAGGTTTGGCAATGGACTCAGATTGCTCGGGGGTTAGCCGGGTCAAGGAAGGCTCGAGTGTCCGCTGACAGCTCTCCTTCCTCGGCGGAGGGGAAGGCGGGGACAGTGCAGCACGCTGTAGACTGACACCCAGTGGAGGCTGGGGGTTGGCACAGGTGCACTGCCCAGACTGGGGTGGGCCCACGTCCAGGGTGTAAGACTGCCTCCACAAAGACGGAGACGGTCATCCTGCCCATTGTACATTCCTGGGCCCTGGGGCGTAAACTGGAGGAAAAATTGAGCTGGCATGCTCCATGGTGGCCAGCAACACCTGCACCAGCCCCCCAGAATCTGGATGTTGGCTTCTGGGGGTGGAGGGGGAAATCGACGCTCCTTGCCCCGGCCCTGTCACAGGGGAGGCAGCTCACGGTGGATTCACCTGGTGGGACTGGCATGGGAAGTGCCTGACCAGAGACACAAGCCCCTCCGAGGGAGGGCAGGAGCAGCCTGCCAACTCCCGAAGGAGCAGTATAAAACGTAAATAAAAAAAATAAAAATTTGTGAAGCTTTATATACTTCCTGATTCATGGCAAGATCTTATAACTTTGCAATAGTAGCATCTGATTTCTGTTTTCGAGGCAGAAAGCCAATAGTTTCAGTGCTCTGGACCTGCCATCATAATAGCGTTGTTCTAAATAGTGTGCGTCAATTCAGTTTTAGTATTTAATACTTCCTGCACCTTGTTTTGTGTTTTCTTAATTAGTGGCAGAAGAGATCTATCCCCTTCTGATGCCCTAATTGGAGAAATATAATGTGTCAGCTGCTGTAAGGCCTGTTCCCAAAAGATTTTGGCGCGGGAAGCATGTGCTATGATTTCTCCCCTTAAAACCACTTTAAGAGTACCCCAAATTACAGTCTGAGAAATTTCTGATGAGGTATTTTGTTTTAATATAAGTGGAATTTTGTCATTTAATAATTCCTGAAATTGTGGATCAGTTAGGAGGCTAATATTAAACTGTCAAGCCATCTGCCTTGGCTTCTGGTACACTTCAGTACTAAAGTCAGAGGAGCATGTGCCAATAAAGTATTTGACCTATATTGCAATCTAAAGTTTAGCAACATGTTCTGTACTGATAAAAATAATCTATCTGAGAGCGTCTGGTGCACAAGTGAATAATACGTATACTGCTGGGTATAGGCCTCTTTGGTTTTCAAATGTCTGTTAAACTGAATTCCTGCAGTATTTTCTGGAAATATCTATGCACGATGTCACTCTTGACTCTTGATGGCAGTTGAATCCTTACCAGGGTCTGGGGCATATTAAAATCGCCATCTAAAATTAAAATACCCTGCTGCCTTGCAAGTATCTGATTGAACAAGAGTCAGACAGTGGAGGAATCGGTATCTGGTGGAAGACAGATTCCTATAGTATATGCTGCTCCCATTAATTTACCAGTAATTAATACCAGTCTGCCTGAAGGGTCAAAGTAGAAGCTGTCCAATTCAAATGATGAGGATTTAGGAAACAAACTGGTGATTCCTTTTCATCTTCCATGCTGATAGGTAGAATACCTCTTGAAAGCCAAGTTGTTGTAACTTATTCTGCTCTGCAGTAGCCATGTGAGTTTCCTGAAGGAGAAGAAGACCTGGTTTGAGTTTTTTGAAGTAAGAAAATATATTTTCCCTTTTAACTTGATGCATCAAATTGCTAAAATAAGAACTTACCATAACAGTAGATCTTTGAGAGGATGTCTTGTAGCAGGCCATCACCAGTAGAACTGAGCCATCAGCCACCAGGACCACATAGAAACTTTTCTAGCTAGCAGTGTACTAGAGGTGCCACCCACCTCTGACATCAGCAACTGACATAGCCTATCCTGTGTAAGGCAGGCAGCCCCATGTCCTCTTCAGTTCTCCCGCCGGAGACCATAAACAAGGTACCAGAAGGGGGAACCAAGGAGGATTCCGAGGTATCCCGATAGCACATAAAAAATAAAGGCAGGAGGCTTACCCCTATGGAAGGGAAGAGAAACACAGAAAAAAAGGGAGAAGGAGGGAGGGAAAACAGGGCCTGCTAAGAGAGATCCTCTTGAATATCTACCGTTACGGTAAGCTCTTACTTAACTGTACTATCTAACTTCAAATCTCTTGCAGCAGGCCATCACCGGTAGGACTGAGTTCCAAGCAGTTCTGGTACTACAGTCAGGCAAGATGGGTAGTAGGATAAGAAATAACAGACTAAGATAGGAGACCTTGGAGGACAACCAGGGCAAAGATGACTTGATGCCTAGAGACAATGTCCAGACTGTAATGCTTGGTAAAGGTGTGGACAGTACTCCAGGTGGCAGCACTGCAGATGTCAGCAGCTGACAAATTACAGAAGCAAGCCACTGATGTGACTATATCCTTTGTGGAATGGCCCTTAACCTCTCCAGGAAGTTATTTGTCGTACTTCTGGTAAAAATAAACAATGCAATTTGCTAACCACTTAGACAGACACTGTTTGGACACCAGGGTGCCCTCTTTTCCAGGAAGACAGAACAAACAACTGATTGGACTTCTGAGAGTCTTCAGTCTGGTGTGTATAGTACCTCAGGATTCTTTGCATATCTAAGGTATGGAGCAATGCCCCCTTGATTGAATGCTCTGGAAAATAAATGGGCAGGTGGATGGACTGATTCGGGGTAAACTCCAACACCACCGTAGGAAGAAACTTAGGATTTGTACATAAAGACACCCTGTTTTTGTGGAAAACTAAGTAAGGCTTCTTACACACGAATGCCTGAAGCTCAGAAATCCTTTGAGCAGAAGTAATGGCAACTAAAAATAATGCTTTCCCTGACAGAAAGTGAAACTTGCAAAATGTGGCCAGCTCAAAGGGAGGCAGTGTAAGCTTTTCCAACACAAAATTAAGGTCACATGGTGAGATAGGGTCCCTGATTGGGAGCGTCAAGTGCAAGATACCCCATAAGAATGTACTGGACACATCAAGTTGAGCCACTGAGTGCCCATCCACAGGTACATGATATGTACAGATGGTAGAGAGATGTACTCTAATAGAGGAGTATCACAAACCTGAGTCTGAGAGGGACAGAATGCACTCCAAAACCTGATCCACTGGATCGGTGAAGGGATCCAACTGATGCAATGCAGCCCAAAGAGCAAAGTGCTTCCATTTCATAGAGTAAGTTACCCTAGTGGAGAGCTTCCTGGCTTCCACCAGGAAATCTGCTACTCTGGGGGAGACCCCCGAATCTTGCAATGGCTATGTCCTCAGGAGCCATGCATGTAGATGGAGAGACTTGAGGTCTAGATGGACTAAGGTGCCCTACTCCTGGGAGAGCAAACCTGTGCACAGGGGTAGTGGAGGTTCCACTGCCAGTTGCTGCAGCAAGGGAACCAAATCTGATGAGGCCAGAAGGAGGCGATGAGGATCATTGTAGCCCCCTCCATCTAGAGTTTGATCAGAACTTGTTGAAGGATGAGAAGGGAGGGAAGGCACGCAGAAACCTTCCTGTCCAGGAGAGGGACAATGTGCCTCACCAGAAAACTCCAGGCCCTGGACCTAGTGAACAGAAAAGCAGCGGTTCTGCATTGTGTGGGGACGCAAAAAAGTCCAACTTGGGACAACTCCATCTGTTGAATAGATCTTCAACCACCGAGGTCAGAAGTTCCCATTCATGAGCTCTTGACCACAAGTGGCTTAGACTGTCTACCAGGACATTTTGGTCACCAGAGACATGGACGACCGAGAGTTCCAGGCCGTGCTCGATGGCCCAGTACCAGACTCTCATTGCTTCTCTGCACAGGGGATAGGAATGAGTCCCCTTGCTTGTTTATATAATAAACTACACACTACTTCATCTGGACTAAGAGTGGACCTGGGGAGAGTGGAGTCTGGAAGGTCTGCAGGGCATACAGGACTTCCCACATCTCCAGGACATTGATGTGGAGATACCTCTTGATCTTGCACTAAGTTCCCTGACTTTTGTGGGTACCCATATGGGCTCCCCAACTGAGACCTGAGGTACTCAGCATAATGATCTGCTGAGAGGGGAGGTATAGAAAAGGGAACTACCTGAAACAGATTGCTGGGTTCCAGCCACCACAACAGCACCTTCTTGATTGGATCCAATACCAGCACTGGATGATCCAGGGTGTCCATGCGTTGGTCCCAGTGGACTTGCAGGGTCCATCGAGGGATTCTCATGTGCAGCCTGGCTAAGGGAACCATAGTAATCACTGTGGCTATGAGGCCCAAGAGCCTTAAGAACTTCCTTGTCTGAACATGGCAAATTGAGAAGAGAAGAGAAGAGAAGAGAAGAGAAGAGAGAGAAGAGAAGAGAGAGAAGAGAAGAGAAGAGAAGAGAAGAGAAGGCAGCTAAGTCATCAAGCACTCCGCTCTGTCGGAAGGTAGGAAGGCCTTACCCTGAACCATGTCCAGGACTGCCCCTATGTAGAGGAGGTGTTGGCAGGGGGTGAGAAACGATTTGGGCAGATTGATGGTACTGCCCAAGGCCTGGAAGAGGCTGCAGGTACTCACAAGAGTTTGCAGCAGATGGTCTCTGGAAGGGGTTGCCAAGAGCCAGTCATCCAGGCAAGGAAAAACATAAAAACCCTGTTGCCTCATGGCTGTGGCCACCACCGCCAGGCACTTGGTAAAAACCCTGGGGGCTGAGGATAGGCCAAAGGGTAGAGCCCAAAACTGGTAACGCCCTCATAAAATGGAAGTGAAGGAAGTGCCTGTGGCACAAAAACTTTGATGTACAGGTAAGTATCCTGCATATCCAAAGAGCAGAGCCAGTCCCTTGGTGAAGCAGAGGCAGTAATCCCTGAAGAGTGACCATCTGAAAATGTTTGTGCTCTATGTACAAGCTGAGGTTGCTCAGGTCCAGGATGGGTTGAAGAACCCTGTCTGCTTGGAAACCAGGAAGAAGTGGGAGTAGAACCCCTTCCTGTTGGGACCAGGAATGGGCTCTATAGCCTTCTTTTGCAGAAAGGCTTGAATGTCTGCCCATATGAGGAACATGGTCTGGAGGAGATGCAGATGGACCCGGAGGATTTTCTGGGGGCCACTCCAGAAACTGTAGAGAGTGACTGTCCTTGATGAGCTGTAGCATCCAGTTGTCTGTAGTGACTTACTCCACCTGTCCATGTGGAGGGAGAAATGACTCCGGACTACCACCTTCTGAAGCCCTGCAGAAATGGGGGTCTGGCAATGAGTCAGAAGGTGGGGGCAGCCCCTGGCTGGGCTGTGATTGCACCTCTAGTGGCCTGGGGAGGGGCTGGGAAGGGAAGCACCTGCTTTCTGTTTGCCCTGGGCCGGGGGGTCAGGCTTGCCCACAGGAAGAGTGGTGAAAGGGGGCCCTGTGATCAGACTTCGGCAGAGTATGTTACATGAAGTGGACTGACTTCATGGCCCTCCCAGAGGTTTACAGCTCAGAGATAATGTCTTTTTTTTTTCCCCTCCTTTGCCCTCCACTCTCCCATTCTTCGGGAGTCGCTGGTGGTCTGTTACACCCTCACTCACCTGACCACCATCTGGAGCAGTCCATCCCCCATGGAGCCATGGTTATACCCCCCCCAGGCGGGTATGGGGTGAGGGCCCTTTCACCCCGACTTGTCTTTTTACTTCATCGGGATGCTGTCGCCAGAGGTGGCAGGGGCATTGGGGGTTGGGACCTTGGTGCTCTGTCTACTGGGAGGTAGTGGGTGTTTTTCCAGCTTTTTCTGGGCATGCCATGTGCCCATGATGTCAAGGCACTATGAGCGCCGACGTCCGGCACACCTACCCTCTTAGTCCCTGAGCCCTGCTGTTCCTCGAGTCTCCACTTTGGGTCACCCAGGCACCGGGTCAAGTACCCCCCCTTCCCCCAGAGAAGGTGAGCCATCCATAGGATGCTCTGACCTCCTCCTCCTGGCCGGCTCTCCAGCTCCCCAGGCTTGTTCCTGAACCTGGGTCGCTGGTGTCGCAAGCAGAAATCCAACTGCTGCGATGGTGGGCCAGCCATAGAGATAATGTCTTGAACATCTCCCCAAACAGCTTGGGACCCTGAAAGACAGTGTTCATAATGCTGGATTGGACATCTGGAGCAAACCCCGAGACTCTGATCCAGACATGGCTGCTCATGCTAATACCCATGGCAGCTGCCTGGCCTGAAGCATCCATGGCCTCATAAGCAGCTCGGAGGATGTGGGTGCTGATATCTGACTCAGTCTTCAGGGTCTGAAGGGTTTGCTGTTGGAAGGGTCATCTGGCATGGCCATAACCACCTCTCTAGCTTGGTCCCACAAGTTTTGGTATTGTATCATGTGGGCCCAGTAGTTAGGGACCTATATGACCAGGGTGGCAGAGGCAATGGTACACTTGCCCACCTGGTCCAGCTGCCTCAATTCTCTGTCTGGGGAGAGGGCATTGAGGTGCTTCAGCCTGTTGGTGCAGTTGTGGGCTGCATTGATAAAGAGAGTCGGCGTTTGGATGCTCACCAAAAAAGGATTTGCCAGCTGGAGCATGGTAAGGCCAGTGAGCCTTCTTAGAGACTGTTGTAACAGTATGGGGATGGAGCCATGCAGCCTTAGTAATGCCCTTGTATGACTCAATGAATGGGGGGACTACCAAAGGCGAGCTTTGCACTGACAAAGGTAGACTGTCAGGTGATGATGCTCCAGGTATTGTTGGTTGGTCTCCCACCCCATCGTGGCTTGGATATGCCTCATGATATCCATAAATGTGGGGTCATCAGGAGGCAATTTGGGGACATTACTGAGCTCCCCTTTATCCCCTGAGGAGTCTCCTTCAGAGGAGGAAGACTCCAAACTGGCACCATCATTGGTGGAAAAATCATCATCCCCACTATTACCAGGCTGGCAATCAACTGGGTGAGCAGGGGCACCTGCTTCAGTAGGGCTCCTGGAAGGTAGGAGGATCACACAGTTCTGGGTGGGTTGGTGCCAGAGGGATGAGGCCCAGAGAAGGTCTCGGGGGTTGCATCTAAGATGACCTGCCTGGAGAGGAGACCTGCAATTGCATGAAGGTTCATTACACTGAGACGAGGCTGTGGTAGTCCACAGGTGCCAGCACCAGACCCAGAGGTATGGGATAATTGTAGACTGGGGCTGGGGTCCTAGAGGCACAGGATAAGGGTAAGTAGGCACTGGTCCCCCTGGTGCTGGATAGGGGTAGGGTAGCATCAGACTACCAAATCTTGGGGTCAAATACCCAGGTTGTGGTCCCCTGGGGGTTGAAGGCAGTACCGGTGCCAGTCCCCCTGGTAGTGGCAGCGGGAGGACTGGAGAAGGCCCACCAGGCATTGGTAGCAGAAAGGCTGGTGAAGGCCCTGCTGATGTCAGAGGCAGAATCAGCAAAGGGCCTGTGGGCTGTGGGAGAACAGATGCTGGCCCAGTGGGAGTCGGTCTGTGTGATTCCGGGGGAAGGGATCCACGGGCGCCAGAGTAGGAGAGGCTGGCACCAGGGAGGAGAGCTCCACTGGTGAAGGCTGGGAGGAAACTGGGCTCTGTGAGTCACTGGTGCCCAGCAGTGTCTGCCCCTGTGAAAAAAGGGCAGGACCAATGGAGGTCTTTGAGTTCAAGACCAGTGTTGGACGCACAGGTGATGGGATGGAAGGTAGAAAACTGGTGCTAGCAGCACCCATGCTGGCTGAGCCACCTGCTGGGGAGCCTGCAGAAAGCAAGGGCTGATAAAGCAGGGACTGGAGAGCAGGATATGGCAGACCCTGTCCTGAGGAGCTGCCGCCCGTGTCAGAGATCCTGGTGGGTGGCGGGGCCACTGGCATCCCTGAAGGAAAAGGTTGTGTGGGGTCGAGGAGGTCAACCCTCTGAGGAGGTAGGTTCAGATGTGGTTGGTATAGAAGCCTTATATGGAGACCGTGAACTGGTCCTTTTCTTGATGCTTGTGCTTCCCTGAAGATTTGTCCTTGGATTTGGAGGAAGAGAAGCCCAAGGACTGGGCCAGGAGGTTGAGAGCTCCAGGTCTGCAGCTGCCATTTCATCTGGGTGACCTTCTGCTGGAGGAGATGACTTTTCAGGGTCTTTTGGTGGCATCTCTTGGTGGCCGGGTTAAACTTCTGGCAGCCCTTGCAGGCCTGAATGTCATGGTCTAGGCCTAGGCAGAAGTGGCAAGCAGAGTGGCCATACTTGTCCAGGATCTGCTTGCTACAGGCTCACTCAGTGGAGTGGTCAGAAGAAGATGGCTGTGAAGACATAAACTTGAGGAAGGAACACTGAAAAATTCTGATGTTTAACTAAATAAACAAGAAAATAAGAAAGAGTGGAAACGTGGGAAAATGGCATTCGACTGTAGCTGCGGCAGAGTCCCAAGTCTGAAGTGCATTGATTGATGGTGGGAAAGAATTGAGGAGGGCATGGGGGCTGCCCGGCTTATATAGGATAGGCTGACATCAGTCACTGATGTCGAAGGTGGGCGGCTCCCTCTAGTACACTGCTAGCTAGAAATGTTTCCATGTGGTCCTGCGCCTGACGGCTTAGTCCTTCCAGTGATGGCCTGCTGCAAGAGATACCCTGGAAGTAAGATCGGTGAATTATTCATCCCTACTTATGGTAAGAAAAATCTTGGGAGCATTTATCTCCTCCATCTTTAATGAAATCCTATCATGTACACATCCTCCTTTGATCTTAACATATAAAGTATACAATATAATGCGTCTTACAACTTGCCAAAGTTTGAGAATATGAATCACCTAATAAGAAAGGATAATCTGTAACAACTTTAACACAAACTAACTACAAACTATTACATTTATAATTGGATGGAACTAACAATTTTATAAAAAAAATAGCCAACCATTTCTATAAACAAAATCTAAGATTATACTTAGTAAAAGGACTTCCAATCATGGGGCAGGTCTAAACCCGTACTTTGTGACCTGGGGTAAAAAAGATGTCAATGTATAAATATTAACCAGGATGAAGGTAAGTTGCCAGGTTTAAGACCCACAAGCCTTCCAAGAAGGAGTATAACTCATGAAAACATCTCACTGCAAAATGGTCTGTGAGATTAAAATAAAAATATCAAATTGCATTACAAATTCATCATAGCCAGAACAGAATAGCTACCCATCTGTTGAAGGACTGGCCCATAGGAAACCTTATATAAGGTCTTTTATGATTACTTAGATGGGCATATGTTGATATCACCAATTCACCTGCAGGGCAATTTTTAATCTACAGGGACAGCAGAGGATACTGCTGCCATATGTCCGGCCCATCAGTGAGCCACTCAGCCAATGTCTATATATGTACAGATATAAGAAGATCCTTTGGATGTGCATTATTTTCATCTCTTCCATAGAACAAACCCCAATGTGAATACTAATAAGATACAGAATTACAACTATAAGTCCAAATGTTTAAGTAAACAGTAAGTATATGCCATTAAGGGGCATGGTACTCAAAGATTATGCATAACTATGTCTGAAATCCATCACCCAATCCAGAGAGGGAGTAAGAGACCCACTGCCGCTGAACCCAGTGCTTCATTGCAAGCAAGGCAATAGAAACTCCTAACGCTGGTTTATACTGATAAGCTGGCATTAATGATCATGTTGCAAATCTCCCTCTGGCTTCACTGAACTTCCCCTCCACCAAGTCATTACCTGCAAAGCTGTTCAGCTAGTATCACACCACATCATCCACTTGGGGGTTTCCTCGGCACTGGACTGCATGAGAACACTCCTCTGACCGACTCCGAGCCCCTCATTATCGAGGCACCCCTATGATGCTAAAGTCAAGTAGCCATACAGTATTAGTTGTAATTACCAGACATGGGGAGAAAACTAGCAGGAACTAGACTGAGCATCACAGGTATACAGAGTCAATGAGTATACCAATATTCGTAGTAGATAATTGCCCTAATTTAATTGAGGGAGTGCTAGTGTCAGCTCACCTGGGTCCCCCTCCAAACCAATGAGATCAAGGCCAATCCACCTGAATGGGCTGGAATATGCATCAACCAAAAAATGGAGGAGTGCAGACATGCCCAAGAAAATGTAAGGAAACTGTCAGGATGATAACTTTTGGAACCAGACCCCAGGAAAACTTAGCAGCCAGAAGCAATACTGGCTCAGAATAGAAAGTGAAGAAAACAAAATGGAAACCCCTCTTCAGTCAATGAAATCTTATGTGGTTGGGTCAACAACTTAAAAAGTAGTGGATACATTGGACTTAAGCTGCACTAGTAATTATTGGGTGCAACTGCTGTTTCTATATGGATTTACTGGAGTCTGTTTTTTAGCATGATGTGCAGGGAGGTTGTGGTGAGGCGGAGCTGGAGATGAAGCTGAGGTCACTGGGTGGTGCGGGCCCCTACAGTGCAATTTCTGCATGGCCTCTTCATCTGTCTCAAATGTTTTCTGCCCATCGGGGAACTGCACCACCAACTGTGTTGATTATGAAGTTCTAAATTTTAACTGGTGGGAGTGAAGAATCTTAAGCAATGGTATGTAGTCCCAGTATCTACTCATGATCACAGAGGGTTAGTCATTATCAACATAAAGTGTGTTAGAATCATATTTCAAATATTTCAATTGCCAGACCATATGTAGCACTTCATGTACTTGTTTCTGCCTGAGGTCTGTGGAGGGGGAATGGGGTGTGTGAATCTCTGAGTTTGGCGACAGGGGGAGTCAGCAATCTGAGTGGGAGGTGTATTTACTTGTCTGTTCTGACTCACAATAGCCAGTAAGTGCCACTGGTCCCTGAGGCTGGGAACACAATAAGGGAAGGATGGCTGAGACTAGGAACAAAGGGTCTGGCAGGTGGCTCAATCTGATTGTTGTCTCACAGTGTCCAGAGGTTTGTGTGTTTTTTTTCTAGATGGGGATGAAGGGGGAAGGTTGAAGATGTGCGAGTGTATGCACTTGAAAGGTACCAGCCACTCCATGAGTGGAGTGATTGGCTGCTTTCAACTCACAGCGATGTTCCACCCCAAAAAAAAGTCACAATCAGCCTAACTGATCATTGGGCTGTCACTGCTGAACTCCTTGCAGCCTGAAGCTGCATTAGACCCGACAGTGACACACCTCAAGAATGCAATTCTTTGTAACAAAAATGTTTGCTATGCACATGCACACGCAAACATAAAAAAAGAGTCAAATGTGACCAATTGGAGTCCTATATGTTTAATTATAAAATGGGTAAGGAAAATCCTGCATCCTGATTGGTCATTAGCTGTCCATTAGAAGTGTCTAATGCACAATTAAAAACAAGTGTTGCCTACCTGGAGGCAGAGCATGAGAGAAATCCTTGAGCCAGCTAACCTGTAGAACTTTCAATTTTAATTAGCCGCCATCTACTAAACATGTAACACACACAGAATGGTGTTGCAAACAGGTATCTTTTTCCCTAATGACTTGTAACTTATCCTATATAAAAATAAAAACGTATCTATCTATCTATCTATCTATCTATCTATCTATCTATCCATCCGTCTTGTTTTCAGAAACCCAGGATAAGAGAACATTTTCAAAACACACTAGTTGCCAATAAACTTCACAATGCTTCTTTTCGTTCTTATTTCTGTTAGTTTTTCTTTGCACTTTTTATTTTAGTTTTATCAGTACCAGGAGACTTATTGCCTGCCTATCCCTGCCACTCGCTGGCTTGCTCACTACTCCCACTCTCTCAGGTACTCCAAACTCCCACTACTCATCCTTGACAGTTCAGAATAATTTTGACTGTAAAAGTGCATTATTTAATTGCTAGTAGTGTCCCCTCTCCAACAACTTTTGCAAGATGTTAAGATGCTGTTGCCTTGAAATTTATTTTAAAAATGTTGAGCTTATGCTGGCTCTCCTGATTCCTTCTTCCTCACAGGTCCTGAACCACTACCCTGAGCTCACCCACCCACTAGCCATTGCCATTACCTTACAGTATCAGTGTGATCCAGAGGCAATTGCATTGCAGCAGCCCAGATGAAAAAGCAGCAGCATCTTTGTCACTGTCTGAGGAGAGTACATCATTGCTCTGAGCACAATTCCCTCATCGGCGGTGGGGAAAGCGGACAGCCATGGCAGTGAGATAGGCAGTAATCAGAAGGCAGAGCCAGAAGCAATGCCAGGCCTTGTGGAATCAACCACAGCAGCAACACCAACCAGCCTAGAGAATTACCGTTCAAGGCAGTGACTCAGTGACAGCACCATCAGATCAGGTGCTGACCGCCAGTTTTTTAAATTAAAGAAATTGCAAGTGGAGTCAGTGGGAAGGAACAACTAAACTCTACTCTCTCTTCCTGATTTCAGCCCCTCCCATGCATGCCGCCATGCTGGCTATTGGTAACCCTCCTAGCTGCATACTGGATTCAGTCAGGTCTCTTCCTCCCCCACCCCTTGCATACTTATGTGTATATGTGTGTGTGTGTGTGGGGGGGTTAACACTCTGAACTACCAAAACTGAGTGATTATAAACTATAGCTAAGAAGGCCATAGTAGGGCAAATTACCTCAATTTACAAAAAATGGCCAGCCCGGTGGCACTGAGGGTTGAGGCACTGGATGCCACACCTCGCGCCACACCGGTGGCCTGGGTTTGGGAACGAGACAGGGTTATCAGAGGCCGGCAAGGGGGGGAGAGAGAGGATGTGAGATGCTGCCAGCTGGCAGCACTCTGCCTTGGGAAGAGGAATCTTGCTCTTTCAGAGCTTGGCCGCCCCCTGGTGGAGGCCAGAGAAACTCTGACATAGGTCGATGGGGAGGGTTGAGGGGACCCAGTCTGGAGCTGTGGTGTGCATGTGCACCTCCACATGCATGCACCACCACTTCTGGGGGTTCGGGGTAGCTCGGGGAGAAAACAAAGGAAATCCTGGGGGCGCGCGTGGTGGTCCCAACCCAGGGGGTAAGCTGGGGCTTGCCAACAGTGTCCATAGGGAGTGGGAGCCCACCCTGGGGGGCAAGCCTGGGCATGTGGGTGGCAGGGGAAGCAGGTCCAAGGATAGGGGGAACCGGACAAAAAAATAAAGACATGTAAATGAACATATGATGAAGTACCCTATGAATGTGATGTAACGAACATATGAATGAGGGTCAGACTGAGGTGGCATAATCAAATGGATTGTTAAGTGCTAGGTGGTGGCACACTTGTATGAGCCCCCTCCCAAAAAAAACACAGAACAGAGGAGCATAAGCTTCCGGCCTTGAAGCGGCTAAAAGGAAGGCGGTACCATTAAGCTGCTATGAGTCAGTTCAGAGGTGTGAGGGAGGCAGCTGAGGAGGGAGCAGAACACAATCTCAGGGGTGCAGGATGACCATTGAGTTGAATAATTGACCAGAGATGGGTGCAGGACATCCAGGAGGTGAGATCCAGAGCCAATCCAAACAGCAAGGACGTAGAGGTCGATGAGAGCCAGGAACAATCCATGCAGGAAGCAGACTGGGAAAGAACCAGCAGCAGGATCCTGCACAGTAGCAGGATGGAAACTGGAAGGCAGGCAGGGCATGGGGGACCTAAAAACAGTCATTATGGAAGATGCAGAGGAGGAAAAATCCAGTTGTCCAAGAACCTGAATGAGAGGAAGGAGTGAACAGGGCAGAACAGGAGACTGGACAATGGAGGACAGCTATGAAGGAAGAACAATCCACGCACTGAGGAATGAGGAAATGGGATAAGTCCTCAGACATATACTGGCAGAATGAGGCATGGAAAGGAAACAGGTGACATTGAAATCTGACAGAGCAAGCCCACACATGCAGCGATTAACCAGTGAAATGGATCCATTTATGGAGACTGCAGAAGGATGACAGACAATGGAAGGCAGGGATGAACCAAATGCAAGGCCAGGCTCCCATCCCCGGCAGGCACGGAACACCCACCTTTGCTCGATACCTCCCCAGACAGAGCTATGGACAGAGACTGCAAAATGACAGAATGATGGTAGGAATGGAATGTGAGGAACAGACTCCTATCCCTGGCAGACAGGGAAAGCCTGCCTTTGCTTGATACCCCACTAGGCAGAGCTAGGGACAGAGACTGTGGAATGATGGAATGAAGGTAGAGAGGAGGAATGGGCTCCCAAGCCTGACAGACAAGCAAGCCAGTCTTTGCTAAATACCCTGCTAGGCAGAGCTGGGGGCAGAGACCGTCAGAAGGGTGGAACAGGGTAAGTTGATGGCAGAGTCTGGAATCGATGAGCAGAACCTCCAGCTGCAGCAGGCAGAGCAGGCACACCATAGCAGGGAAGAGGGCAGACAGTATGGAGCCAGGCGGAAGCCAGTGGCTAGTTAGTAATGGCAGATGCCAGGAAGCAAACTGGTGAGGTTGAGGTACTGGAAGAGACACTGGAGTTGGAGAAGGTACACAGGCACTGTCTTCAGGAGATGAAACAAGATCATGGAGCTCAGGACCAAGCCATCACAAGTCAATCAATCGAGTCCCAAAAGCAGATCATGAGGACATCCTTCAATTGATTCAAACTGAATTTGGGCTAGAACGGTGATGATGCCACTGGAAAAACCCACAAGGGTACTGGAGACCAGAAGGCACAAAAGGCTAAAATATAATTGGCTACTAGATTCCCCCACCAAAGACCTGCTTGCTCTACCGCAGGATGTCACCCTTAACATAGAATAGATGCAGCTGGCCATGAGCTGAAACCCATGGGACTCATGCCACCACATGATTCTGATGGAAAACAGCAAGCTTCACACCAAGGTACGACATTATGTCATGGTAGGTATGGCACAGGAGTAGCAACTTCTAAAAAACTCAAAAATCCCAAATAAACAGTCCAGATTTAACAGTGAGATGGCTCCAATCTCCAAGCACTGCAGGGCCCTAATCCCACCTCCCCACCCCTCCCTTCCCCAGCTTGTCCACACTTTTTGGGGCGGTGCATTGGGAATGGTGGTAAGCACTACCAGGCACATCCATTAACGTGACCTAACAAAGGGATTGTTCTTTGTAATGTTATAGAGTGATATGTAGCTCAGGTTAAAGAGGTAAAAAGTTAAAACTTATAGATAGTACTGTGTTTTGTACTTAAGTGTAGCACCTCAAGCAGTATTTTGCTGAGAAACGTATGGATGGTGTGGTATCATAGTCAGTAGTATTTTATGCTTCTCTGCTACTGGAGTTGGTATTGTATTTTTAAGTAGGGACTGGGCTAGTTAGAAACTTATTGATAGAACTGTATTTTGTAGTTAGTACTGGTAACATGGGTAGGATAGTGGGCTGTAATGGATGTGGGTCAGCAGTTTGGATTAACATGTCGTGGAGGCTAGGAGGGTGTTCAATTTGTATCCAGTTGAAGAGGCCTGAGGAGGAAGTTCTGTATCTTGGTAGAGAGCTGGAGGATGAGGGAGGGGAAGGGCCTGGAGGCAGGGGGGTCACATCCGGGAAAACAGATGAGGACACTGCGGGGGAGAGACAGTGGCTCAAGGGAAGTGATGGGAAGGGAGTGCAAGAATGGAATAAGCAAGCAAGGGGCCTAGCATTAGTGGGAAGCTTAGAGTCAGGGGTGAGGGAGCAAAGGCACAGCCAGACAGGATAGGAAATAAATAGGTTGGCTGAGCTGGTGACACTAGTGTAGGAGGAGGGAGGGAGTGATCTCCAGGGGAGAGCAGGAGAGGGAGGGAGGAAGAGGGGAAACCCACAAAGGGCAGAAGTTAGTCAGAGGAGGGCGCAAGGATAAAGGGAGGAAGCACTGCTGGTGGGGTGGACAACAGGGTAGAGTAGAGGAGGGGGGAGGAGGGGAGAGATGTGGGGAATAGGGAGGGAGCAGTGAAGGAGGCAGGGGACAGGATGGGGGAGAAGGGGCAGAGAGCAGTAGGGAGGAAGATTGCAGTTAGTGAGCTGGCATGCTCTAAGATTGGATACCCTGGGAAAGGGGGTCGGGCAGGGATAAGGAATGAGGAAGGTGGTGTACTAGTGCCTGGTGATGCCATACTTAAAGGGATCAGATGGGGAAGCAGGGTTGAGAAACATAGTAGAATATGTGTGGAGGCTATACCTAGGCTAACAGCAGACAGGGCAGGGCAGGTGGTTCTTAAGTGCACTAGGAGGAGCAGGAAGAAACCACATGTAGTGGTGGCGCATGTGGGTAATAATGACCTGGTGGGGGAGATGTAGTGAGGAGGAGGTTTGAGGAATTAGGAGTGCTATGTGAGGAAGTGGATGAATCAGTGGCCTTTCCAGAAGTGCTCCCGGTACCCTGCACGAGTATGGGAAGGAAAGGTAGGACTGGTGCGTTCAACAAATGGCTGGGGGAATGGTGTCAGTCTAAGGGGTAAGGGGTAGTGGGGACTAGGGCAGTACCTGGGAAAATAAGGATCTATATGCAGGGGATAGGCTGCACCTGAGCGTGGAGGGGAAAGGGGTATTAAAGCAGAGATTTGAGTGGTACATAGCATCAAGGATAGATTTAAACTAGGTGGGGGTGGCAGGAGGACAGCTAGTAGGCAGGAATCCCAAAGGGGGAGCCAAGCGTGCCTATCCCCTAAGCTATCAGAGGTATTTGAGGTGGGGACACAAGGAGGGATTAAGAGGGAGGACCAGGGTGTGGGGGGATACACAGGTTGGAGGGTGGTCTCACTGAATGCAAGAAGCTTAGGTAACAAATCAGCCAAACTATGGGCTCTCTTGGCTGTGGGAGGGTGGACTGTGGCCATCATGGAGACATGGACCACCCAGAACCAGGACTGGGATTTGATGATCCCAGGGTACAGAATATTCAGGAAGGACAGGACTGGGGGGGGGGGCTTGGCAATCTATGTGAGGGAGGGGATAAGGTGTGTGAGAGAGGAGGGGTGGAGGGCAGGACAGAGGCCCTATGGATGCAGTTTCAAGAGTCTAAAAGAAAGACACTGAGGGTGGAGGTAGTGTACAGGCCACCAGCTAAGGAGAATGACCTGGATAGGGAGTTGGCTGAGCAGATTAGAAGTCTGTAGGAAGGGGGACACCGTAGTGGTGGGGGACTTCAACCTCGTGGGGGGGGACTGTAACATCCCAACCACCACGTGTACAAAGGAGAAGAGATTACTAGATGCATTTCAGGACTGCTTCCTGGTGCAATTGATCTACAAGCCAACTAGGGAGGGTAGGACTCTGGTCCTGGTATTAACAAATGGGGAGGCTGTAAGGGATCTGGGAGTGGAGGACCCCCTGGCTAGGAGTGATCATCATACGGTGTGGTTCACACTCAATATGGGAAGGGTAACAGGAGGAACAGGTACCAGGGTGATTGATTTTAATGGAGCAAACTTTAAAAGGATGGGGGAAATTTTGGTTGAGCATCTGATAGGAATTCAGACATGCATGAGTGCCAGCCAAAAATGGAGCATCATTAAGAAAGTGCTGGCAAAGGCTACTGAGACCTCCACCAGGACATGGAGCAAGAAGGAGAAAGCAAGAAGCCAAGCTGGCTGAATCTCGAGTAATGGAAGGGTGAAGGCCAAGAAAAGCATTCCAGAGGCTTAGGAAATCAGGATGACAAGGGACAAGACGAGTACATGAAGAAGTCCTGGGAGGTTACCAGGCTAGTCAGAGGCCAAGGCTTCCATAATGCTGAGACTGGCACAGGAATCAAGGATGGGGAAAGAGACTTCTTCAGATACATTGGCAAGAGAAGAAGAAACAAAGACCAGATTGTGAGGATTAAGAAAGATGGGGGTGGGTGGAAAGGGGAGGACCAGGCAGAGGCACTGAATGAGTACTTCTGCTCTGTGTTCACAAAGGAAAGGGGCGCAGATCCCCATGGGAAGGATAGAGTGGGTGGGGGCAGGGTGACTGATATCAGAATTACAGAGGACAGGGTGGTGGAGGGACTAAGGGTACTGAGGTGGACAAGGTGCCGAATGTAATGGCATTCACCCAAGGGTACTTATGGAGCTAGCAGACATCCTGGTGGGACCACTGGCAGACCTGTTCAGTACGTCACTGGACACAGGATGCATGCCACAGGACTGGAGGATGGCCCATGTAGTGCTCATTCATTAAAGTGGCCCACAGGACAATCCAGGCAACTACAGACCATTGAGTTTCACTTCAGTCATGGGGAAACTCATGGAGTCAATCCTAAAAGAGAGACTGGTGACCTTTCTGGAAGACAATGGGCTCCAAGATGGCTATCAGCATGGTTTTGTATCAGGCAGATCCTGTCAGAAAAACCTAGTTGAGTATTATGACTGGGTTACCAGGGAATTGGGCAGGGCCCATGCAGTGGACGTCCTCTATCTGGACTTCAGCAAGGCCTTTGACCCGGTGCCGCATGGGAGGCTGGGGGGGGGGAACTGGAATACATTGGAGTGGAGACAAAAATGGCCAACTGGATCACCAACTGGCTGAGGGGCAGGCAACAAAGGGTGGTGGTAGTGAGGGAACTCTCATTACCAAGGGACGTTATGAATGAGGTGCCCCAGAGTTCAGTACTGGGACCGGTACTGTTCGGGATATTCATAGTTGATATCTCAAATGGGGTCCGGAGCAGGATCAGTCTGTTCACAGACGATACTAAGATCAGTGCAGTGGTAGATTACATAGAGGGATGGAGGGGGCTGCAGGAAGACCTGACCAAACTACAGGAATGGTCGGAGACATGGTAGTTGGGGTTCAACGCCAAAAGTGCAAGGTACTGCACTGGAGCAAGAACCAGGGAAAAATATCAGTTGGGAAGGGTACAGTTGGAAAGCACAGTGAAGGAAAAGGATCTAGGGTACTAATAGTGGGAGTATGAATCACTCTGCTCAGTGCAGGAAGGTGACTGCAAAGGCAAACAAGATGCTGGGGTGCATAGTGAGGGAATCTCCTCCAGCCACAGGAAGTGATCCTACCCCTGTACAGGTCACTGGTCAGGCCGCACTTGGAATGCTGCATGCAGTACTGGTGTCCATTCCTGAAGAGGGACATCAGATTGCTGGAGGGTTGCAGCATAGGACAACAAAGATGATACAGGGACTTGAGGGAAAATCCTATTAGGAGAGGCTGGGAGAGCTGCAAATGTATTCACTGGAAGACAGGAGGGATAGGGGGAATATGATTGAAACCTTTATGTACCTAAAGGGTATTAACAGGATTAATACAGAAGGGATTCTTCAGATCAGAAGGGGAGGGACATGAGAAGACATCGGCTGAGAATGGAGGTGGGGAGATTCAGGGGGAAATCAAGAGACACCTTTCCATGGAAAGGGTGGTAGATAAGTGAAACACTGCTCGAGGAGGTGATATTGTGTAGAACGGCGACAGGATTTAAGAGAGCATGGGACAGAGTGAGGGGGTGGTTATGAGGAGGGGAGGATGGGGCAGCTGCAATTTGAGAGGCTAGCTGCACAATCGAGCAGACTTGATGGACCATGAGGCCTGTTTCTGCTGGCATTTCATATGTTCATATGTACATCAGGAGGGTCTGATAATCAGAATGGGGATAAGATATTGAAGAAATCCCATTAACAATATTTGTTGACAGCACTGAGAACATAGAGTAGGAAATGCCAGGCAATACAGAGGTAACTAGGTCTACTTCAGTCCAGGCAGTAATAGAGTCAATATTATCAGAAACGCATGGAAAAGTGAGAAATGGTAGTTGAATGATTTGGTGCATGGTGCAGGTATGGGACATACAAGAAGCCAGGAGCAGTTGGCTTTACAGGCAGGCATGGTAGGATCCCACAGGTTGCAAAAAATGCTGAAGTGCTATACTGAGGTTTAATGTCCAGTTAGGCTACATGGAGTTCCATAGTCTTCTGACATGGAGCTGAGTACTAAGCAAGCACAAGTCAAGCAGTTGCACATACCAGACAGAGCTTGAATGGAATTGTGATGGACTGTAGCACATCTTCGCAACACGGAAGGAGTTGAGGAAGAGAAAGCCAACATGGCAGATGATGTCACACCCATGAAGTGCTGGCAGCAAAAGGAGTGGCAGAGGCAGAGAATGGAGGGCTCAAAAGGGAAACACATGAAACAAAGTGACTTAAATGACAGACAAGACAAAACAAGGTAAAGGGGAAAGATCGGGAGGGGAACAGAACAAAAGAAAAGACAAGGATGGGAGAACGGGAACAATGGGAAAGGGGGTGACAAATGGGAAAGGGGGATGGGGGGACACAGTCAGCAAGGAAGAAACTAGAAGGAGAAGGAAAGGAAAGGAGACAGGTGGGGGCGGAGCAAATGGAAAACAGACCCACCTGACCAGCCAGCCACAGGAAACGAAACTAGGTAGAAGTTGCCAATACACAGAGCACAGGCAAGACACCTAGCATTGATTTCCCAAAGCACTAAGCGGAGCTGAGGGGAGTGGCTGACCTTTATTTTGGATGTGGGAAGAGCTATTCCCCCACATTGAACCTCTGGCTTTATCCCTTCCATTCTGAGAATCTAGAAAAATTAAACTGGGCACTTAAGATTAAGCAAGGTACAAAAAGTTGCTTACTGGAATCAGCGGAATATGGGAAAAATCAGATATTTATGATTCAAACCTTAATTCCCCTGTTTTAATATATTAGTCATGCATTTCTTCCTCCCGTGTCTCTAGAAGCTTACCTCCTGAGTATCTTTTTTGAACCTGTATTGGGCAGTCACCTAAATCAGGTTAAGTGGAATGTTACGTACTTTCCAGTAGAAAAATGTTTTTTCTGTTCCATACTCTTTTATTGGACTATCAGGCCTTTAATAATTTTAACCTCAAAACCTTGGCCTCCTGGCTTCTCACAAACCACCTAAGCTGATTAAAGTCAAGGGAGGCAGGATGGCTAAAAGCTAACAAAAGTTCTAGCACTGTCCATCATTATCTCAAGGGCTCCTTTAGTAAAGTATGGTCTTGGAAAATTTCAATACAAAATTTGACTCTGATGTCCTGAGGCCCAGCTTCCCCATGCCCTTAGGTGATCTACAGGAGGTCTTCATATCGCCAGGCCAAGTACAACCAACTGGTATTGTGAGTAAACTCGGGGTAGCTCCCTGCAACAATTACTCTATTTTGTTATTCCCTCCGATTGCTTCAGTGATTTACAGGGTTACAAAAGACTTGGCCAACTGGCGAGGATTACAAATAACCAAAATATTGTTTGTGCATGTTAACTGCCTTTTTCTTTCCATCAAGGGCCCAACTGCTGCAATACCAGCCATAATTGATCACAGAGTTGATCCTCTTCACCCTGTTACTTCCTCCCTTGTGACATCTACTTCTTTGATCCCTCTTGTGCATGCTCATGTGGTCCTATCACCAGCTGAACAAACTGCTGCCTTGGTGGGAAAAGCAGGTGATACCACAGAGCCACAGAAAGATAATGAACTGTCTGATCACATGGTGATATAAGATGCTGCTTCAGAGAAAGATCCCAGTGCTGCTGGCCTGCTGGTGGAGCGGTAGAGTCTCTGCTTGCAATTCTGAAGCCCCATGTTCAGAAATGGACTCAGAGAGTCAGAGGGCTGGTCGGTGGAGGGGAATTGAGCACCCCAGGGACTGCTCTTCTCCTCCTCCTCCTCCTCCGGGAGGGGGGAGGTCTGGTGCTTGACTTACCTCTAACAGAAGCCAGGGGGAGCAGCAGCTGGAGCTCACATTGCTGGGAGGTGTGCCGGACATCGGCCCCTGTACATCACATGTCATTGCACGCTACGCCTCCCATGGGGAAAACGACATTCAAAATGTTGGCCCACAGAATGACCCCCCGCTACATTGTGACCCCGCACCATCGACCGTGGCACTCAGATGGGGACAAAGCTGTAACACCATTGGGAACAACCCTGCACCGTGGCCCATGAAGACTGAGCTGTAATGCTATTGGGAACAGCCCTGCCCTGGAAGACAAGCCAGGGAGGAGCACCAGCAGAGGCACCTGCTGCGAACCGGATTTGAATGCCATGGGGAATGCACATTCTCAGTGGCCCTTCCCTGGGGGGCAAGCCATAGAGGAACACCACCTGAGGTGAGTACAGGGCAGGGTCTGAACCAAAATGGATGGGGCTGGACTGAAAAAAAAAAGAAAGATCCCAGTTCTAAAAAAATAGCCTGAAGACTATGCCCCTTCCCTCTCCTGTTTCTGATTCTGATTTTACCCCTATGATCACTAGGGTAACCACCTTTTAAGAAGCCCAAAGTGGGACATTTCTTACTAAAATACGATTTTTTGCAGGACAGTATGTAACCTCGACTAGTGCAATAGACTTGTTTTCTTTATATCATCAGAATTAAGGCCAAGTATTGTAGTTTCTTGGTTGCTTCTATGGGTTCATATCATTTTAATGTATTTTAGTTAAGGTACTATAGTTTTCTACAAGATTTAGAGGAAAATTAGAAAATATTTTTTCTACTAAAAAATCAGGACATGTAGTATTTTTCATGTTTTTTTGCAGGACACAGCTGCCCAAATCAGGACTGTCCTGCGAAACGCAGGACATTTGGTAACCCTAATGATCACTAGGCAGGGCCTTTCTAGAGGTCAACCCAAATCAAAAGTGCTAAAATTTGAGACCTTGACTGCTGGGGTCCAGTGGGGAGATACAGACCCAGGGGATGAATCTGATGTGTCATCCATTCTGTCATCCCAGAAGGATCTGTCCTCTGAACCTGAGAAGTTCCCTCGTCTGCTGACCCAGAGAAAGAGAAATGGTTTGGCTAAGCAAGTTCCAAGGAAGCCTACAAAGATCTAATATATGGACTACCACACAACTTAGTATATTATAGTACTTAGACTTCACAGTCTTTGCTCCCTCTTTCTTTTCTGTTGTTGTTTTTTCCTTTTTTTTCATAGTCCTTTTCCAATCTAAGGTTTGCTTCCCTTAACACTAATAGTGTAAAGAATTCTAAATGAAGATTGACAACCTTTTCTGTATTACAGTGCTATGTTTGATACACAATTACAACTTCAGATATTACAGGAGCAAGGAAAGCATGGTATCATGGGCCACCCTTCTGGTCTATAAGTGATGAGCCATGCACAGGGCTAGGTACACTGTTTAAGTTTTCTGATTTTATTGTTGCCAGGCTCCTGGAACTGGCACCAGGCACAGCTCTATCACTAGAAAAATGTTTTGACGATCACACTTTCTGTCTGATTAATGTATCTGCTCCCCAATCGAAACTGGTATGGATATGTAACCCCCTTTTCAATGGGAGTTCCTGAAAGGTTTTCTACGAGCTTGCCTAATTGCTCTTTGCCTGGTTGGTGTTCAGCGTTATTGCCATTTAAATGTATTGCCAGTGAGTGCCTGCGTGGCCTCCTTGTACTGTCCCTTTAAAAGCTGCCTGATTGCAGATATAATTAATCTGAATCGGGGGTCTAAGTGTTTCCCTGCTTGAGTCCCACCCGGTCTGCTGAGTAATCACTCTGTTTCTGCCATCGCTAATTGTGCAGAAGGAGCCCTGTTGAAAGATGCAACTAATTGCTGGAAATCACTTAGAGTAATAATGATAATATAGTTTGTTCTAACCTGCCTTCTTTGCAGCAAGGGCTGTTCAGTTAGCTCCACCATTTTGGTCCCGAACTGCCGAATTGGACCAATCCAGACTTGAGGACTCTAAAATGGAGCCTGTTGTAGTGGGACTGTGTGGATTACCAGCGTGGGATTTGTAGTTCTGGATGGCTGGTGCCTTTTGCACCAAAAGGGGGTCTCTTACTGTGATTGACAGCTGGACCAACCAACCGGACCTTTCGGATCTAAAGGAAACCCCCAAGCTGTCTGCTGGCAAGCCAAATCGAAGCTGAGAACTGAGGAAGAGGGACTGCTTGTGATAGCCGAGCAAGCGTGTCATAGTTCGAGTGGGAGAACTGTGCGAAGACCTAGTTAATAGCCTGCTTTTCGGCTCATGATGTGGAGGGGGAGAGAGGAAGAATACTTTTTGGACTCCGAGTCTGGAGAAACCCAGAGACAGAAATTGAAAAAGAGGGACCAGGCTTTACCCGAGGGGGACCAAAGATTGTGCTGAATGCAATCAGCCTGTCAGAAACCCTTTTCCCCTCGATGCTGCTGGGGAGTGTGGAGAGCCTAGTGATTGTAACCAGGGAGTGCTGTACCTGGTGCAGTAAGCTCATCCTAGCATATAAATGTGCTGTAAACTGGAGGGGGGGTTGCGATCTGGTTTTCCCCCAAGTTGAGTTGTGTGCTGAGGGCTGGAAGCTGTACCCAGCTTGAAACGGACTGAATCCGCTGCTATCTAATGCAGCTAGGCCCTGCCATGAGGGCTCGGTTACCCTATCCTGCTTCACAGAGAAGATCCATCGATGAGAGACCTGCCAGGGGATCAACCCCCTGTTCCCTGCCTGAACAGGAATGATGTTGCAGTGAATCGTGTGTGCTCTGCTTTTTCTAGCAATCCAGAAACCTTGTCTACTGTCTCGACCATCGTCCATCCTGTGTCCAGTTCTGGGTATCGTGAGTAACCATCAGGGTAGCTCCCTGCAACATATAGTTAAATCAAAAGTGTGTCACCTGATTGTTATTTCTTTTCTTCTGCACAAACTGAGCCCTCCAACTCTGGATTACAATTAGGATGTGGTGCATGTTGTTTCTCTTCTTCACAGGGTCCCAACCAGCTGCAACGCTGGCCTACCCTGGGCAACGGTACTGGCTAGCCCATCTTTCATCCCCCTGGGTACCCAGAGAGTGTAACTGTCATAGGGACTCTAAATGCCCACACTGTAGAGTAAATGATAGAGTATTCAAACTAATTACCCTGATTGCACCCCTCCTGTGTTACTACCCCCTGAATAAATCAGATCTACTTTTTTCTGCAATTTACTTAGACTGTGGCATCAGTTTGTGCTCAAGGTATTGTGTTCTGCCTAACCTTGTTTTACAGGGGGTCCCCAGAGCCAAGCAGGAAAAACTAGTCCTGGGGGTAAGTACTAAGTGTATGTGTATGTGTAAAACATATCAGGGGTATTGGGGAGGTAACATTGTGAATTGTGTGGGCCACTAGTGGGAAGGGGGGTCACAGTGTCCCAGGGGCTGTGGCCTGGTTAGCTTGGATCATCATCAACCCTGACCTTTGGGTGGAGGCACCTGTCACCGAACCTAGACCCCTCAGCCTGCTACTAGCCAAGCAGGCAGGGGTAGTAGCCCTTGGGATAGCGCCACCTAGGGGTTACAGAGAGAACTGTTGATGATTATAAAGCCTTATTTATACACTGCAAAAAGTGTAATCTTGGGTGACAGAGGAGCAAAAACGTCTCTGATAGTTTGTGATCTAAACTTTTTAAATCAGATTTATAAGCAAGCTGGACTAGTTCATGTTCAAACCACATTGCCAGGGACCAAGATCAAACATACTTATTATTGCAGCTCTCTTTCAACTAGGATTTTTTTTTTCATCTACCCATCCTTACCCTTAACTTTCTTCAAAACTCATTTAGTTGAAATATCACATCATAAACTTACTGGAATTCAGCTGAATAAGATACCTACCCTCAAACTCGGTCCTGGAGCATGGTGCATGAACACCTCCTTGTTAGGCCACCACTCTGTACAGAAGGAACTGTATCACTTATTAATGGTCTGGGTCTCTGTTTTTGATTGCTACAATACCCTGCTTTTGTGGTGGGAGACACACAACGGGCTTTAAGAGAATTGTTTAAAGGAGGGGGAAAAATGAAACAAAATTCATATTTGAAATATCTGGATTTAAGGACACAACTACATAAATTAATCTCACTAGCTGTATTAAGGACAATTACAGTGATCAAAATAAGACTATAAAGCAAGATATGAAATCTACTCAATATGACAGGATAGCCTCTCTGTGTAAGGAACAAATATTCGGTACACAGGGTAGGGCTGTTCAGTTTAATCCTTTTAGACAGTTGCTTGGAGAGAGTTTCAGATTATCACTGCTGTTACAGATGACTCAGGAATAACATATGCTGAAAGCCCAGCCATCCCGAAACAGGTTAAATATTTGTTTAGGAAATCGTTAGGGGAGACCTGTCTTGGCTCAGAAAACCTTCATGATTTTTTGAAAGAGGACTTTTGCCTCCAAGTGCCGCAAGAATGGTTACCCACTTTAGAGGGTGGTATATTTAGGGAGGAAGTTCTTAATTCTATTTCCTCACGTAGTTCAAGTACCGCCCCAGGTGAGGATGGTATTTCTTTAGAATGTTATCAATTCGTTTCAGAAATTAGGAATAAGGAACTGGTTTTATTATATAATCACATACTAACTTCAGGTTCTATCCCCAAATCTCTAAATTCAGTCTACTGATGTTGTTGTTTAAAAACTGAGATAAAGCGTCCTTAAAAAACTGGTGGCCTATCTGTCTGATTAACACGGACATAAACATTTTGTCAAAAATCATCAGTTAAAGGCTCTCGCAAGTGCCTGAGCACATCCTGTCTCTGTAAAAGTTTTGTGTAGTGCCAAGCTGGATCAATACAGAAAGCATATAAAATGGGGCTTTGGGGGCACCCCGACACTACACAGACTTGTATAAGGCAGAAACCCAGAAGATGGGGGGGGGGGGCCCAATACTGAATTCCAGCAGCCTGGCACATTCTACAGTTCTTTGGTGATCTTTCAGGGTATAAGCTTAACACACAGAAAACTGAGGTCTTACTTTATAATTACGCCCTCTCACCGACTGGGGTTATTTCTCTTCAAATGGTACAAGGTAGTGCTCTGATACCCAAGGATGTTCCATGTCATAACAGCGATTACAAAACAGCGATCGCTATTATGGTAAGTGTATATCGTTGAAAAGTAAACTGGTGATATACACATGCTGGCAACCAAACATGGCAACTAGACTAAGTGTTTATGCGATTGGTCTTTGCCCCCACATCCCCCCTCACAGGGGGCTTGGCCCCCTGCAGTCCCCTGCTTAAGGATTACTAATTCCAGGGGGGGGGGTGCATGTCAGGGAGGGGGCAACACTCCAGATAGCACACACACAAAAAAAAATGACAGCGGCAGCCAGCAGCAAAATTTTTCCCCCCGGCTCCCTGCCCTGAATCCAGTACCTGCTGTGCCACAGCTAGCCACCCTCACCACCACACCACACGGCTAGCTCAGTTGCAGCAGGCACACTACCCACTGAGAAGCCCTCTTCCCTATCTCTCCCATTTTCCTTGCCATTCTCCCCTTCCAGTTGCCTTCCCCTACAGTTGCCTTCACATAGGGTCGCTACCCTTGCAAGGTAGCCCATGAGGACAACGTCTTTTATGAGTTGCCATTTTGACGGTCGCTCATATTCAGTTGCTGTTCTCACTGGATACCCCCAGGGATTAAGCTTACGAAACACCAAGAACATCTGGAGCTTCTGACCTTTGAACCCTTAACCCAGAAGGTTACAGATGACCTTTCTAAATGGATACACTTTTGTCTGTTTTTTTTTTTTTTTTAAGAGGGATGAGGGAATGTGTCAGAATATCCTTCCTAGGATATTATATTTTCTCCAAACCCTTCCCACAATGCCCACCCCTATTTACCTGGAATAAAGCATCTCCAGATTTATTTAGCAATGAGCTCCCCTTGGATACAATTCTCCATACTGCACCTACGTAGAGAGCATAACAGGGTCACCCTCCTGAACCTTAGATGGTATGCACAGGCGGCCCGTTTGAGGACATTGTGTATGTGATTATCTACATCCTACCAACCATACTGGACTCCTGAACAACATTTTCAACTTAGATTACTTCTTATTTGGCAACCCCCCTCCCCACCAAGTGTCTGCCTTTTACATAATCTGCACAGTTCACTGCTATGACCTTCAGGTAATGGCTAGCAGTCTTGAGAGATCTTTTTAACTCTGACTCACCTTTTACCTCAGACCTATTTCTCATGATTCTGCCTACTCTCCTAATGGGATAGACACTATCATGCAGGGCTGGAGTCAACTGAGTCTCCAGTTTATATTCCAGATGTTGAACTCTCATGGCGTCCTCCCATTTTCCTCCTTGCAAGCTGCCTTCCAGCACCCCCAGCTGACCACTTCCAGTATTTGCAGCTTAGATCCTACCTTATTGACAGAGACAGATGCTGGGTTGCATAGGGAGTGGGATTTCTCGCAGGAGAAGGGACACGGTGTTGCCACTTTATCACTCACTAGTGAGACCCCACCTGGAGTACCGTATCCAGTTCTGGAGACTGCAGCTCTGCAAGAACACTGACAGGTTGAAAGTGGTCCAGAGGAGGGTTACCAAAATGGTGCAAGAGTTGCATAAGAAACCATATGAAGAGAGGCTGCAGGAGCTCCACATGTACTCCCTGGAAGAGAGGACAGCAACCTATAAGTACCTCATGGAGGTGAACAAAGTGCAGGAGGGGAGTCTCTTTTGGAAGAGGAGCACCAGAACAGGGGGACATGCTATGAAGTTTGGGGGTAGTTTAAGAGGAATGTGAGGATGCCTGGAACAGCCTGCCAGAATAGGTGGTGTAGCGAAGACAGTGCATTTGGAGCTTTAAGCATGCATGGGATAGGCACACAGGCAAAGACAGAGGAAAGGGAAGAGGGAGGGACACCTCTGACTGAATAGGGTCCAGGATGCAGTAATAAGCAGGGAAAATAGGGCAGACTAGATGAGCATACCGGTACTTTTCTGCCAATATATTGTATGTTTCTGTGTTTCTTCCTTCACATATGGAGTCACTCATCCCCCTCTTCCCATCCCCATCCTTCTTTTACAGCTTTTACCCAAGGACAGAGATGTCCCAGTCATGACTTGCCATGGCCCATATCTCCATGATGGCAACCACGTCCCCCCAACTCTCTGCCATCAGTGAATGCAGCTCAGCCATTTTGTTCCTCAGGTTACTTGCATTCAGAGACACAACCTCCCACCACGACTCAGATCCCCCTCCACTCCTGGACTGCCTGCTCCTCCCTCTTGTCCCAGTCCCACCTGCCTGCCCTTATTATTCTGTCCCTCATCTGACCCCTCCTCCGTTTGCCCTGACTGGGGGCGGTTGGCTTCCTCCATAGTGACTAAGTATGACTAAGGGTATTGTGTCCCCTGTTCCCTCAGTGTGAGACACCAGTGTCTTACCTACAACCTGGAGACACCAGGAGCAGAGTCCCACATGGACCTGCTGACTACCTACAGACACCACTGTTTTTTTTTTGTTTATGAAAATTGTCACTATTTAAATGTTCTTAGACAAGATATATAGAATAATGGATGGACAACCATACACAATAAGGCTATGTTTCCACTATGGGGTTGTCATGATGATGGAATGACCGTGAGAGCCAAGTTCAAAAGACCACTAATGTCATGACAACCTGGAGGTTGAAACACAGCCTTGGAGTGTATGGCTGCTCATACCTTAATAGTATATGGGCAGCTATATAGAGGACAGAGGCGCTATTTTTTAAAAGGCAAGCTGAACCAAAAAAATAAAAATAAAAGCTCACTTTCTTTCCCCACAGCAAGCCTGATTGCCCGTCATTCATTCAGCATGCAGATGCCGCTCACCTTGCCACTTACCCTGCAGCTCATCTGGCCGCCCTCCCTATGGCTTTTCTTCCCTTCAGATTAACAGGCATCCATTTTTGGGATCACATCACTGTAGGAGAAAAGCAGAACTGATGTACATGTTCTTCTGTGATGTGGTCTCCTGTCCACAGCACTGAAGTCACTTGTGGTCCATGGTGTCTCCTGTTCCCCAGCCCTCCATGGACACAGCTCTCCTCTGCGGTGCTCAGCCCCTCCACTACTTTCCACACCTGTGGAAATTATGGCCCTGAGACAAACTGCGCATGTGCGTGTATCATGCATGTGCAGATCCGTTGGAGCCACCATCTTGCACACAGTAGGCTCCAGTGCACAGAACATGGCAGTTCCAATACAAACTTACACATGTGCAGGTCTGTTGGAGCCATCATCTTCAGCATGGCAGGCTCCAGTGTGGCGAGAGCTCTGGCTACAGTTTTACTTGTGGCACAAAAGCACCTCAGTTGCTCTGGGCAGCCATATCGACTGACCAGATTTTGTTTTAAATTACTTGCTTTAGCTACTGCCCTTCCCACTAACTTCAGTTGGACCGTGCAATTCTCGAACCTTATGTTGGTGCAGTTGCTCAGAGATGTAACTACTGCAGCAGAATGAAAAGTCATCATGCTGCAGTAGTTACATCACTACTGCAGCACAACTGCATTCTACAGTAGATGGATTTCTAAATACAACAGACCATTCCCATATACTATATAGCAGCAAGTTTGGTCTCAGACTACCAGCGAGCATACTACACACTGGTCTCCCTTGCTTTTGCTTGATCAAGTGACAGGATAACATGCTCTGGCTGCACTGACTTCTAGAAATAGCCTGATATTGGCCAGTAAGCTTCCATTAGATTTTAAAAATCTTGCCAAATATTTTTCCTGAATACCACCAAATAGTGAACAATATCTGTTATTTGGTCCTGAGTATTCAGGACCCTATTATTTGTGAGTTTAGGGGATTAATTCATATTCAGGGACAGAAACAGCTCTAAAAAGAGTTTTAATTAAACTCAGAGCCAGGGTAAGTTGACATGTGTTTTTTATGTGTTTTTATTCAATTACAAACTGAACATAGATGCATGACCATACAGTTAATGCAGCAAGATATGATGTCACCATTACAGTGCAACCGTTTGTTGCACATTTTAGTATCAGATTAATACAGATCATTAAATAATGATACGTCAGCTGGGGTACCACTAATTGTCCACTAGTTTCTTAGGAACCAGTCCTTACAGTTAGGAAGCTTAGCCATACAATGACATTGGGAAGTCCTGTAGTAAAAGCGAGAAAAAAACACATGTACAGAACTTGACTCTAGCTAGTCATTATTCGTTCCCACTAACTGCTTTAAAAGTTTAAAAGTTCACACCAAAAGATGGGATGGGGTGGGGAAATTGTTTAACCAGGAAAGGCACACTAAGCCAGAGCTAGTTTCCAGGTGCGACCTGGGAGCACAAGGAAGTTAAGTGACTTGCTCAGGGTCACACAGTATGCAAGTGGGACCGGATGGGATTCAAACTCAAAAGAATCATTGCTTCCAGTCACGTGCAGTACAGAAGTACTTCCAATCATAACAACAGAGCTCCATGACTGTTGCTAAACAAACTGTACCAGCAGGAGAACCACATATTTAAATCACATTAGCAACAGATTACCTGAAAACTTGCATAGACATAGAATTTGCTGGCAGATAATAAGGACCACCTAATCCTAAAAGAGCTAAGGGAGGACCTAGTGACACCACTAACCACACTTTTTAACAAATCATGGGAAGATGGGGTGGTACCTGAGGACTGGAGGAGGGCAGATGTGATTCCCCTTCACAAAAGTGGAAGCAAGGCAGAAGCAGGAAACTACAGACCTGTTAGTTTGACCTCAGTGGTGGGGAAAATGATGGAATCACTTCTGAAAGAAAGAATTGTTGAGTACCTAGAGGCCAGCGGTGCACTGGACCCAAAGCAGCATGGATTCACAGCAGGAAGGTCATGTCAGACAAATCTAATCGATTTCTTTGACTGGGTGACCAAAGTAATAGACCAGGGAGGGGCTGTGGATATGGCCTACCTAGACTTTAGCAAGGCATTTGACACAGTCTCGCACAAAAGATTAATAATCAAGTTAGCCAGCCTGGGAGTGGGTCCCAGGGTGGTAGCCTGGGTTGAAAACTGGCTGCACAACAGGACACAGAAGGTAATAGTGAATGGAACACATTCTGAAGAAAGGGGGGTTACTAGTGGAGTACCTCAGGGCTCAGTACTGGGTCCAGTCCTCTTTAACGTCTTTATAGGTGACATTGCAGAGGGTCTGGAAGGAAAGGTATGCCTCTTTGCGGATGACACAAAGATCTGTAACAGAGTTGATACACAAGGGGGTAGAAAGGATGAGAAGGGACTTGGCAAGGTTGGAGGAATGGTCAGACATATGGCAACTTAGATTCAATGCAAAGAAGTGCAAAGTAATGCACCTGGGAAATAAAAATCCAGGAGAAGAGTACACAATAGCAGAGGGCGGTACTAAAACAACAATAATGGAAAGGGATCTGGGTGTAGTCATATCAGATGATCTAAAGGTGGGTATGCAATGTGAGAAGTCAGTAGGGAAAGCCAGGAGGATACTCGGATGCATAGGGAGGGGCATCACAAGTAGAAAAAGGGAAGTGGTTATCCCTCTATACAGACAGTTGGTGAGACCCCATCTGGAGTACTGCGTGCAGTTTTGGAGACCTCATCTACGCAAGGACATAGACAGGATGGAAGCAGTCCAGAGGAGGGCAACTAAAATGGTGCAGGGTCTACATCAGAAACCATATGAAGAGAGACTGAGAGAGCTTAATGTGTATACCCTTGATAGAAAGGAGGGACAGGGGGACATGATAGAAACTTTTAAGTACCTCAAGGGAATCAACAAAGTCCAGGAGGGTAGCATCTTTCAAAAAGAGATGTATAAGAACAGCACAATTTAAAGTTAGAGGACAGCTCAGGGTAATGTGGAAATTCTTTTTCACGGAAGGCGGTGGACGCATGGAACCGCCTTCCTGGAGAGGTTGTGGGGTTTAAAACAGTGGAGGAATTCAAACATGCATGGGACAGACATAAGGCAATTATAGTGGGGGGTTGCAGGAAATAGGCTGTTGGTTAACTAGAATCTGTAGCTTATCCAGTAGGTAGGGAAATGGGCAGACTGGGTGGGCCAAGTGGTCCTTATCTGCCGTCAAAGTCTATGTTTCTATGTTTCTATGTAGTCTGCCCATTTTTCCCTGCCTACAGCATCACCACAGATCCTACCGGATCACTGGCCTATTCTCCCACCTCCTTCCTTTACCCTAAGATTACCTTAAGCCTATGCCATGCATTCTTGAAACCACCACTGTTTTTGGCCCCACCACCTCTGGTGGAAGGCTATTCCAGGAATCCACCACTCTTTCTGTGAAGAAGTACTTCCTCACGTCTCTCCTGAATTTAACCCCCTCCAGCTTCATATCATGTCCTCTTTGTTCTTGAGCTCCTTTTTTTCTGAAAATATACTTCCCATCTGTCCTGTATTTACCACTGTACCATATTTATCTCATGACGTAATTAAAGGTCTCCATCATATTCCCCCTTTTCCCTCCTCTCCTCCATGGTGTACATATTTTAGGTTCTTAACTCTGTCCTCGTAGGGCTTCTGATGCATTCACTGACCCATTTTAGTTGCCCTCCTTTGGACCACCTCCACTCTGTCTCTGTCCTTCTGGAGATGTATTTATATATGCAGCATTTATATATAACTTTTTCTGAACACAGTAAGATACACCAGGTTGTGGGGCAGTGTATGATATCCGCATGTCTGAATTTCCAGGGACTGTAAAGCACTCCACCTGTAGTGTTGTACCTCACGATGCCCTGGGCGTGCTGTCCTCCAACACCCAACATTGTGTCTTATTGGTCACTTGAAAACCTGCAATTCCCTATGTGACCCCAGGTGGCAGCAATGAGCAAGAATGTCATTCAAATTTACGAATATCCAGGGCCCCTTGTTCTCCATGGCACTTTAGTCATGATATCTATGGTAGAGCTTCAAGGCTCCTGTGGCAGTGCTTGTTCATGTCTGCTGCATAAATTATTCATTTCTGTGGCAGAATGTGGTCTTGCCATTAGCCGAAATATTATATGATTCATCAATGACATATCATGTTGAGCATAGAGGAGGAGTTTCAAGATAAAAAAGGAGGAAACAGGACCCACTACTATGGACAAACTGTACATATGAATGACAAATCACCAAGAACACAGAATTCTACGTACATTCTGCAGCATGATGCAAGAATTCCCAGGACCATTTTACATCAGAAGTTAAGACGATTGGGAGCATATACTGTATTACCCACCAAGATCATCTCCCACTATTTCAGTGGTTTTACTTGTTCCATTTATCTGATATCCATGAACCAAGCCAGAGCTTTTTTAAAGCTTTGATGTGTAGTGGTTATCACCATTTCCTCTGGTAAGCTGTTTCACATATCTACAAACCTTTGAGAAAAAAAACATTTTCCTCTTATCAGATTTCAATAATTCCCCATGTAATTGCAAATGTTGTTCCCTTGTTCTTTTTACTCCTAGTTTCCTACGAAGTCCATGTATTTCTAATAAATCTCTATTTGGAAATGCCTTATATTTTCTTATCATGTCCCTCTTTGTCAGTCTCCTCTCCAGTGCATACATATCCAGTACCTCCACATCCCCTCATAATGTAGACTGCTCATGGTTTTAATCATTTTGGTTGTACGCTTTCAATTATTTCTATGTCAGTGTTGTTGTATGGTCCCCAGAACTGAACTGAGTACTCCACATGTAGTCTAACCAGTGATTTATATAGTGGCAGTATGACTTCCCTTGACCTGCTACAAATGTTTGTTCTGATGCGAGTTATTTTATTACATTTACTAATAGATGCATTGCATTGTTTCTTCATTGTAAATTGTTTAATCTAAAATAACACCCACATCCCTTTTACTCTATACCCGATTAGGTGCTATTCCATTCATGAAGTATGTATGTCTTCATTGCATTTTCCCAAATGCATCATTGAGCATTTTATAGTATTAAATTTAATATTTGAATGTTCAGCCCAACCCACCATTGTGTCAAGGTCGTCTTGCAATGTTTGCCTCTGTTCTAGTGTTCCCACTACACTGTCTAGTTTTACATCATCTGCAAATTTTGTAATTATTGTTGTGTTACTCTCGGGGCCTTGCAGATGCCCAACAAAAAGAGGACTGTTATAATACATTCTCGAATTGATGTCACTGTTAGTGTTCAACTCAAAAAATCCTTAGTTTGTTGGTGTGTATAGACACAATTGCCCATGAAGCCCTTAATGTAAACATGTAAATGCATGCACGCACACACACAGAGTTAGCATTCAGAAAATCCCCTTGGGTTGGATGGGTACATTCAAGAATTTGTACAGGAGATGGGGGTTGGCTCCAGGAATATTCTGTTGTCAGTGTCGGAGGCATTAATGATTTTATCACCAAAAGTAAACAAAGATCATATGAAGGTGGAAAATTGCCATCTAATTACAATGTTAAATTTAGATTACAAAATGAAAGCTAAAGTGATAGTGAACAGGATTGCAGAGTATATTCCCAAAGAAATCCACCCTGATTAATCTGATTTTGTCAAGGGAATGGCTAATTTTGAAGGTATTCATAAAGTTTAGTACATTATTGCTAAATTTAAGGGACAATTAAAGGTACAGCTGCACTGGCTATTGACACAAGTAAAGCTTTTGATTTAGTGACCAGACTCTATATTAGTGGTTAAATTGGAAGTAACCCACAGGAACTCAGTTCCACCTCCCTGACACCTTTCTCCACTGAATACTGTTAGAGAGTTTCACCTCCTCGTTATGACAGTTCCAAGTCCTACAAATGTTGAGATGAGAGTTTCACCTCCTAAAAATTTCCTATTTTAAGCACTGCCCTATATGCATATATTGCCTGGTGTCGTCTCTGACCTGGACGCCTCACAAAACTAAGAAAATACTTAACTCAATGGGATTGGTCCCCCATCTCCAGGGCCCCTACTATAGATGAAGCCCTTGATTATTTCACCTGTTCTTTTAATAAAGCATGTGACATCTATGCCCCACTAACAAAAGTGCAATCCAAGAAAAGTAATGCCCCCTGGGTCATGCCTGCACTGCTCCAACAGCTAAAGCACAGAGATGATCTCTGGCAGAAAGCAATCACATCTGGCATGCAGGCGGACAGGTAATCCTATAAAACAACTTGTAACAGATGCACTTGAGCCATAAAACAGGCCAAATCGGGCTACTAAAAAATGACCCTTGCCTCCTCCTGTGGAATGCGTGGTTGTTCTGGGACAATATCAAGGAACTCAATGGCAAATCCTGGCTTCCCCCCTTCCTGCTAACTGTCAACAATGTCCCTACCACCGACCCGCTGGCCATTGCCAACTGCCTCAACTCATCATTCTCTGACCTTAGTGCAGTACTCCCATATAACTTCTTCGACCCCCTCCTGCAACCCCACCCCCTAACACTCAGCATCCCCCCCTTCCATCTCAGGGTGATCTCTACGAATGAGGCAAGGCCTTATCTCATTAAAGCACTCAGTGGCTCTTGCTTTTGCAAAGATTCTTTTGATATGAGAATCCTACATGTAGTACTAGATACAGTCCTCTCCCTGCTGACTGACCCCATTAACCACTCCCTAAATCTGGGGCAGTTCCCGGCAGCCTGGAAGACTGCCACAGTCACCCCAATACTGAAGAGTGATGACAGCACCTCCCCCAATAACTACCGTGCCATATCCATTCTCCCACCACTCTCAAAAACCATCAAAAAAATTATAGCCACCCAACTCACTGAGTACTTGCTTGCTCATAACCTACTTTGCAGGGAGCAGCATGGCTTCAGATCTGGGCACTGTACAACTACGGCTCTCACTGAGTTCTCAAATTTTATTCATTCTGCCCTGGATAAACATAGAAACATAGACTTTGATGGCAGATAAGGACTGCTTGGCCCACCTAGTCTGCCCAACACCTAGCTGGAGCTGTCTTCACTGACCTGTCAAAGGCCTTTGATACAGTCTCCCACCCCTTACTCTTAAGCATACTCCGCCACATAGGTCTGTCCCAAGGACCCATCTCCTGGTTTACCAGTTACCTCACAGCTAGACAATAATGTGTCAAAATAAACAACACCCTCTCAACCACCCTGCCAGTCCACTCTGGGATTCCCCAGGGCTCCATCCTAGGCCCTCTATTATTCAGCATCTACTAAACACCTTGCCCAATTCCTGCTTCAGCAACCTACTACTCAATGCAGACGACACTGTTCTTTCTGCCTCACACCCATATCCCACAGTATTGCAGTCCTCCCTCCAACATGCATTTAACCAGATTAAAAACTGGTTCATAGACCAAAGACTAATGGTCAATGTAAAAAAGACAAAGACCGTGCTCTTTGCCCACTGACAGAATAAGGCCAAGAATGCACAGCTAACAATCCTCTCCCACTCTCCCCTTCCTCTAGAACAGGTCCATACATATAAATACCTGGGCCTTAAATTTGATTCTAGCCTCTCCTTCCATTCACACATTGACACTCTATATTAATCTGCCATAAATGTCCGTATAGGCCTATTGTATCGGCTCAAGGATTGCCTACCTCCAGAAGCCCTTAATCTGGCTGTCACCTCCTCAGTCCTCTCCCTAGTTCATTATGAGCTCACTATCTACTCCGCTGCTGACCACACAGCCCTTAACAAAATCCACCTGGCCATAAACAAAGTGTGCAGACTCCTCTCCGGGGCAGACAAGTGTACCCATACTTGTACCCTATATGCCCTGACAATTCTTCTCACCCTGGATGAAAGCCTATGTCATCAAACATGTCTCCTCACAAAGAAAATACACCTGGGGCTTATTTCCCTGGGGGTTTCTGCCTCTCTCCTATCCTCCCACATCTCGGTGAACACCCACACTGCCAACCGACAGGTGTGGTCCATCCCGAGGGTTAGAACCTCCTTAGCCCAAAGGTCATTCTCACACAGGGCCCCAATCTGGCAAAATGAACTCCCCTCTGATGTCTCCTCCATCTCTAAATTCGGACCTTTCAGGTCAGCCCTCAAAGAGCTCATTCTCGCTTCAAGGAGCTGCCAGTGTACCAGCTAGTGCC